>CM052139.1:7309519-7965885 GCA_028454255.1 Halictus ligatus | reverse complement strand
CGCTGCGACTGTAGCTATGAAAAATATCGGAACGTTTGATTAATGAACACGGTAACCTTTGCAATGCTGAAACCGAGAGCCAATCGTCCCTGAAGGGTTGATTAGTCATCGGTGTGCACAGGGATTAGAATTTTCTGTTACAGTGGAAAAATGGCTTGGCGGCGCACGTGTTGTTTTTCTCGGAGGGTCGTCCGTGCCCGTCAACAACGACTCGATATAACCATTAAGCCGATGTCGAACGAGTCGTCAGCGATTCGAAGTGCTTGGGTCAAGGTTCCAATATTGTCGTGCTGAGACGCCTTTCGCTGCTCAAGGTAACTCTTGTCGCCAGCAACTGATTCAGGCTGATCCGCTGCTGGCTTCCGCGTATCGACGCCGAGCACCCAGCGGCCGCGTCCGTAATTCTATAATTAAACGCGGCTCTAATTGGGGTTCACTGAACGAATCTAGAGCACAGCCACTTGTTGTTCTTTCGCGCCTACTCCGCGGATGTTCTTGCGTTCTCGATACTCGCGGGGTGAATAGTGTTCGAGGACGCGTCACGTGGTTTCCGGGGGAATCGATGGGTGGACGATGCGATCGAGATTTATTCCGCGAGATACGAGGACTGAAATCCCGAAGCAATCCTGGACGCACGCACCGGCTCGATGACTTTCTCGGGCGTTAGATCGTTCGGATAAGGGGGAAGGTCGATAAATCTCCCCTGCTCTGTTATTACACTTCTCTACCGACGTTATACTTTTCTAGGAGAGAGTTTCGGGCGACCTTTTGGTCCCATGAGTTTCTTAGAATCTTCATGTTGGAAGTCCAGTGTTGGATCGCTGGTAAAACCAGAAAGTTACGAAACTTTGATGATCTATACGAGATAGAAGAATGCAAAATAATGTGAACATGTGACACATATTGTCCCACAGAATGTCAGGAACGTTATTGGGACGTACAGAATCTCTGAAAAGGATTGGCATATTCGATCCAGTGACAAAACTGTTAAATTATATTTTTACAAATCTGTTGCCAATATATTCGTGACACTTTCCCGATTAAATCCTTTTACAAACACGATCTACTTCGAAGCGTGCTTGCTTGTTTAATTCGATTATCCGAACTTTTAAAATCGTCTGTCAACCTGTTCCAAAGTGTAATCTAAAGCGGTCCACATACAAATCATTGCACAAATAAGTGAAGACTTAATCTAGCATTCTAGCTAGGTAGCTGTTCTGTTCGGATAACAGAGGTTCCGCAATATAGTGGATTAAACGAGCAAGCACGATCCAAATCGTGTCGTGTCGGGTATCACTTTAATCGGAGGAGTGTCACGAACATGTCGGTGAAAGTTCCATAAAGAAATAATTAAAAGAAAAAGTTTCTCTCACTGAATTGACATTGTCTCGTTTATAAATTCTACGTTCTAGTGGTAAAAGACGAAGTTTTGTGGTTAAAAAATTCGATTTTGGCCAACCGTTCGAGAAAACGCGTTGTGTCGACGTGCGGTCGATTAGGCGAAGCGGAACGTCTTATTGTTAGACGGCTTGCGGTACATCGTGTACACCGTTCCAGTAGAACGCGCGTAGTCGCAGGTGCGTACGACACTCGCGTGACATCGTGCCGCTTGTTCACGGACAAGCCGAGCGGGAAAGAGAGGGAGGAACACGGAGAGAAAGGGAGGGAGACAAAGAGAGAGAGAGCGCGTCGCCGATGGAATGTGCAGTTTAATTGAAACACGCTCGACTAATATGCATACGATTATACGGCGGGTTAGGTGCGTGCGTGCGTGCCGGCCTTTGTTTTAAGGCTCGCAGGCGAATCTCGCGTGCGGTAATAAGAGTAGTTGAAACGGCGCGGCGGCTAACACGCGTGAAAATTCATAATGTACTCTGTTAATCGTATGCTAAACAGCCGCCGCCTGCGATTTGCCAAGCTGTCGCGCGCCGGGGAACCGAGGAATGATTTAACCGGCTGTATTTTTGCCTTCGCGTTTCCTGCATCGACCAGGCACGCTCGTGACCGAAGACATTTCATGGAAACCGTTTCTCTGCTCGGATATGTTTCCAGCTGACTGGCCCGATCGAACCGTAATTTACATTCCTTGTTTATCATTCTACGTTCGTAGCTCTTTATTGCTACATCGTTTTTGTCGAGCCGCTGCTAATTGCGCTTCGTTCATTTCCTCTTGGCGCGCGGTGGAATTTTCGCGAATTTTTCCCAGCCAGAATAATGAAGACTCCAAATCTTGTGGTTATCAATTTCGCGGAGGATTGTATTTCCAGTTTGAATTCGAGCCTGCACTCGACTTTGAATTTAAATGGGAAATCGAGTTTGAACTCGAGCTGAAATTTCAACGCGAATGTCCGCTGTTCGATCGAATTTGAATTCGGCTAAGATTTGGACACAAACTGATTTACGCCAGAAACCAAACGCGAGGCTCGGTTGAATTCAAACACGGTCTCCGTTCCGCCTTCGAATTTACCTAAATCATCCGAAATATTTTCGAGCGGCGGCGGTTCGATCCGCGGCAGACACGAGCGATTCGCGGCGCGGCTTGCTCCGACCATTCGTCGGATATTAATCCCAGCGGCGAATAAACTCCTTATCACGGGACCGTGTATTTAATTCCCATCCGTGGTGTACACGGCGCATAAATCGTCGGTCTTGTCGGGAGCAAGTTAATTCTCGGCCCGAAATTTCCTGCCGCCGCGCTTAATCGATATTCGGGAACGCCGTGACACGGATTCCAAGCGGCAGACGTCTCCTAACGCAATTACTTACGCCTGCTCTGCGGATGGGGATGAAAAAAGACTTTGCGAAGAGCTTCCTCAGCTATAATAGACACGGCTCGCTCTCGTAAGATCGTGCCGACCTATTTTCTATTTCGCGCTGATCCGTCCCGTTCCGCGCCGAAAGAAACTTTCGGTCGCCCGGCTTCGTTCACCGCGCGAGCAACAAAGAACCGCCATTATTCGAAAACCGTCGTATCTGTAATTTTCTGCTCTGTCTGCCCCGTGTACTATCCAAATTGAATTTCCTTATGCCGCGTGCCTCGACGCTCAGATGTTATTCCATCCATTTTTCCTCTATCAACTCCCTCTCCGCGACACCGTCTTTCCTCGACTTCCTACGTGTGTCCCAACACCCTGTTTCCTTCTAGAATTTATTTCGCAAACAGATTACAACAACGGGAAAACGTGGAGTATCGTGGACGCAACCAGACTTCTATTAAACATCAATTTTCCTTGTTCGTTCCTTCTTGTGTGGGTTAACGCGATTAACGGGTGAAATCATTTCTAAATATAAGCCTACAATTATCGAACGAACAATTGCAAAGAAGAAAAATATACCTTAATATCGTCAACAGTGCGCAGCGTCAGGCCCCTATTATTTAATTCCAGGATTTTTTCAATAACAAAATACTGTATGTTTTTCTTTTTTCCTATTTTAGACCCCGACAAACGACCTATAACGAATACTCAAGAATATTTCAAAATATTCTCATCGGCAAGGGTTCGAATTTACGCGGAGCGCGATCGACCATTTTTCCGCGAATCGATTGTCCCCTAAACGACGGGGTGTTCCATAAACCAGGTCGGAAGGCAAGCCAGGATCGCAGGTATGGGAAATTGGTGTGCATAGTCCGCGGGTTGTACCAGGCGTTTACATACCCCGGCATCCTGGCGCATGATCCCTGCAGGAAGATATAAGCTCCTTTCGAGCTCGGTGGGAGTCGCTCGCTTCCGGCGCAGGGACTCTCATCGCAGCTCGATTTCCTAGCTCGTTGTTCCTCCACGCTGTTAGGATACGCCGGGACTCCTTTACAGCTCCCGATAAGCGGTCCCCGACCGTCGAGTTTCGAATCTCGTTCCCGTCATGGCGACGGCCCCGCGCATTCGAGAGCAATCGTATTGGGCGTATTCGACGATGCAGCCATCTGAACTGACCCCCCCTGCCACTGCCCCTTCCCCTCCCCATCTGGGCTACGACCCGGTCCACACGCCCCATGACGGAATCGATAAAACTCATTCGGAACTATGCGGAACCGGTCGCCGGACGGAGAATAAACTCTTTGCGCCGATTTTAACGAGTTACCAAGCACTCGGACGACTGCGTGCCGCCCCTGTTTGCCGTTTCACGCGTCCCCGATCGACGTTTCGTTCGACGGATCTCCAACTTTTCCATCGAACCGAGAACACTTTGCTGGCCCGAGATATCGCCGTTGGACATTCCTGTCGCGGCGACACTTTTAGGCTGTCACTGTTGCTCGAGTTGCTTCTCCAGTCGTGCTCGAAAATTGGGTCACGTTCAGCGTCTCATTATGGTGCGAATACGGGACTTAATTCCAGCTTCCGGTTCACTAGGAGATCACTAGGAAAGGGGTTAGTATGCCTTATTGACCCTTATCGGACGCCACGACCACAGCGAGAAAGTACTGTTGTCACGTGAGAGGTGACTTACGACCGTTAAGGGTTAAAGTCTGCTTTCTATCATGTTGTAGGAATAGGTTACGTGAAAGCCAAGCGGTTAGGTGTTACAGTGAAGTTTGCTTGATAACGTATTTATTAAACTCTATTAAACTCGTACAATTATGTACAATTATCTCTCGTTTATCTCATACAAACGGCTCTTCTCTCAACTCTCTTGTTAAACTCTATTCTCGCTCTGTGTTTCTTCTCGCAACCGCGACCTACCTCAAATCGCTCGGCAGATCGTCGTCAAATTACATAAACAAAATCGTCGTCAAAATACACAAAACAAAATCTACATCGCTCGCGATCGTTGCATCTTTCTTATTGCCTCTCTCACACACTCATGCTCTCTCTTTCAGACTCATTCACACACGCTCGCTCGGGCGTAATAGAGTTTAATAAATACGTTATCAAGCAAACTTCATTGTAACACCTAACCGCTTGGCTTTCACGTAACCTGTTCCTACAATATCATAAGGAAATGGGTTAGTATGCTTTATTAACCCTTATGGGGCGCCACGACCACAGCGAGAAAGTACTGTTGTCACGTGAGAGGTGACTTACGACCGTTAATGGTTAACTTCTGCTTTTCGCAATCGGCTGTGAACTCAGCTCAGAGTTCTTGGTCAGGAAAAAATTGTACAAAATATGACACTTGTTGTCCCGGGTTTCGCGAATCGACAAGCCTTGAAAACAAGCCGGCCCATTTGTTGCTGGTCGACAGGGGCGTCCGGTCTGCTTGAAATACCGCCGTAGCTTGGCAACAATCTTCCCGCGGCGCTCCATCAAGCTCGATCGAGCGCCGCCGCGCCGTCACGCCGGTGACGAAACATTCGTCAAAGTTATGACACTCTAACAGCGTGGAATCAATTATTCGGCGAACCCTGGGAGCGGCGAGCGCGGGCTTACGCTCGTCCGCGCATCGCCGCGCCGCGGAAAACAAGTTTCAATATCGCCGAAACAGAAAACTGAATTATTTTAGCTGGGTCGCAGATTTGCATTTTAACCGGCCGACATCCTGGAAATTTCGCCCGGGCATCCCTTCGAACGATCCCCGGCCTTTTCCACCCCCCGCTTCGTGCTACCACCCCCATGACCTCGATTATCATGCGTACGAACGAGGACAGCGAGCGAACGAGCGAGAAAGAGACAGAGAGTGAGAGAGAGAGAGAGAGAGAGAGACAGAGACAGACAGACAGAGAGAGACAAAAAAGGGGAAGAAGCGCGGCCACGTGAATCACGATCGAGCAGGAAACGGTTATCGATTCGTGCGGGCGTGGACGAGAGAGCCGGAACGATTCCGCTTTTATTGCCGCTCCATCTCGCTGCTTTCTCCCGTGCTTTGCCGGCTTTGTTCCTCCCGCTTCGCGGGGATTCGCCATGAATTTCTGATCGACGTCGTGTCGGCCGGACCTCGCCAGGAAATCGGAGAGCCGAGGAGACAATTTCGGTACGGTCGACGCGCGACGGCCTAATGGGGTTAATTGGGCGGGAGATCCTGCCGCAGGATCTTCGCGGACTGTTTTCGGACTGGGTCGTCTGGTTCCTTCGGTTTTGTTCATTTCGGAGATTCAACAAGGGTGAGCAAACAGTCTCTTCAATTTAACGCCTCTGACGTTAATTTAACGGATCTGATTAGCACGATTGCCACTTGTTGTGTCACGGTGAGCCTCGAATTCGTTTCACCGAACCAATGAAAGAGGAGATAGTTTACCGGCGAAGAGGCGAGAATTTTCCTCGCGGAAGTTTCCCTCTTAAATTTCCGCGAAACGATCAGCGCGCGTTCGTAAGAAAGAGAAATATCTCCCCGGCTAATTACCTGGAAATCGTTAATTGGCAACGGAAACCGCCGGTGGCTTAAAGTCAGCCGGAAGTTAGTTATGTTAGAGGGAGAGCCGGTGAACCGCGAGGAAGTTAAGTAAAGTAGAATTTAATGTCCTGAAAAGGTTGAAACGCCGGGTGGAACGGGGCACCGGTGTCCGGGTTCGACTTTTCTTTCGACCCCGGCGTCCTACGAGCCCGCGTTTTCTATTATTAAATCGCCAGATAAAAGAATCCCGGCTTCCCTCCCTGTAACCGTATCCCGAGGATACCCCGGGAGCGGACGTTCGAGCAAAGCGGAAATAAAAATAAGAACTTCGCTGACGCGGTCGGCGCCGAAACTTGAATTTTCTTTACTGTTTACCCTAATCGGGCAGACCCGAAATCCTTTAGATAGAAGGGGAAATATTCAAGTAACTTATTTGTTTTCCCGAGAAGCGTCTTCTGCTTTCCCACCTATATTAAATCACTCTTACAGCCTCTGTAGACGGTTCCTTTTGTTCTTGGAGTGGATTTGCTGATTACCGTGACACTTTCAGCATTTTCACGCGGCGCGATCATTTGTTGCTAATGTTTTATCACTCCCCAAATTTTCACGGAATTTTATTGAAGATTAATAATCATTTGTATTAAATTGAAAAGAATTCTAAAACCGTATTTATTTTTGTTAAAGTTTGCTTACACTTACGACTATTATACGTGTACGAAGAAAGTTAATCGTTTGCAATAGAAGGAATTATTGAACCAGTCCAATTTTTGTCTATTACTCAATCGAAAACGTATTAGCAGTGTCGCGACTATTATTAAAAAACCGCTTATTCTCAGTTCCACCGATTAACACAATTCATGTCCACAGAAATAAATGTATTAAGTAACTTTCACAACCGAATCTCCACAATCTTTGTAATCGTGAATTGAAGAATCAGTCAATCGTCGAACTGCAGGTTTTTTAAAGACGAACGCACCAATTTGACGAGTCAGAATAAACGGTTCGTTAATGCGTCGCGCGAAAGCACGTGGGACAACGGGGCGAAGGAGCGGTTAAAAGTTTTCATTGGGGCTAAGTATCGGTTCCCGTTGAAAATCACACCGGTGTTCATCCCTTAGAATAAACGTGCGGCCCGTTTATCGCGGGGAGTCGTCGCAGCAGACCGTCCCGGCTTATCCGGGCCCGCAGCCTCGCGAGCCGGCACCGTTCGCAAACAAACGATACTCTTTCCGGCCGGCGGAACACGGCAGATTCGCGTGTATGAAAAAGAATCGTCCCCCTCGTAACAAGAGCTTAATCTCCGTAACTTTTCTCCCTCTCGAAAGCCGCGGCAGGAGCATCCGGTTTATACGGCCCGGCGCCATTGTGCCCGGACGACACAGCCAACCGGGCCGGATTACGCTTCCTTTCCGGTCGAATATTGTGATAAAACGGTCGCTGAAAAAGCGCAATGGTTCGGAACAATTTAACGCCTCGGGTCCCACGCCGCCGTTCCCCTGTAGAAACGCGCCGGTCGGAAAGACTATGCTTCCTTTTAACGCGGCCGGTTGACATCGCGTAACACGATTCCTTCTGTTTGTTCGTTGTTCTGCTTGATTTTATGCGTGGCGGGTTCCAATATTTTTAATTTACAATTACTAATCCTTTGCACTCGGATCTCCCGCCTAAGGGGACATTATAAGTCCAGAATCGATGGCTTCGAGTGCAAAGTGTAAGATTCTGAAAATACAACTTTATTTCCTTGGGTATATGTTATTAAAGAAGAAAGTGGCTAAAAATTTAGACAGCACAGTCTTGTTATTTTTATAAAGTAATGTAAAACAGTCACTTTTTGTGCTCCGTAATCCCGGTGTTCAAACGGTACAAAGATTACAGGAATTTAACATGGGTACCGATCATTTCACTATTACCCTTGTGCATCGAGTTTTCATCCTTCATGGAGTGATGAATGTCGCCAGATGTTATAAACAATTTAGTAGAGCTCTAATATTTGTGTTGCACGTAAGGACATAGAGAAGCGGCCATCAAGGTCACCGAATTTGATTCCGATGGAAAGGAAAGTGACAGGATTCTTTTCGATGAGGTCTGGTATATAATTTCTGCGGACAGACGCTCGATTTGTCCGACAAAACACTTTTCACCGGGGACGCAGAACAGCTTGACGCTTCATCGGCGAGCGCGTGGGAGCCGCAGTCTAATACTGACCTACAAAGAGGCCGGCACCTGTTCACGCGTCAGCCGGCCGAAAAAAAAAAAGAAAACAAAAGCGTCGTCGCCGACGCGGAGCAGAGAGCTCGAGGAAAAGTGAAAAAAATAATGATCCAAAACACTATTCCTCCCCATTAATACGCGGGTCGGTCGACGAGCGAGCGAGCCGAGCACGGGCTAGGGGTGGAAAAACGTCCAGCCCTATTAGCGCGCGTATCCTTTCAGGGGTGCAGACCGCGACGGTGACGACAGTAGCCAACAAAACCAAGCGAAAATAATAAAAGAAAGGGGGCGGGAGAGTGGAAAGGTAGAGAGGGGGAGAGGGTGCAGAGGGGCGAGGAAACAAGTCCTTCTCTTTAACAAAGCCCGGTCTTTTCGCTTGTTTACCACCCTCCCCGAGAGCGACCTGGCAAAAGTCGAGCTCGTGGGACAATCACGATCGATGTACGCTACCCCCGCGGCACCCCCACCCTCTCTTCCGTCATTCTCGTACCCCCGACGGTATTTTTCTCCGCGGCCAACCCTCCTCAACCCCCGACGAGCCCATGCTACCACGGCTCGTGACCCAATTCCGGATAGTAGACGGCCGTGCTATCTACATATCACGCGAGCATCCCCCTCCGGCGCTGCAAGGGGTGCGCGCACCACGGATTCACAGGGGCGTTTTCTCCTGTCTCCCTGTCTTCTCTCTTCCTCTCCCTTTCTCTCTCTCTTGCTCGCTTTCTATCCACGCCCGGATACCGAGGGACCGAGGGAAGAGGCGCGAAAGAATTGCTGCTCGCGTATTCGTGCGGGCAAAGGGAAGTTTTGTTAACGGCGTCGACTGTCACGCGAATTTCTCGCATCCCTTACCGGTCACGTTTGTTCCACTGGTTTCAGAGACATATATTATCAATAGCAATTATCACCCATGCTGTTTCTATGTTTGTTCTTCGAGCTAAGACATTTCCCTCGGAGAGATTCTTCAGAGTCAGTCCGGCGTACCGGCTTCGTGCCTGAGGGGTTAAATCTCCCCAGAACCGAAACATAAGAATGGCCGCATCTTCGTGCGAGTTTTTCGAGCAACCGGCCTATGACTTCGAATCAGTCAAACGCGAATCCTGCACTCGGCGGGATGGGGTTCGCGATAATCCTTCGAACAAAGGGGTCGAACGGCCCACCGAGGGTTAACTGCGTATATTTGCACGGGAACAGAAAATCGCCCGAGGGATGATGTTTCTGGACGAAATAAATTCGACGGGAAGTAGAACATTTGGTTGGCTGAATTTCTACGGCGCGCAAAAGCGATCGTGTCAACAGAAGAGGGGCGTCCCTTTACCCTAAGGACAGATCGAATTTATGGAACAATATTTTTACGTCCGAGGTTTCAGCTTCGAGCAGAGAATAACTTCGAACGGGGCCGGACTACAAGGGGCACGATGGATCCCTATTTTTCTCACAAATACAGGGTGTTACAAACTATCAAAAAAACTACTTATGCAGGATTTCATGGCTATATCTCACCCTGTACAATTCATCCTGTTTAATGTTATATCGACCTCACTCTCCCGGATGAATGCATTTTCATGTTGATATTTTATTTCAAATAGCAGAAATTTACAGATACGCTCGATTAACATTATTAGTTGAACGTCTCCCTTCTTAGTGACATAGTTACAGTAAGTACAAGGTAAATATTATTGTGTGACTATTTGTTGAGTGTCCACTATTCAGAAGTGCGACGAATGAATTTATTTTATCATTTTCTTTCTAATAAAAATTACGCAATTCTTATGTAAGTATGTTCTACTTTTAACGATTTAGATACGACTAGATTGCGCACCTTCATGCAAAATAAAATGCTTCTGAGTGACCTTTAAAAACAGAAATTAAATATAAAGGTACTTTGTATTTGAATAATTCTAATAAGTCAAAAATACTTCATTAATATATAAAAAAAGATACCGAATATAACTAAATGTACTCGATCTAATATTTCGCTGGTCGAGAGACTCGTTGAAGCTAAAAATTTCAGTAATCACCGTGGAACTTTTTCGTCTGTTCGACTTCTTTTCATAATGTTCCGCCCTTCTGCAGCAATTGAAATTTATACCGCTCTCCCCGATCCGGTTAGTATGACGTATAGAGCAGCAGTTGTACCAAGATCGCGAATGAACTTGAAATTTACGTAGCGAGGGTTCGTTTCGCTACGGTTCCGTGGCTCGTGTAGGAGCTTTAGTTCCCCTCGTGTCCTTACACGCGCGACCTTTTCGTTTCGCGTGCCAAATTCGTACCACTCCCAACGGTGCAGTTCTGAGCCACCAGTTAAATTAGTTGAACACTCCGTTGGAAACGCGCCCCGCCAGCAGCAGAGCGACGAGGATGGAAAAAGTATTTCTCGCGTTTCCGACTGGGGCGAAAAATTCTGACATACATAAAATTTAACAAATTCCTTGAACACTGCGCTCCGGCAAACTATTTTGCAATTATCACGGACGTTTCATAACTGCACGGGTACAGCACCCTTTGCCTTTTTTAATTCCCGTGCCGTCGTCTCTGTGTCACCGTTTACGCCTTCGCGACTTTCACAATTTTTGTCATCACGTTGAAAACCAGCACGGATATTTTCCCATAAGAAATTTCACGCTCGGTTCGACGTTATTTTATCGAGACGATTTTTCGCGGATTTTATCCTGTCGATTCTATTATTATAAAGCGAAGTAAACACGCGCGTCTGTCGGATTGATGGGAATGATTTCGTCCTACGGAATTCGGGAATAAATCACCGAGAGAGGAAAGATGCTTACGAACGCGCGATTCCTCATGACGTACACTGCACACGCATTTGGTTTACGATCCGGCGACAAGGCGGATCGTAAAACAACGCCGTGAATGGCACAATTTGCAGCGGAAAGCAGAAGTTTCGAATCCCCTTTATAATATCGGCGACGAGAGCAACGACGGTTTCCACGGGAAGCTTGTGGGAACACCGGTTCTCCATTTCGAATGGATCATTCCTCTCAGGTGGCTTGTTCAATCGGATTCTGTTCAATTTACATCATTGCGTTGCTGGGTTTTATCGTCACGCTTCTTACACAATCGAGATCCCCTGAGAACAATGTAACAGCTTATACTAATCGAACGGTACCAATGGCGGTCCTTCACAATAAAATACAAACTTGCGTTGTTACTCAAATACAAACCAAATTTATATATCCACTCTTCTACAAATTTTTAGAGTTCGAATATACAGTATAAAAAGAATAATTCTTGAAACACATTGCTCGATAGGAATTAATAGATTAATTATTGGTCCTTTGAATATTATAAGAAGAAGAGAAAGAGTAATAAGATATTCCCAAGTATATCAAGGATACAAATATGTATAATATATTGTAAGAAAATGTACCGTGTTGCTAATGACCTTTGATGTTGAAGCAACATTAAACAAATAAATGAAAAAAAAGTAATGAGATACAGTTCTAGTGTGACATTTATTATTTATTATTTTGAAAGAAACATCCATCAAAAAAGTGCTGCATATAGCGCGAGACCCGTAGCGCCATTGCAGAGTACTAAAAGCTTCGTAGAAGTGATTCGCAGATCGCATTCCACCGGGCACTCATTCAATTATGTTTTCCTCTGACACTTGTCACGATTATCAACGACAAGCGAAATAATGGAGGAGCTCAAGCGAAGTGGGACAACCTGCGAACGATTCACAGATTGCCTAATTTTCTGCGTCTTCGAGTGGTTGCGACTCAACTGTTGCCTCTGACGGTGCTCCCTGATTTTTTTTATGGTAAAGAGATTCACGATTGACACGCAGTTAGGGGATGGGCGATCGTCCCCGTCGTTCTCTTATTACCATAAAGAAGCCCGGGCGTCGCGGTTTTCCTTCTAGAGGCGACACGCCAGCGTAGTCCCGCATTTACGATTATTATAATGGCGGTCGGCGAGCTCCATTACCAGGATAGCCGGCCGCGTTCTTGGTTCCGCCATTAGGCCCTCTTCTTCTGTGTTCCCGACCCCGGACAGCTTCCTTTTCTCGAACGATCGTTGTAATAAACCGGCTGCGCTAAAACGCCGCCATAACCGGCCCTCCTAATATCGCGGCGACACTGCCAGATGGTATTAATAACACGGCTTTAGTATTCATGGCCTTCGACTCCCTCTTTTTCGACCTTTTCGCGCGGGTACGTGCCAGATAATGCCTCTCTCCTCTGAATCGCTATCCCCCAGCCTCCCCCCTCTCCCCACCGCTGGTGAATTTGAACGCGTCGGAAAGCCACTTTGCATCAATGCGAGAAATTAATTTCGACGCTTTCCGAAATAATGAAATTGCTTGAGCGACCGTTTGTTATTTGATCTTCCTATCGACGCATAATTTCGGCTGTTATACGCCCGTGGTACGATTTAATTGTTTGCTTATATGCAATTAGTCCGTTATCGCTGGCTTGTGGTTCTCTATTGTTGATACATATCAATATTACTGTTTGACAAATATATCAGTTTTCGAAATTCCTACGGGAGCATATTGTAATTTATTTCTCAGTGGCCCTTCGATCATTCCGAGATTTTTATTTATTTGTTCTGCTTGTTGCTTGTTCGTGGAGTGTTCCCTTGTTTGAAGAAGCCGGTGCAATATAGAATATATAATATATATGTGCAATATATGTACAGGGTGGTTGGTAACTGGTGGTACAAGCGGAAAGGGGGTGATTCTACGCGAAAAAAGAAGTCGAAAATATAGAATAAAAATTTTTCGTTTGAGGCTTTGTTTTCGAGAAAATCGTAAACAGTTCAGTTACATTTACAAATAAACAGTTCCAATATGGCCGAAGTGTTTTCCTATCTAATAAACTTTATGATTTGTTCATATTATTTTATTATGTATTCCTAATTCTCCGGAACGGCAAAAAACAAACTTAAACTGCGATAATATCCATCGAGACAACGATCTACAGTGAGATCCGTTACAACGAGACGTGATCAAGTGCATGCGTACCGAGCGAAAATTCAAAGTCGATTTTCTCGAAAGCAAAGCCCCAAACGAAAAATTTTTATTCTATATTTTCAACTTCTTTTTTCGCGTAGAATCACCCCCTTTCCGCTTGTACCACCAGTTACCAACCACGCTGTATATTTTCGAAATCAAGGGAATAGGTATGAAGAACACCGTAGGGTGCCTTATTCTGTCGCTAGTAGCAATTGGAGCGAATATTAACACGACAACTCGACATAATCCGAAATTCTAATTAAACGGTATAACAGCTATTAATTTGTCCTATGTGAGCACGAATTTTGCTAATATTACATATTATAACGAGACGAAACGCACTGTCAATTATTATTAATATTACACGGTTCCGGTGCACGTGGCAATGGCAAATTGGAGACAATAGCGCCGGCGATTCCATCAAACTCATAATCAAAATGACCAAAGCAATGCAGTATACTGAGTAGCGTACTATTTACTAGTTACAAATCTCGGTTCCCAGCATTCATCTAGTAATGCAACACAATCAATTTACAGCAATCGCAATTCTATAATAAAGCCAATAACAATGGGAACAGCCGCGTATTTAATTCGAATTCTCACTGTCTGTTGAATAATCTAATTTCCCATGGATGTACCCATTTTCATACATTATTCCGCGAACGAAGATGAGATTATCAATCTGTTAATCATTCTTTCTTCCAGTAAATACTGTCAAGTTGTTAAAACAGAGTTTCCATTTTCGAAGAGGTTAAAAGAAAATGACATCACCATTTTATGCAGTGCTTAATTTATCATTGATGACAATACAGGAAAACTGGTTTAAGGGGACATTACACTTTCTCGGGTCGAAGATTTTAATTTTTATGGCATTGAAGTAATGAAAAAATATTTTGGGTCTCCCAAAATTTGAATCCCTAAAAATTCACAAAATGGTGAACCTCCAAAAATAGAAGTTTCTTTGCAAAATAACGATAAAAATTAAGGAAAAATTTAACTAATCTTATTTATTCTAGTCTATACTGGGGCAATCATCATACTTCTTTATGAGGATAATTCTTTTTTTTCAGACGTTTCAGTCGTGCACGCCAGCAGATCAAAATTTCTAAAGTGAGTTCCACGAGGCTGCAAAAAAAGACTCCTATAAAAAATCATTTACAAAATTGTATAAAAATTTTTTCTTGTGTTTGAAGGCTTAAGATATATGTCAAAAAAATTGCAGACTCAAAAAATGTTTTTTCATGACTTTATCAGTCCCGTAAAAATGATTAGAATTTCCGAGCCGAGAAAATGTAATCCTGAAGTGATAAAAGACGCAAGAATGCAGACGTTATAGCAAAAACGATCGCAGCCCCCGAACGAGCGGATCGTTTTCGTTGGTCTGCCGATGCAATCAGATTGAAAAACGACGAGTGTACGGGTAAACCGAAGGAAAGGTATCGACGAATTTTCCCGGGGAGTATCGAATTAATCGGTGCGCGTATCGAGCTCGAAGGTAAATAAACGACGGATCCGGGAGTTGTGCGCGGTAGGCACGCGAATAATATTATTGGGGATTGCGCTGGAACCGTGTTTGAGTGAGCCGCGCGGATTAATTGGCAAACTTCCGGAATAACACTTCCCCCTCCGTCCACCCCACGACGCAAGTACGAGAGCGATTCGTTTGCGTGCACCAAACGGATGCGCCGCCACTGTTTTTCTGTGCAAATCAAGTTCTGGCCTGTTTTCAACGTTGCCGTTCGCGCGCGAATAATATGGAAAAATCGACGCCAGTCCGGGGCCCTCGCGGATGGAATTTCTTCACCTGAATTATTGCGGCGATTGCACGTTCCCAGTCCATGGGGAAGCATGATTTTTTCCTGTCCCCGATCGCGACGCGATAGCGCAAATGGTCGACGATTAGGGGAGCCAATGACGGCGTTTAAGGGTTCGAATGGTTTTCATGTGCATTTACATGATTATATGGACGCGGGCCGTGTACGTTTGTTAACGACGTGTAACCGTGGATGTATGTAGAAACGGCTATAAATATGCTGATGCTGATCGGTGAGAATCGTTTTATTTCGTTTGTTCCGTCATTGATGGCAGTATTGTACGTGCTAGCAGGATTCTAGCAGGATTTCAGAGAAATTTTGTTTTGAATAACTTTGCGTTAAAAACTTGTACAGTACAATATTGTTATTGTATGACTGTAATTAATGCAGAGAAATAACAGTAATGTGTATTCTTTCTATTATGTTTTCAGTGATCTTCGACTTATAAATCGGTCATTTGAAAATATTATGTTCGATTTTTAAATTCATGCATTTGGAGGTCGACATGAGTTGAGCAAAGGAAGTCGCCGGGGGTGGTATCCACGGGGGCGAAAGTCTCCGACCGCGGTCAAGGAAACGCGTAATTTTCATTTTTAAGCAGCATGGTCGTGCCCGGCTACCGGGTCAAAATTAAAATTCAGAAAGGACTCGCTCGGAATTACTTTGTCGTCGAATGAATATTTCATGTCGCGGGGAGTTGGACCTCGAGATTATAAAAAAATTTCTCGAACTCGAAAACGAAGAAAAAGGAAGAAGCCGAGCTTCCACCGGGATGAAAGTACTGGTATCATCGGGGTGGTTTATTTCCCCCCGCGTACTGCGGTATCATGGTATCGCGGGGCTCGTTGATTAAAGTCTCGAAACACGGCGATGACCTTCATACCCCGAGCTTCTAAAATACCGGGAATTAGGTCCTCGATATTCGAAAAATTCTCGAAAGCGGAGAAAATGTTACGAGTGGCTATCGGGGGATGGAGCAATGGTGGTACCATCGGGATTTTTATTTTCCCGAGCGTCATTATCTCGCGGGGGCCCGTTGATTGAAGTCTTGAAACTCGGCGATGACCTTGCCAGCCGGTGATCCTAAAATACATGTAAAAATCGCGTTCTCCACGGCGCCAGAAGAGCAAGGTAACCTGACGTTGCGGAGGAATCGATAAATGGGGTTCCACCTCCTGCCCCCTCCCCCTCTGCCTCACTCTCACTGCCTATCTCGCTCGCACTTGGCCGTTTCTGCCACCTCGGGACACCCTTAAGAGAACGTGAGATGGCGGTGAAAGGTCAAGGTCGAGCTATTTCCTGCACGACCGAGCCTCGAATCTGTCGGGGCCACACACACGAGAAAGGAACAAATATCGGAAGAGACGCCGGGAGGAGAGAGGCTCGCCGCATCTCCGCGCGGGCAACGTTTGTTACCATTTTGATGATTGTGTCAGATCTCTTTGATGCGTCCCCTTTTCGCTCGTCCGGGGAATCGGGGACAACGCCGGGACGACTGATCGGATTTTCTGGTGCTCTTGTTCGGTAACTAGAGGAATCGCCGGGATATTGCAATTTTAGAAGGAACGTGCTTTCCGAGGAAACGTCGAACGGTCTGTTCGAATAGCACGGGGTTTATGATATTCATTCATGCTTGAATTGGGTGGAACATTCCAGAAAAAATTGCAAACATTTTTTATTCGGATGGAATCTTCGTGAACGTTACAAGAAATTAAAGGAACACTGATGCAGCTTCGACCGGACCTCACTTTAAAACGAGTGAAGTCTTCGCAGTCGAATCTGTCGGTCATGCTGCGGACAGCTTATGAATTTTGTATTTACGTTAATCATAAAAACATTTATAACAGTCGTAGCTGTTCCTAATTTGTTATAGCACAGCCTCGTAACTGGTAGAAGTAAAAATGTGGAAATTTAGAGAACGTTGACGCGGTTTCGGTGGAAGTTCACTTCACGAGAGAAGTTTTCGCAGTAGTATAGGTCGCTCATAATACAGACTACTTCTAAATTGAGCTGTACATTGATCATGGGAGCATTTGTAAAATGCGTTGCAGCTTCCAATTTACATGGTAAAGTTATGATACTTTTAATAACAATAGAAATAAGAGAAATAAGTAATAAAAAGGATGTGGTAGCACTTGTAATAAAGATGAAAATGAATATAAAAGGAAGAATGTACAATCTAAGAATAACACAAAAGGAAATGTAGATAAAAATATATAGGTATGAAGAAGTATCGGAGGTACTTATACAGATTGTTCCTATGGTAACATATATAAGTACGAGGTTTCATGACGATTTGTACATAAAAAAAAATATCAATTCTGTCGACATTACACTTTTGTATAGTATTCACAATCTTTTCTGAGATGTTTTAGTGTGAGAAAAATATACAAACTTCTCTGAAAGCAAAAGATAGATATTTTTCAAACGAATAATCAAATCAAAATATAATGACGGTTGCTCCAAACCAACATGCCAAGGCAAAATTTCAACTGGCTACGGTCGCGTTCAAGAGTGATGGATTTCCACGGGACAAAAGCGATGATAAAAAACAATTGTAGAGGAATCACGGGGCGAGAATGTAGCTGGGGCGAAGTCAAGAATGTGTCCCGGTGGCAAAGAGAACAAACAAGCGGAATCCAGCGAGCGTAAGTGTCGCGCAGGGGAATCCCAGCGAGGGTTCAAAGAACCGCGGAAGAAATCACGGACCGGAAGCGAGTTCCGTGGAAGTTCGCAGACATCAGTAGAGGGCAGCGTGAGTTAGAGCTGGCAAATGCAAAGTTATGGGTTGCAGAACACCTTAAACAGTCGTAAAATATGAGACTGCGACGGGCGACGCTCGGGGGTTGCAGTTAACCGCCCCAACCGTGAGACCGTTCCTACGAGACGGTGAGAAAAGAAAGAGGAGGGCAAGAAAATATTGCGACTGTTGAGCATCCCGCCGGCACGTTTGTTGCACAGCTCCCTGAACAAAAAAAAAAAATCCGCGACCCCACTTAACGAGGGAGACAGTTTCATGCACTTCCGCGGCCCTGACACCCCAGTTCCTCTTATCTACCTAAATTGTTGATGTGACGTTTCATTGAATTGTTCGAAGTGCCAAGGATTTCGCGAAATAAGTTTTAAGAGTAAAATAAAACCATTTTGATTTGATTCAGATTTTAATTGCAGTGATTTCTCTGGATATGTTGCCAAGGCCTGGGCGATAAACGTCGCGAAATTACCCCCACTATCGCGAGGTATACTTGGTGGATTATCTCCTGCACGATACACGACGATGGCAAGACCCGTGTTGGTGACATATATCGAGAACTCACTGTATAGGATCTGGAAATGTTAAGGAGCGAGTAAAATATTTTTTGAACAAACTCTTTCAACTTTTGAAGACATCGGAAACACAATTACCGCGGATTTAAGACAATAGAGAGATTAAAATAATTTAATAATGTCGAAATATTATTTTCGATTTTTCTAGGTCGTTAAAGAAGAAAGAAACATCAATGTGTTTGTTCTTCTCGTAGATCCGCAGTCTCGTAATTCCTTTCGCGCATAATTCCTCGTTCATTGATCGTGATTCGACAAAATCTATCTGGAAACCCTCGTGTAAACTAATTCGTCGAGCGGTGAATAATGAAACCGTTCGGAGCGATCTTCTATTTTCGGTGGCAAGGCGCGGAATTAAATCGTTCGGATAAAGTTAATATCCAGTTACGAATCATCGTTCGAATTATTTACACACCGCCGCGCCGGTATCCGGCGAGTTCCTCGATTAATAAAACATTTACGACTCCGATCTAGTGCTCGCTGTCGTTACGGAATAACAGACACGTAACTGCCACTAGTCAATTTATTATCCAAAACCGTGAGTAATTAAGCAACCCGTCAGTTATCCCCTGTCTCCGTTTCAGCCCCTTCAACGTTGGATCCCCGATAGCAACCGCTCACAACAACGCGAGAATGAAATCATCCCCCCTTCCACCGCCCCGAACGAACCGGCTTCCATAAATTATTCCATTAGCGTTCAACTTGTGTTCGTCATTGATTCTTACGACGAGTTAACCACTCGTTGCCGAAGTTTGTTCGCGGTTTATCAGCTCGGCCCGGTATCTCCGCTAATCACAACCCACGGCGATAGTTGGCCGCAATCACTTCTGCAACGGGATTGTAAGTAAATTAGACGGCGGTTCTTGATGGCTCGACGGTAACCGCCTGGCGGTGGTTACACCCAAGGAATTCGGTATTGCCCTAAACACTTGAAGTCGCCGCTATTATTATATCCAGCGATTGCCGCGTTCAGTCTGTTTGGCCGATCCAAAGTGTTATGTCTCTTCTGGCTGCAGATGCGATCTTCGGAAAGCGGTAACTTCGGAGTTAGGGGATACCTCATAGTTTAACTACAACCATAAACCGCCCTACTCCGTCTGTAATTATTTTAGCCCTCGATCATCCTAGCCCTGTACTTACAAACGTTTCTTCGAAAATACTGGACATTAAGATCGCACATTTTTAACGTAAATCTGTTGCTCCGTTTAGGAATGAATAGTTTGAAAAAGAATTTATTCTTTCGCCAATTGCAATTCGATTAACCGGGATCAGAATTTTGAATTCTGAACTTGCGGGTTAGTTGCGAATTCGACTGACCGTTCAACTAGACTTCAAGGATCCGTCAATCGGAGGATGTTCCTCTGAAGTTAGGGATTCACAAATCTCAAAGTGGATCTTCTGGTCCGGAAGTGGATTCCCTCGCATCCCCGGTATTCCTTGTTCCTCGAGGGTCAACATTTTTTACCATGATCCCGGTTGTCCCGGCGGCTGGAGGACACAAATTCCTCCGGGCGAAGAGGGAGGATCGGGAAGCCAGGCGCAACAGCAGCTTGTCCGGCTGGACCAGCGCAGCGGGTCGAGCAGGAGACTTTTCCGAGGAGGAACGGAGCGGACGGCAGCGTAAACGAGGCAGCTAGTTCTGGTTATCCTCGGCCGGAGCCCCGGGGAAGCCTTTAAACCGCCAAAGTGGCCGACGATACGTGGCTCGTGCACGCCCACGCGATCCCGCAGGCCACGGTTTTTCAGACCCCTTCGACATCGTCTGCGGACTGCACCCGTTGCATCGGTTCGACAACCGGAGACAAGAAGCGCCGCGGCTTTGCATAAGAGGGAAAACAGCGGCGCCGGTCCACCGACACCCTCGCGACGCCGCTTAATGCGAAACCGATGTACCGCGCGAATTTCTTTGGGTGTTGCGCGAGCATCCTGTTCAAACTCGAATATACAATTGCACAGGGAAGGGTGCACCGTTTTCAATGGCCCTCGTGTAATATTCTGTCAAAGTGATTATTATTAACACTACTATTAATGTTACGTGCCAATATCAAGAAATCAGAGTAATGTAACTAATGAAACCAAGACTGGAAATTTAAAATGTATTATAGGGGATGCCGTCTTAACCCTCTTGAATTCGAAAGACTCCAATAAAAAAGAATTTCTAAACGCAGGCAAAAATCACTCTCAGTCATATGTGACTGACGTAGCAGGTAACGCGTTAGACTCCATACAGTACACCTAATCGCAAAGAGGCTAAGCTCGTCTAGTTTGTCTCTAAAAAATTCGTCCCTGAAGAGGTTAAAGGATTCTCTAAGACCCTATCTTCAGTTTTCACGTGGATATCTATTTGCACTTTTAAATAAAGTTCACTTCAGCGTCTATCAATGAGAAAAATGAATACATTCACGATATTTAAAAGGAAGGCACAGACATTCTACCCTAGGGTAATGACTCAAAATGATTAAAGACCATGAAGCCATTGGTGCCATCGGATCATCAATGTATGCTAAGTTTGATCACAACTAACATTCTCGATTCTAAAGAGGCTTTTGTTCACTTACCCAGTATACTTGAGGTGAAGATACAAAATTCTGATTTACAACCACATTATCCCTCCCCAGTTTTGGGTAAAATGGTTCATCTTATGTGAAGAGACCCAACGGCAGGCTTCGGTAGCGAATCGCTTCGCTCGTAGGTTCGCTACCGTGCCACGTGGATCGTGTTGCGGTCGATGCGGGGTGGTTTATGAAGAACGTGGTCGAAAGCGAGCGAGGGTGGACTCCGAGGGGCTGCTGACAGTGATTAATACTCCGCTTACTATAAAAAATTGCTTTTTATACCGTGGACTTACTGTTATACAAAGAAACCGCGCTGAAAATCTCTTCCGTTTCTACAAAAATTGTGGAAATGCATAAATTATCCCCGAAAAATGTGTTCAGCAACCCTTAACCACTCCCAGAAAGAGTATACAATGTATATAATGTATATAATGTCTATAATGTCTAAAAATTCTGATTCTTTCCGTAAAGAAATTATACCTTTACTGTGCTACAAGTCTTACCCTTCTAGTAATATCCTAGTAATTATGAGTGTCACATCTACATGATAAAACCTTGGTGATTTTCACTCTAGCTCAATTAAATAGCAGTGCATGCAAGAACTAATGATCACAAGGTATGCTCCGTTACCAAACAACCCTCAATCGAAACTCATCGTTACACAGGTGATTCCTGAGTAAGTCCAGGTGATACAGTTGAGTGACAAAACAAATCCCATTAGTTCCTACAGCTACGCCTCAATAAATGTCGTGCGAAGGAGTCTCTGCAATTCCTCGAAGCTCGGTTTGGAGTCAAAACACCGGGGGCTTTGTCCAGTTCCTCTCTGGGGTCGCTCGAAAGCCGGTTTCCAGGGCGAAATAAAAAAAGCTCGGCCTCGTGGGCTCGCCGGGCTCTAGCAGGGTGGAAAGTCGGAGTTGGTGGACGTTCAAGGGCGCTCGATCGAGTCGTCGCGTTGTAATTCCGTGATGCTCGATACCGGGGCCCCGTCGTCTTTGTCGGGGCGAGCTCGTTCGTCGAGGAGGAGAGAACGAGGAGAGAGCGTTGGAGCGCGCAGTTACCGAATACAGGTCACAGCGCCTCGTCAATAACGGCGCGGTACGTCGACGCGACGCGGCATCGTCGACGAACGACCACCGCCGACGACAACGGTGCCCGGGGTCCTTAAGAACCAGCGACCGTCCGATATTGTCACGCCGCGACAATGGAACCACTGACACGCTTTCAGGAGCCGATACACGCGACCGGCCCCATTGTTTTCGGCTGGTCCCGCCACGGTACACACCCGCCACCTTTATTTACGGCTTGATAACGCTCGCTTCTTTCTCCTGACCCGCCTTAATCAGTCGTTACTCTGCCCCGGGAAAGGGAACCCGTGTCTGATCCCCCGTAGTTCGAGAATCATGCGTTCACCAGATGATTTTACATTTATTTCACTGTCGATCTTTTTGCAAAGTTAAAATTGCTTGCATCGACACCAAGACACGGTAAACGTGTTCAGATTCCTTCCTTTTTTTTTATTTTTAAGCATTTCAAACCCTTCTGGGTTTATTCTGCTTTACAGGCATAATATAAGTGGGTACAATAATGTACCCACTAATGTACTCTGTCCAATAATGTACTCTGTATTCTAATACACAGGTAGAACAAAAAGAATACAATAATAATACAAGTGAATACGATAACAATGTCCGTTAATACTAAATATGTAGGTTGCAATTTTTGAAAAAGGAATGAATACTAAGGACAAGCTTCAATATTTGGCTTCGCTATGAGTGTGTCTACATTAAGAGGTAGTTGAAGGCTCATACTAAGCAGGGCCTTTATTAGCTTGCGTCTTTGTGGATTATACAATTCGCATTGCCATATTATATGATCGAGGGTTTCGCAGTCCCGATTGCATTTGCACTGGCTATTATTGACAATGCCTACTCGCGCTAGTGAAGCAGCCAGGTTATAGTGATCGGAACGCATTCTGTTAACTGTAACAATGAAACTTCTCCCTAGTTTTTTCCTTTGTTTTATTCAGTGATTGTATCAGGGACCAGCCATCTTGTTTCACAGTACGGGTACCCGAGGCTATATATTGGAAATGGGATGTGTGTCGCCTTTTAATGATTTTAATAATTATGATCTCGAATTGTGTTTTCACTGTTTTCACTGTTTTATATCCCGCTTGCTCATTTTCCTGGATCTCGCGCAATTCCACGTACGAGAAATGAACAAAAACGTACGGTCACAAATGAAATTTTTTGAGGGGCAGTGTCTCGCTAACAAGGCCGTCGGCCATTTTCCGTCGGCGAACTACACAAAGATCGCTCATTCTTACTGTTTCGCGCGGCAGGAAGAGTAATTCGGTGAAATAAAAGTCGCGAGCTGTTGAAGATTCAGCGGGAGAAAAGTTCGAGCCTGACGCTCGGGGAAGTTTCTTCTCTCGTTTTTAAGTTCTTCTTCTTTTTAGAGGGATGTTAACCCTTAGACGAAACGAAGTTTGTCCGCTATTTTTAGCGGCGCTAATGAAACATCGATACCGTTTCACCGGCACGCCTCCAAGTCGTGGAAAACTCCCTCTCCCCCTTCCCCGCGGCCGCTGATTAACTTTTCCCCGGCTGTGAAATTCGATTTTCCAGTTTCGAGAGGAGAGGCGAAGAATTACGACACCGTGGAAAACCGGAGCCCGCGTTTGCCCGACCTTCTGCCCGTCTACCTCCACCTGCAAATTCTCCGGCAGGCGTTTTTATCAGAGGACCCGTACACGCATTATGCAAATAAAGCGAGTTTCGAAAAATGAAGATGGAAAAGAAGCTGGCCAACAAATTCAATGAACCCGCCGGCACGAATTCGGAGGCTTTGTGCCCCAATTAACATTTCTATTAACCTACGCGGAATTTTTGCTGCGTGCAAGTAACGAAGAATTTTTTGTATGAAAAAGAAGGAATGCAATAATTTTATATATCGAGGTTCGCTTTGTGATATACTGAATTTTCTCGTGCTCCAGTTTTGCGAAAATTTCAGTCCTCTCTGAACTTCCTTCCGTACTTTTGAAACGTGGTCTTCAAAGGCATATTCGCAACCCTTGATCTTCTAGGATATTCTCTAGGATGTAGAAAAGAATTGTAGAAAATATGAAATATTCCTTCTCCCTACTTTTTTAAAAATATATTTCTCAATTGAAATTTTGTATTACTTTTGCATATAATTTTGATGTCATGGTTAACCCTTTGCGGACCAAAACTGTATCTATCACCATTTCATTTTTTATTCTTTTGTGTACCGAAGTATTAAAAATGAAAATTACATTGAAGAAAGGACATCGCGTTTAATAAAGACTTATTTCCTATTAATTGAGGATAATTATCCGTGTGATCGTCCGGAAATTATTAAACGGTAGTCTCTGTCACGAATGTTGCTACGGAATTTTTGCGCTATTGAAAATGGACGATTCAAGGGCTAATGAAAGTTTCATAGGTTCCTCGTGACCGATGAAAATTTGATCCGTCAGAAAATATACTCAGGGGCAACGATCCCAGTTTAATTAACCCTTGGGTAGGGTGTACTTAGAGTTATCCCCGGCTGATTATCCGAACCTGTCCCCTGCTCCGCCAGATGTTCCATAAATTATTGAATAAATTCGGTTCATTTACAACGATGATGAGCTGTCATTTCTCTTATTGTTTCCTTTCCGGGTCTCGGGCATAATTTAAGGTCCGGCAATCTAGTTAAAACACTATTTTCGGGGTGCGCGGTGTCTAAATATAGAGTGGATTTATCAAATTTACTCCTTGTCTAAATTAACTTTGGGCTACACGTGTGACGACATTATTCGTCATTATTTTTGATCGAACAATTGCAAAAATACAGTAGACATATCAATTTCTTTTTTACCTCAATAAGTTCAAAATAATAGAACAGTACTTGTCCTCATTTTTATTGTGAATGCATTAAAATCTGCAGCCCACTTATCACTAATAAGATCTTTCCATTTTCTTCATAAGAAACCGAATGAATTTATGATTGATTGATTGAACAGAAAGATGTTTATTTATGTAAGAATTGTTTCCAATTACAGTGAAATTTTTAGAGGTTCGTCGGAGAAGGAATTCAAAAATTAAGGGACCGAGGATTCCGTCCAATGAACGAAGTTGCAACGAGCGAGGTTCTACTGTAGCTTCATAAAGTTTTAAAACCTATTTACTTGGAAGCCTAGAGGAGTTATATTTTATTTCATAAAGTAGAAATAATGAAATATTGTTTCGATAACAACACTACCACCACCACCAACAACAACAAGAACAACAACAACGTGTAATGGAATAGAATGAATAAAGAGGGGCAGCAAGCTCTCGAATAGCAGCGTGCACAGGGTCGGAAAGAGGGCCGGGTCCCCGAAGGCCCATTTTAAAGGAAGAATTTCGCGAGAAGAGATTAAGCACCGCCATTAGGGGCGTAAAGTCCTGAGACAGGCCATTTCCAGAATAAATTTCTGAAGGTTCCTGCAGAGGCAGTGGCGCGGCACACTGGTGAAAAGCTTGGCCCCGGTCCGTGTACAGAAAGTTGGCTTCTCCCCCGATGCGACAAATATTTGCGGTGTAAAGTTCGATAGGACAATATTTTCTCGCGAGAGAGAGAGAGAGAGAGAGAGAGAGAGAGAGAGAGCTAGAAGATAGAGAGGGAGAGAGAGAGAGGAGGGGAGCAGTTGGCGGGGTCCGTTCATTTGATCGCTTCGGCGCTCGATACTTTTTAACGTTCGCTTTAATCGGTCCGATGCATCGTCGGTCGAGAGTTTACTTTGAAACTGATTGTACAGCGAGAGGGATAGATAAAAATAATGTTTGCGCTATTAAGGCGTTAGAGTGCCACTCGGAAAACTTCGATCCATATTTGAGCTGCGTTCTGCTGCTCCACTGTAGAGCTGTTTCGCGGCCAAATGTACTGTGTGTTTCATAACATACGTTCATCAGAAACGAATTTAGCGTTCTATACATTTTGCTCTGATAATTAATGGTTCCCAATAATACAGTATAAATATATATTTCTTAACTGAGTATGAAATTGTGGAACGAACAAGGAATATTTTTATATATATTTTTATGTACAGGGTGGGTCACCGGACGTTACCACATTAAATTACGTAATTATTATTAATCACAGCGAGAAATGTTTCCATGGATATGGAATAGTTTCAAAAGATGAACGTAGTGGTATTATCTGTCTTTTCTTTTTTGTAGATGGAAGTATCAAGGACTGACGAAGGCCAACTTTAGTTTTTTAAATCTAACCATATATTTTCTTGTGCGCCAATCGATGGAGTTTTTTATTCCCTATAAAAATAGTATTGATCTAGGTATATCGAAAAATGGTTAGGGTAGGAATTATTTTAATATACCAATATTTAAATTAAAATAACTCCTACACTAATCATTTATCGACATACCTATATCGATTGATCACATTCAAAATCATTTCGATCGCTGAATTTCGAGCTGATACGAGAAATTTGCGGTAACCGAGAATCCCTGGCGGCATTTTGAGGAAGCAAACGACACGCACGGTACGGGGGCCATTTTTGCTTCGTCCGTGCGATATAAGGTTACGGGTATCGCGTAGGTGGCGAAACGCTGAACCGTGCCCATTCATTCCGCGGTGTAATAATAAATTCCGTATTATTCTTATCATTATTAATATAAGCGGGGCGATCCCCGAGTCGACACAACTCGAGGTTGGTAGAACAGTGGCGGCGGCGAGGATCGTCATTCTCGCTCGTTATTTAAATCCGAACCCGCTTTTCTACCCCCTCGACCCGTCTCACCGGCTATATTTACTCTGCCGGTTGAATTATCCACCGCGTTCCGGTCTATTTAAGCGGAGACCAGCGACGAGACGGGAGGAGTTCACGGTATCGCCGATCCGCCCACCGATAACCGTACGTGACTCGGCCAGGATTTTCGCTAAAATGCGGAAAGTCAACTCGAAAGGTCAGCCGGATAATAAAACCCAGGCGGTTTCGAGCGCGAAACGGCCACGCATGCCCGCCGCGGTCCTCTTCGCTCCGCTTTGCTCCTCTCCGCGCTGTTCCGTTCCGCTCGTGGACCGCATTGATTGCGAGCATCGCACGGTCTTGCGAATCGCGGATCTGCCTCGGCAAAATCCGAAACGATTTCGTTACAGTCATCGCGTAGGGCTTCTTTATGCAAAATTAAAACTTTTTTGCTCAACTGTAACACACAAGAGGCGTCTAAAAATTTCTTTCGTCCTTTAACAGTTTGAACGCCCAACTAGAAACCCCAAAAATTCCATAAAATCAAAGTAAGTTATTTAATGAAATAGAAATTGCAAAAAATCCAATGTATGATACCGAGTAATATTCCAACTTTTTCGCATGTTACAGATCCTGATCAAGTTTAGTGCAATGAATATATCAACGTAAAAATTCATTTTAAAACCTGCACAAGTAATTCCGTCACCCACATATGGGTGACGTGGCGTTCAACGTGTTAATCGTTTTTATCAGCATTTCGAGGTTTGGTATAATTTAAACGCGTGCAGCTTTTAGTTGATGACCCTTTACATCCATCCCACGTTTCAACAAATACAGTAGAAGCTCGTTGTAACCTCGCTTATCGTACAGAATCCACGTTCGTTGCATACTAGCAACTCCCACCATGAGTTGTTGGAAGTTCTGGAACTCGTGTGATGGCTACCCAGAGGAAATGCACACTGGGAAGATGGAAAAACAGATTGGTTGCCCATTTCGTTGCACATCCCCGATTTTTACACGCGTTTTCTGTCCCGTCGTGCAACGAGCGAGGTTCTACTGTACTCGCAAAACATGGGACTTTTCAGTTCCGTATTTTAATCTATGTTAAACTAAATTTGATGGTACACACGTTTTTATTTGTTTTAACTATACAAATTATTGAAAGAAAGGAAGAGTTAAAGTTGAAATTAAAATTTTTGACTTAGTGCTCGATATCCTTTGCATACTCAGTGCTCAAATTCGACATCTTTTCGAACCATTATTTGAACACCAATTATTTAATACGTACGACCTACAGGGTTACATATATAATTATATTCTATAATCTTCTACTCCTTGTATACCGACAAACTTCGTCGTTCATAATTGATTACGTGACTTGGCTAACAAGACTTACATTATCATTAGCCCCTCCAGCAGAAAGGTAAATTATGTATTGATTACGTGTGCCTGTTAAAAGTTCAAGACCGAATTTAATGAATCGTTCTATAACGCTTTTCAACCTAGAAGTCACACATTTATTATTTGTTTTCCCTAAGTCTGGTTTAACCTACCGCTACCATTTAATATACCGTCCTGTGTTCTTTCCGCAACGAAAGAAATCTTTTATGAAATGTAGCTTCGTTTTCGAGCTTTAAAAAACATATAGAATGTCTAATATCGTGGCCTAATAGGAATACAAGTGATTCTAGATTTTACAAGTCGAAAATGTGGAATACATATTTGTTGTCCGAGGCTTTATTTTCGAGAAAACCAATTTTCAAGATTTGTCCAACACTTATTCTACTGAATAAGAATGTCTAGATACATAGCCAATTCTTGCAAATACTGAAGTTTGAGAACCTGGCGAATTTTTAATCAACTCTGACAACTCCAAACGTCTGCGTAAAGTTTAAACAATTTTGTTCCCGTGGAACATTAAGTCTCGCATTTACGTTTTTAAAATCGTTTTTGTCCTAAGCGCATAAAATCCGCAGTTGCACCGAGAAACGCTTTGGACGAATACATTCTACGCAATAAAAATCGTGCGCAACTCGAAGCGAGCAAGACGGAAGGTTCCATCGAGGCCGGGTTTTAAAATCGGTCCGGAACGAAGTAAAATATCGCGTAATCGCATCTACAAATTGCGGCATAAAGGCGCGGACGTAACGACGCCGGAACGCTTCACGTGCGTTTAACGCAACCATTATTTAATCGTTATTCAATAAGTTCCTGCCACGTCCTCGGGGAGAGTAGGCGTCTCAGCGTCGACAGTTCGGTTCGGAAAGGAGGAAAAAAAAGAAGAGAAAAGAGGGTACAAGTCTCGCGACAGCCCCTCGGAGTTTCCCCCTCCGTTTTTCTCGGTCCTACGAAGGCGGCTGCCTTTTAGCCGAACGACTGGCCCGCTCCTCTATTTTTCCATTTGCATAGCTTAAGCGATTTGCCCCTCCATTTTTCCATTTACATGGCTTAAGCGACCTGTCCCTCTATTTTTCCTCATTGCCGAGCTCCTCGACTTCTGCGTCGAAATACGATTCGCCCGTTCCCGCGCCGGTTTCGTCGCCGTTTTCTTTGCTGCTGTTACTCGGCGATCTACCGGGGTTCCAAATAAAAATGGCGCGGGCGAACGCGAGAGAACGTCGCGAAGAATGCGTCCGCGGCGAACCGAACCGAACGGAACAGAACAGAACGGAACCGGCCCCGCGGAAAAAGGAGAAACAGAAACACGAAAATCAATACGTCTGAGCCGTGCGGAAACTATTTCCGCGAGCTTCCGTGCTCGACAAATAACTCCACTTTCCAGGAGACCGACATTGTGACCGGGATATATTGTAACTACGACGGCAACTGGGACGCTGCCGCCCCTCGCGTTTTGCGAGCACAACTCTCTCTCTCTCTCTCTCTCTCTCTCGCAAAACCCCACCCCCGCGTATACATACACATATACACCCCCAGTCGGTTGTAACTGTTACGCGAGCGTGTTCCTCGTAATTGCGTCGACCGGGACTGGGACTGGGAAATTCGTGCCAACCCCTCTTGGTCTTTGATGCTCTTACCATGCATATTTATCGGCGAATTGGGTCATTATTCGGGTCTGATCCGCCCCGGATGGAGCAGCATAACGGCGTTCGATCGACCGATTCTCGTGGGTGTTGTGCTACTCCATAAAATTAATTTTTAAGAACATCGCGGAGGTCGTGGAGGTCTCAGTTGATCAAGGAAAAGCAATTCTCTGCATATACATGTAGGATCGGGTTTCGAGTGGATTCATAATAAGGAAACTTTATTAATTTAGGTACAGATTTAAACGAGGTAGGATGTCAACAAAAGACGATGTGTTCTCACAAACACAACCGCTGACGTTTTATATTTTTTCTCCGCCTGTCGCTATGCGTTTTTCATTTCTTTCGAACGCCGATCGTAACTATGTACATATATATTTATACCTCGCATGCGCGGGGCTTCCTTCTTACATGCAAATGTTGTTCCGTCGTAAAAACCCTCTGCGAAGGGACAACTGGGCGACTGTGAAGGTCAACTCGAATAGCTACCCGCGGCATAATTACCATAAACGACCGAACCTCGGCTGATGAACATATGCCGAATTGTAAACCGTTAGAGCACCTACATTTATAGTTTTATAGCCGTAGCCGCGTGTAACCAAATGTGGCTCTACTCCTAACTCTTCCTAATTTTCCACTACTTCCAACGCCTTCCGAAAGACCCTCCCCCCGTATGTTCCCGATGTAATACACCCCTTTCAATTGAACATCCCATCCTGCAATGCCCTCTTTTCTCCTTCCAAAGAAGACGCTTGGCTATCCCCAACAATTTCAGTTAAGTCGAATATAGTCCAAGTTTTAAAATTCCTAAAATCTACAAAAATTTTCCACACTCTGTAATATTATGTAAATATAACAATTATAAAATTTATTCTCCTCAGCATACTCACAAGTGACTTATATGTTCAGTACAAAGACATAATAATGTATTATTGTAATTATTAATGTAATTATAATATAATATCTGTGGTCGCTAATGACCTAGATGTTGATGCTACCTGTATAAATAAATAATTAAAAAAAAAACACCTTCCAAAACACATGCTTTAATCAATCATAGACAACTCTTTAAGACCACACCTACCTCCGAGCTTTCCTAATATCTATGCGATCATAACAAGACCAGAACTGTTTCCAATACCGAACCACTGCAGCATCTCTTTCACGACTAAACATAATAGATGATCCCAAATTTAACTGCGGTAATGAGGTTCAAGATCTTAACCATATCATTTGGCAATGTACCTTGTTAGAATCACAAAGAGTTGATCTCATGAAAAAATTAAGGAAGCTCAAATTGTTTCCACCCTTAAATATCAGATCGTCACTTTATGAACCGAATATTCAGGCATGTTATTTTCTTTTCAATTTTTTCAAGCAATGTAATTTAAAGATTTAAAGTTATGTACTTATGTGTTATATACCCAATGTGTTCTACGGTTCCTACATTATTAATGATTAACAGTAAGATGTACATATATTACTAATGTATAGGTTTATGACCCCCTATGGAGAGTTTCAATTAAGCTTTCAATAAAAAAAAATACCGAACCACCAACCGCAAGCCAAGTCTTGCATCTAGCAATAAAGATACATGTCCTCCGGAGTTTGACTCTAAAATCATTCGCCGTCAACCTACCTAGCCGAGATCCGATTTTCCCAAATCCAAGATCGACGGGACACCAAAAATCTACTCCCACCTATACATTCAAAAATATATTTTATGCTGGGCATTGTTTCGACGAGTCGTTTGCGCTCCCAAGGATAGTCGCGCCGGGTTTTAGCACGGCGATTCGCAACACCTTCCTTGACAGCTCTTCCGGCGAAACCTATTCCCCTAATCAGCCTCCAAACACAATCTCTACGGAGCTGCAAACTCGAGCGTGTCCCGAAGTTGGTGTTTAATCCTCGCGGACGCGAAGCCTCGGAAGACGTCCGCTCGCTCGTCATGAGCGGCGGAAGCCAAGCAAGTATGGCCGCGCAAGCCCCTGTTGCGGGAGGCGGCAGGACTTTGTCGATAATCGATCCGATCGTTACACAGCCGCCGCTTATTACAGTAATCGCGTCGGGTACCGCAACGACGTGCTGGTAGACCGGATCCGGAATCGGGCAGGGTGACGAGAGCGGAGCGCCGCCTAAATGGAAGTTGGCTTAAGTTCTCAGCGGATCCGGCCGATCCTTGCCACTGGATACCGGCGAGTTTACCTCTAGGTCTCCCTGCTGGCACGCATGGCAAACGACTCCCGCGCGGTTTAACGCGCGGCGAGCTCTTAATCCGACCTCGAGATACCGCCCTCTCCATGACGTACCGCGGAGATACCAAATAAGAATTTAGCGGGTTGCAGTTGATATAAATAGTTGTTCCGAAAGTTGGGGGAAAACATCGTCGGGTACGTCCAAACCTATCAACCCTAACAGTTACAAACGATCTGATGGTTTTGCTCGTCCAACGCACCCTTTTCCAGATCACTCTCGCCTCGTTGCAGATCAATTTCAACCTTCCCCAAAACAGATTCAAAAGGGTTTTCCTAAACCCTTTCTGTTATGTAGGAACTCCTACACGTCGGAACGGTCTTGTCCGCTCCGTGGTTTCGCTTGTAGTGATGGAAAAGAACATTCTTCAAATTTTGTGATATTTATTATAGCTTTTTCGCGGGTATGAGGTGATACAAGGATTCGTAATACGTCAGCCCAGAAGGTACTGGAATAACTGACTCTTCGGCACGGACCTCTTGCCGGAGGACCTCAGCCCTCCCCACTCTGTCACCAGGTCTTTGTTCACCTGTTTTTCCCGAAACTATGTTGCTGTATTGATGGGCGTTACAGGTGGAACTCGTTCTTCACCTGACGCTGATTCGTCTGAAATGTGCACACTGTAGGTGGAACGTGATCTTCACCTTTTATCGATATTCGTGCAAGCTGGGTGGAACGTGATCTTCACCATATGCTTGTATGTGTTGTAGGCGGGACGCGGTCTTCGACTTGTTTGGCTGTTAGGCCAAATCGTATTTAATCGTATTGAAGTGTCGCGACGAGACACTTTCCGTTCCCTACTTTCTTTCCTGAAAATATGATCGTATGAATAAAATTTATTCTCAGGAAATTCATAATTGTATTCTCGGCAATAATAGTATATATCATTACATATTTTGTACTATAGGTTTACTGAAATGATAGATTAATTTATGTCTTCCGTTTCGCTTCAGAAATTTCAAGAGAAATTAATCGGTTTGTGGTAAGGATATGCAAGCATTAAAGGTTTTATATTTTTGATGCGGATAAACCTTTTTCTGTTGAAAGCGATTTAGATTGGTTCTGTGGAGTTTGTTTTTCCGCGCAAATGGAACACTTAAACTGCCAAGATGATGTTCAACGCCGCAGCGCGCCAATCCAGAAATTCATCCCCCGTCTCGCGGCGTACCTTCGTTTGCGCTCGCCGGGATATAATTAAAAAGGACTCTTAAATAATCGCCGGTACGAACGCGAGACCCCAGACCTCATCCCTCGAACTCGTTCCCACCCCTTCAAGCTTTATTAGGTTAGTAAACCGAAGACGGGGCGGTTGGAAAGCCTCGCAAGACTGATATTCGGCGGTTCGTTCAGACGGTGGAAATTCTGCAAGCATTCTTTAACGCTAGTTTTACGGAACACTGCCTATTTTAAGTTACTTTATAAAAATATCAAGAATGCCCTTAGAACAAACTTATGCACTTGTGACAAAAGTTGTTGTCATTTAAAACAGTAGTTTTAAAATTCTTATATCCCGACCGTTTCACACGAAACCTACCACAGTCGGTCAAAATGGCGGGTTCCAGATTTTCTATTTCACAAGTACTGAAATTATAAAGAACCTGGGAAATGATTAGCAGAGCATGTATTATAATAAGAATCGCATTCAAATAACCTCAATCTCGTCATTTCTATAAGACAATATGTTACGTTTAAGGCTCGGCGAATTGAGAATTAAACTAATCAGCGAACGAAATACCATACGATATCACCAAAAACCGTGTTTCTCTCGAAGCGTACAACAATGCCGACAGAAAATCTGGGTGATTTATTATTTATTCGAGAAATAGTAGCATGAGAGATGCTGTCGATCGATGGCGGCGTATAGAAATCCAAAGGGCGGCTCTAGAGAAATCCACGGGGAGTAAAATCAGCGATCGTGACCGTCTGTCAGAGATTTCGCCTAGCTCTAATTAAATCCGGGCGAGTTTCCAGTCGACAAAAAGGGCGGCGATGGGAGGAGGAGGAGGACGAGAAGAACTCAAAAACTCGTTGGTAAAAACCGCCGGCACCTCGGACCGTGGATTCGTTTGTTCCAGGCAAACGAAGATATCCCGTGGCTGGCAGCGAATTCCATCTCGAATCACTGGGTCACCGGTGCTATCGCTACGGCCGCGGCAAAACGAGGAAGACCGTGAAATCGGATAAAAAAGGAAGGCTCTCACGGTTATCACGAGCCCGGCGAGTTCCCTTCAATCGCTGACTTCTGGCTTCCCGGTTCCCCGGTCCGTCCGTTTCATCCCAGAAATATAATACCCGACGGTATTTCGATTCGGCTTTTTGATCTCCAGCTTCTGGCTACCTAGTTTCGCGATTCATGGTTCCGAAAAATATGTTTTAACATTCCCTCTGTAGGCTAGGTGGACGGGGTTGGCCCATCTACAAGTATGGAAATCCTGTAGACGAGAATTTATACATTTTATATATAATATTTTCCAAATGCTTTATACGAAGATACGCATTGAAAGTGAGGAATAGGCTAAACATTGTGCTCGTTCAAATGTGTAACAGGTTATTGAATATCCCTTATTTTTAAATAATCGATTTTGGAACATTACTAGGGCCGAAGACACATTTACCCTACACAAGAGTAATATGAGACGAGGTAAATGATAGGAATAGATTAAGTTATGTATTTTATTTTTATGTTATTGTATTTTATGTCTATTATCTGTCTCTCTTTCTTTTCTGATTAATTAGGTTTGCGTCTATTCCTAGTTTATATGTATGTTTATTTTTATTTTTTAGTAGATTAAGTAGATGTAAGCGGTAGAAATAAGAGTTAGAAAAATAAGATAATTTTTACGATAAAAGTAATGTTAGCCTACCTCTACCGTACATAATATGTTAATTATGTATTTGTGTTAATTTATATAAAGTAAAACGAATTAATATTAAATGTTAGAGGGGTTGAATTTTTAAGCTTTGAGAATGAACTGTATCCGGAATTTTCAGAGGCACCAGCAGGATGTTTGGGGCCCGTCGATCAGGCTGCGTATAGCAATTCGTAATCCCGACTGGGTGGTCCGTCGTTAGGATTGCGTCTCCGTCTAGATAGTTAGGTCAGGTGCGAGCGGGAGGGGAGCTCTTTGAGAGCAACTCGATTCGAAGTAATTTAGCGGCGTGGGCCTAACTTGCTGAGTGGTGGGTCTCGGAAGTTTCCAGCATTGACGAGGATGAAAGCTCCGTGAATCCACCGCGAGACTACCGCCGCCGCCTCTGTCGTAGTTTCCACCCCTTTGCAGGCGCGAGAGGCGACATTAATCTATTCCGCATTGCCGATGATGAATTTCTCCCCGAGCCCAGCCAGAGGAAACCGGCTCCCTGCCGCATAAGCTGTTTCCCCGTGGCCTGGCAGCGCTTGGCTTTGCGAGCCGGCTAAAAATTAATTACCCCTTTCGCGGCGCGTGTTTTCGCGAGCCCCGCGAACAAACGCAGCCGCCGACGCCGACGCCGATGCGCCGTCGCCGTCGCCGTCGCCGCTGCGCCGCGCCCGATTTTCTCCGGAGACGTTGCTTTTCACCGCGGTGCTTAATTGTTCGAGACTGCTTGATGGGCTCGTCGGATTAATGCACTTTTGAGAAAGACGGATGTCTTCTTTCCTGGCGGGGGATCAAGGGCTCCTTGATAACGGGGATGAATGGAGGACACCGGGGGAATTGGACGGTTTCAAATGCAAAAGAGATCTCCGACGTAAATGGATTTCGGAGAGGCGTCTGCGCCGCTGTTTGCAATTTCGTGATCGGATACACCCTGATAAACGAACATTTAAATGTTCGGTTGACCAGAAGCCCGCGCCCTTCCATCAATAAAATCACTGTCTCGAATAATAAATAGTAAATGGCGTAATTTTATTCGACATCGTACAACTTTAGAAACTATTTGATTTGATAGGAAAATAGTTTCAATATCGTTCTCATAACGAGAGTTATTTTCGGAATGTTTTCAAATTCGAATAAATATACAAGGGTTAGTCTTACTGCGTTTGTGTTATTTTTAAGCATCTCTTGACACGAGGACATTTAATACACGCTCAAGTTCAACTATTCTTTATTCAGACTTTTTGAAATGTATTTACGAAATAAATTCCTCATAAATGCTACGTTACTGGATAACGGTCGGTAAACAAATTAGGAACGCGTCGTTTCAACAATCTCGCAGTCCCAACAAATACAATCTCTAATCCCGCTCTCCTGTAAACAACTGCCGTGATTTCTGCGACTATTAGGTCGACGATGGCACGTAATACTGGCCGTTCCGCTGACGAATAAACCCGGGAATCAATCTGACGGGGCCCGATGCAAATTTCTTCCGATATGCGGCGACGTCCAATACAGAATCGAAGAGCTGTCGACGGGCAACACGGAACCTGCGAGCGGAACGAGTGGAACACGGTTGAAATTCCGTTCGGTCGCAGTTTATTTCTCCGCGGAGGAAGACTTATTGCCCGGTCGAAGTTGTCACCGGGGGTCCCGTGTCGACGTCCTCCTCTGTTCACCGTGAACGGTATTTGTTATACTGTCGCAGGCGGCCGCGAAAGTATTCCCGGGCTGATCACGTCCACTCGACGACGAGTATCCGGAGAAGTTTAATTAAAATCAAAGTCACGTCAAACGCCGCGCCGCGCCGCACCGCGCCGAGCCGAGCCGAGCCGGAAATACGGTTCGTTCTACCCGCGTAGCGGAACAAAGAGAACCAAGAGATTTATCTTGGTTCGACTCCGGTTCACTTTCGAGTCGGTGCCGAGCGATCGTGGCCATTTTACCAAATTATCTCGCTCTTTCGAGAGCACGCCATGCGAAACGCTTGCTGCCCTCTGATGTATACTCCGAACGCAGTGCCGAGACTTTTATTCGAAATAGAGATACGAAAAACAATTTTAAATAAATCGGTCCTACGACTTTATCATTTTTACTCTAAAAAGGTACTCAGTATTTCCTCGCAGCAATATTTGCGGTGAGCTAATGGGAATAATAGAAACGATAATAACAATATGATGATGATGGTGTAAAATAAACATTTTTTGAATCAATTAAAACAAAAACAGGGCTAAAGTGAAAATGTATTTCTTCATTTCATAGTTTCAAGTGGATTGGGACGAATGTAAAAGTATTTTTAAATTCAGTTTGAGGTTATGTTTATTGTAAAAATTCTAGAATTCTTTCCACATGCGAACAAAACGTGTTGGAAATCACGTACAAACAAGTCATGCGAAGAAAAGTCGCAGGTGTGGCGTTGGCCGTGCGTTTTTTAGAGTCGAGGGCGGGGGGTGTCCCGGTTGATCAATGAAGGGTTAAAGACGGGTGCAGCTGGGTGCAAAAAGAAAATCGGCAGTCGGAAAACAAAGTCTGTCCGGCGCGGCGCGGCGCCCGGTGGCAGTTTCGCGCGCGATAACTCTTCGGCGTTGGAGGTCGAGGATGGTTGGAGGATGGTCGGGCCGTGGTCGGGACGACATCCAGCCCGTTCCCAATTCCAGCAGGCAGCACGATCGCTTCGCCAGCTATTCGAGACGGTGCTTTGGACGTGTCCCCCGGCATGGAAACCGCGTTACAGGCATTACTTTCGTCCGACCCTATTCTCCGGGGCCGGGAGCTCGCGTGCCCGCGCCGCATTGTTCGGGACTTTCGCAAAAGGGGGGTCGCAGTCGATGCACCGTCGCGTTTCCCGAGTTCCTTGCGGAAGGATGAGGCAGCCAGGACCTCAGGGGGCAACCTCGCCGATACACCGGTGAGAAATTACAAGGCGGTTGCTAGGATTACGCGAATTTAATTTAATGTGCTTCAACGTGCTCTGCTATCTTTTAGACAAAAAGTTTCCCTATCATTCCCATGTGAACGGATTAAACCGCTCGATTTTTCATTATATTTTTACTAAACATAACAGTTGAAAATACTTTCCCAGAACTGTGTGCTTGCATTCATTGAAGCGACCAAATTATGACATTGCGTGAGTCTCATTGGTGCAGAATCTTTGCAATACTTTTTTCACGATGCATGGAATGACGTATTCTGTATTCGAGAGTGTACGAAAGCATGTACTGAATCCTAATGTATGTGCAATCATTTAGAGCAGAGCAAATTTCAATAAGTCCCAGTTTTGGTTCGGTACAGAACTTTAAACGCATTTTTCTCGAAACTTAATACTTCATCCGACTTGGGTAAAATGTAAATTAACTACATGGATTGTTCTGAAATTTGTGTAAGTCTTGCCACATAGATGGCTCTCTACGTTCGCAGTTGATGAAGTATTAGAGGCGAAGCTAAGCAGTTGGCGCACGAACGAGACTCCGGTAGGCAAGTGTCAGAAGTCAACAGCGAGATCGAGCCGTTTTCGACGAGATCGTCCGGCCCGTTAACGGGGGCTCGATCGGCGAGTTCGCAGAGACGTCGTTCGCATAAAACTTTCAGAATCAGCGAACGGCTAAGAGGGTGAGGGCCCGGCGAGGCTCACCCCCGCAGCCAGATTAAATCGTACTTTATTAACGAGCCGGCGCCGCCTTCCCGACGCGAGCATCGAAGAATAAATTCTGCAAGATTAATCGGCCACTTTGGAACCGGCTGCGGTTCCCGGTACTAATGAAACGAGATCTTCCGGCCGGGAACTGTGATTCCATTGCTTGCGAGTGAATCAACCGAGGGGGGTTTGGCCGATCATTTTTCTTCCCTCCGCGATGGGAACGCCGCTGGATGATTGAATGTTGCTGCCCTTGGGGCCTAATGAATATTATTTGTTGGATTGCTTCCGATTGTTGGATTCCTTCCGGTGAAGTATTTTGATTTATCTGGAGTCTCGTCGGGAGCATCTGCATAGACTTCTGAGACGAGTGTTTTCTCAAATATTAAATTCGTTGTACCTCGTCTATTCTTTTTATCACCTGCTATTCTAATTTACTAGACGATACGTAACAAAAATTTTGGGAAAATAGTAAAATGCTTCCCACAAATTTTTTATTTAGGCTTCTAACAAAAATTTAAAAACTGTGTTTTATAGATTCATATAAGTTATAGACATGCTTAAAGTTTCATCGAAATTGATTAATTGGTTTATGAGTTATAAATGGACTGCGGATTTTATTGATTTATGACAAAAATGGGTAAGCACAATTTAATATTAAATTGACATATTAAAAAGATTTAAGGCGTTATTGGTTTCAGCTTAATAAAATAATTAAAAGAAAAAAGAAATTTTTACTTCCCACCTGGGTCTTCCAAGAAATCCAAATATTTTTTATTCTGCATAAAGATCCTCAGTCTAATTATAAACGATTAAAAATGGAGAAAATTACAGATTTCCACGATTTTCAGCCGACTTTTGCCGTGTTATTTTATTGTCCGGCGATGTTCACCACATAAAGTGTGTAGCCCCTGTATCTTGCAATAAATATAGTGAATTTTTATCGCGCATAAAAATCCGTAGTCTAACGATAACCGCTGCTCCGAATTGAATAAAATTCCCGATAGCCCAGAGCGATCGATTCGACACTGTGTAGCCGGTACAGCGAAAGCCGTAGAAATTAGCATGATTTATATGGTAGCATCAGCATCGGGATCAGAGTTCGGTCGAATAATTCGGCAAAGGGCGGCTGCTGAGTTTCGCGGGCAAGGATCTTGCGGGCCAGCGAACCGCGAGGAATTCCGCAAACCCACGAAACCCGGGGTTTGCAGGTGTAACAGGACCGGTCACGGAGATACCCGGTATCACAGGGCGAAACAAAGAATCTGGGTCAGCACTGGATATTGTTAATCCGTGCCCGGTTGAACGGTGATTAACGGGGACGCGCTCGCCGAAACGGCGCGGCGCGATCCGCACGCGATCCGCTCGCCGCGCTGCACGGATTTCGAAGTTTCGGCAACCGGGATTCACCGTCACCCTCCGCTGAATTATGCTTCTGTTCCGGATAGGGGCTAGAGCAGAGGGTTTCGGGATCGATCGCGACCCGCTCGCGCTGTTTACGCGCCGCTTGAATTCCGTGCAAACCGAGGGACCGACCGGAGTCCCGCAAACGATCGAATTCTGCGGACTAACAGGAAATGTTTGACGATGTTTTAGGGTCGCCAGAATTTTCTACGAATAATCCGCGGGATGCTCCAACATAATCGCTCAATCGGGCAGACGCGGTGCCTGGGTCCCTTCCGACCCGAGCTTCCAACAACCCCTCGCAATTTATCTCTCGCAAGAGGACGTTTTTGACCACCTTATAACAGCCGTTAGTTATTTCCTAGGAATCCTTACTCCACAATCTTATTTTGCAACATTGATCTTGTTATTGAACCTAACGCATTAGAATGTGGATGGAACGGTTAGAACTCCGGGTAAAAATGTACCCGAGTACTCCTATTCGAGGATTCTTTTCACCTTGTAAAGTCAAGGTGTTCGAATGGAATATTTAAATGGAAATATTTTGACAGTTATGAAAAGCAATGTAAATGGAAATGAAAATGAGCATGTAAATGAAATTTGAAAAAAAAATTATTTGTTCGAATTTGTTTTTCTACTTTCGGGTTTCGATGTGTATACCAAGTGGTGGATTATTTGTAGACAAACGTTCGGATGAAGATTGACGAAATACAGTTTCTTTCAGGAATCCTCTGTGCCTCTTTTCGAGATATCAACCCCCCGAAACCGTATTCTCGGGCGATGGCAGCGACGCACCAAACACTCCGTCCTCCACTCTCAGTTTCCTCGACCTTATTCGCGGAGGACGATCCTCGCGAATAATAAATTGAATCCCGGTCTCATCTCTGGTTAGAGGCCGAGGAGAAGGGCACTTTCGGATGAATCTCTAACGAGCAGCCACTTCTGGAAACGAGGGAACGGCAGACTCCCATGATGGCGGACGGTTTACGGGGATGGAAAACGTCGGACGGTTGGAAAAATAGAAAAATATCGACCTGCTGAGATGAGACCGTGACCAGGAAAAACCACGGCACGGGAAGACAAAAATGTCTTCGTAAAGTAAAAAATAAAAAAACAAATCTTTCATAAATAAGTAGGTCAATAAAAAAATAGACAGACTAATTAGAGGATTTTGTAGTAAAATAAAAATGCGGTAAGACATAGTTGAAAATAAATTTTCAATTCTAAGTTTTCTACTGATTTCTCTCACGAATGTATTAAATAAATAAAATATTGTTTCATTACACGGTTTTTAATTTCTACAGTATTTTTTCGAATGTACAGCAACTTTACTATATGCTAGAATTTAGGATAAAACCAGCAACTTTGCAAAACTGTCAGATTTTATAAAATGTGAAAAACAATAGTTTATGTAGCTGTTTAAAAATATTGGCCTTATATATCTTTGCTAATTAGACTGTTATGTTAAATTTCCTTCATTAAGTCCACGTAAAATTGGTCAAACCGGAAATTATTTCTCCCCTGAAGAGAGCGTTTCCAGACTTTCTATGGTGCCTTTCAAAAATTTTGTAACGCACGTACCTTCATCGCGTCGAATATTCCCATAAACCCTCGGAGTTCTTTTAATAACATTCTTTGGTACGTTTTCTCATTTTCCGCGATCGCTTGAACCGCGCCGAACACAGGAGCGGAGTTAATGAATCGACCGGTATAACTCTGCGGCTGAAACTCTTACAATTCCCTCGATTTCCACGGTTTCTCCGCGTTCCCTCGGCTTTTATTTACCCTTATTGGAAATTTCTTGCGCGTTCTCCCGTTCTTGATCCCGGAAAAATCACAAGTTTCTTGAGTATGCGTACGGCCGAATGGGAAATGATATCCGTGTGGGGGTGCACGGCGGAACTGCACCCGGAGGAATTTAATATTTCACAGCGGCAGCTTCGAGCTAATTCGCCGAAGAAAAGAACGCCGGGAATACAAATTGTTCGTGGAGTCGCGACGCACCAGACAACTTCCCGGAATGTTTTTGCGTTCGCAGCGAAATATTTCACGGGCGGCACAGTCATCGAACGCGACGAACAACGGGGAAAGTTCCTCTCCTTTTCTTTTTGTCGTCCTTGCCGTGTCCTTTTGAAAATTAGAATCACTCTCATCACGACGAAGGTTACATCGCCTCCGCTCCGCCGGCAATGAATAAATTTACCGGGAAAACTAACGAGACGCCGGAAATTGCGACAAGCGGACCGATTCACCCTCCGTGTTCCGTAGTGGAACATTGTCGAGATAGCCGAAGATAGGAGTCGTTCGCAATTAGGGGACAAGATCATGAACCTGCCTCCTGCATCGTCAGATCTGACGTTCTGCGTTTCGTGCCGTAAAACTTCGAATTTTAGCTATTTCGTGATTAGCGGGCGGCGAGGATAGCTAACTAGGGGATGAAACCGCAACATTTTCGCTGGAGTGTGTTCCCGATTAAATCAAGTTAATCTATAGGTAATAATATTAATAATGTCCTGTTTAAAGCAGCAAATAGACTAACTTCGTTGTAAATTATTTTTACGAACCCGGTAGATTTTTAAAATGTCTTCAACGTTTATTGATTGATTGCGCGTTTATGAAAGAGGAAATTAAACAAGGGCAATTTCTAATGTATCTTATGGAAGATAAAAATTGTCGCAACAAACTGGAGCAAACTAAAAACCGATTTGTCTCGTTAACTAAAATTTGTCATTTTTGTCATAGACGCGTAAAATCCACAGTCAGAGGAGTGCTGATCATGGTAACCGCGAAGAACATGGTGCAGCGAGAGGCGGACATTCTTTCGGTTCGCCGAAACGGGCAGCTCGTTAGCAAGCGTAATCAGACCACCGGCAACGATCAAACCGAGACACTTCAGATTGCGACTCAGATACTAAATACGGTCCTCGTTGCCCCCTAATAGCAGTCAACCTGTTAACCAAACCGCCCCGGCGCTGATCGCGACCATTTCTCGGGCGAGGATCCGCGGACCCGGATGGGCCTCGGGAAAGGGGTGCCTAACGTTTCTTTCATCGTCAAAGAGAGCCAACCAATTACTTGCCGAACGATCTCGAAATCACGCGAATGGACCAATGGATGGCGCTTCTGTTACCCAGGGTCGGATACTGCAATGCAGCTTTCACCCTCTTCACCCCTCTCCGTCTCTCTCTTTCTCGCGCCACCTCTCTCACTCTCGTCACTCTCTGCGCGACACCCAACCTCTCTCGTCTCTCTCTCTCTCTCTTTCACCTTCTCTCCTCGTCTCCCACCCCAACGAGCTCGCACTTCCATTTTACGTGATTCAACCCCCCGTCCATCCCTATTTCCCTTTGCTCGCACTCCGCTTTCCTCTTCAAATGTCACCTCGCGGACGATTAACTTTTGCGCCTCGCTCTCTCGCCCTCGCCAACCCCCCTTTCCCACCATCGTTTGATTGGAGCCCAGCTCTTGACCACCAAAGGGTGGTCCATTAACCACTCACCCCCTGCACGTCGCCGCTAACTTTCCGCGCGACCAACAGTTTCCCTCGCCGACGCTTCTTCCGACCAAGTTTCTTTCCAGCGCATACTCGAGTCCCGATTCTTGACGAACTTGACAGTGATCAGTTACAGCGAGCATGTCCGTGTCAATAGCATATCGTGAGATCATCAATATCATTAAAGAACACCCTTGTAGTTTATTTTTCAGATACAGCGATTAGAACTACTTCGAAGTGGAAATTAATCATCCGCCAACCAGCTGAGTTTGTTCCATTTGGATCTGATCCCTCTATTACAAAATCGATGAAACAGGATTTTTAAAGTGTGTTTTGATGAAAATGATGCATTTGTAGATGGATACTCGTGGGGGTAAAATTATTTATAATTTTCTTCAACGATGTCCCTTAATAATTTGGAAACTGTGTAATACCTAAGTTGAACGTAACAACATTATATTAAACCGCCTGGCTTAAAGCAGTCATAAGTAAATAAATATTTAGAACGTGCCCGAAGCATAAATATGTAAATACGTATAAATAAGTATTAATGAAAGAAAAAGATCTACAAAGATATGTATCATTTTGTACGTTAGAAAATCGTCGTGCGTGTCTGGTTCTTGGAGAACCGCAACCCCTAAATCTGTATAGATTTATACTATGGATAACGTGCAATATCTGAAGCTTGTCTCGGAGCAAAATGGATGAACAGTTGAAACCGTTGCTGTTTTCGAGGAGCCGGATTGCTCGCTTAACGGGCCGCGGTAAATATGGCGTGGCTCTGCAGGTTTACCGTCAGGGTTTGCCGATGTGCCGTTGCTCGTTCCGATGAATTCCGGATTAATTTGCTTTAGTGGGTGGCGTGTTTGCCTGAAGCGTGGGACAGGATCTGGTTATTAATAATAGTGGGAAATTATTAAGCTAGATCGAGAATATCAGCGGATAACGATAGATTGAAGTTCAGTGGACCGCCATAACGTGGGCGAAAAACTACTTAGGCGACTTAATCTGCAGTGGGTCAATATATAAGGGGTTGCTCCCGGCACTGTGGTTGTTTCTGCAGAATTTCCATAAGTTTCGGATTATTCCTAAAACTGGAAATTCAGAAAATCTGAAATTTATAGAGGTGTGCATTACTGTCTAAGTTCAGTTGTTAAAATTAACCCTTGGGAATTCGGTTACTTTTAATTTTACTTTGTAACTCGTAAGTTCTAGAAAATAGAACAAAAGTATCATAGACCAATTTAATCCTATTAATTCTATTGTGTAATAATTTAAACTGACTCGTAGAAACTTGGATAGTACTTTTACAGTTAACAAGTTACCAAATATAATTGAAAAATAGTAAAATTTTCAGTTTTTAACCCCTTAGAGCAAATTCGATTAGTAAAACAAATTGACGTATTGCTATTAAATTTCCCAAAATATCCTAATTCTTCTATTGGTTGAATTAAAAACTTTGCCCTGTGAGAACAGCAATTTTTGTTGTAAACTGACGCCCCCTGGATCACTTCAGGATCTACCTCGGTGAACCGCGTCGCGGAAGGTACGCTAGATCACATTTGACAGGGAGAAATTTTCCCGGTGGTGTGTTAACATAACTCGTCTCGGTATTTTCCGCTATTTAAAGGTTCTACCGGTTGGACGGATCGTGTAACCGTGGCTGTGACGTGCACGAAAATTGAAAAATGTGCCGAGGACGTGCTGGTAACGGGCTCGCGTAAGCCCCGCTGGCTCTTGCACCGAAACAAATAGTCTTCCTTTGATGCCCGGTTTATTCATCGTTCGCCGAGCGAGACTCGTCCCGAGATGGCACGCCGGTTCTCTACCGTGCACACCGAAACGAACTACCGCCAATGAATGACCAGTGACGAACGGCCTCGTAAAGAAGATGGATCGGGACTGACAGGAATAGATACGCGGGCAATTATCTTCGAGCCGTTTCAGGTGCGCATCTCGCGAAAACAATGAATCACCCGGACGCCCGGACGCCGTCATCTGTATTCTTCTCGGCGTTATTGTTACCGGAAACTTTCGACTTTCGAGAATTCACAGATCCGTACACCTTTATACAAATTGATACAGTTATTGATACACTTCAGCATCAAGAGGGTTCATCGTGAATTTTTGTGTAGAAGCATTATATCGTTAAATATAATAAATTACTAGAATCAATTTTTGGTCATTCAGTGGGAAGATTCGTCGGTGAGACATAATTTTGGGCTGCACGTTTTTGTGTGAAATAAAAATTGTCTGCATTAGCTGAAGGCTACACAAGCTACAATGGTTTCTCTATATACGTCGTCAAGCCCTTGATGATAAACGTCGCGGAATTATCCCCACTACCGCATACCCCGTTAGGGGCCGCGAAGCTCGAGAGGCCTCAGACGTCGAGAGTGTAAACATAACACGGCTAGGGTTGACATACAGTAAGGAGCAAAACTGAGTCTACACTATTTGAAGCAATGTAACTTTTTAAAAATTAGATCAAATGACTTGAATGTTATTGAGAAGTTAGAAGGTTTAGTTTATTAGACGAGGTGTACAAAATATTTGAAAAAAATTTAAATTCGTCGGAATCGTAACAGAAAAAGTTGGTTTTTTCAGCTTTTTTATCTGAGCCTGTATTGAAAATTTAAAGAATGCATTTGATTCGCTCAAATAAATTATACCTATGCTGAAAATTTGACCGATATTGGTTAATTCGGTTCCGAGTTATAGACGCTTAAAAATGGAAAAATGGCCATTTTTCACGATTTTCGACTTAAAATCGCACTTTTAATCGTTTATAACTCGTAAACGAATTAACCAATATCGATAAAATTTTCAGCATGGATATAATTCACACAAGCGAATCAAACACATTTTTTAAATTTTCAATACAGGCTCAGATAAAAAAGCTGAAAAAAACAACTGTTACTATTTCTTTTGCGAGTCCGACCAATTCAAACTTTTATCAAACTTTTTGCACAACTCCTCTAATAAACTAATCCTTCTAACTTCTCAATAATATGCAAGTCATTTGATCTAATTTTTAAAAAGTTATGTTGCTTCAAATAGTGTAGACTCAGTTCTGCTCGTTACTGTACATCGAGAATTCACTGTACATAGACATTTATCATTTTCCATAATAATAATTCTAAGGAACTGAAAAAGCAGCACAACGATATTTCCAAATCCTCTAAACGTATTTACCGCCCCGCGTTTAATTCTACTGATTTTTGTCGCGAACGCATAAAATCCTCGGTCCAATCATTCCGTTCAAGAACTATCGAGCCGCTCTCGGAATGTCGAGCACGACTCGGTCGTTTAAATTCAGCAGAATTTATTTAAAATTTTTCATTAGAGGCACTCGTACGTCGAATTCGAACGGCGGCGGCTGTCGATAAGACCGGCGCGGGCGTTACTCTCGCGTTACGGGATTTAATATTTTACAAGGAGCCGGGGTCGAAAGTCGGCGAGCGATTATTGAAATCTCGGGATTGGTCGATCGTCGGGGAATGAATTTTAAACGAAAACGGGCATTTCTGGGTGTCATCTCGATCAGCCATCGCATCGTTCAATTACGCACGTCCACCGGAGCGAACGTTCCGGCCTGTTCGGTCCACTGGCTTTCAATGGAGGAACTCGTATCCCCGAACGTGTCGCAATTTCGTGCCGATGGATTTTTCAGCGAACGATTACGCCCGCCCGCCCGTCTCGGATCCTTTGAGTCATGCACCAACCAGTTTCTTCGATTAATTCGGATACCGCGGTCGAATACTTTCATAAGAGCCACAAGCCTAATTCTCATGGAAATTCGAGCACTCTGGGCGAGTAGAAAGGCATTTAATTTTGTTCGGAACCATCGTTTTCGCGTAGTGATATTTTGCAAATGGACGCTCCAGCTTCGATTCCTTATTACACTTTATGAACGAATTTTTTAAGTTTGTCTTTGTCAATTTATTCGACGCTTCTACACAATTTTCTTTAGAATTCTCTCCTTAAGAATTATTTTCAAGTTAACTTTTTAACTCAGCGTTAACTTTTTTGTATCAAAACATATTCTACAATGTTCAAACAATATTCCCAATTTTTCCTGGTTCAATATTCCATTTTTGTAGCTGCTTTTAAGGATCTAACTGATCGAACGTGACTGTCGAGATTCGTCAAGAAGTGTTCATCGTTGTTTTGAACTTTCTACGAACATTTTCGATGTCGTAAATTTCCAGATCCTCGAATAAATCATGCACAATGATTACAACGAATTCCAGTCTTTCTAGAAAATTGAATGTCAACAGAAAAAGGAGTTTATTCCATTGAATAAAAATGTCTTTCGCATAAAGCGTCCTCGAGCGTCGTACGCGGAAAAATCGGTAACACGAGCGTAGATACAGCCTCCATTCAAGTTGTTGTCGAGCCGGGATTGCCCGAAATAGATCCTCGTTGATCATTGCGCAATTCGTAGTTGCGAAGCGCCGTCATGTTCTCGCATGTTCACGCGCAGGTACGTCGACGGCTCGTTGTTGTCCTCTCGTCCGGTATTTTCGGCCGGGCAAACCTGCGGAAACCCACGCGCATTCCGATCGGATTTGCCCGATGAATTTGACTCGCGCAAACGACCATCCTCGTCGAGCTTCGTTTCGCGAATAATTCATCGTCCATCCGTTCCCCCTCTTTTCATTTGCGCAGCTTCGTTTCGCACCCGTCTTGCAGTTAACAACAACGTTTTAATCCTTTAATCCTTAAGCGACGTCTTATCCGCTCTCCTTTTAGATTCCAATTCGTCTAATTGTGAATCATGATTTTATGCTTTAAAAGAATACATGAGATAATAACAGGACCAACAATACAAATTTGCAACTCAAGAATAAAATTGTATGTTATTCACATTTTTTTGTTTTGATCATGCCGTCGCAATACAGGTTTCTATAATCGTATGAAAATTGTTATTATATTGAACTCTGATAAAGAAAATAATAAAAAAGATGCTATTTTTATGTAATAAACGAAACTATGATTAAGTTGCGATAGTTATGTCATTCGTGTCAACAGAATGGAACAAAGAGGTCGGTCTCCCGGTCGCAAATCCTGTCAAGGAATCGCAGCCTGATTTCCGTCCACGTGGCCGCGAAATTGTGGTACTAACACGGTTATCGGTTTCAAAATAGTCGCGTTAATTGGAGCTAAATGAAACGTAACGACAGTCCAGTCGCATAATCGTGCGTCAAGCGTGTCGAGAAATTATTTGGATTGGGTGTTCTTGTGGTCCCGAGAGTACGTAACGCAAACAGGCTACTGTTAGAACCTGCATAAACGTTTTTGCACGCGTTGCTCGCAACTTTTGTACGCTTTTCGTTTCGCAGTGTGGTGGTAAAAGCCGATGTTCCATTTTCCTGTAAACGAAGGCAACGAGCCTCGAGGAAGCTCAAACAGCCAACGATGTTCGCAAGATTTCGAAAATCTGGTTAAATATTTAAAAGGCAGGATTGCTTCGAAATTTGCTTGTGTTCAAGTTATTTGATCATTTAATTCGAAACATTTACAAAGACACCACACAAGGCGAATAAAACTGACAGAAGGAGAATTTTGTTGTAATCAATCTAAATTCAATGTAGTTTATATTAATACCTGTGCTAGGACAAAATAAAATGAAAAAATTATTGGTTGAACTAAAATAAACGTGAAAAGATATCATTAAACAAGTGAATAAATTGCAGACAGGTCTAAAACTTTCTTAAAAACATTACTGGTAATAAATCTATTTATAGCAACTAAAATGTCTCTTTCTTCACCAATCTTCAAACATTAAAATTAAAATTAAAATTCGCCTCTGCCAGATTACAATAAAACAGTATTTCTACCTACTACTATTCCTTTATCATTCATATTAGTAATTCATGATTGATAGTCGTTATCATTTTAATTTCTTGCCCCAAGTGTCATCCGATATTAAAAGTCACAGGGGGTTAATGCGATACGCCAAAAAGTTTTCTAATCTGATCAGTGACTCGTGTTAGCGAGTTAACACAGGAGAAGGCATCAGTGAAGTCAGAATGGAATCGACATGGCGGGGTCGTTTTTTGCGATGGAAAAGCGGCGGGGTGCGCTCTAATCTGAGGAGAAAAAATCCATTTTAAATTCACCCGTGTCACGATGATTACACCGATCGAGTCGAGAGCACCCTCTCCCCTTCGCCAATTGCGTTTAAGCTGCCGGTGAGGGTGGACGCGAACTCCCTTCCGTCGTCCTATCTTATTAGTATAACGAGTCACGGATCAATTGGTGTCTTGTAGTCGAAATTTTCGCTGATTCGTCGGGGATCGCTTTAGAAACTCTCCCCCCGTGTCGTCTCATCCCCTTTCACCCCATACGGAAGCCTCTGATCAATCTTATACTTCGCGTCTAATCATCCGTTTCAATTTCGCGACCTAAAGTCTCGGTTCAATTAAACAACATACACGTTAAATCAGAACATTTTTATAAATGAACCAAATCTCAATTTTTCTCTAAAGCTAAAACGATTAGTTTAATGGTTGATGCGCGATGGTAATATTGGAAAAATTCAGGCAGTACAGGGGCGAAACGATGTTTCAAATTTCTTTGTACCTCCTCGCAGCTCTGACGACGATAATTTTTATCTGGAACAAAGAAACAAAGCGAGTCCTCGCGAACCGGATGCGGGGTGCGTCGCAATAATCTGACTCGGCTTAATTCCGCAAATTCGGAATGGCGGAGTCAGGAGGGGTGGTAAATCGTTCGATGGGCACACCTCCGAAGAAAGGAATTTTCTCATTTCGAGTCAGCACTAACTCGACGAGTGTACGAGCCGCCTCTGTGACAGCGACGCCGCGTAAACTTTTTGGTTTAACTGCCGTTGTGTTTGATTTTATATGCGCGAACTTGGGGACGCGGCTCCACCCCCACACCGTGCAGAGACACGGGTCGACGACCGCCGCGAGAAAATTTCGTTTGCGGGAGGAAGAACCGCCCCCGACTGTCTGCTTTTTACTTTCTTTGCCGCGGCGAGTCTCTCCGTTGCTCGCCTCCGAGACTCGAACCTGCAATTTTTCAAGAACACGGTTACTTTTGCCGGCTACGCGTGAAAGAAACTTGCGCACCCTGTGAATTCTTCCTCGAGGACCACGAGTAGCCCTCTCGACCAAATTATGTTCTTCGAACGTCGTCTCTCCGTGCGCGTGTCCTCGCAATTAAAGGCGCATCTTGGGCCAGGTGAGTGTAGTTTTCGATTAGATTACGGGCTTCGATTGCGGGTGGGTCACGAAACATTTCGCACACGATTAGAACGTTTAGAGACCGAAACGATTTACCGCTTTTCACGATTTCTTGTATTTTACTGGTGAGCTTGATTGATGCACTTTGTCCATTTAACATAAATTTTCTTAACACTGTTCTACATTAAATTATAAAAATAATATGAATGTATGCATCAAAATTTGTAGGCATTTTTTAAATAATATATACACATTTACAATCTTAATATTCGTAAATTATAAATATTGGATTCCGTCTTTTTGACGGGTCCCGTAAATCTAGTGCTAATAACTAGGCCTAATACTCTTTAGTTTTAGGCACAATTAACGTTTTCAGCACTAATGTCCTCGAACAGGAACAGAATTTTGATAAACTCCTTTTACACTCCTCTATACTTCGTGTTCATTTGAAATAATTTTATAGCATAGTTTAAACTCGGATTTACACATGCACATTCTTTAATAACATTCTCTCTAGCTTTAATCGAGTTTAAAAAAGCGATTTTTGGCAGCCACTTTCAGCGTTGCCCAATATTTGCTGTACAAAGAACACCAGGATCACCGTGTCGCATATAAAAACTAAAAATCGCCAGGAAAAAGGTGTGCAAATATTTTCGATTCTACCGGTGTATAATGTTCCCGTTGTCTCTGACGTGACGGTTTCGCCTCGTGTCGACCGGCACAGCGAAAACAAAAAAAAAAACACGGTAAAAATTTAATTCGCGCAGCGTATCGTTGTCGGATCGGCGCGCAAAAACGTACAGCCGCGTGCGCGAGCGTTTGTTTAAACAGTGCTCGACGCTGGGAAAACGCTATTTTCGGAAAAATGTTCGCGAGCCAACGTTCCATTTCACCGGGTTCGATTCCATCGTTAATTATCCGTCGGTGTCCCCCGCATCTTCCGAGGGATGTAACCCGATTTCCATCGAAAGTTTCAGCCCCGAACACCGGTCATTAATCGAGCTCGCGTCGAGCGAGCTTTTTTCTTCTCTCTCGAGTTTATTAAACTTTTCCAGAATGCAAAAACCGAGAATAAATAAAAGCTCTTTTTACGGCGAGAAGTCGGGACGTTACACGATGCGAAAACGGCTCGCGGAACGAGCGGGGTTACTTGACTTACTCACGGTACGCCCTCCATCTTGTAAAAGTTGAACGTAGCGAGCATGCATCAGGCTTGGGAACTTGCGAATAATTGCGTTCGGGATGCGGCTCGCGAGCTGCAGATAAAAAACCGGCCCCGAGAAGTCGCAAGCTTTATTAGGCAAGTTCGAAGACATATTTCGCGACGATGTGCGCTATTTCTACCCCCGTGGCGTGTTCACCCCCACCCCTCCCCGATTATTTAATCCTTGGTTAATTGTTGGCTCCTAGCGAATTGTTTGCGAGACCATGGCTTCGTCGCGCTGGGATGCTGTATTTCAGAAAGTAAAAATGTATTTCAGAAAGTATCATTATGAATGAACTGGATTTTCGTGCAAATTTAACCATCAGAGTGAAAATGCACGTACTCACTATTTTTGCATACTGTGAACTGATCGATCCCTTTCTGTCTGCGTTGTGAGACATATTTCTTTAAAACAGGACACTATAAATGAAACGTATTTTATTTTTGCATGGGATTGATGGAATTGCAGGAGGCAGGAGTAAAATAAAAATGTCTTTCTTCTTTTACAAACTTCGACAACTTGGAAATAATAAGCATCGATGGTCTTATTTTGCATGGTGCTTCTTGTTTATCTACACTAGAACAACCAAGCACTGGAAGTACCAATATGCTAACTCGTATTAGCAAGAAAAAAAAGTTTACCCAGTAAGTGTAAAAAGCACAAATGTGTCTGTTGGATGTCAATGAATCAGAGATTGCTCGTCGTAGAATTATGAATGTCACACGGATTCTCCGGCAGAAAATCGTGAAAGTGACGATTATTCATTCGGAACAATCGCAGGATTAATTAGCGGGAATGTCATTGATTTCTTCTGTGAACGAATCGGACGTCATTCGACAGGCCCGCTGTGCTAACGATGCGAGGTCGGTAGTCGGCTACAAATTTCCACTGGGCGGCCAATTTAAATATGCATGAGGAAAGGAAACGTCGGAGGAGCGAGGGTGAACGGGGATGGCTGGGGGTTGTTTCGCGGCCGACCTCGTTAACCCCTATAGAAGGGTGTCTCGCGGAGGTGACGAAGGTAGACGAGCTGCAGGTGGCAACAGCGGCTCTCACGGATTACCGTGGACGGTAATCAGCTTTCCTAGAGCACCGGCACAGTAGAAGAATTTGTTATTTACCCCCGACGCAGCTCGAGCGAGCAAATTAAACGTTTCCTCAGACGACGCCGAAGAAAACATGCTGGACGGATTGCCCGTTTTGCCTCGAAAAACTTGAACTTGAATTTTTCCAGCTGGAAATCCAGAAAAGGTTTGTTTTCGGTATCTCGGAATCTGTGATAGAACAAAAATGATTTAACTTTAGTCAAATTAATATCATACGAAGTATCATCTTAAGGATCACACGATGGAAAATTGTTCTAGCCTTGTATTTAATTCTGCAGCGCCTGTGCAACATCAACTCCAAGTCCCAGTTTTATTAATTTCTACTCTAATAATCTGACAAATGTTGTCTCCAGTTGACTAAATCAAAAATCACTTTTTCCTTATTCTCTTTGATATTGCGATAAACAACAATAAAACTAAGTGCACTTCGCAGTCCGTGAAATCTCTACCACCCTTATTCTATACATACAAAATTGTTAAAGAGTGAAGCATCTGTCCATAATTTCTAAAAATTTAGAAGGTACTCTCCAATCTTCCTGCAATTTGTGATTTTCTCTCGGGAATGATGTTTGTTGTTGCAACCCGAACTGCTAACAACCAAGCAGAAAATTCGCCGCGGTTGGTTTCGACTTAAAACCGCAATTCGGACCGCCGGAAGTTTTAAGACGTCGAGAAACTCATTTGATGCCGAAAACTGCGAATCCACCCCCCGCCACGGGTGGCGAAAATTGTGGACAAGATCGCAAGGAAGTTCGTGAAAACCGGACGGACGAAAGGCGACGCAGCGCCGCGGAGCGGAGCGGAGAGGAGATTAAACGGCGTACACCGGCAAAAAGCTTTAATTCCGCTCTTTTTTTGCCGAGGTTTTAATCAACGGCCAGTTTTCTCGCGTAATCCCGCCGGGGACGCGCTGTTAGAGCGAGCTTCTGCCAAAAACTATCGGATCGGATCCGTTCCGCGTACACTGACGCGATGAGCGATCAGCGGCACCGAGCGAGCGAGAGAAGCTGCGGGAAAGGCAAGGAAAAAGCCGTGAGTCCGGGAAATCGGGCTGGTAATCCGAATTGAAACGTTTCCTTCGGTTCCTCGTTCCCCTTTTTCACCTTTTGAGGGACTTAGTGTCGGACAAAATGCTAGGACCTTCAACATATTTAATTACACTGTTTTAATGAATTATTCCCACTACCATGGAGGTCACAAAGAGACCTCGGTAAATAAAACACTGCTCGGATATGTCTCCTGCACGATACATGACGCTGGCAAGGCCCGTGTTGTTGACATATATCGAGAATTCACTGTATTTCGTACAAACAAGCGAAGGAGATACTGGACAGTTTGCACACCCTATATATACATCCTGTCTTCCACAGTGAGCACAGGAAATCTCAAGGTTGCATCATACCCATTTCAAAAAGTAAATTTTTACTGTAAATAATTTAACGAGTCTAAAATTGCGTAACGTTATTCGCAAGTGCACAGCCTAACGATCACCTCCGGCGAATATACTTCGAATTAGAACGAAATTGGTCCTGCAAAAATCAGCAACTAATTTCAAGCTTTTCCCAATGCAAAAATGCATGTAGCGACGATGCTGTCCGGATAAAACTCGCTCACTGTATTCAAGCGGTTCGTGCGAAGTTCAAAAAGGATTTGAAAAAATTCGGGACGAAATGTCGCACGATTCTCGAGCTTGTGAAACAATAATCGCACTCGTACGCTCGGGGTCGCGTGACTTCGTGATATCCGGGCCCGATATCGGACACTTTCGCGCGTCGGAACAACGCTCGCCGGCATGAAAACTCGCCGATTGAATAATTCCGCGCCGAGTATCGCGATCCAGTCTAACGAGATTTATTTCGCCCGCGATCCTCCGGCGTTTTTATCCCTAGCTTCCCGACAAAAGCGCACCAGAAAAGCGTGATTCGAGGAATCGAGCCGCGAATTAACGGAGTCGACGGGGGCCCGGGCAAATCCGAAGAAAATGAAATTCCATCCGGATCAACGGGATATCCTCTCTGCCGTCGAAACTCGAGTATGCCCGTTGAGAGGATTCTGCTCCTCCGTGGACGTTGAACGGAGACGTCCCGACATCGCTCTTTTCCTATATCGAGCCTGACGTCTCGACGTATGGTATCCGTCCCTCGTTAACGAGTTATTTTATCATCGAAAACTTTTTGTAAAATACTTTTTCTGACTGATTATAGGCCTAAAAATATTATGTTGGCCAAGTACATTTATATGGATTCTTCATTTGAGACACCAAAATTTGCATTCGCTAAACCACTAAGATTTGTCGTCCCTCTCCCTCGCTGTCTTAACGTATCTGCAATTCGTAAAACCACGAAAATTTTGCAGTTATGAAGCCATTAAAATTTGTCTTCCCTCTTCCTCATCGTCTTACAATGAAGGCCAAGAAAAATGTGCAGTTACAGAGCCATCAGCACAATTCATGCATTGTATTAATAAATTCTTGAAAATACTCTTCTGATGTCTTCTTAAAAATTTTTCTAAAATCTCAGGCAATGTACCAACTTCACAAGGATCGTTACTAGATCCTTCTATATGTAGAACAAAAATTTTCTAAATCGATTGTACGAAGCAGAAGCCAAATAAAAATGAATTTTTCATTTTAATAATTTTAACAAGTCGAATGATGTACAGCGTTTCAGGTATAGTAGCACTTGAAGTACGTGTTTTCGTATGTAGATTGGCCAAGAAAATTAAGTATTTAATACAATTGTTGAAAGCGAGTCGTGATAACAACGGAACCGTTGTTCTCGTTGTTTCCGTTGTTCTCGGTCAAGACTAATCGCGGCGAGTAAACGCGAGTGTCAACAAGGGAAGTAAATATCGCTGGTTGATCGATACGTCGTGACTAAACTACGGGTGTTTATGCAAATTTCTGTTTACGTAGAGTAATCGCCGAAAGCGGCGTTTAAATAACCACATTCCTCTTCGTTAAGGGATCACTTTAATTATGGGTAAGTGAAAAAGTTTTGGGGAAATAGTAAACGATCTCTGAATAGTACATGCACGTAGCGATTTAGATAATTAATTACTGTCCAATATTTTCAGTTGGGAAGCTTAGATAAGCACCATTTTCGTTTGATTTTTAGAAACCACTTTGACAGTGGAACGAATATTCCCAAGTTTTATCGGAAACAAAATAAGCAATTTTTTGTGTGAATAACGTGAACAATTTATTTATGAACTGTCTTCTTTTTATTCAATATTTTACATCGCGCAACACTTTCCAAGCATTCTATTTCATACGAAAGCGTGCAGCTCACAAAAATCAAACTTGAACAAAATTTCATCTAGTCGCAACACCTGTAGCAACATATACGTTTTGATATTTCCACATCCATAAACAAACCTCGAACGCGAATTCGCATCTTCGCGTACGCATGATTCGCGCAAGAGATTCAGAGTTTTTTCCGGTGAATCAGCGATTCTTTGTGAAGGATATCACCAGGATGAGACCGGAAGACGAGCAACCGTAGAGCGGAGGATCCCCCGGAGAAGATAAATTATTCCTCGCAGCGAAGTTCGGACAACGAACAAATATATAACGAGGGATCGTAAACGAGCGCGGTAAGGACTCCGCCGAAAACGTGGGGCCCGCAAACGGAATCCTTCATTTTGTTGACCGGAAGTTGCCAGACGAGTCCTTGGAGAAAGGAGAGAAAGAGAGAGAGAGAGAGAAATGGAAAGCAGGCTGACGGAAATAATTAGCCAAACACCCGTGCCGCTTTGACTCGGGTCGATCCTTTATCGACGGGGCTGTTCACTGCCGCGTCTTAACTGATAAAACATTCGCTTTACGAACCACTAACACGAAGGCGCATGATTCTCATAAGCGACAATGTCGCCAAAAATAACGAGCTCAAACATGACGGCGCCACAACTCGAACTTCGCGAACGTTCAAGTTGAAGACAGATATGAACACAAAACTGTAGGAAACAATAATTCATACAATTATTTTTTAGATAAAAATTTGCCTACTTCCAAAGTACCGTGCATTAGTGTTTTCAATCGCACTAGAAGACCACCTCATCTTGTTCATAATTCGATTAAAATCCGCGGACACAATACAAAATCGCCACTATTCTTCTATACACTATAAAATTTCGAATTCAAATGTAGAGTGGAGCCTAATGTATGACATATGCAACGAAGGAGTTTGTCCGAATTATCTCTCTCTCTCTCTCTCTCTCTCTCTCTCTCTCTCTCTCTCTCTCTCTCTCTGTCTCGTTTCGCTAGAATTCTTTTCGACCAAAGAGACATCGTGCGCGCTATTAATAGAAAGACGACGTACCCGTCAGAACGACGATCTTCGTCGAGAAACCCGCCAATCCGATATGCAGTCGATGACGTGCCTCGGTGGCGACGACCTCGTAATTTCGTTTTCGGCGACAATAGCACCACGACAAAAGCGAGCACCGTGTTTTTTTCGAGTCCCCGATGACGCCCGAGCGCCGCCCACGCACGGTGTGGTTCACGTTCGCAAGATATTTCCACGGGTTTCGGACGTTTTCGTTAACAGAACAGCCAGCTGCCGCAAGTAATTTCCGTTGTTAGTGGCCCGAACTGCGTCGCTGTCTCAAGACGAATGTCGAAAGGCCGACGATTTTTCTAGAACGTTAAAAGAACGTCATCGTCTGGCTCCCTCGTGATCTTCTGGGACGTCCGAGCTCCGACTGGTCATCCTTTAGTCGCCATTTTGTTGCAGTCGCGGGTTATTGACTTCGGTGATTCTTTGGACAGTTTTGAATCTTACGCACAATTAAAAACGAACATACCAACGTACCATAATATACCAGAATATACTACAATATACTTGGAAATACCATAATATACCAAAATATACTATAATATACCATAATGTACGAGAATATACCAGAATATAACACAGTATGATATTCTGATTACGCTTATTATATTCTGATTACAGTATTATATTCTGAGAACGCTCGATTAAAAACAAAAGAATCAATCAATCAAGCACTAGATGCAACTGGCATAGATTGCCCGATGATAACAACAAAATTGTACTTGTTTAGATTTCGTACCAATTTTGTTTAGCACTTTGACTGCCAAACTAGAAGCCTCAAAAATTCCATAAAATCAAAGTAAGTTATTTAATGAGATAAAAATTTAAAAAAATAAAATTTATGATATTGAGTAGTAGTCCCCCAGCTTTCTTGCATGTTACAGGTCCTAATTAAATTTGATGCGATGAGTATATTAATGTAAAAGTTCATTTTAAATCCTGGACAAATAATTCCACATATGGGTGACATGGCAGTCAACGTGTTAAATATCTACTTCGATAGAGAAGTTTATTAAAAAATTTTCTGATGGAAACATGTTTGCAATTTCAGTATTTCTAAAAGAAAAAATTAGGAGCAAGCTATTTTGACTCATCCAGTCGTCCTGGTGTTAAGCTGTTTTTGTTTACGATTAAAAGGAAGCTGAAAATGTCTAAGAAACTGAATAAAATGGTTGACAGCGTTCTACGTTCTCCGGAGGAAACGCAGAACTCCGTATTCGCAGCGCCGCGGGAAACAAATGATATAAAGGCGATTATTGAAATTCCGAGGCTGCGCTGTAGTCGCTTGGCAGCCGGTCTGACAGTCAGTGATGTCGACGTGTCACGAAAAATTGACTGACTAGTCGTTCTACGCGAGCGTCGCGAGCGAACGAACGAACACGTAACATCCTCGGAAGCGCGCGTGCCGAGTCACGAAGAGCAAAGCTATTTCGAGAGGGAAGAAGCGCAGATACTTCAGTCAAGTCTGGACACTGCGAGAAACAATGTTATTTTAAGGTGATCGTTCGAATAACAAATTCTATTACGCACCGGGCTATAACAGGATCTACAATCTGTTAGCGCCGGGACGCTTCCTGTCGCAAAACTTTACGTCTGTTCTTCCAGTAAATTATAATCAATTTATTTTCACCGCGTCCGAGTTACGATCACTTATTATTCACTGATTAGTTTAAAATACAATTTACACGATTCTATAACGGAAGTTGATCTATATTAGTATAAGAATTGGCAGATTTAGTAATAAATTATTTTCATCCATCTTGCTTTACATGTTCGCTTCTGAAATTATAATTTAATAGTTTGTTTGAAATTATAAAAACGTTTTCAGAGGAAATTACTGAATCGACTTCTTCATTTAACCCTAGAGTGGTCGCGCCCGGTCTCACAGACCGACTTTATTTACTCATAACCGAAGGAAAGACTGTTTATTCATGAACACGTAATAATTTCCATTATTGTACTTCTATTCCTTCTGAATTAAAAACAATGCATTGTATGTGTGTTGTTGTTTGAACCCAGTGATATTTTTAGTGAGAAATAAGGTTTGCGATATCAAGACCACAGGCACATATTATAATGAAAATCGTACAAAGTTTAAATTCAATCTTCTCCTTTCTGTAAGACGTTGCACTTTTATACGTTTTGTGCCTGGCAGGTTTGGAGTTAATGTATTTCCAAAAATTTAAGATAAACTTCGACAAAATTCCTGGTAAATAGGAAAGCAAGCAATCCTTTTAGTATAGTCCAGGAGACATACCCGAGCCGTGTTATGTTTACCGAGGCCACTCGAGCATCGTGGTAGTGTGGATAATTTCTCGACGATTATCGTCCAGGCCTCGGCGACATATACAGGGAAATCATTGTACCTGTAACCCGTTAGCCGCGAGGTCCTTAACCCTTTTCCTACGTCAAGACTGAGTCGACATTTAACGGGTGTTTAGAAAATTCCGGAATGCCAAGGGTTAAAATTCGAAACAAATTGATTTCGCACGGTTAAGATCGATTTCAACCGAAGCCGGTGCCTGTCTTTCGGACGAGTTTGCGCCTTTAACTTGCCTAAGCAGACGGTCCCAACACAGTGAACCGAATCGGCCACGGAAGCTGCTCGAACCTGTTTCCATTAGCATTGTATTAGCACCTGACCTTTCGGTTCAGGCTCGTAAAGAGTGGTAAACGATTGGCCGGTTAGCCTCGCAGGGAGATCGTTTCTGGAACGATAGCGGTCCTCGGCGGCGATGCATCTCGGCAATCATAACTTTCAATTATCCTGGAACTGCGCCGAGACTTTCGTCATCCTGATAACATCGCTCGTTCTCTCCATTTTCTCGGACGGTTGTTTCTCCGTTCCACGTTTCTTCGCGGCCTCCCCCTTCCGCCCCCGCAGAAAGATGTTCGAACGTGACTACCCTCCCCTCCCCTCCCCGCCGACAAATTTTTCATGGAGCTCTCCGTGTTGCGTGCGGATTTTTTTATCCTGACCCCCTCGAATTTATACGAGGAACGTGACGAGGGAGAACGGTCCCCGTCGAGGACAAAGCTGATTTTGATTCGCGAAGGCACGCGGAACCGGTGGAATTTTTTGAACGCGGTCTCTCGTGCCTCCATCTCGCGCAAATAACGTTCTCGGATGCTCAAAGATCGAATCTGCGCTCGAATCGCGAAGAAGTGCGCGATCCTTGCGAAAAGAAAACCGTAAACCGAGCGCGTCAGAATTGAGTTTCTCCTGAAATTATTTTTCAATTTCAAAGAATCGATGACGAGTTCTTATAATTATTTTTCTAAAAAAATTATCGAAAGCCGAAATATATTTTTATCCACCTCTCATTCCCTACGAACGATTGCAGACAATTTTTATTTTCATTTGGGTCCGCAGTCTGTTCGTCGCACAATTAAAAAATGAATTTTCCTTCTTTGCTCAGTTGAGAAAGAGGACGTTTAGACGAGCGATTTCGACGACATCGACATAATTGGCGCGCAGAATGGCGAGAACACTGACTAGTTTAACTGGCAAATGGAGGATCACGTCAGCGAACTGAAAAAGGTTCGATCGTCGGAACGCGCTTTGTAAAAGGAGGCAACGTTCCCTGCAGGTCGCGCAATTACGCTCGGAATCGACGTGAAGGTAGAGCGTCGGTTCCGCGGTTTTATCGCAACCGGGGGATCGTCCATCGCGACGGTAATCACGTTAATACGCAACAATATTCAACAACGAGACCGTAAATCGCCAATAATATCGGGCCTGTCCGCATAAATTTACGATTGCGGCCGCGCGGTTCGGCTCGCGGCCGGGCGCAACGACGTTTGCCCACACGGCAATAATTGTGGAATAAAACATCGGATTGGCAAACGACGACAATCACATGGAAATGATACGTTCGATCGGTTACCATGCCGGGAACCCTTCCGTTCGACAATGGCTATAACGATGCTGACGATCGCGGCTGGTTAGGCAATCGTTCGTTTGAATCGCGCGGACTTCGTGCTCGAGACTTTCGCGATTTTAATTAGTAGACTGTTCATAGATAATGTTGGCAAGAGAAGCTCGTTTTGTTAACGATTAGTTGATGGAAAAATGCAAATCTGGTGCAACAAGACTGACGTTGCACTTAAAAAGTGATTTTTTAACCATATTTTCTGATTTTACAAATTACCTGAGGACAAAAAGCTGGTCTCGAATTTTCAGATTTTTCAGGTTTACATTTAATCCAACAAATCAGAAATATTTAGCACTGAAAAGGTTAAACAAAATTCCTGAAAGCAAGAATTACAGAATTAGATATTTGTATATCAATTTGAGTCTTTTTTTTTTATAGGAAAATTCGTTTACTAAACGACGTGTGAAACAAGTTTTGACAAAATGTAACTGAACAATATAGGGAGGGAGAAATAACGACAACTTTCTGATCAGTAACTGTCACGCAAAGATGCCAGAACAGCGACTGGATAGAAATGATTAAGTAATTGACTCAGAAAAACTGTAATGTGCCTTTTTCTGCTAGCTAATGGCCGTCTAAAGGTCATCATCGTTGATAGATTTGATCCACGAGGTTTTTTAGACCATGTCTATGAGCCACGGTGACAGTTAACGGATAAATTACTTTATGAAAACTGGAATAAGAGAAAAGTTTCTCGCGGTTGTCATAAAAATGATGTAAAAATGCTATCACGTTTTGACAGACGTCATAAAAGTATAACGGTTCGCGGTTTAACGATAGCGATCGACAGTCGGCGTTAGGTCACGGAAATTATAAAAAGAATACTTTTTCTATTGCCGCAGAAATTAATATTGCAGAAGTCAATGATAACGATCTCCAACGCTAAACCCACCAACTCCGGCCAAACGATCGCTTTCAGATTCTTTGTGTTACTATTATTGAAATGGTTTTATGACAAATGAATAAATTCCTTCATTCAAACGTATGCCATAACTAGACTATGGATTTTTATGAAACATAAAAATTATCTGTATTAATTGCAACACACAAACGCTACGTAGACATTTATTTCTTTTCTTAATAATTTTAATGAAATAAAAATGGTAGGACAGCATTTTTAAATTCTTTAAATATTTTTTCTACTTCGCATGTGATCTATGAATTTTGCTTATAAAAGGTATATTTTATCTTTACCTGCAGAAAAGAACTAGATAATTAAATAATATACAAAAGGAGATGCCACGTTCCATAAATTGCGAATGTTGTGTCTCATCTTTAAGGCACCGAACCAATTGTGTTTCATACTTACGGAAAACTAGATAGTTCAGTACAAGATAAATATATTTCATATTAATAAAGTCTTTCTTGCACGAGAAACGCTCCTCAGGTAACAAGTGCTCTTCCCCGGCCTAAGAAACTGAAATTAGTATAGGGAGTTGTTAAATACCAGATTCATCTAGGATTAGCCTAAAACTCATGACCGGCGGATCGCATGAATTCGCTCCGGAGCGTCGGGCAAGTTTCAGTTCGCAGGCAGGTCGTCGATCCCTAGGATACATGCAGCTGCACCCGGCGCGGCGCGATGGCGTCGCAGTTGCCACTCTCAGTCGAAGATGCACCGACGCGCTTCCGTGATCCGATTAGGATTTATTATTCGAGCGGGCGCGCGCACACCTGTGCCTTTCCACCGATTGGCCAGGCCAGATAAAACGCGAATCCCACGCGTCTAGGCACGCCATACTGCACGGTTAGCTTTCATCGAACCCTTCGTCAATCCTCGATCAATAAACTCAGAAGTAACCGCAGTCCTCGGGCAAGTTTCTCCGCGCGTTTAGGCTTCCGCGTGCAGTATCCTCTACACTCAGCTCACAGCTACCTCTATCTCTATGCCTGTTGCACGCATCTACACTGAGACACACGAGATACTATTCGGTTAATTAAAATTTTTAGTTACCCAGTCCAGACCTAATCGCAAAGCACAGAGAAGCGAGTAACAGTTTGTGATATGCTGCGGGAATTATGAAATAACTCGAGTAATAATAAAGGTAATTGTATAGGAAATTCCAAAACGCTTGACAATGATTTTTAATCTCACGTCTGAAATTGACGGCTCTGGATGGAAATGGCCCCTTAATACGAATCATGTGCTTTCAACCGATCATTCGAAGCAAATTTCGCCGAGGTCTGTGTCGGGCCGGCATTTCACGGTTTCCAGGCGACCTGGAGTCAGAGATCGGCGAAACCGCGAGACGATCGGATCGAGCGTTAGAAGCCGAGAGAGGAACTGTCTCGCGCGTCGTACACGGCTTTCCTCTAAGGTGGCCACACTCGAGCGCACAAGTCCGCAACGTCGACCAGGATACCAGTTATCCGGGAAACGGAGTTCGGAACTGCGACAGCAGAGATTGCTACCAGGATACTCCATCAGAGTGGAGAGACTCTCGCCCGGTGCGGATTGATGTTTGCCGTGGCCCGATCGAATATTGGCGAAATTACTCTGCCGCGGTCCGAATCGATGAATTACGGGGAAAAAAGTTCGAAATCAAAGCTGACAAAACACACTTATCAGTGAATTTTTCGTGTGACATATGCAAAGTGACCTGCGGTATTAGTTTCATTAACAATGAAACAAATGGCGAACGTAGTAAACCCGACTGTAAAAAATTTTTGTCGACTAAATAACATCTGCTCAGTTTTCGGTAGCGAGATCCTAGCTCTATCTAAAGCACTAGAAGTAATAAAAAAGTCCACTGGGAATAGATTCACAATTTTTACAGACTCAAAGAGTGCTACTATGGCCATTGAAGATTTGGATACAACTGATGAATGTATACAGGAAATACAATAAAGTTACAACTCGGCGGTTGAAACGGGCATATCTATTACTCTTTGCTGGATTCCATCGCATATGGGTATACAAGGTAATGAAAACGCTGATAGAGCAGCCAAATTAGCAGCATGCAACACAAAAATTAAACAAATCACCCATTATACCAGACTAAAAGATCTCAAAAATCACCTAAATAAAATTTTTAGGAAACAGGTATTTGACAAAATTAAAAGGAACTAAATAAAAAAATATCATAATGAAGGAGTGGATTTTGAGTGGCATAAATTTCCAGGTCCAGAATTGGGCACTCAGAAATAACACATTCATTTTTGTTAAATAAGAAAGAAAACACGATCTGCGATATATGTAAAGTATCAGTTAGCATAAATCATCTAATTATAGATTGCAAAAAATATGAGAATGAAAGGAAAAATGCTAAGTTGCCTAGATCCTTACCTACTCTGTTAAGTTCTAAGGAGTATATCTCCGGTCTTACTAAGTATATCAAGGATACAAATATGTATAATATATTGTAAGAAAATGTATCGTGTTGCTAATGACCTTTGATGTTGAAGCAACATTAAACAAATAAATGAAAAAAATGACGAACGCAGATGTCGCAACGCACAATTGTTTTACGTTGCTCAATCTGAGCATATGAAAACGTGTGTTCTGATTACCTGGCATTATAAATATTTCTATATTCAGAATAAAACTACAAATTTATTTCAATTTAGTGACTCGTATTATTATTTCTACTTCGGGACATCTTGATATACATGGTCTTCGATTCTTTTGTAAGCTGTTCCACATTTTGTGGAGTGCAGAGCCCAAGTTACTAAATGTTACTAATTGAAACTATTTTTAGGCAAGAGTGACACTACTGTACTCGATATAAATTGAATAGTTTTTTGCCGTTAGTTGCCATTTTGTGAGAAATAATTTGTTTTTAGACAGAGTGAAAGGTATCAGGTATTCACCTGAAGGAATTATGTCTTATGCAGTCGACTATGACCAAGAATCATCATATACTCATCAATTATTTAGAGAATAAGCGAGAACCTAGAATAACCTAGTACAGGAGATCAAAATTTTTCAAGTGAAACTGTAAAAAAATATGTATATAATTTCACAATAGTTTTGAAAAGTTATTGAACTCACAATCAGTGCCGCAGAACTTTCAAATTATTGGCAACTAAATATGTCCAATGGTTAGATGAAGAAGTTTTTTTAAAACCAGTCTGTTCCGTCATCGCTCCCTCAGGTACCGGCGGGCTCCGGCGGGCGCCCTTGCCCTGGGCTGTGCCCGCGGGCATCGGCAACCCGAATGAAAATTTCGCGTTGAAGTATTATTTCTCCGAATCTGGAAACATGTTGCGACAAGATCACCAGATAAGGCGATAGCAAACCCACTTTGGTAAGAACAGAGGGAACCGGAAGTGCCGTCGGCATTGTTGTCCAACAATCGGCCTCTGAGCTATTCCCCGAACTGCGAGCAACCGATCGCGGAAATCCGAGCACAAAGGAGACGCGGGCTCTACGATCTTTTCTCCATTGTGCGGGGCTTCATTTTTGCGCGTTTTCCACGTGCCCGGTTTCCCTTCGTGACGGTTTAATGAGCTTCGAGCACGAAGACGCTGCGGGGCACCCGCGATCCGCCGAACGAGTCGCGTCACGTGACGCTTTTCATTTTCCCCGGGCGAGAAACCGGCCCGAAACAGTCTCGTTCTGACCCGCGAACTATCGTTCCGACAATACACCGGACGAATGAAGTACGGGTAGAAAAATCGAACGGGAAAACTAACCTGTAAATCTCTGTTTGCTTTTCGATCACGAAACTGTATCTAGGTCCTCGGAGGACGACATCATTTTTCTACGTGAAAAACGTACCGAAAATCTTCACAAAACAGTGTGAAACACCATTTAAAGTATAGTAGTTTAAGGTTACAGAGTTTAAAAGGTCGAGAGAAATTAGAGAAGTCTTAAATGCTACACCATGAAGCAAAGGCACACCGAATCGGCTTAACTTTACATTAGGAAACCAGAAATTTGTAACTTGTCTTTACATGCTCCTGTAGACTTTGGCGAGAAATTGCCGAAAATCCAAGGTTGAATCCTAGGAGATCACCAGGTCGAAAGTTATACGCTTGCAAATGTTAAAATCCCTACTTTCACGCCCCTGAAATTAGTTTTTTGAATCTTTTCTTTTCGTTATAGAACAGAGAGTGAGAAAGCCTCGGAGACCTGAGAAAATGTATTCGTTCGAAAATAACTTTGCATATTCAAGCAAATATAATTTGAATCCTCAGCCGCCGTTTTAATCCTTAAATCGCTGATATACCGCTTAGGCAAAGGAGGAGGCGATCTAAATACGAAATTAATTCAAAAACTGTTGGGCAGGAAGCCGCTTCTCGAGAAAGTTTCGAGTCTCGCCGTATCCCTTCGGATTCGATTTTTATTCATTCCGGGACAACTTTCGTCGTTGAATCTAGTTAATTCTTTCGCCGCGGACTTATTGTCGAAGAGCTTCCTCGAAAGATCGATGAACGAATTCAGCGGGTGCTGGCACGAGCGTTATGTAAACCGGGCCGTAATGCTGTTCGAGCTCGTTTAGCAGCTGAGCTTAAAATGCAATTTTAATACTACTTAATCGAACTTTTTATTTCGGTATCTCGAGGGCCCGTTTAATTTCAAGGGGCGCCGAGCGATTAATAATAAGTACACTTAGGGAACTTGCCCTGCTTGGCCTGCTGCTTCCACGGGAAATCGTGATCGAGGATCTAATGATCCGTAAGATGCGTAAACTTGGGAAAGCAATATTAGCAATTGAGATCGCTGCGTAATAGAAGAGCAGCGTTGCTTAACATAATCAGATGATGCGGAGGGGTTCTCGCCTCATCATCGTCTCATTTTCCGTTTGTTCGGTAAGGAAAAAAACAATTATAAATTGCTTTCCTCGTTTCTCTCATTTATCCGAGTGAGTGACAGACAAGCAGCCTGTCATTCCCAACTCTCACAGCTAAATTTGTGTTAGCCGGTTGCCCAGCGGGCGAGTAGGCATGCATGCGCATTGCGCACACATAATCCAGTCGCAACAATCCTCCATTGACGGCGCTCACGATCTCTGCACTCGGATATGCGAACACCTGTCAACCAGACGAATCGAATCTTCTCCGAGTGTTGCATGAAAGAAAGTCAGCACGGCGCAATTCATTATAGTCCGTCGTTGCGGTACATATTAAAACGGTCAGAGACGTTTCGCCATAAAATCGACTTTCCCACGCCGACATTCGTTGGTCCGAATGTCCAAACTTTCTCGCAGGCGAAAAATTAGGAGAACTCGATCGAAATCATTCCTGGAACGCACATTTCAAATTAGATGATTCGTAGACACCTCTTCTGTCAAAAAAAAGCGTTCTTTGGAAGATTATTAAGGGGAAAACATGTTACTCTTATTTCTTCTGGAAAGTATACAAAGTTTTACGTGTTACAAATTCCTATACATTTACAATTTCAATCAAATATGAATTTTCAGTTACTTCACCGAGAAACTGAGGAGGCCTGAAATAAAACGACAATCCTATTAAACTGGATTTTCGCATTATACTGACTGTGCTTTCAATTTTGTAATAAACGCATAAAATTCAAATTAATATTACCTCTTTAGTAGAGCAAAAATATACATAGCTTCATTCTCCATTTTCGACTGGCGTTTCAATGCCTAATATTTTTCAGCACAACTTTTATAATGCTTTTTGCGGTTTATACACAGAGAAACAGAGAAACATAAGTATTTAAATAATAGAACAATTACTTTGCTACAGTGCTATATTGTCCACCAATTGTTGCAGTAAATAAAATTGCATATTGGACTGAGCTTTTTGAAGCATGCAGCGATACTGAAGACTTAAGACCGAAGAAAGTGTCATTTCGTTTTCACTTTTTCAGCGACATGGATTTTTTACACGATCCGTGTCCTTGTCTTTTTTCCTCGTTTTTCCCTCTCCCAACTCGGCGTTTCAAGCGCCTCCACGCAAACGATCTGTCCTCGAGAGGTTTGTCGCGTGATTTACGCTACGCCCGTGGATTAGCGATGCTCGAGCATGCACAAAAATCCCGTGAAAGACACTCGACGCGTTCTGAGGCGTCGAAAGGATCGATTCTTGCGAGCAAATAAATCCTCGTCGCCGATGAAAGCGCGTTTCTACGAGGCGCGAGCCCGTTTCGGAATGAACAAAAGCACGACCGAAACAAAGCTGGCGAACGATCGACGCGGATCCGGCGATCTCTCTCGCGGCTGACACCGGTTAATCAATCTTCCTTTTGTCAAGCTCTCGGCGTCTTATTTGTTAATACGTGCGCGATGATCAATGATCCCGCGACTGTCCGAGACATTGGCGATTTTACTATTTAATCGCAGCTTCAGGATTCACTGTTTCGCGAAATGTGACTATGCTACAATTTTTACTCAGTTGTAATTAAAGGGTGATGACTAGTCGTCGAAACTTCGAAAAGTGAGTAAGATGTGACAATAAGTGAGTCAAGAATTTTTTTGGTTAACTAGTTGACATATTTTTACGAGACTTTGCTGATTTGTTTGCATGCATCTAGAACATGTCCATGAATTTTTAACAGGCTTCATATAACATCAAAACGATAGATCAAATTTCTCTCAACACCTGCCAACTAAATCAATGAAAATCGGAAAATTAGAACGCTGGGAAGGCGCTCGAAGAAACATTTCCATAACAAATCTTAATTTATATGTACGTACGTGAGTTCTCCAAATTACAATACACAAATGATCACGTCTGTGTACAGATATCGACAGTGAAATAAATATTCATATACTCCGAAAGCAGGAGCGAAAGCCGAAGAATATGTCCGCGCATTTTCATCCGATCTTCGCCGGTGGAAACGTTTTTATTTGATATTCGAAGGATGGCGATATTTTCGAGGAAAATCGTTCTTTTACGGGGATAGGGAACGCTACGAAAAATGAAACTGATTCGGAGGACTGGTGACATCGGAACAGAGCGGATCTCGGTGAAATTCTATATGAAATCGTGAGCGACAGCTCGCGCCGGCAGCTTCCCTCGGAGCTCCGTATTCCGGATTTTCCGGGGAACGCTTTGCGTGCTCTGGTTTCGAAAATTTTCACGTGCGTCGATACGCCGTTGCATCAATTCGCCGGCACCGTGTGGCTCGTCAGAAAATTTACAACGCGGCCACACGCTCCCGTATCACGTTGCATCGTTAATGCAAACGCGGCGGGATCACGCGACTCGCCGGTGTTTTTCCTCGGTGAACGTTTCTCACGTAAATCGCCGGTATGAACCGGGAAACGCGATGAACATGTTCCCGGAACGAAGAGGCGAACAAGAACTCGCCTGGAATCCGACTTGTTTCTAATTTACATCCTCTTAACGGCTTAAAGTGCAAGAAATACGGCGAATATCAAACAAGATGGCTATAGACGCCGACGTTTTCACCCGCACGCTGTACTGACAATTTCTGGAACGATTGTACCATTTTATAGGCATCATTCTTTTGTTTAATGAACCAGCTGTAACGGAGACGCTTGCTTGGTCGACGCGGTCACAGGAAAATGGTAGCCCTACACGATCTATGTCACGACACGGGCCCGAGGATTGGGCTTAGATCAAGACTTTGCTATATAAGATTTAAAATCTAGACATTACAATACAGAAGAATGAATTAATACGTTAAGATCATAAATTTGATCTTGGAACGTACATTTATGTACTTCTAATTTGACGATAGTTCAGTGAATTAAGTTAGCGTCGACAAGCAGTGTAATTAAATCAGTACCAAAAAAGGTGACTGCTTTTCCGGAGACAAAACCGGTTCGTTCTTCCTCGAATGGAAGACGCCGATTAACTCGTAGCTAATAGGGAAGAACAATGACTCAGTCCGAAGAAAAAGAAATGTAAATGAGCATCTGATGATGGCGTTGAGTGACGCAATCAGACGCCATTGGCCGACAGTTGGCTGACCGATGGGTGAAAGGTGCTCGTTCCTGTCCTGTCCATGAGAAACAGCCGCCATTAGATTGTTATTAAACAGCCTTTTGTCGCGCTTTTTAACAAATGGAGATCCCGATGCGAAGCCTTTTGATCGGTGAAATCCTCGCAAGTTCCGTAGAACGAAGAAAGTTGCGCGTTCTACCGCGCTGAGATGACGGATCCCTTGTCCACGCAGCTTAAACTAACATTAATCAAAACGTAATTTTGTTGCTCTTCGCTTTGGAAACTGTGCAGGATACTCTGTGTGTTGCGTGTTCGCGTGTCAGGTGTCACGGAGCGTGAGAACGCGGAAACTTTTGAAATGGTACTTTTTCTATCTGGGACATTTCTTCGGTTTCTACGTTACTTATTTTCTTTGGGGGTTAACTTTACATGTCATGCTTATTCTGCAGTATTAAATGCACATTTCAGTGTACATTACCGTCATTATAATTACGAAGAGGTCTTAATACAGGATCTTAAATTCTTCATTTTTCACTGTACCTCTTCTTAAGAATGAAATCACTCGACAAACTTCAATTATACAATTTTTATGATTTTCAATGTTTCCATTTAACGAAATTCTGGATTTTCTATGAACAACGTCAGTGTTTTCTGTGACTTTCAATTTGGAACACTTGAGGATTTATAGTTTACAAATATATCCAAGAATAAACTTTCCTTTTTCCACTGTATCTCTTCTTAAGAATGAAACCTACAAACTTTTACAATTTCTAATCATCCTTTCCCATTTAAAAAAATTGTAGTTAGTAATAAATAATCTCAATGAGTAACAACAGTGTTTTCTACTAATCACAACCTAAGACATGTAAATACCAGTAAGTATGACTATATAATAACATAAATATAGTAAGTACACTGTTTTTCTTTAAATATTCTTATTCTTTTCAAGTTTTCTGCATCGATTGCAAGGAACAGTAGCCACATAGAAAATTGCTCCTCCTTCAACGGTTCAAATCCGTCAAAAATAATACTCTTCAAATCCTATCAAGTTTATCACTTTAAAATACAGCTATTCCGGTCCAATAAAATCGAATATGGAACATTAAGAAATTTTTCGATTGCTCCAGGAGATAATTCCTTTCGCGAAATTGTCTGCAAAGGCGGATCTACAAAGTGTCCGTAAAGATAAGTTTATCCGACTGGAACATCTTTAAAGGGACTTTGGCTCGTTGACTTTCGATCGAAGTCGAAACGGGGGAAGGGGTGGGGGACGGAATAATGGCTCGCTCGGTATCGTAAGACATAACAGTGATCCGCTCGAGCTCGCTGAAAGGGGGAAGCGATTTAAAAACTAATTACCGAAGGAACACGGTGATCTGTAATCGTGGAAAGTCCGGGCGGCTTTCGACGGGCCACGGTTCAAAGCGGTTGGCGAAAGTGGCGACAATTGCATTCCGCGGCGGCCAATTGATGGAACGGTTCGTTTCTCGTTTGTCGTTTAATTCGTCGGAAAAAGAGTCGTTATCCTCCTGCACCATGCTGATCCAGCTTCCTCGTTTCCATACTGACTCGCAGTTTATTGTTCTCCGGAAAGCGTAGTTCCTTATCTCGAGTCGTATAATTCACTCGACGAAAATTAAGGGGAAACGGTAATTAACCGAAGACCGTCTTCTTTTATTACTCGCGCTACGTTCTGCGCGCGACATTGATTAAAATAGAACACTTTGCAACTGTGTTATTTTTCTTCGAATCAAATGTACTGTCAAGCCCTACAACAAGTTGGTTAATTTTAACGATGCACCTTATGTGTAGCAAATTCTTTCATGAATTGCTGATTCATTCAGTCGAGAAGCACTTCGTTCATTTTTAAGTTATTGCATCCTTATCTTGAAATAGATTCTTGTTAAAAGTATTCCTGTAAATTAATTTGGAAATATTACTTTTGCAAGAGAGTTGAAGTGGAAAAATATTTATGACAAGGTCTAACTTAAATGAAAAGCAACCCTACAGAAAACATCCGTGACAGTGCAGATTGTGGTGCCAACCAAAAGATTTATAAAAAGTAAGTAAGTAATTATCTAAGATAGAAAATTTTTGTTTTCAGTGAAGTACGTAGAGTCTCTATCGTTCGGCGAACTTCAAAGACGCGTTACACATTATCAGATCAGTTCAACGAGTTTCAAAGTGTTTCAAACCGATAGGAACTCGAAGACGATCGTTTCCAGCTCGTTCGAAGCAATCGCGAACACGGAAATCGAAGCGTTTCCCATTTCGATCGGCCTGATCGTGATAAATATGCGGTTAGCTTAGTGATACGTGACTAACCATAAGTCGAATGCTTGGATGAGCACGCGTTTCGATTCGAATTGCCCTGAGTTTAACTCTGCCCGAGAATCATCGTCTCCATTATACCGACCCTTCTTCTAGTTTATTGTCATCGAGCTCGGTCGTCCATCAATGATTCCAAAATTAATTTTCTAAAAAATAAGTATTCCTCCTATTGCGTCAATTTTCTAGATTTTTATCGTACACAGTGCTTATTGCATAAGCCGTAAAAATGGTAGCATATATTTTACTATTTATAAGAACGATGCGAGCTGTTTTATACATCAATGAAAAGAAAAATATTTTTACTTTTATTAATTGCCACGTTTGATTGCCTAATTTCTTGCAGATCAATTGTTATGTAAGACCACGGTACACAGGTAATATTGATAAACTGAAAATTTCCAGTTATGGGGTCCTACTTTTAAGGGAGGGGGGTTATCTCAGAAGAAATTTTTCTGAAGCAGAAATTTTCAGTAGGAAAAAATCGGCCACCGTGTTAACCTTCCAGCGCACCGAAACTTCTCAAATTGACAGCAGGAGACACAGGAAGAACCCGGGAGAATGTGAAAAACGTGTTTGTTTCCCGCTTACATCCAATTCCCGGGGAAGAACGAAGCCGAATTCGCTCACGGCCGAGACACGTTTCTCTCCGTCGCGCGCGTCGCCGGTGCTAGACACAAGAACCGGGAAAAAGGGGGAGTATAATAATGTCTACACCGACGGTTGATTTATATTTGGTCGCGTAGAACGGGGACGTGACGTAACGTTACCTGCAAGAAGCCTTTCCTCGAGAAACGTATCTCTCTCCCTCTTCCGTTCGCTCTGCGGCTCTCGGCTCCGACCCTCCACCCCCGGAGATAAGATATGCCGTGGGTTACGATGGAATATCCATTCTTGTCCGTGCTATTCTGGTATCGATGAATGGATTCCATCTCGCGGATGCATCGGCGAAGCCGCCCACGGCAAATGGGCTGGGAGATTTCTAATAGACCGAGCCGGGGATGCACCCTCTGGCCGACGACGCCGCCTCGAGCCACTTCGACTGGAATTCATTATCTGCTCTGATCGAGGAAAAATACTTGCCAACGATTGCACTGGGGAGGGATTACCGAGGCAGTTTGGTTAACATTAGCAAACCCTGCTTAAGAAGATGAAGGTTCTCAATGGTTCTTCAAGGATTCAGGTGACAGAGTTCCTGGCTGTTGAGGAATTTATTTCGTGCAATAAATGAGAACTGGCATTAACAGGTGGAGCAACGACATTTTAGGTGTAGATGCGGTAATTCACATAAGCAAGTACTAGACTGTTTTATGTTTACATGATAGGAATAAATAAGCGAAAGACTGAATTAGTAAGACCATAGAGAATGTTTAAAAATATTCTCACAGACTGTCTGTAATCCTTTAAACCAGGCCTGGGTAACTGGTGGCTCGGGAGCCTCACTCGAGTCCTCTTCCCACTCCTGAGACCCCCCACCATGATCCTATGGAGTCTCGAAGAAGGGGACGTTGAATTAGGAACCTATAGGAGATTGTCTCCAAGAGAGACGATTGCACGGTGGGGTAATATAAAGTGGTGGGGAACCTACACACTGGTAGTGGGGGTCGAGAAGCGACGGCGGGGAGGAAGTTGCCCGGGCCTGCTTTAAACCAATTTAGGAAGGAAATGCATTTTGTTTGAAATTTCTGTTTCACTGACTGTTTCACAAACAATAACTTAAAATTGATGAAATGTAGGACTGTGAAGATATTAGAAGAATTTGAGAATGTTGTTACACTGTACTCGACTTAATCAAATTAATAAAAGGTGCAATACATTTTTATTCTGCTCCGTACAATTGAGTTGAAAAATTTTTGTATAATTATTAAAATAACATCACATGTACTATAATAATAATATAAATTGATTTTATATAATTCTGGGCTTAGCCATTGCATTAGATGTGACAAAATATGTAGTCGACTTCGGTGATCCTTATTTCGACTGCTCGTCCTCCCGCCATCTTGACGAATTGGATATTTGCAGAGCAATCGCGGCGAACACGGAACAAAATCGCAAAATCCGGCGTTGTCGTCGCATGCTCCACGTGATATTCCGAATTTCCATCTTCGGCGAATGGTCCTCGAACCGTGAAAAGGTGTACCGGATCCAACGTTCGAAACGTTTTCGGTCAGAAGGCCAGCCAGCGCGGAATGATATTACGTGCCAGCGAAATGACGCCGGTATTTCTGGAATTATGGTAATCAGCGACGCTGCAACGCTCGGCTTATCGCCGGCTGATACGGTCGGTTGCAATTCGAACGTTCCGCGAGGTAGATGATCCAGTTAGATAGGATTTTGAGATTTCGAATACGCCCCGGCCAGGAAAAATTCAGGCTCGCGAGGGCGCGCCGCGCCGGCACGATATTGCACGGGATTTCTCGAATTTCCGGTCCTCAGTTTCGCGTTCTATCTTCGCTCAATGAAACCCACCCTTTGCAGAATTACCTTCGACTTCGCCAGGTCGTTGATAATTACTTAACCCGAGCCGCGGTGCTCGATATCGGCCACAATCGAATCTGCACTCCCGTTTACAGATAGCCTCTTTTGCAACGAGAAAAAAGACCTTTCAGGTTGTTCTTTGTTCGAATATTGTTCAGCATAACTCTTTTCATTCAAGAATTTGGTGAAATGTATTTAATCGAAAATGAAACGTGACTTTAAAGATCGTTATTATTGTTCAATAGGCTGTAACGCTTGATTAGTATAATTTACTAACATAAGACCCAGGCTTCAGTGTTAATGAAAGCAACAGAAATTGTCATTAACGTAGCAAAGATATGTTATGAATGTCTCTACTTGACTATGTACGTTTTCTGGAACACAGCGTAAGTTCTAGAATTTACGAAAGTGACATGAAATTGACTGTTATTCTTTGTGCTAATAATAGCTGGGGAACAATTCTGTGAATCTTTCTATGCCATCTTTTCACATATTTTTCCAAAGTATATATACAAATCAGCATCGAAAATGTATGTGTACGATTCGAATCGAGGGGAATATATTTTACTCCTCCATCGCGGCGAGTGATAAATCTTGAACGTAGTATAGCCGCTATCATGGAGGCCCTCGTGTCCCCGATTCCGGACAGTGATTCAGAGGCTCCCCTAAAAATTTTGAGTAGACCATAAAGCGGAGAGAAGGTTCGCCGAAAACGAGCCCGCGAAGTGTCCAGTCGAGTGAGAAGGGTTCACGAGGATCGCGAGAGGGTAGAATGTATCAGGGTTGCGAGCGAGGAGGATGCGGGTATATACCGGAAGTTGCTGACCCGGAAGCTGGAAACGGGCCAATGGCGGAAGCCCGGCCGCAGTTTGCGGACCTGCAAACCTCGCACGGTATCGCGGTTATTTACCAAACGAAGAAAAGGATTGCGACCGAAAGGTGCATTAACATCGGCCACGCCGGATTCGAACCAGGTCCTTGCAACATTATCTCCACGGGGGAGGAACCGTGGATGCCTTTAACATATTCGTTTTTCGACTTTTCACGAGCTTCACCGGAAAATTTTATTCCGCCGTTTCGCCCGTTTATTTAGAAACAGGAAACGCGAACCGGTGAACTGTGAACGTTATTGCCGAGTATCGGGGCCTCGTTATTTCTTCAGGAAACGGTGAGGCAAATCTTACGTAATAAGTAGACTGCGGATTTTATGCAATTATGACAAAAAATGAGTAGGTGTAATTCAAAACGGTGGAAAGATTTAAAAAGTTGAACAATATACCATTTTTTAGACATAGAAATCATTAATGAGTAAAATAAATTTTTACTTATCTCCTATAGAAGCAATTGACGAATAAAAATTTTATTTTGCATAAAGATCCGCAGTCTAGTAGTAAGCAACATTCGCTATGGCGGAGATAATGTAATTCTTGTATCCATTTACCCTTTCTTAAAGAAAAATACAGAAGACTTTGTTGTATGAACAATTCACTTAACATTGTTTGCCCTGTCCACAGTTTTCTTCATTAGCGAAAACTCTGTTGTGTGATTACTTCAATGGATACAGTGTCTGAAGAATACTATGACGCGAACAATTCCTTGAGAATTATGTGAACTATATGCCCACATTCGTTTCTAAATGTTTAAAGAATTATGTAAATGAATTATGGCGGACGATTGTTACATTTGTTTGGTCACGAGTGGTTGCGAAATCGCAGAACCCTCGCGGTTATCTTCTTTCCGCGCGTAACCATCGCGAGCGCGTAGTTACTGCGCGAAGAGCAACTCCATGGCCAAATGCATAGTTTGTTTGATAACTTTATGACTCATGGATCTCCGGTTGTCTGGCTGGCAAACGACCACAATGGAGTAGCCGTGTACATCAAAAGCGGTGCCATCCAATTTGCCGGCCAAATCGCGAACGACTTGTTTCGTTAACCCAGTTACGTACCGGCGCGGCGTGGGACGGATGATCAAAGAAACGGCCGTGTTAAACGTCCTCTTACATTCGTTTCCCGGATTGTCCACTAACTCTTTCGGGAATAATGATCTCCCGTTAATAACGAGAAACTTCATAATTTCGTAGGCCTTTAAATCTTCTGCTCGGGACACTAAACGATGAAGTGTTAACGCAAGAAAATTCACTCCGCTTGACAAATCGTTAGACTCGCGTTTGAAGTCTATTTTTCACAATGCAAATTACTTGAATAACTAAACGGTGAATGCATCATTTTTCTCTATTGCGTGTTAATGATATTGCTATGTCATTGTTAGGACTTTAAGCACATAAAAATGAATTATTTACCTTGATATTGTTTATTTACTTTTCAAGCTATTGCAGACGTTAAGAAACATAAAAATCTTTAGTCTAATGACCAGCTCTAGGTGCATGTAATCAATTTTTGTGTTGGACGAGTGCTACGCCACTGGGAAAAAATATTATCGGTGTAATCATACACGCATATGGTGTTTGTGAATAATATATTCATTGGCGATAAAATTAAATGTAATGATAAAATTATAATTACAATACATTATCATACATATCATTGCATCGTTAAATCGTCTCATTATAATACATATGTGGCGACACGTATAATTAATAATTTATTTATGGATGAAGGGAAAGAAATAAAATCAGGTTTATAACAGTTGTGATTAAACTAAACGTTACAACTAATATAAAGATACAATATCGCGACTACGACCAACCAACGACTACTTCTGTAACATGTGTACGAAAAAGAATAATTTCCAAAAAGTAGACGCGATCCAGACATCCGCCGGAAGAGCCGTTCGAGAGTTCAGGGCGGAGACTCGGTAATTCCCGAAACGCCGGGTAACTCAATTAGGCGTTCCAGGTGGGAGCGTGGAAAAAGTGGACGGTTACATCGAAAGGGTGGGTCTCGCGAAGGGCGCAAAGGGGTTGAAATTGATTTCCGATCGAAGGGCAGGCGGCGGCGTGGCGTTGATTCCGTCGGAATCGTCGGCGTCGCCGGCTATCGTTGCGTTTCAATCCGCCCCGAAATTCGACAGCGGGCCGCGTGGCACGCGCGCGATTAAATAAATTACAGAGTCTCGCGGGGTCTGGCTCGTGGGAGAGACAGCCAGCCAGCTGCATAATCTGTCATTGTGTCAGGCGCAGGACGTTTTCACGCTGCGGTGTGCGGGCGCCGAGTTTGTGCGTGCGTGGGTGTGCACGCGGTCGACGACAGGCCTGCTCGCGTTGGATAATGAGTATTCGCGCGAGGACACACGGAACCGAGACCGCCATAACCTAATTTCGCTGCGGCTGCCATCACGGCCCCTTCGAGGCCGACCGAGAGAGCTGATCCACTCCGCGCGGGCCACGTCTGATCTCTCACCTCTCCGGCCTCTGGATCGACGATTTCCGACCCCGAGCCGTGATTTCCAAAGGAAATCGTTGGTCACCAGAGACAATTTGTCCTCCGTGGTTTTCACTTGGCATCGAAATAAACACCTGCGTTTCCGATGTCTTGCCGCCATTTTTCACCTTTAATTTTGTACGTACGGAGATGGAAGAGTTCAGTAAATTTGACTTTTCTCACATCTGTCACTCCTGCTTGGTTACTTAACACATTGTTGACCGGCAATTTTACGCAGGAGCTATCTAATGTCACCAGACATTATTTCGTAATTAAATGTAGAACTAAAACAATCTAAATAAACTTCAGCATCCAGCATCATAACCGTTATCTTCATTTTCAGAGTCACTCTCAATAATTACGGTTTTTCGTCGTTTTGTTGGTCTGATATTTGTATCTTCTGAATCAGAACTATGTTCTGAAAAACTATCATTTTCTGAATCACTAATACAGACGTCACTTGGAAAGTCAGACAAATTATCTTCACAAAATTCTTCTTCAAAAAGTTCGCAATGGGCCATTTCTAAAAATTTAAGAATAACTATTTATACGTCGCGTCCTAATTAGAAAAATGTAAAACAACTTGATCTTACCACGTTTGCTTATAATCTGAGAGTTTCTCAATAATATATTTACAGTTTGAATCGTAAATTTAACGAAGACAAATGGTAAACAGTAACCACAATTTGAAGGTATAATACTTCGTCAATTACATTAGGTTATCGAAAGACGTCATATGATGTTACCGGTCAATAACGTTTCGTTATCAAAAGACGTCATATGACGTTCCCGGTCAACAATGTGTTAAAACCGTGCTAGGTAATTCTTTTTAAATGGTGAGGCGTTTTGAGTGGTATAGGAATTGTACGACTTGTTGGTAACAATAACTCTTACTTTAATTATATCGACTGTACAAAGAAATGTGGCTTAAATGAGGACTAGCTGAAGACTGAAGACTCGCACGCAGCGGTGGTTTTTTAAGGGATCTGAAATGGGTGGTGGAGGTGGCAAATAGTAGTGGGAGAAATGTCCAGACGCTGCCCTAAATTGTTGATATTATGGCGCCGGAAAGTCGCAGAAAAAATGGGACGAATCCCGTCGCTCAAGGACCTTCGACTCTTAGGCTAATTTATTGCCTCTAGTCGGGTGGTCGAAGTGATTGGGACTCAGTGTCAAATTCGGGAGACACTTTCGTGGTTCTCGCATTGCGTTGTGTCCCAACAAATTTAATTACAAAAAGTGTTGCTATCAGTAGACTGAGTACCGTGATCTCTCCATATATGTCGCCAACGCCTGTATGATAACCGTCGCGGAATTATCCCCACTCCCGCGGAGTCTCCTGGACGATACATGACGCTGGCAAGACCCGTGTTGTTGACAAATATCGAAAATTCTCTGTAGTTACCATCGCCATCTACAAATTTACTTACAGCACTTTTTGCGTTAAACGGCTCACGTATAAATTTCTATTGTATGCGCTTAAGTATCAATTTCCTTTCATGGATTTTTCAGCCTACTTTCTTGAGGTCAATAACGATGTGATTGAATCAAAGACGACCGGCTAATGATTCGAACTTGCTGCTAGGAAATTAGAATTTGAACGGAACATATGTAATTCTGGATTCATTGGAAGTCTCGCCATCCGGGGGCTAATAGATATTTGATGGGCGTGATAAAGGTTGTTCGAAAGTGCAGGAAGGGAGGATGGTGTTTAGCGATGGCGTACGATTGCAGAATAATGAGTGGCCAGTACCATCAAGGATCGAGTTTGTTTGGCCGGCTGTCGCAGAAGAACACCGTCGAAGGTAATCGACGTTCGATTCTGTGTCCGCCGTGCGCCGTTTCCCGAGATGGTATCAGCTTACAATGACTGGTACAAGACAAGGGGGACGATCGTCATTAGTATTCGCGTTATTATCGCGTCGCCACATCGGGCTGCCCCTCTAATCAACCCCGCGCCAAGTTAGTTACTCCGTTACTTCGACGAAGTCTGTAATCAACGTCACCATCCGTGGCTATCATTAGGCGGTCATCGTCTAAAACTAATAATTGCAGGATTCCTCGAAGTGCAACCGCAGCAAGCTGGAAGAACCCTCGGGGAACCATCGGGCAATTGTTTTATCCGATTGCGCGCTGAATAATAAATTCCCCCGGTCGCTGAAGGCAAATTAGTGCCTTCAATCCGTACCTCGCGCTTTCCATCTTATGTCAAATCATAAAACGTAATCGGGCTGTCATTAAAATGCCTCTGATAGCGGTCTGTATGTTTTTCAGGACCACAGAATTACAGATCTGTTACACGGATATTTGAATAAAAATGTTCTCCTCGTATTTGAGATTGTGATTTCAGTACAATCGATGAAGCAAATTTAATTAGAGTGCTCGTATTTTATAAACCAAGGAACAAGTGATTTTTACAGTAAATGGATCTCGATTTTCCAGCAGGAGACGGAACAATGTCCCCGGTAACAAGCGGGCGTTGAAAGTAAGCGTCGCTTTTGGCGAACGAAATTACAGGAGCGATATAGTTGGCCCGAAACGATCTAGTTTACCGTGGCGGCATGATCGTGTTACTCGCAGTTATCCGGACGCGGTGACGCGATCATTCCCGGCTGAATGTTTTCGCGGCACCGAGCTGACGGTACGCCGTGCATTTGCGTCAGCAGCCGAATATGGCGCAAGGCAGGATTAATGACGAACTGTCGCTAATTACGTTGAACGACATAATGCGATACCTCGTCGAGTGACTTTTGCAACGGCGACACACGCGGCGTAGACCGCTTCGGGGATCGTGGATCGCGCAGAGTGCGCCAACGTGCACGGCCAGAAAACGTATCGGCTGCTCAAGGCTGTCCCTCTCACTATAAATCATTCCGAAACGTTAACGAAATACAATAAACCATTAATCTTCCTGCAATTTGCGACTGAATACGTTACGCTATTTTGCTATCTTCATTCTGTACAAAGGTTTCGAGGACGTTACTGCGTGCGGTATGAGCTCTTATCGTGAAGACTATGACAGCGAATTTGTTTCAACTGTTTTTTGAGAAATTTTCGAATGACTTTATTTAATAAAGAACATGTTGCAATCGGACGTCGACGAAACGTCAGTTTCATTCAACGGAACTCCTACGTCGAGAACGACATTTTTAAGTTACTACGTATTTAGTTTAAATACGTGGTATATTTTATAATATTAATTTTAATTCACTTACATGATCGATACGCATACATATTATCTAGCTACTTTCCATGAATTTAATGAATACGATAAAATACAAAATAAAATACGAAATTGTATAATAAATAAAATAAAATACAAAAATTGTATAATAAATAGAATAAAATACAAAAGTTGATTAACACTAGTGCCAATCCAAGTACAATTTAAATGAAGGAGAGAACGATAGGGAATTGCTAGGAACAAAATTGAAAACAAAATCTGAATAAATCTCACGTACAATTCCAACTTCGTCGATCGAATAAACCGAGGAGCTGAAAATTCTCGCAAAATCATCAAAGATTGGTATAGTTCTGTCAGAATCATCGACATAGTAACACGTGATTCGACCCTGCGTGTCCGCACGATAAATCAGCGGCGTCTAGCATCGACAGGCCCATCGCCCGAGGATAAATCATCATAACGAAACGGGGTTACGTAAATGTTACCGCTAAAACATGGCCGTCGGCGATTCTCTTGGGCGATTTCGAACAGGATCGAGCTAATCCAAACATGAAGCCGATAGATCCGAGCTGTCCGGACAGCTTGTCGTTCGCGACGAAGAAAGATCAAGAGGATTCGTCAAAATGGAGAAAGAAATACTACCGGGATATATATATATGTGTATATATATATACAGACATCCCCTGGCCGATAAATCAATGTCGGAACAGCCGTAGAGCTAGCATGTCCCCGCGATTCTTGGCCGCGGTGTATCGACGATATTTCATTGTCGTCCGACAACCACTTACCACCCCCTTGCAACCCCTGTTCCTTTCCAGGATCCTTTTTTCGACGATCACTGAGCCGGGAACGCCGGAAACGACGACACGGATCACGTCCAGTTGTTCACCGATTTTTGAAACTCGCTCCGAGCCATTCGATCACGTTTAACGACCGAAAAAAGCTACAGCGTTGACGGCCAGGGGTGATTCTATCGATTTTATGTTTAACTGTATCACATCTGTGATGCGTAGACTAAAAAAGAATTAGTACGATTTAAAATAGTAGAAATATTAGCGATGCAAATGCATCTTAGCATATCGGAAAATTATTTCATAACTTTTGGGAACCTATTTTCCATAGCTAACGTTTTTTTAAAAGAATCTAAAAATACTTTTTAAAGCTCACTTTTGCTATTTTTGCTTTCGTACAATTAGTGGAGATCCTATTGCTAGGATTATAGTAGTCCCGTATTTTTCCAATTTACTCGAAAATAGAAAATGGCTGCACCCTTCCCGCTGCAATGTCCTCCAGTAACTTGGTCAATTAAATATTTTCATCGGACTTTGTATGAGAATTTATATTAGACTTTGCGATCATTTTGAGAGAAACATGGCAGCACACGAGACAGGGGATCGGTACGCCATTTAATCCCGGCGAACGAAACGGGACGTCGTCGAAGTTGTTTCGGGGCTGTCCCCGGATAGTGCAATGGCGCATGTAATTTCCCATAGAGATTAACATGCAAAACTACGCCGAGTAACCGGCCGTCGCCTAGATAAGCAGATACATACATTAAAATGCTAATTATTTCGGGGCCGTGTCGGAAGTCCGATGATAAAAGTAACAAATGCAACCCCTGCTGCCGCCGCCACCGCCGCGTCGACCCTCATTAGAACACGGATGATGCTCTGTTTTGCTCGCGTCCAACCTCACCCCCACCCCCTCGTTCACCCCCCATATCCCATCCCCCATGCCACCATTCCTCGCATGTCTGCTTTGTACTTTTGAAGCCGGGGAACGATAAAATCAGTTCACCTGCTTGTCATTTTCAACAACCGATCCGGATTTAATTAACTTTATCGTGATGCTCGAGAGATAGGAAAAATGTCGAACGGGAGAAACACTGTAAAATTGTTTTGTGGAATGTTAGGCACAGAAACGAATTCCCTACGATTCTAGTTGAAAATATAATAAAAGAGTTCGAAAGCCCCATTCCATTATTCAACAGTTTTAAAATAATATATTAAAAATAGTATATTCGTTTTAAAGTATCGTTTTGTTAAATCATGATTGTAACAATTTAAACAATCAGCAGAACAAGAATTATATATAATTGTAAAACAATTGGTCAGAATGTGATGCACATGCAGTTATTGTTTCCGGTAATGGGCACTCTTGACTTACAAAGCAATGTAGGAAGATTTCGAGTGTTTTTTAAATTATTATTGTGATATTTGTCATTTTCAAACCCGTAAAAGGATGGTGTAACACTCCCCTTTGAATAGATGTATTTTTTATGTGAAATTAATCGGAAAAAAATTAATTTCTGCGCCCAATAAAAATCATTTATAAATCATCGTTTGTCCCACTTAATACTAAATACTATTGGACCAGAAGATCTAAGATTGTTCAACCCTGTTTAATTAAATTGTGGTTATTTAGGAATTATTCTACCTACAATATTTCCAGAGGTAGTTTCGCTTGGTGCTAGCACAATTTTCGGAATTTAAGGTCATTTAGGAATTATTCTAGTGCTATTCCCGTTGATAAAACGCCGAGTTCATTTTCTCACGGTTTCCGTAGATAGAATTCGCGAAACTCGAAACGTTCTATTTTCCTTCTAAATTGGAATTTCTCGCTCTTGAGGGAAAACGAGGTTTTTCTTTCGGGTTTAATTCATCCAGATTTTTTAGGGCCGTGCGAGGAAAACGCGAGAACTGTTTTCGAGCGAGAAAATTGCTTTCCATTCACTCTGGAAAACTCAGCGACTACACACGTCAAATATTATGAATCGCTGTATAATTTGATTAACCACCTTAAAATCCGCTAAACATTAAAGTTAATGTACCGTTTCACCACGAAATGAAATGCAGTTGAAAAATCTCGGTGTAGAGACAAACAAAGTTAGAAAAATTGTGGTATCCGAGTCACCACCGTCAGCGTTGTATAAATTCGTACGTTCCTGAAACGTGCACGTATACGTGCCAAAAGCAGCTTGCTGAATTATTATTACTGCTGGCACCTTTTGCGTAACAATCGATGCAACCTTCATAAATTCTCGTCGCGTGCAATTCGATGGTATATTCATTCACATGAGTCGTAGAGCGAAATCAATTTTGCAGAACTTTTAATTAATCCCCGTGTAAACCGAACATCGCGGCAAAATAATTCAATGCGAATTAAAACTTTGATCGTTATTATCGAAGCTATCGGCAGTTTTCGTGCTGCTATATTCGATGCTTAAAAATTGTAGGAGATATAGTTGCTTACTTATTAACACAGTGTTTCGTTGGACAGTTCGGTTATGGTACGCGACAAAAATTCGGACGAGGATTCAGCGGTCGTGCAGAGGAGTTTCTTCTTTCCCGACCTGGAATTTCCGCACGGATAGAATCGTTATCGCGGCATATTTACGTCTCCGGTTCCGCGAAAGCATAACGGCCACCTTCAAAGCGCACTAACGAGTTTGCACCAGCCGCGATAATTGCCCGCGACGTTACCGTTGTTGCCTCCTCCGGTTGTGCCGGCATTGTTGCCTCTGATCGACGCTTAAAAAGCTCGAGCAACCCGCAGCGTCGCGACGCGTCCCGCTTCAACAATTATTCCGCGTACAATCGGGACTCCCGTCTTCTTTTCTCGTCCTGCGAGCCGTCTGCGCCGACGGCGACGGCTTCAGAAAATATACATCGTGCCTCCGAGCTTCCGTCGCTGCGCAAACAGGGGTGAACGCACTCCGTGGAAAGAGGAAAATCTGAATTAAGTTTTATACTGTGCCCGATATCGGCAGACTGCGGATCTGTCTGCGAAATTAAAATGTTCTGCACACGTTGCAAGACACAGAAGTCTTGGAATTTCTTCTTCTCGTTAATTGTTCATGGACGACGTCTCTGAATCGTGCTGACTCTAAAGAGTATCTCAAAATTTATTAAAAGAGGCCGAATTATTAAGTGCAAAATATTTTCGGCCATTATTGCTTCCTTTCTCTAAAAGGAGGATAGATATGAAACATATTTAGAAAAATCTAATTAACAATATTGAAGACAAATATCGTTCAATATTAAAAACGTAGCCAGCAACATACCTATTATTATCCCAGAAATAGGTTTTATTATTTTTACAAGTTAATGTAAAATAGCCTAGTAGGTATTAAACAAAAAAATTCCTTTTTGTCCTTTCTTGTCTTCCTCACAAATGTCCGAAATGATTAGAGTTTGTGGCTCAATTACAATACAAATCAAAGGACGAAATTATAAAGAATTATATTAGTGGAAGGACCAATATCCGCACAAAATGGAAGAAGCATGAGAATGAGACATCGCAGAGTCCAACTTGGAGCCAGTATTCGGCGTATTTACAGCCGGTGGGCGTGTTTATGGTGGTTACGGTTTCTCCGATCGTTTGCACGGGTAATTATGTTTGGCTTAAATTAATACTCTCTCACCCCCTCGTCCCCCGTATCCCTCTTTCCCCATTACCGTCGTTTTGCTCGAGACCCCGGCACGCGCAAACAGTTTCTTAAACGATCTCGCGAGGCGGAAGTCGACTGGTCACGGTTCGTTAATCTCTGTACACAACTAGGTCCTCGAAGATCTATTCAGGATTCGAGAGCGAACGATCTGAAAGGGCCCAGCCCATCTGCCCGTGATTAAGTATTCCGATATTCGAGGCGATACGATGGCGGACGATGATCGACCGTCATCGATCTGATTTGAATGTAAAAAGGAACGAGATGAAATTCATAGATTCGAATCGCTCGCTGGCTTATGGCGTTCCTGGAACGAATGTGTCCGTGCACGCATTTTCAAAGTATTGCATATTTTGTGCACCATCTGTCTGCGATAGAGCAGCAGATTTTTTCTGTTTAGTTTACCTCGTATGTTAACAGTCAAACTTGTACTAGTATGTAGCATTTTATTGACAATTCAATTTGTGTACTTTTTTTATTTTTCTATTCCTTAATCAATTTATTTAATAATCTTGTTGACAGTATGAAATGACAAATTACTTTGACAAATCTGAAAAAATATATCTCATAACTTCTACAAGAAATCGGCATTTCAGAATTATTTTTATTTTTTAAAATTCGAATCTAAAAATTCTGGAAAAATTCATATATGTGCAATGTAGTAGTTAAAATATGCATGACTTTTTTCAGAATTTTCAATTTAAGAGGATAAGAGAAATTACGGAAAACCTGATGTTCTCTGTCACCCCATTACCACCCCCATGTCGACGTATAGGGTTGAAAATTGGCAGAAAGTGTTTTATTTGGATAAGTTATGGAATGACCTATGCCAATTTAGTTTGAGGGGATTGTTGACCTCCTTGTCCGGCTACACCCTTCGACAGTGTACTTTTCGCAAGTGAGTAACATGATTTTCGATTCGAGGTTTTAGCGACGTTTCTGTTGAACATGGAGGGTACGTGTAAATTGGAGGCGGTTTGCGACACACCGACCGGCTTTTCGAAGGATACTATTCAAATTTGTGTGACCCAGTTCCCTTTTGAAGAACGAGGGGAGATTTCAAATATTTTTTCAGCGGCGTTAACAAGACGCGCCAACAAAGGGTGCAATCATTCCGGGCGCACGCAATCCGTGACCGTGCGAATAGGAGCGCAAGCAGACGAGCAAGATCGCGAGGCAGCGCGTCGAGTATTCGTGAATTAGCACACGAGCGTCGGCTTAATTTTTTATCCAGCGTCGTCTGCGTGCAAATATTTGCGGGAGCAACGGAGAGCTGCCCCGCACTCTTTGCCTCGACGGTTTCGGACTCGTCCGCCTCCTCGTTCTGCATTCTATTTTGCATACGGTTTTGTTTTCTCCACCCTGTCTTCGCTCTTCGATCTGCTTCGTTTTCGACAGCGATGTTGGTCTACGAATATTTTAGAATTCATTGTAATATTTATGTTCCTGAATAATTCCCTCTCGATTTAAATGTTTCGGGGCGATTGCCGACGGCGGTGTTTCCATTCTTGTCCAAAGCGTATTTTCTACGCTTTAGCCAAATTTCCAATTGATTCGAGTTACTGAAATTAATTTCAGAAATTTACAGAGATGTTCGAAGTGATTCGAATATTTTTATCTCGACTCTGGTTGTTCCAGTAAACATTTGTAAACATTTGATACCGATAAAATACTGTTTCGCAGAAGAATAATCATCTGAAGTGTTTCCTCCGGCGCTGACGACTCGTCTCCTTGAGACGCGACTGAATGAAAAGTTGTCCTGGTTTAATTTCTATTGACACACCGATTGCAGATAGATAAGTTGCTATCGCAGTTTCCTCGAGGCACACACGCGCACTCCACAATTTACTCAACTCTATTTTGAGAGCTTTCCTGTTACACTTACCGGTGTTTGGACCGCATATACTAAAACTGAGTCGGGCCTTATCGCGGTGGTCTAACTCTTAACTATGTCAATGTTCATTTCGCCGAGTCATTTTGTGTTCTAGAAATCAGTCGTCAGGATCTTCAATCTTAAACGTCAAACAACATAAAACGAACTTAACGACCGCGTTTCGACGGAAATCCTTCGTAAAATATCTTGGTATGTGCACGAATCGTGGAAAAGTAGGCGAAGTACGACATTGGATAAAATTTAGTATTAATTCTATTTTTCGAGTTTCAGATGACTGAAAATTGGTCGTTTCACAAGCGAATTTATTAATTTGAGCTCGCGTTACGTGAAGGATCTCGCAGCTCGCTACATAATATTTCACACAACCATTATTTCTAGTGATTAATGTTTCTTTAAAAACGTAGACCAGCACAAAGCCCTATGGTCTATTAAAAGCCATGGGATGGTGAGTAACGAGGCAAAATCTATGCGGGATTACTTTATTTCTCGACGTTCGGTGACAAGTGTACTAGAGTGGGAAGATTAACGACGAAACCCGACTGCTCGCAATAATTCTCAATCGTCGCGCGACATTAATTACAGAGGATAATTAGAGACGACGGATCGTCGATCGTGACGATCGACACACGGGAGACTTTCGCGCGGCCATGGCGCCGGGTAATTGAAAGGTGCCTTCGCGATTAGCGTGCCGATCCGAATTGAAACGGACGCTGCGAAAATTCCGTTCCTCGTTAACGCCCGTTATCGTCGCGCAATTACGTGACCGTGCGACGCCAGATTTATGTAAGGATTTGCCGGTGACGTCGAAGAAACTCGCCCCCGCGACCAAGGGTGGCTTCTACGGGCCGGAACAAACCTAATGGCCGACTGAAAAGAGGTCTACGTTTGTGGCAGATTATTTATTTCGAGCCGAAAGACATCAAATATCTGATTATTAAGGAAAATCGTGGTATTTTCTGTGCGTCGCAAGCTTTCCGGCGCGGCGCGGCGAGACCGACCGCAGACGGAAATTTCGCAGAAACAATCGCGCGCAGTTTTCCCGCTGGAATAATCGAACGGGCAGCTCGATCTCCGCGCGCCGGAAGAAACAAATATTTGAGAAGGAACGGAAAGCGCGTATCGAAATTCCCGGCCGAGCATCCCCTTTCGACCACTTAAATCCGCTCGGGAATCGTGATCCTCTAAAAATTTCAGAAAGAAGCGCGCTCGCGGATCGCGTGCGGTCCCACCAACATGTTTACATTCCCCGGCAGAAATTGAATTGAAATCTCAGTCGGCACGTAGTACGGGAAAGCAGGGGGGTGGGGTTCTGTGGAGCGGTCGCGTGGCTTTCCACCCCTGTATTTCTTTCCACCCCTTCGACCCCTCCGCCCACCCCCCAAGACACTCTGGGACCATTCCTCGCGACCCGATTGATATCGCGTTTTCAAACGACCTGAAAGCACAGCTTCTCTCTTCCGTCTTTCTCCCTCGTTCTTCTTCCTGGCTCGCTTTCCCCGCGTCTTTCAACCCCCATCCCCTGTCTCTGTCCCGATACCGCTTGCACCAGCTTCTATTACATTCGGTAGATTGCTTCCTGAAAGACGAAGCCTTCGTTTCTCGGGTCGGATAGAAGGCGCTAGGGGAAACGAAGTGGAGCGAAGAGGGTAGGAGAGCTCGAGATGCCGGGCTTGTTTCTTTACTTTTAGCGCGAATTCAATTTCCAGCCGTCTTTGGTTAATTGCGATCGCACCTGCAAGCGAAAGACCACCTTGAGAACGGCCCCCGACGACAACCGGCGACTTCCCGACACCGGGACCAACCCCTAACCCTCGGGCTAAGGATGGTTTTGTTGCCGTCTTTGATTTATATAACGGGAAATCGCGACGCGAGAAGGATAATTTCGCCCTCTGTGCTGCGCGAAGGAATCTCTCGTTCTCGGGCTGATTTATTGCGCTTGTTCTACGTTTCGAATGAGGTACGCTACCCCCTATTCTTACGGGGGTGGGCGGATTTTGTGTTACAGAAACTAGGGGTAGGTTTTTGTTACGTTCGTGGGCGTTACAATGGCTGTACAGTAATGTCCCAATGTATATGAAGAAGTGTAATCAGATACTGGAGTAGATCGGTGGGATGATACATATTAATTCAGTGACATAACCTTTCTGCTTTTATTTATTTTCTCCTGAAACGTTTGTACTGACACGTTTGCCACATTTTTGCGATTTAAATGAGACCAAACACGATACGATTCGGATCGCAATTGATCTGTTTAATTTCCGATTTAGTAGAACCTTGATTATCCGAACCGATGATATCCGAGTTCTCCATTATCCAAGTACCTGCTCTAAGTAGTTCAATCTATAAATCAGTAAAAACTTATCTCACAAATATAAATGTTACAAATATTACGAATATTATCAGATTCCACTTGAGTGTTTCGTGTCATTTGAATTAGAAAAATGTCACGAATATGTCAAATTACATAATAAATTATGAATGTTAAAAAATACTTGTGCCATCGCTGTTCTTTTTCCCGTTTCTTATGTCATGTTCCGGTCTAGTGTAATTTTGAGAACGTAAATTCGAATTTTAGGTAGCTTCGAGATTTCGTCAGGAGATTTATCGAATGCTCTCAGCATTCATGACCAGTTCAACGATCGTCTTTTCATACCGATCGAGCAAATATTACCGGCTACGGTTGTCACGCGCCTGTGTACGCGACGTTAGGACGTGTGTGCTCACCTTGACACACTGTTGTCCTGATTCGTACCGTAGTCATGCGCGCGCCAGACTCCAGACAACAGTCGGCCGATAATAAAAATCGAGGCTAGGTGGTCTAATTACGGCACACGCATCGTGAAAGATACCGCGAAATTACAAAACTATTATACGATCCCGGCTGGCGACGATCTTGTGACGTTGTACGAGACATCGACGATACTAGCACATTACTATTATTATTTTTATCGCTACTTTATGCTGCTATAATTTGAAATCAAACATCACAATGTTCTTTGCACGAAATTTGCATTATTGTGGTATCGAGACAGTTATTTCTTGTTGTTGTTACAAGACATTAGACAGTCATTTCTTTATATATGTCGCCAAGACCTGGATCATAAACGTCGCGGAATTATTCCCACTACTGTGGGGTATACCCCGTGAGAGGCCACAAAGCTCGACAGACCTTGGAAAACATAACACGGCTCGGGTATGTCTCCTGTACGATACATGACGTTGGTAAGACCCGTGTTGTTGACATATATCGAGAATTCACTGTAATCTACTCGTCCGGAAATTTGGGTATGTTAAAGAAAACAGTTTAGCGATTTAAGTACACTGATTCCTCTACAGCAATTAATAAGAACTAATCGTATTTTATTCTCAAAAAAAAATATTAATAATAATAATTTCGGTTTATTTATGATATAGTTTCTCGAAACTCGACGAGTCTCGAGAATCTGATATTAAAGACTCTCCACAGTTTGATTCCTTATGGTAATATTTTCGGATGCTCGGGTAAACAGTAAAACGATGAAACCATAAAGCGTTATACTTGAATAAATATCCTCGATCCGTTATCCAACGATTTCAGGTTCCTCTTAAGCGTTCGCGGTTCCGACTGTAAGCAAAAGTCAAGGCGATCTTCTTAGCAGGGAGCTTATTTCCTAAAAGGCAGCCGGGTCAAAGGAAGCGGTGAATATATAACAGCCGGAGGGAGAGGTGTTTCGTAATGTTTATACATTATGTATCAGGGGCTGAATGCGAGCGATATAATAGATCGCAGGATCGTATTCGTCGTCTCATTAGAACCACTGTTGCTTCTCGATGCATAATGCGATGTTACGCGATAATGATCCTCGAGGATCGCGTGGATCCGTGATTTATTGCAGACGCGTTCGACCTCTTCTCTCGTAGCTGAAATTTCTATTATCCAACCTCCTCTGGAACCCGGCAGTCCACCTATGAACGTTCTCTTGAACGTAAATACCACATTTTACGTGCACATAACATTTGTTCTCCGATCAAACAATCAAGTTTAGCGATCGAAAGAGAAAACGTCTTCTCCCGTGCAGAAAGAAGGCGGAATCGAAACGGGCCTTCTCGTTACTGCCATAAACGACAACGATCATTGAAGAGATGCTGAAACAAGCATCACATGGATAACTTCGCGAAAACCTCGATTTTACGACATCCGTGCGCATTCCAGCGTCGCTCAATTATCAGCCCGATCGTAAATAAACTTGTTAATAAGACCAACGCGACGCTACGCGTCTAAGTAAAACGCGAATGCGAATAAAATTCAAGGGTTGTTGTGCAACGTTCCGCCGCCAGGCCGACGAATTAATTTAATTAATCGAACTCCCCGGTGTTTTCGAGCGTCGAGACGATTTTTCCCGCGTGTCGCGTTTCGGTGTTACGATAAAACGAAAACACTGAGTTGCGGGGCAACGGGATTTGTACAGGGTGGACGAAAAATATGTAATCTTCGACTAGAATGAACTCGAAAAACCTGCGGTTGAAATATTATTCATTTTCATATCGAGGATGAAAGACTCGATTTCTACAAATTTTTAGACTGCACAGAAAATTCGAAAAGATGTTCAAGGGATATCATCGGGATTTATGTTTGAGGTTAGGTGCAGTCCAGTCCGCCATTTTACTCTATGAGTGCTTTTAATTTTAGTGCTAAAAATTTTTAACATTGTATTTTATAAGAAAATAATTATTTATTTCCCGAGAACATAGCCAAGAAACATAAGCAATGGCCCCATGTTTAAACAACTGGGAGATGAATAATTAAATGAAAAATAAAAATAATGAAAGAATGAATAAGAATACAATAATTGTAAAAATAATTTTAAAACAGAGCACCGTTTTATGGCCAGAGGGCTGATAGAATAAACTATCTAATCTACTTTAACATTGCTAAAGAATTTTTAAGCACTCGATGACACTGTGCATTGTAAGAAAATTCCCTTAAATATTACAAGTTTATTTACAACGAATTTTTCCTTCAATATCCAGATTTAATAGGAGAAAGCATCGATTCATCGTTCAGGAGTTAAAATGAACTTTCAGGAAATTATTTGACAAAGATTGCTAAACAAAGGGGCGTGGATTGAAGCCTGAGAACCACGGTAAATACATTTTTTCCACCGTGTACACCCCGGGAACCGCGACATCCTGCGAATAATCTCGCGCGACGTTTCTCTGAAATTACGTCGGTGTCAAGCATAAATAAAAGACTCGGCCCTGAGTGGATATTATGCAACGCTGGTGTTTTGCGGTGTATCCCTACCCCGCATCGACGGGGATCCTGTTCCTTCGTTGCTGCCTGTATTTTTATTCGCCGGTTCCTCTTCCCATGGCGTTCCAGGCGCTCCGGCGAAACAATGGGACGTGATTTCAGCCGCGGGGCTGCGGCGCGGATGCAACGACCGCCGGAAAATTGAAAATTGATCAGCGCGATATCGGTAAGTAGCAGCTGCGCGTTTCGCGCCATGGAAATCGGTCCGGAATATACCGAGCTGGAAAATATTATCCTTCCGCGGCGAGCAGACTGCGCAATTTTACTAGAAAAATATCCAAAAAATATTCTTTTCCGACCGACACGCTTCAAACTGCAATTACGGAGTTGTTGATATTACGGATCTCTTCAAACATACTACTTCTTTATCCCTAACCCTTAAGTGGACCTTCGAAATTTGCTTAAAAAATGCAGTGTAAAAATGCAAATATATGTAATATTCGTTTCAATCGAAATAATATATGGAGTGAGGTGGTAAAATTTCATCTAAATCCACAAGTAAACAGTAAAGTCTCGATCTAAGCCCAGTCCTCGGGTCCGTCCTGTGACATAGATCGTGTAGTTAAATAAATTATATTACTGGTAGTTGCATATTAAAAAATTATTACTCTCCAACAGTTCACTGAAAAACTAAGCAGAGTTTCAAAACAGAAATACAACAATTTCGAACGAGAATTTAGTCATTTTTTGTACTAAATATGTATCGACACCATTAAAAATGTATTGAGACAATAAAAGTTCATTGCAAACTCCATTTACGTCAACAAAATTCAATAATCATAATAAATAATCAAAAATAATTTTATTTCAATAATCAAAATATTGAATATTGTTTACAGAGGTTCGACGTTGTTTAGTATTCGGTCGCTGAGCACGGGGGCGTGGCACAGACGCAATTATTTGCAATTAAGCACGCGTCCCCGTGGCAGAACATCGGCGAAACTCGCATGCGCCGGACACATATTATTATACCGCATGTTTCTTTCATCCGGAGCTCGCAAAGCAAACAATTCTTCCGCCGATAAACCTCCGTGTACCCGCGATTTGCTTTTTATTCGCACTCGTATCAGCAAGAAGTTACGAGCGCCCTTTTTGCCGACGTTTTATCGCCGCGACGCGACGTCACACGCTTAATTACGGCGACGTTTCTGTTTCCGGTGTTGCTCGAGGCGAAGCCGCAACGAAAACGCTCGCGGAAAACGCGTCCTCTTGCTAAAACGTTCCGGACACGTTGGAATCCCTTCAAAGATGCTTCGAGTAACTTCTATAGTTTGATTCTTTTCTTGTCTCGCACAAACATTTCGCTTCACACGCTGCGAACTACTCTTCAATTTCACTACCGTAAATATGGAAAAATATGGCGAACTAATCGCAAGCCGATGGCACTTTCAGTATTTAATTAAAACTCCAGGAGCGAGAATATTCTATTTATATTTTTGCGAACCGGTTGACTGGTATACGGTGTCTAATAAAAATTCCGGGAATTACAAAATACCGTTTAATTAAACTCCGGCAGGGTGCAGCTAAAAAATATGGCAAATTGCCGGTGCGTTTAATGTTTAATTAAAATTCCGGGAATCACGACGGCGCGTCCCGGGGCCGAATACTAAGAATTCGCGAGTTCGCGTTTCACGGGAGGACCGTCACAGAGGAACCGGAAGAGGGATTTATCTCGTAGATTCGTGGAACGGGGCTGACGGACAAAGGGCGAAAGGGGCCTGGCAGGGACGTGGTTGCAGCAAACAGCGCGTGGTAAATGGATTTGCCAGGGGAGCCCGACGCGCTACGTGACATTGATAATTTGCCATGAAGACCGGAGGAGGAAATGCGAAAGAGCAACGGGATTAGATGGTCGACTGCGCTCTTCCTGGATAGTCTGTGGAACGCTTCTGCTAGTGGTCGATCGTGACGGTCGAGGAACGCTCGGGAAACAGCTCCCGGAAAATTACTGTTATTAGCGATTAATAGCGTCGTCGAGCGGGCACGACGCGAAACCTGCCGGCCCGACGACCGTGTCTCTGTTTCGAGCCTCCGGAACCGACAGGCCCCGTCATATTGTTATAAACATTCCGCCTAGATCGTGCAGAAGCTGCAGTACCTCGCCAGTTCGCGTCCAGGCTCCACGAAATACCCAAAACATTGGAATTTATTCGTAACTGCAACTGGAAAGACATTTTTAGGCGTCTTTGTATAGTACAGAATGCACAGAGACGCAATAGAACTTCACCGTTTAATGCAAAAGTAGTGTAACATTGTGGTGTGATATTTGTGTTTGGTTCATAATAATTTAATATAATTTTACCATCACTTGCATAAGACTAAAGTCATTCTTTTCAAGATAACCTCCGACACCATCGCGTTTTATAAAATTTTCACTTAATTCCTTGTTATTCAACGATGAACGATTTTGACTAGCACCGTGCTTCAAACGACTCGTATAATTAAAACAATGTTAGAATGTATATATCACTGTAGCCGGAGCTACATTGAAAAACCGATGAATGCAATAAGAAAGTAGCTTTTGTATGGTAGACAGAGAAACATTTAAGTCAGCTGGTACAAAAGGAGATTGGAAAACAATGCCAACGGCACGCGCGACCGATGAATGAAATCATTAAAGAAAAGAAGAAAATGAAACTTTTACAGTTTAAAGCGAGCGTGCCTCGTCACGAACAAAGACTCCGGGAGCGGGTCTACGATATTGCTTAAAGTTAGACCTGATAATGAAACAGGTCTTAGTCCTCGCCGTTTTACCCTCGAAGAAAGAGGAGAGTTCTTTGATTTCGCGGGAGCGTTAACGAGTATGCGTTGGCAACGAGTGGCGGAGGTGCATTTTAAAAGACCGGTTTCCCCCCGAATCGCGAACGTTATTGTTCCAAATAAAATCACAATGTAACGAATGTTACAATAAGCCGGCCGGGGGCCGGTCGTGGTCGAACAGAGCTTTGTTCCGCGAGCGCATGCTGAATGCAGCTTTTAAAGGCTCCGACTGACTTCCAGCTAATTATACACGGATTATGCGTCGAATAAACTAGACAATACGTCAGTTACGACTGCAACCATAATTCTCTCGGGCCCCCGCCGGGGCCCCTCTCTCTCTCTCTCTCTCTCTCTCTCTCTCTCTTTCTCGAGTAAAAGTCTCCGGGAGACAGTAGAATGATGCCGGTCGCCGTTGGCCAGACACGACGCGCTGGCGCCTGGCTCGACCGCGAGGTTTTCGCGCAAGATTCATTTCGCCACGATACGAACCGACGACAGCCACCGACAGATATTAAACTCTAAACCGTAATAAAAACTTCTCGAAAGCGTTCGAAGCATCAAGGAATCCGGGCTCAGAGAGATTCATAGCGGCCGGGAATCGGGCCACGAAAATTATTAAAATTTCCTGACCCGGAGAACGAAAACTCGGACGATCTTCGGGCAACGTGTTCTCGGACGTGGTCGCCGCGAATTTTCCGCAAGGTTGCTCGCGGACAGCGTTACAGATCCAGCTGGAAACTCGAAATGGGCGATTTTGCATTTATTAGCTGATATACCAGTCGGGCACGAAAAGATGCCACGTTTCTCTGCGGTTCCACATGCTGGCAGAAATTGAATTGAATTGAATTAACCAGGCCCGGGCAACTCGCGGCTCGCGAGCCACGGACGACTCCTCTCCTTACTCCTGGATCCCCCCACCAAACTCTTGTCGAGTGTAGATGCACGCACATGCATTCGCAGTTTGCGAGGACGCGGGGAAATATGACATAGTTGATAGTGGGGAACCGGTACCCTGATAGCGGTGGTCGTGAAGCGATGGAGGGGAAGAAGTTGCCCGGGCCTGCTCCAGTGCACGCAGAAAGTAAAATTGGTCATGAACAGACACATTAACCGATTTCTAACTACCAGTAGTGAATCCAAACTCACCCAGATAGGAACCGTCAAACGACAAAATGTTGTTCCTCCTTTTCTAACATTCAATTTCTATTGAACATTACATAGTTTTCCCATTTATTAGCCTAGTTGATCTCGCAATCAGCTACGCCGTTTCTCATTAATGTATTGATAATATTCCGTCGATTCCGCGTCAATATCGGCGTTGTTTGCGAACGTTGAACGTCATTAATAATGCCGTGCTAAACTCGCGAACACTCGAACGCAGTTCCTCGTTGTTGTTGATGTAAATAGTGTAACAACGATTCTAGTATTGTGATCGAACCAGCGTATACACTGTTTGGCAATGTTTTCCAGCACTGCCGGTATTTCGTCGGTGTAGATATTGGTTGCGCAGGGTTGTTTCCCTGCGAAACCGCCTGGCAAAATTTCTTCGTCGAACGTTTGTACTGAGAAGTATCAAATAAGCTGTCTAACAAATGTGTAGTCCTTTCGTGAATATTAACCGACGATAACAAAATGCAATTTCTAATTGATCGATGCATTGGACTGTCCGGTACGTGCTCGTTGCTTCTTTCTATTCTTTTTGCATGTTGGTTAACAATGTTTGTTTTCGGAGGCACATACATTGTTTAGAGACACATACTGTAACCATAGCCCGCATTGCAGGCGAGAGATGCAAGCCGGTACTTTCCAGTCAAAGTGTCACGAAACAGCAAACAAAAATTCCCTCGTCGACTGTTCAAAGGTCGTTGCGAAGGGGAGGCTTCCGTTTGCAAAGTCATGCTTGAAACGAATAGCGAACAACATTTTTTAAACTCCACGGGGTCGTTTGACTTTGTAATATTTTTTAGAACATGAACCAACTTCAGTTTTCCACTCTGCTTTTTTTTTTTTTAATGTAATGGGGTCTCCGAAAGTATTCAATTCGGAGACGCGAAAGTAGAGAATTCACCCTCGAAATGAACTTTGCGGAGTACCTGTAGAATATTTAGTTTACAGTATACCTGACTACAGACTAAGTTTTGTTCGAAATATTGTTGGTAACGGAGCTACAGTTTGGTAAATAATTGCGCGCGGCGCTTGAAACGGAACACCCCGTATAGACAGTCCCATTGTAAAACGATAGAACGTATTTCGACAGCTCGCTTTCGTCGTCCGATTGTTTGTCGCAGCTCCGGCATAATCGTGGCATAACTCGCACCCGTGCGGCCGACCGTAAAGGAGTTCTTTTCGATTTTAATTTCCGGGGAAGAGTGCAGGGTTCGAGCCGCGAAAGGTCAAACGGTTTCGCGAGGCGCTTGTCACGCGGAATATCCTGCGGCCGGGCGCGAGTAATTCGACGCGATTATGCAAACGGCGATTTCGCATCCGCCGCTCTGAAAAACGTGACATCGTAAATCCCGACCGCCGCGGTTCGGTAATAACTTTATCGCGTTGCGACACCGGATTCCATCCGCGCGATATAAAACCTCGGGGCGCAACAGGCCCGCCAACAGCCCCGGTAATGTAATTCCAGTTTAACGGCGATCGAAGCTTAATCGATCTGTAATTCGGAGCTCGGGGGGCCGTGAACTTCGGACACCTTCGCCTGACATTGATTGGCCGCCGCTCTCAGCCCCTGCGTTACGCCGATCTTGCTTCACAGCTGATTCCCACGAAAAACGGAACACAAGTTGTCGCCGGATCGTCTAACTTTTATTTGTTAGAAATTTGAGGCTTTGACGGCCCGGCATCATACAGTTGTGTCTGTTGAGGCTTTCGGTAGTAAGCCGTGTCTTGAAGGAACAGATTTTCCAACGTTTCGTCAGCATTGCAGCTAACTTCAACAGGAGGTCTGGAGATACACTGATACTTTTATTTGTTAGTTGGTGAAGATGACCACAATACATTAATTTTATAAAAAAAAATTGTATCAACGAAAGAAATGAGCGAGAGAAAGCTCTTACAGAAAGAGAAATAAATTCAGTCAGAATAAAGATTTTTGAAAGATATCTTTAGGAAGATAGGGCATGTCTTCAGATTCTTTTATATTACGAAACTACAGATCACGCCGTATGCAGATAACTGAGTAAGGCTGAAATGGATTTTATTCGAAGCCTTGGAAAATAAAAGTACGAAAGAGGGCCGAAAACGAATTGCTTGCTCGCACGCACCGTTTCGAGCGCTATCGTCGCGACAGGTTTCGCAAACCGGACAAAGTCGTCGGGCGCGAGGTTTTCGCAATCTCCGCTCGAGAGCCGTTCTCGGCTACTTGCTATTCGCCCAGCGAAATGCACGCGCAAACACCGGCCCGCATCGTCGCATTATAATTCGCGCACGGACGGCCAATGGATTCGGCCCGTCCATCTCGCTCATTAATATTCCGTATTACGGGTAGGTATACCGATTTGCGGGCAGGTGCGGTTCACGCTGATTACGCGCCGCTTCGTCGTCGAACGTTTTCGTCCATTTTTTAAGGCCGGCCAAACTCGACGTTTCATTGATTAACACGCCACTTACCGTGTGCTGTTTAACACGATCGCTGCTGTCGTTTGTTACATATTTTATTCAACGCGTCGATCGATATTTTATTAAACGCAGCCCGCCCCACTTCTGCTGCGAAAATTTAAACACCGACGAGCGTGGGAGCTCGATAAATTCGATCATTAAAAAAGAAAGTGGAAGATCCGCTGTCTAGTGTAATTAAATTATGGAAGTAATACTATGGAAACAATATTTCTTATTCTAAATGTATATTCGGAATTCCCAAGCTTGAATACGGTGAATTCTCGATATATGTCATCAACTTGGATCTTCACTGGCACCTCGCGGGGTAAACTCCGCGGTAGTGGGAATAATTCCGCGACATTTGCCATACAGGCCTTGGCGATATATATAGAGAAATCACTATACCTCGGGAAGAATTCAGTCTAGCAAGGTTTTCATTTAACAATAATTCACTATTTTAACGTGATATTTTAAATCTCTGCAAGCGACTCGACAATTCGATCGTGTATTGTAGATCTAGCGTGAAATTCTACAAGTTCGCAGAGACCAATAGTATACCGGTGATTCATATGCGAAAACCAGTGCCAATGGACGCTGCCAATTGCTCTAAACAATAGAGCTGGACCTTCGTCAATATGCTAGGCATGAGGAGTGTTCGAACCCGTATCTGCAGCGAAGGTAATCATTATAAACTCGAAGGAATCACGCCGGTCACGACACGATCGTCGATGCCAAGGGACGTTTATCGCGATCGCGAGACCTCGTTCCGGAATATCCTCGAGGAGGACCGAGCTTCCGACTAAGCTTTGGCAGCCGTTTTGCCTGGCGATCGCTCTTCTGTCGATCGGCACCGAGCTTTTGGCAAGACTGTTCGGCAACGCGCCCTTGCCTTTTCGCCTTTCGCGGCCGAGAATAGCAGCGGAAACCAGCCGCTATTTATCGCCCGCCGATAAATTTGGGAACACTCTGCTAATTGATCGAAAATAAAAAACAAAAATCATAAGACATACCGTTGAAAAAAATAATCACGAATACCGATCAATTTTTCAGCGTTCGAGACGGATACTTTAGTTTCCCGAGTCGCCGAATGGCGGAATAAAAATTTAAGCACGTCTGCTGGGAAGTGGGCGCTGCTCCGTTCGGGACAAATCGATTTGGGAAGTTAGCGGACAAGCGGTGGATCGCAGGAAGACAAGACTTCCGGCGTCGGTAGTTGAGTAACCGGAAATGAACGCGTGGGCGAAGACGGAGGACGAGAAACGGGCCCGTGGCCGGGGGTCCGGAGGATTAATTCAATTAAACGGTAACGGAGATACATGCCGACGACGGGTGACCACAGTGCGGCTTCAGACCGGCAATTTTGCATGCTCGAGCGTGTCCGTGCCACGCCACGGGAATGCACACGCTCGGCAATAATTACTATAACGACCGGGAATCGGGATTTTGCGGAAAGTGCGCGCGGATTCGACGATTCTACGTGCTTAATGGCGTCTGTTGGATTCTTGTTGCGCCCGGCCCCGTATATTTCATCGTGAAGACTCCGCCAGTCGCTATTCTCCGACGAGAATTCGACCAACCAGGCGGAAACTGTTACTCGCCGCACGAAAGTGCGTTTATCTGGATGGAAACAGACGGAAAAGAGATTCTAGACACGCGTCGCGCCGCTTATAATTACATTCAACTGCGGACTTTTATGCAAAATAAAAGTACTCTGAATGTGTTGTAAAATATAGGAGCCGTTCAAGAACGAATTCCTTGCTTTCATAATTTTTACTAGGTCGAAAGTAATGCACCCATATTATTCAATTATTTTAATCTTTTCACTAGGTCAAATTGCAGCTACTCATTTTTGTCATAAATGCACAGAATGAAAATTCAAGGATACTACAGTAAAGTCTAAGCCGAATGGAGCTACGCGATCTTAGTCAGTTCACCTATCCCCTCCACCGGGGGCCGTGAGGGGTCGAGAAATTCTAGGTGATCATTTTTCATTATTTTTTTATGGGACTTTCACCAACAAATTCGTGGCATTTTTCTGATTAAAATGACACTAAACACGATATAATTGTTCTCTTCTACGTTCGACGCGATGACAAGAAAAGATAGTAGCCCTATTCGATCTATGTCACACCACGGACCCGAAGGTTGGACTTAGATCAAAACTTCGCTGTATTACATTATTTTCGACTATTCAAGACCATTGAAGGAGAAAATACACGTTAACCTTGAGTGTCTGATAGTTGAACCGGGCAATTTTTATTTTGCATAAACATCCACAGTCTAATAATTACATATTATCACGCTATTACTATAAGCTAGGGAATTCGATGCGACAATGAATTTTCTTCAGAGATCCCCGACCTGGCGTTGCGAAATTTAATTACCTCGATGGCCTGATTCCACGAAACGTAGTAAACACCGTCCAATCATTAACATCGTGCCCGTCACACTTTAACAGGGTTTCGGTTAACCTAGTCTCTATCCGTTGGCATGGTTTCACGGTCGACGTCTCTCCACGGTTTACGGCGCCGCTAATAAAACCGGACGATTCCGTTTCTACCCGATCGAAACGCAATTTTATTCGGTGATCGTCGGCCATGATGGTGGAACATCGGGGATCAAAGAACGTCGTTCCACCGTAATGAAAAATACAACTCGTTTCATTATACTGATCCGCGGATAATTACCTTCCGTTGAACTTTGCGTCGGTGTCGACGATTTCCCCAGTGATTCTAGTAAAACTTTAACGTCGCTTGCAGTTACACTACATAATTTACGATCGTCGTATGTGTTTGTAGTAGAGGAATTCCCTTGATTTGCGGCCAATTTAAACATCCTATGTATCTTGTGCGAGTTTAATACGTTTCCCACTGATTTCACACGAATAGTGGGTACGTTCTTCTCTTAAATTTATAAACAGACCGCGGAATTTTATTCGACATAAATATTGTCTGCGTTAATTGCAAGAAATAGAAGCTACGTAAATATTTATTTTCTTAATAACTTCAATCAGTTAAAAATAATCTTTTCAAACATTTTTTACCAATTTATTGAATCAAAGAATGTACTATATCAAGAACGTATTTTAAAATTCAACGGCTTGTGTTTTATTTTCACATTTATCTTCTCCTTTTTTTTTAGAAACTTTAATGAGTTTTATTGGTTTTAACGACTTTCAGAGTTTCCGAGTGGTTTCGGTATCATTCTAATTGAGAAGTAGTTGGCCACTTGTTCGATCAGCACTAAATTTGGCTTCGTTAGCGTGACAAATGAGAATGGATGCTTGAGCGTCACACACACGGATCAAATTCACAGATGCAACAGAAGAGAAATTATGTAGCTCCAGCACTGTTTATTGTTTTCTTTGTTCTAGAGTAACAATTGCGCGACAGTGTACGCACCGATACTTGCGGTTTTGTATAGTTTAAGTTAATGATCCTAACTGAAAAGAAATGGTAGAGCAACAACCGTGAAACAAGTCTGCGGTATTTTTTGCTTTCTCTTACGTTTACAATGCTGTATACTTTTTTAACCGGAATGATTCTTCTTGAAACTGAAAGTTTCCTTCCGTGTCAAATTGTATGCTTCTACAGGAAATCGGCATTTCAAAAACTTTTTTATTTTCTAAAATTCGGTTTCGAAGCTAAAAATTCTGAAAAATTTATAGATGTGTATTGTACTATCTGAAATACGAATGATTTTTTCAGAATTTTCAATTGAAGAGGATAAGAGACAATACCGAAAAACCTAATTTTCTTGGTTAGCCCATTACCACCCATGTCGACATATAGGGTTGAAAATTGGCGCGAAGTATTATCTTTGGATGAGCTATCGAATGGCCTATTGCAAATTCAATTTGGGGCACTTTTGCAGCCTTCACTTTCACGCAACAAATGTTACATCTTTAGAAAGCAAGTATAATTTTTATCACGTGCTACAAATGATTAAATTAATAGAGAAAAATGGAGAACCTGCAAATGTAGAGAAATAAAATCTACAAAAATGAAGCATGTTGAAGTGTATTTGTAATAAAAATATTTTCCGCCGCAATAAAAACGAAATTATGTGCTTCTTCAAACTTTCTTTCGAGCCCCACTACTTTCAAGACATTCTGCGCGAAAGAAAATACTGCTCGCCTCTCAAGGGGCCATTTCGCCCCACGAGGTATCCCGAGGGCTATAAAATAGGTTTATGTTTCGTACAAATTGTTCAACTCGCGCACACAAAGTTCCCCAATTTTCCGAATTTTCCCGCAGCACAATCTCCAATATTTTCGGCACACGGCACACGAAACGCCTTCCCGCGAAAATTTCGCTCGGCGCCGGGCGACGAGTTCTGCCATTTGATTACAGAAAAAAAAGCCAGGGCGGGGGAAATGAGACTGTTTATGGGCCATTGATCCTTCGGACTGGCGTGTTAAAAGCGAACGTTAGAAGTCGGAGGAGGAGCGATCATCGATCGGGCCCCTGTAAAACGTAACATCGTCGTAATTCAGAGCACGCGGTGTATTTACTCCGGGCTTAAGGCGCGATTTACAACGGTGTTGCAGGCTGGCCTGACGGTGGCCAATCGATAGAGCGACTTTGGTGATTGTGTCGATCGGTGTTGCCCGGCATATTCGACGTCGTAAGGAGCTTAACTTGCTCGCGCAACATCATTGAATTACGGGGAGGACCGTGCAACCGCTGCAAAATTTCACAATCTTCATGAACTCTTTTAAAAATGACGGGGTACGTTATAATTGATTTAGCTTTCGTCGTGCAGAAAAATGTTTTCACAGTTTTAATCATTTCTCGGTTCCACCTCGCAGTGAATATAGTGTACGAAATGTGTACATGATATGCGGAAAAGCAACAACGTTAGGAAAAATTGTTAAAAGGAAAACTGGCCTAGAAAATTCAGGTTTTGCGCAAAGATCTGCAGCCCAAGTTGCCTGTCATTCTCGAGTGTTCCGCGAGAATCGCAATAGTTCGGAATCGTTGCGTCATTAAAGGCGACGCGTTGAATTATCATTTGTCACTATCGGGGCCAAACAAGCTGCCCAGTCCGACGGTGATAAGATAATGCGCTCGGGGACAATAATGACACCGCGGCTGACTATCCGGCTGGGAGAGCGATCCCCAAAGAAACTCGTCCCCATTATTCTGGTCTAGATAAGGCCGACAATGCCGGAACAATAATCGCCGTTTCCGGCCGAATGTCAGAGGTCACTCGGTGACCAAGTGGTAGAACATTATCGGGAATCTTCCGCGCGGCGCTTCGCTTATGAATCCTCGCTGGGTGGTCGAAGAAAGGACCGGAGGGAAAGCGAGAGACACCCGAGATGACTCGGAATGATAGAAAATTGCTGGCAGGTCCGAGGTGGAACGACTGCGCGCACGCTTTGCCAGGTAAAAGTGTCACGAGATGCCCACTTGGACACGATCTTCGAGAGAGTTTCGTTTGTCAATGACGACTGACTTTTCTGCCTTTCATGTACCGGCTACGAAGGCAACTCTTCGATACAGTTCGTATTAGATGATTGCGAAAGTTTCTGCTCCATTCGAAAACAATACGCAGGCGGACACATTTCAAATTAACAGTTTTATTAACCCTTCAGAGGTACGGACGACGAAGTACCACACTGGAACCCTTCTGAAATTCTGTATACATTTTCTCAGGTAACTTCAAGTATACAGTTTAAGACTAAATCATCTGAATGTTCTCAAGAAATTAAAGAAAGTTTTATATTTCCAATTATCGTACGATACGGTAGCGAACATTAGCGGAAATGCAGAAAATTTGCAAAATCGAACAAACGATTTTCTTTTTTCAGAGAATAATCGTCACTAGACTGCGGATGTGTGCAATTTCCCATTTTTTGTAGGCAAATTCTAAAAAAGTGGAATCAAATGAAATTTTAGTTAGTAGCCTTCGTAGATCCGAAATAAATAAAAATCGTACGGAATTTCATCAAACTTTATATCCTAGCATTTCTTTTTTTAAATTTTCAGAAGCCATAAATGCTTAAAGATCCGCGGTCTAATCATCACGTTTCAGACACAATTTACGTTTAACACGCTGATTGTCACGCTAAGTTTCTGAATTTCACAAAAATATCACTGCGGTTCTAGCAGAAATAAATGTGATTCCCGGACACTGCCAATTATTCAGTATTACACTATACAGTTTTAATTCACGGTGTTATTTTCTTGCTTGCATTAACAAGCAATTATTATCTCACGATATCGTTCGCATTTCAACGACACTTCAACAGTAGAAGTCAACTGTACAATAATTATCGTGATTAAAATCTGCAACAAAAAATTCTATAGCGTTCAATTCTACAGCTTCAAAACAATTTTTCAGTAAAATCGAGAACAACGAACATAGTCGGCACGCACAGTGATATTTCTTAATCGTTCCAGCGTGGCGGCGCGTGAACCGGATATCGACGGTCGATCGTCGATTTCTGATAGCAGATTGATATCGATTCCGTCAGTAGGCCACCGGAGTCCGCGTCGCGGACGGTCGCGTAGCCGCGCCGTTATCGCGGAACCCGTTTAATTCGTCGAGCGTTAGTATCGATTAGTTGGCCGGTGCCCCGATTAATCACGGGAGCAAACATTGTCGTGGACGGGCGGAAATCACGTCGGAGAGCGGCCGCTGTCTCCGCGTGGCGGCGGCTGCTGCCGGATCCTCGACTAGCCGATCCAGGCCCGTTCCGACGGCGTAATTAGTTAATGGACTATGAAAATCGATCCCTCGCCGCCGCGCTGCGTGAGGCAAAATACGCACCTTGCGGCTAATAAAATCAGCCCGCGGATGTTCAGCCTGACGCTCGCTCGGATTGATTGAATCGCGTCCTGGAGGATGCCGATGTTCGCGACGAGCGACCATCAGGAGGGACGAGGTGGAAAATCTAGTGGAAAATACATAGTTCCTGAAGGTATAGAAATTGGTGACGACGACGACTTTAACGTCTCAACTGGTGGTAATTGTTAGATTGCAGATCTTTACGCAAAATAAAAATTTTCGGTGTCAATCACAAGAAATTGGGGACCCTTCTCTCAATAATTTTATCGAGCCACTAGGCAAGCCGTTTTCGAATTCTGATATTTTCACTAATGTGTTTTACCTACTGATAAAACGGGAACCCCTCCCGAAACCGTCCACCGAAAAACTATAAGAAACAGGGTGAAACACAGCCGCTTAATCTCGCGAGTGCGTCAGCTCGAACAGCGGCGGCGCATAATTTCGCGATTCGCAGTTTCCAGGTGAGGTTGCATTTAGCAGCGGCGGGCGCGGTAAAAGGCGAAAAAGTAAGAAACGGGGTAAATGAGAGAGAATAAAACGGCTCGGTGGTAGAACGACGAGGAAGTGAAACGGAGATAGAGCCAGGAGGAGACGGAAGGGGGTTGCACGGAAAATTCTCGATGCTCGGGTGCGTGTTAATGCGCACAGGCGGCCGGGAATTGATCCATAATTCACGGTACGATTGTGCGGCGAATAATCAAGGAATACCGGGCGGGGTCACGCGATGCATAAAACTGCGGGGAATCCCGGGTGCATCTATCTCTGAATTGGAGCCCGGCGCTCGTTTCGGACACGGAGGGGCGGGTAAACAATATACGGGGGTACGGCTCTATCGAGAGAGAAAGGGGGAGAGAGAGAGAGCCTCGCGATGGAATTCGCCGGGAATTGCCGGGGATCCCGAAGAAATTGCAGCGAAATCGCGGGCTCGATCAGGATTTGAACGTGTAGACCCGGCGTCGATTCTACGAGATAGTGGAAAGGCAATCAGAGGCGATACCGATAGAGAGCGCGTTAGGGAAACTTTCCGGGAGGTTAACGCCATTCCCCGAATCTTCAATGCTCCGTTCGCGAACTGGAATTTTCGCGAAAAGACGTCTCTTTTATGGGGTCACGCGGACTCTCTCTTTCTCTGTCTCTCTCGCGCGTGCACATCTGCTTTAATACGGTGACTGCTGGACCGATATTCTCCGCATTGAAATCGTGTTTTCGTTCAACCGGAAGCAACATCGGCGATGCTGCATCGGGATACTTATTTTCCATAATGTTCTACTGAACTTCGAGATTTCATACCGATTTTCCTCTGGTCCGGATGCCTGTTGACCCAGTAACGCTGATCGACATTGTGTTCTCAACGTTGGAGTATCTGAGATTCAGAGGTGCGTTTATTTCGCAAGCAATTTTGCTTATGCACACGTATTTTTCTTAGAGGAATTTCTTTAATCAGTTACTGCGTTCGACGTGTATACGCGTCAATTCAAAACTCTATTGCGGCGCGGTTAACGTTAACGAATTGTTAATTTCTTATCGAATAAAAATGTAATTCTTTCTCATTTAGCTTTACTTTTTTCGTATTTAGTGCTGCCGATCCGACCAGGAACAGAAGATTCTGAAAAATTTGTAAGTATACTTTACACTGGTATTTTATAATGTATGATTAGTATTCGTATGTATAATATTGGATACAAAGTTTTCTTTCATAGTTTTCAACTTCAAATTTAAATGTCCCTTTTCTGTCTCATCGACACAGTCAGGAGGACTGTAGTAGTAGGCTTCTGTTTCTACTCTCTTGTCGAGTTTGCTGTGTGCAGCGTTACGTGAAATATATTTTTGAAGCAACGCCATCTTGTTCAACTTTTTGTCCGAAGTTGGGCAAAGAAGGGTTCTTTCACAAATATTTGACACATATATCCTTTTTATGAGTTATTGATCGTACGGAAGGGGTGAAAAAGCCCTTGACTTTAGGGGTTGCAGAGATATTGAGTTCAGTGCCTCGGAGATTTACTGCCTCTTTGATCGTACGCACGATTGTGTCTTCTGGAATATGTGTTATAACCTTTTTATACTATAAAAGGTTAACTTTTTATACTATATATAATAACTCGGTTCGTTCGTGTATCTTGAATTCGAGCAGAAAATTTCACAAAACTGGTTAGATGTGGAAAACATTTTGGAAGTCTGGAAGGTAGCAAACCCACAATCCCCAGCGACTCCTCGTCTACCTTTCCATCCTGAAAAGAGGGATGATCGCGACGATGGTAAAAAGATCGCGAGGATGTCGGAGCGATCAGCACTAGGAAGTTAACTAGGTTAAATCGCGATCAGGATCGTCCTCGAAGCTGGGAGGAAATAACGGGGGATGAAGAATAATTCCTCTCTGTTCAATCGAATCGATAGAAGTCCTGTGACAGTTTTTACAGAAATTCCGAAAATTAAGCCAGGCGAAACCCAGCTGGTTGCAGCCTGGTAGCTTGGAAGGCAGCTAACCCATAAGCCCCCGCGACTCGGGAGTATACGAGGGTATGCGGGCTACGTTCTAGCAAGAGGGATCGTCGCGACGATGGTGAAAAGCATTGACTAAAAAATCGCGGAAGCGTCGAGGATATCGGAGCGATCGGTACTAGGAAGTTAACTGGGTTAAATCGAGGGATAGGGTGCGGGTGGCGGAAAGTAATTTGTCTTTGTAGTATCGAATCGATACGAGTCCTGCCGGCAGCTTGTATGGAAATTCCGGAAGAACGGGGGTGGCGTTGAGACGGGGCAAGGCCGGGGACGAAGAAGCGGGAAGAAAAACGGTCTCCGGGGGTTGCTGAAGCTGCGTAGGATGGCTGGGTCAAAGGAAGTACCCGGCGCGGGTTGGTGGTGGGCCAGTCGGCGGGTAGAAGAGGCCGGGTCGGATTGAATCAAGGGGGTCTGCGTGTTGTCGGATGTCCCGCTGATCGATAACCTAACCTATTAACCCAGTGGGGCGGCGCGCGTGCGTCGCCGCCACGTAGGCGTCACGGGAGTAACCGTGACGTCACGGGACTCGTCGCAATATCGATTGAAAAATCCGGGAAATGTCCCAGGACGCTGAGAGACGCGCTGTTCTGGGATTCTGGGCCGGCCTCGGAACCGAGCAACCGGAATCCCCGCGCCACGCCGGCCTCCATTGCCGTCGATGCTCGCTTTTCCGACGATTTTCACCAGGCCTACTCGCTGCCCTACTCTTTCCCATCCGCGCGCGTACTCCTGCTCGTACACTCTCGGACAAAACCGTAGCACACGCGCGCTGCCTTGAACCCCCGAACGTCGGACCATTTTTACAACTGGACTGTGGATCTTTACGTAAAGTAAGAATTTTTCGCGTCAGATACCAGGTTATGGACCCAAATAAACATTTGTTTCTCACTCTAATAATTTTAATAAGTTCGTGGCAATATATCGATACTCGTGAAGCCCTTTCACCTTTTCATTGTTTCATGTTTCACCTCTTTTCTATAAATGAAATCTGCAATCTACTCATTATTACAGTGAAAAATGAGTAGATGAAATTTAAGACAGTAAAAGGATTGAAAGTATTTAAAAATATCGATGCACTATTTTTATCTTGCCGAAATTATTAAAGGAAGAATAGCAATTTTATTGAGCTCCTAAAATTGATGCAAACAATTTTTATGTTGTATAAAGATCCGCAGTCTATTAATGATGTTCTGGACCATCCACTGCTCTTTTTATCAATTTTTGAAGATATATTTTTTAAAGTATTTCTTATTTAAATGTTAAGAGAAATACGAATGAAATTGGGTTCCGTACTCATTGTCAACACGTTACAATATTCACGTATCCTGCGATAGCTTGTCGATTATTTTTAGTTGAATTATATTATGCATTGTCTGTCGGGATATCGATAATATGAAATTAACATTGTGACGTCCACGTTCGCCTCTAGACGTTTGCTCTATTTCTGATTCGCAACTGAGGGATGCAATCTTAACAACACTTAGGACAATGGGGTGCACATTGAACGTGGGCACAATGAACAAGATACGATCTTATCTGTACTCTGCTATTTATGTTTATCGCAAATGAAATGTTTTATACGTTTGTTAATGCATTCAACGCAAATTCGGACTAGTTTTTCAAAAAGATAGATAGCACGAGTAAGTAGACCAGTGCAATAAAACAATAATGAACACATGACCATTTTTTTCTACTATCAAACAATGTTAAACGTTGTGAAAGAAATTCTAAGGACAATATAAATTATGCCACGTGACAATAGTTCGTTAGGTATGCGGATTAAAGTTAGGAAAATCAATTAAAATTAAAATTAAAATTAATCCCAGGTAGATCAAAAAGTACGTAAACGAAAATTGATACATAAGGGTTTGATCCAGCTACGTTTGCAGTCCAATCCAATCTGTAAAGTTTTTTTTATAAAATATGGAAAAAAATATCCTCGCAGAGAAAAGTTAAATTTCCTAAATATCGTGTAAACTGCACAAAATTGGAGTCAAAGCGTCGCACAATCGAGGAATTTGTTTTGCGGGGGGTGGGAGGGGGGGTGCGGGAACCAATTGGGTTGAGTCGATCGGTAACCGAGACGATAAGTTCGAAACGAGATTTCGATGATTGAACGTCTCCCGTTCGCGATCGTAAAACAATACTACAGCGTCCCCGGTAGAGGGGTAATAATAACGAGGCGGACAAGTTCCTTTTTCATTTCGCTGTACACAATTACCGCCATGAAATTTACGGGCACGATAAAAGGCGGGGTTGGAAGAGGCATGGGCGTCGTCGTCGTCGTCGTCGTCGTCGCCGGGATTCCAGGCCGAGGAAACCGTTGCAGCTGCGGGAGACGTTCCCGGTGAGTTTATTTTTCAATGTCCGACCGTATCGCGAAATAATAACGCCACGAGGCGATATAATGGAGTCCGGTCTGACCGATACACAGGATTAGCTCGGTAATAAAAGTTCGAGCCACCGAGGGAACCGTGAAACGGCTTTTATTAGTCTGATAGACCACCGTTTGCCCGGTCTGCGACGGAACCCCGAGAGTCTCCGAGTCTAATTGACCTCCTTCCGAAAGTGGAGACTCCGCTGAAAGTGCCATCTTGGTAAATAAATTTCGTTGAACAAGCGGACGACGAGTGGGGGGAACGAAAAGATTATCGTAGGGTTTAAGTCCGAAAACTGTTTGTCGACATCCTGTCACCGGCGTTGAAACGGTTCTAATTTTGTGCAATGGATTTGGCGAACCTGCCAAGGAATCGTAATTTATTCATCTGTTTTGCTTTTTTGGACAGCTTTCGCGAAATTTGCCGATTCTTTCGCCAGGAGTTCAGAAAAGGAGGTCGAAAATTGATCGAGTGGAGGGTAAAACTTTCTGCTGAGGCTTTTAGAGACGATTTTAGGAACGGAACGGTACATCGCGTTGTTACCTTCTTATAAATAATTTTACGCAAATCTACGGTCGCAAAGCACCGAAATAACCACTCCAGAATTATCTATCTGCAATTTTATTCAGATCAACGAGACAAAAGGTCCGAGAAGAACACCTTGAAGAAGGTAATCCATAAAACCGAGCGACGAGTTTTCTAGAAGGAAAGTCTCCCCGATCGAACCAAGGACACCGTCGCCGCAGAGAATTATCTGCCGGAATTATTCCGAGGGATCGAGCCGACATAATTTCGCCGATTGAATTTTCCATTGTCGGTCCGAGCGAATCATTCGAGGGCGGCGAGGCGACCGGTTTAGGGATGATCCGCGTCGGAGCCTGTTGATCCTTCCTTCGCCACAAAAAATTGCATTCCTTACGGCACTTTGCCCCCCCCCCCCCCGAACCCACAAACCACCCTCTTCGATGGTGAATCGATACTTTTATTTATTCTACTCCTCCTTTCCCAGTGCCTGAGGAAACATTTACTTTCGATGATCATTGTATGATATTTTACCAAGAAGTTAGGACAAGCTTGAAACATGTTTTCTAATTTTCCGAGGTCAGCGCGAGTGTACCGCAGCAACAATACCGTCAAGGTTATTTATACATCCCTAGGGGTTCATTTGTCGCGGAACCCACGCGTCGCTATGCAGGCATCAACATACGGGACAGCCGCGCCATAATCGAGTTCCTCGGTGGGATTTAAAAATACGTTTCCGTAACGGCAAGTGTTCCGGCGCCGAAGATCGGATTACAACGGCACCTCCGTCAGAAAGTTCGCCTCTCGAAGGAGCCCGGAATGTTTCCTGTTCACTATTGTTGGCCCATCCCCGCTTTGACCCGGTAAAAGTAAACTCTCCTCGCGAGCCCCGTACCTAGTCTCTTTCAGTTTCCCTTTAATGATTATTATTCCTGCTTTAAGGGCGCGCGGGCCAGGCGCCTGGTACGCCTTTCTGGAAATTCAAAGTAGTTCCTCCCTTATGAAACAGCCGCGGCTTATTCAACTTCTCGAAGGAAACTTAGGATTCTCATTTAACCCTGCGGTGCCGCGGCAGCGTGCAGGAAGCCCCGGGACCGTCCTCGCCCGCGAATTTACAACGGAGGTCTGCTGCGCTGGTTCGAAAGCTGTTTGAACGTCCAGCGTAATTTCCTTGTCGGCGGGATAATTCTATTACGAGCGGACTCTTCCGGATCTCGTTCGGAACGAGCTCGGCGCGGATTCTTAACCCGGACCTGTTGTTCGACAAGCAACCGCAACCAGGCCGCCTGGAATCGAGCGAGCTTTGCTTACCTTCGCCCGGACACGCGTCCTTCCCACCGGACACGATCACGCCTCTTTCATTATTATTTCTTTTCTTCTTGTATTGACATTTGCGTCAATTTATTGGCGAGATTTTTCTGATTAAAATGAGTCCAAACACGACACGGTTCGCACCATATTTGCCCGCGCAATGCACGGTTTGGTAGAACCTCTGCTATCCGAACCGATATCTAAATTTTCCGGATTGTGTAATGTAAAGCGGCTTATATTTCACAAATTAATAAAAATTTTTTGCAACACTGTAGCTAGACCGCTGTTCTATTCTCCAAAAGCTTCTGCTTCACTGATTAGTTCGGATAACGGAGGTTCTACTATACCGTGGATTAAACGAGTAAACACGATCCAAATTGTGTCGTGTCTGGTATCATTTTAATCGAAAAAATGTCACCAAGGTGTTGACGCATGTTTCGTAAGGAAATAATTGAAAACAGAATTTTCTTCGTTGCAAGGGGTCGAAGAACAGTGTCCGGCATGATTGGCGTTTTGGTGCCGAAGTTTTTACGTATGTCGAGGCATTAGTGTCCATTTATTCGGTTCATCCAGCGAGCATTAGTCAGCCGGGAGCATAACTGTCAGGACAATGGGCTCATTCGGGTCAGAGGTTGATCCGTGGCGTCTTCCGCAACGAAACGCTGACGGTCAAGAGGCTGGAACGGCTCTTCCAGAGGAAAGGAAGCGTTCCCGTGTCCTCGAGGATGTTTTTCATGAACGGGACAGCGTGGGGCGGAAAAGGAGGAGAAGCGGGACTGCGAGAAGGACGCGCAGGGAACAGGGCGGAGTCCCGGTCGATATCAACGCGAGTGAGCGTTCTCTCTCTCTCTCTCTCTCTTCCTCTTCCTCTCACACCCTCTCTCGTTCTCTCTCTCTGCTCCGTGCTCCTGCGGGAACGGACACGAAAATTAGATCGTCGTCTGCCGCTTATGAAAACAACCCCGTAAAGCAGCTCGGGGACCTTGCGATGGGTAATCAAGCCGCTCGACCGCGTTCGGATCGCGTCCGCTCGAAATGGACGTACCTGCTTCCTGCTCCAACGCTCCTCCATCTTTGCCACTTAAACGGCCATTCATTTCGGGACATTTTTTCACAAAAGTACCATTCAACATATTAATCTAAAATTTCTGTAGCTTTCCCAAGCAATATTTTCAACGTATGCTCAATTGTCTTCAACTAAAAATAATGTACCGGTTCGAAGTTTTACAGCCAATCTATGAGAGTGCTTCAAAGAAGTTTGTTTTCTTGATAGTCGTAATAGAAATAATTTTCATCGTCCAAAATGAGAAAGAACAAATGGTTTTTTAATCTCTCTGTATATATAGCTAGCACCATAATAGCTATAGAAAATTTTTAAGCGACAAATGGACGCCCGCTACAATAGAAAATTTCATTTTTCTACGAGTTAAAATGTACCCTGTGTGAATGCCGTATTAATTTAGTCTATATTTTAAAAGTGAATAATCTAAATAAATAGTATAACAGGATTAAAAATAAATGGTCCCAAGACACAGTATGACAGCACAAAGAATAAATAATAAATAAATAATATGTCCTGCACATTATTCTATCACTTGTAGGCATCACGAAAGATTTTATTTCAATCTTATTCAGTAGTACCCTACTTTCCCTACCTCCGTCTCTACCCCAATGATTTCTCCACCGCTGTGACAATTTGACAGCGAGATGCAAACGAAGGTAAGAAGATGAGGGGTGGATGACGGTAGAGAAGTGAGAAGTTCAAAAAATCATTCTCTTTTTGCGGAAATTGAGGTCGAGCAGACCGAAAAAGAAGCTGGAATAAAACCTTGGAACTGCTTCCCTTAATTGGAGATTCACTGGGTCAAGAACGAAACGAGAAGTTGGTCGTAATTGTTTGAAATACGCCACCCGTGTGCTGGAAGAACGTTGAAGAATCTTCCTCGACGATCCCGAATTTATCTGGATCGTTCGTCCCGCCGGTTATGAAACGGCTGGCGTCGTCACGGCCTTATGGATTTCAAGCAGGGCACCTTACTTTTTCATCCGCGTCGCCTCTCCCGAATTCATCGCGACGCCCACCTGGTGACCCACTCCTCTCCTCGTTTTCCTGAACCGTCTTAATATCGATCTCGGTTCCTGAAACGGTTCCGACGAATCTTTCCTCCGATTTGTTGTCGAGGACAGCGGAAACTTCCGAAACACCGGCACACCTCTCTTCCAAAATTCGTTGAAACGAGTAAAAAAGAATCGTACATCAATTTTTAAAGCACCCTTGCCAACAGTATGCTTCAATATTTAAATCTGCTGTCGTCTCAGTCAGGAAAAAAATTTTTCCCAAGTTTTCGCCGGTGTTCGAATCTGTAGAATTTCCGAGAAAGAACACGTCTTCGGTTTTTCGCCGGGTACATCGTGAAACAAAATCTTGGAATAAAATGAACGCCGGATTACGAAACTAGGGGATCCTAGCTTTAAGTCAAGTCCAAATTTATTGTCGTGTCATTAGTTTTTACGAAGTTATTACAGTTTAAGTGTAGGCAATTTTTCGAGGATCGGGTATGTTCAAATAATTCTTGTGTCTACACTGTACGCGGAAATAAAATAGGAAGTTCGACGAAGCAGATAATAGCTGGAAATTTCGGTTCTTTGTGTTCGGGATAAAGGTTCATTGTAACTGTTTTAATTGGAACTTTTATGTAACAGATGCCAACAGTTATTTTCGGAACCGTTTCGATCCCTGGCCGCAATTTTCACGAGGAATCGTTACGGGGCGAGATAAATTGCAACTACCCGCTGCGGGCTCTTCAGGGACCGAGGATCCCCTCTTCCGTCATCTGCCATGTCAAATCGAGCGAACCTTTCAAAGAAGGTTTACGATCCACCCGTGAAAAATCTAGGGACTCGTGGAGAATCGGTGCGAAGAGATCGAGAGATCTCTTGGACCAGTAAATTGCTGCGAAAGGACAATAAAATTTTTACAAAATTGCTTATTGCCCTCTTACAAAATTGCTTTGCTTACTCATCTGTTATATTGTATTAATAATGTGCCAGCTTTTTTCTAAATCAGTCGGCTGATCGAAATATCTAATTGAACTTTTGGGGACGGTAAATTTGCAATGCACAGTTGCAACACTCTTGCAGGATTAAACTCGTTCCATTAGTAATGAATTGTATAACCTTTGGTGGGGTAGAATCCATTAAATCCAGTAGCGTTTATGCATGTAGCACACTAAATTCCCTGCAGTTGGGAATATTGTTTCGGGCGCGATTATTTCGGAGCAATTATTCTCCTACCGGTAAGATCACAAGCGATCCTTGGCTTTCAATTAAAACAGGTTAGATCCTCGACGATGGTTATTGCGTAAATTAAAATACACCACCCGTAGGATACAGTTATCCTCAACCATTACGCAAATGCTAATTCTCGAGCACCCTTCCATCTACATTCCAAATCAAACGAAATGACATTTAATGTGCTACAAAATCTTGTTGGTACAATATTTTTCAAATATTTGCATGTTGGAAATATTTGCAAAATTGGAAATTGATTGGTCTCCATACGTTTCTTAAGAGGTACATCCCAAGCGGGTGTTACTTTCTAAAACTGATTAGTCTAAATTTATTTATACCATGCGCAATTTTTATTTAATCAATTCTCATCAGGGCATCTTTATAATTGAAGATATTGATACAAACACCGAGCAAGTACATTTTTCAGTGAAAGTATACCCGTTGAAGGCTCACATATTTTTATATATTGCCATTGTCGGTAAGTTTGGTGCAAGAATTAAACAATTTTCCAAATCTGGAGTCTTCGATTTGGATAATAGTAAAATACTAAAAACCGTTGATTTTACCAGCTTAGCGACGATGCGCTCAGTCATCTTTCCGGCGGCGCATAAAATGTTTATCCCGCAGCCCTTCGGACTATTCATAAGCAATAACGATAACGCAGGTACCTGTCGCATAATTCGCGTATAATCAGCGCATTAGACAAGCAGCCAGATAAGGCAGAAGAGCATAAACCGCGGGGCTGGGAGATCTTAATTGACGCCATGCATCACCGAAAAGAAGATTGAGGTTCCGGGGGTTGTGAGAGTGGAGGGGGCCAGACTTTGGGTGGATTTGCATTGAACGGGGCCGGGGACGATATTCACTTTTATCGCGGTTCGTTTACGTCGAAGAGCATCGCGATTACATTACTTTCATTAGGAGGACACCGGGTATACGGGAGGGTGGAGAGGGTCGCGCGGTTTGCATTCCGACCCTCGTAAACCGGTAAGCCGGGCATAAAAAGAGCATAAATGAATGCTTAACGTTCTGCGTGGAGCGTGGCGTTCCCGCTATTTGGGTCGGGATTTAGCGCGTCTTCGAAACGCGACCGTGCATTATTCCGGGGTGAATTTCACCCCCGCGCTTGAATTACACGGTGATGTCTTTTTCGGTTACGATCCGAGCGAGATACCTCGCCAGATCGGGAACGTTTTGTTCAGAAAATGGAAAAACCACTGGACATATCTTCAGATCACGACGTTCGAACCAAAGAAGGTCCTTCAGGTCCAGAAAAATTTCAACAGGACCTAACACGTCTTCGGAACGCGACCGCGCTTGAATCACACAATCCACGTCATGATTATTTAGAAATTAGGAAAGTCGATGAATTATACGAACACGATGTTCCTCAACAGCCAAGGAAGATCCTTTCAAGCTCATCCAGGGAAATTCTTACAGGATTCGTGGGGTTTGTCAAAGTGACCCGATAACTAACAAATTCCGCGGAAGAATCCTCCGAAGGATTTCAAACGAAAGTTCCGAGGGCCTCTTGAGGTCCTTCAAGCTTCTTTAAGACCCTTCAAAGGATAGCTCAAGGCAACGTCTGAAATTCTTCAAAGGATCATTCGAGGATACTTCAGGATCTACACAGTCCTCCGAAGATTACTCGGAGTTCTTGTAGGTTCTCGTAGGACCCCTAAGGTTCATTCTTCAAAATCAAAAGCAGTTTTCTCCAAAATCGAATGGGGTCCTTTGAGACTCTCTTAAAGGGTCGCAGGATGCACTGAGATCTACCGAGGACCACGAAGATCGACGGAAGTTCATACTGAGATCTTACGCGAATTTTCACTGGCAGTTTTGAAAAAGCCTTCGAGACCAACGAGATACAATTCAAGAAGTTACATTTTAACACGAGAAATATTATTCGCTAAAATTGGTATCTTCACTGAATTAAAAATTTTACGTAATGCTACACTGATGAATATAAATGCTAACATAGTATATTGCCATTCAGAAGTAAAGGAGACAAGGAATACGCGGCCATTATTAATTCATAAAGTTATACTACGAGTGTAGTGCTATTAGAGTTCACGGAACGACTAAATTCGTTACAACGAGCAGTTGAAACTACTCTAGAGCAATTTGATTGTCCTGCTATCTCTGACCAAGCTGAATCGACTGGAATTTATTAGCGGAATATGGTCTCATATGTGCGGAATAAAGTGAAATATTACGAAAGCATTTATTAAACATGCAAATGAATTCATGGCTCTCACCATTAGCCTATTTTTTAAATAAAAATAGTCGCCATTTTTGTACGTTGCTGCGAGTTTGCATCAAGTCATCATTCATTTCAAGCTGTGCCATTTCACATCTGAAAATATTAAGATTAGCATCAGCACAAAATAAAAAATGAATGGCTTCTTTCGAGTCTAATTAATTCACGTTACTAAATATTGTATAAGTAAGTTGAATCAATTTCATATGCATAGGATAAAGAAAAATTACATAATACATATATTCCGGTTTTGGAGTTAAAATAGCTTAAAGAGTTAAAAGGGCTAACGCATGGATAATTGACGAAGAAAGGGTCACGAAATTAATTTGTGCTCCCGAGAATTTCGTACCGATTTTTATACCGAGACGAAAATTTATCCCCGGAGCATTTCGAAAGTTTATGTTCACTGCAACAAAAAGTTTTCCCAGCATGCCCGCGATCAGCTCCTGGCCGATGCAGCTGCGAGGTCGCGCAATCATCTCGAATGTCTTTTCCCGATAAACTCGCGAGCGTCTTGCACGATAAAACTAGCTCCACGGCGAATGGAAATTCGTTGGGATATCGCAAGCGATCCGCGTCGATGTTATCACTGCTCGAACAATAATCACGATACGATTCCCCTGAATTTTGATGCCCGCCGATCCTGATGCACGCACTGTTTCCGCTTCGTTACGCTCCCGACGTTCCATGAAACGATCCGATTCTTGGTGGTCGCTGTCGTACGCGACGGAAAATCGCAGATCGAATCTCGCGCAGTTTTGAATCGGAAACGCGAAGAAATTTTCACCAAACAAGCGCAATGGAAAACACGATGAATAATATTTTTAGACGTATCTTCTACATTCTCATTGAATTCCGTCGCCGGATATATTCTCGCAAGAATGATGCTTATGAAAGGCAATTTTTTTCTAGACAGTACCTTTTTAATTTAGTCATAACGATATGTGCAACAACCCCATCGTTAGGTAACAATATTAAGTATTTCTGCTCGCGAAGGGGTGAATGGAATTATTTCAATAAAGGAGTCGATTGGTATTATATAATCAAAATGTTATCCTCTCAGAATTGTATAAGTTTGAATGGAAATCAAAACTTTAGAACTGGGGAGGACTATTTTAAGACAACATCGTGTCCAGCAAGAACATAATATTCTTTGTTGTCTTTATTAGCAAACTAGAAACAAAAGAAACAGTAGAATACATGAAAATAAAATGAAGTCGTTTTTGTCAATTTTTTAACTCTTAAGACTTGAGTTTAAAACAAGTGAAAAATTGATAGATTATGAAGGCCAAGAATTAATATGTAAAGTGATTACTTTCTTCTGATATTTTTGTAATTCTTTAATGTATTTTCCGAGCAATACTGCGCTGAAACGTTCAATATGAAAAGTTGCAGCAACCCTTCGACATTTTCATCTTAGCCAACACTGTTAGCGATTAACACACCCCACGCTTGTGCATACAATTCATTCTCACGGCGGCGGCGGTGGCTGTGCGATTGTTCGTGGTAAATAACGCGGAGGACGTGAACCAGGGAAGAAGGAAGTGTGTTTTCCTCGATGGGGCGGCACGTGCGAACTTCCACGCATCCCACACACGTTCCCCCTGAATGGGCTGTTTTTAATCCCGCCCTATTTCACGATCAACAGCTTCCGACCCCAGCAGGCTTTGCCATTCATCCCTTACACCGTTGATTTCTCGTAAGACCGTGAAATATACTTTCTTACCCGAGATTAACACCGCATCAACTGGTTTCGTACTTTAGAACTCGTTCCGCTGGGTCTTTTCTTAGAAATTCTATCGCCTTTGCCTCAAACACTTCTTAAAATCAAAGTAATTTATTGAATGAAATACAAAATAGAAAGGTTAGCACGTACGACACTGAGTACAGCGAATTCCCTATATATGTTCCCGTGGCATGGCCGATAAATGTCGCGGAATTATCCCCACTACTGCGGGGTATACCCCGTGAGGGGCCACAAAGCTTGAGAGATCTTGGTAAACATAACACGGCTCGGGTATCTCCTGTATAATACATGACGTTGCTAAGACCCGCGTAGATCAAAGTATCTCCTGGACTATATATGTCCCTGCTAGACCCGTGCTTTGGACATGTATCGAGTAAACACTGTACTCCTTCAACCGTCTTACACCTTCTAAATCCTAAAGAAATGTGCAAAGAATATATTAGCGTAAAATTTGATTTTTAAATCTAGACAAATAACTCCGTCGCCCGTATGACACGACAGTCACTGTGTTAATGGTTCCGTTGTGTCAATATCGTGGCTCATTATTCTTCTCCGAGTTCCGTGTTTCCGGTGGTGGATAATAATACGTTGAACTGTAAACAGAGTGTCCCAAGTTTCACATTGCAGGCGAATCTGCCGTGAAATATTATATCCTCCAGTCTGTCATTACTACACTGCGCAAGTTTATGCAAGTTCGCGTGCTTCTAGGCGAGCCGAGAGACACCAGAATTGAATAGAATTTGGATTTGAATGGCTCCAGTAGGTTAAAAATAAAATCAAGCTGCTCTAATGTCCCTTCTGTAACATTGTTTGTATTCTACAATTTACTGTTCTACTATAATTTCGAGATCACAGATTTTTGTACATTTAGACGTATGAAAGGCTATAGAACGAAATGGTAGGAGCTTTCACAGTACTTGTATCACTTTCAATAATGTATTATTCTGAATTTTTATTTTTCGATCAAATCGAATCGCTTTGTACCTTAGCGAACAGTGTTTTATACTTTTGTTATATTTCATATTGTTAATCGCAAAAAATAAATGGAGCACCTCTCATATTTAATACACAGCAGTGTTTCAGTGCAAGCAGTGGCTCGGAGCAACATTTCAAAATCCACTGATTGACTAACAATTTTTGTATACAATTTTTAGTAAATTGCCGAATGGCTGAATTTGCAATTGTCGGGCGGAATGAATTAACAACTCCAACAAATGTGCTATAATAACCGGTACCATTAAGCCACCATTACGGTCGAGAAAGATTTGGACAGTAAACTTTAGAGTGTTCTCAGGACATCGAAGATGAAGTCCCGATTACGAAAGAGTCAGCGACTTCGAGCAGCTTCCGGCGAAGCGACGACTCTCATCCCTCTCACAATTAGTACAACTTTGTACAAGCGAAGGTTGAGCAACTTGAACGAACGACCGAAACCTCGATCATCTAATGAGGGACCCTAACCGGTCCGAAACGAGCAAAAATGGCGGCCAGCGAGGGCCGCACGCAGCGCCACGCCGCTTCAAAAAAGGGGTGACGAGGGGGATGGGGGGTGAAGTTATGAATCCTATCGCGCCGACCTTCCGCGACCATGCAGTTTAATTATAATTGCGGAACTTGGGGAAGTTCCGTCGAATGGTAGGGCATTCATCAGCCCCTTTATCTTCCGCGGAACTCGTGCCAGGCTGTTAGGCGAACGAAGAATACCCGAAACTTTCGAATATCCCTGGGCAACTTGAAGCCCTCCCCCCGGCCCTTCGGCCGGGATTCTCATTGAAATCGACAAAAAAGGATCCTCTCGCCGAGGCTTCGGGCGGCTGTAAAAGGAAAACGGCAAGGTGGCGAGAGAAGAATCTTAAAGGTCGCGAGGTGACTTCGAAAGTGAGTAATAAAAGTTGCAGGAGAGGTCGCCCGGAGAAAGCCATGGGGTTCGTGCGGCGGGGGTGGGATTGCGCGCGAAGGAGGTGTGTCGCGGCGATAAATCATACATGACGCGGCCTTGTTTTTCGATTCACCTCCAAACCCGTCTGAAATCTAAAATTCTCCCCAAACCCTTCCAGACGACAGAGTATCGACGAAATTTGGCGGTGCTCAAACGGCGGTGCACAGTCGACAAATATTTTTTTATGACGAGCTATAGAAACGTGTAGAATGAATATAAAGCCTCTATACAGCGTCCGGCAAAATGAAATAGTAGATCCATTTCAATCTGGAATCTCGAAATGAAATTGCAAGGCAAAGTGTTGGTGACCGAAACAATTATAGAAATGTTGCCTGGAAAAAAAGGCGTGACTGGTTTGATCATAAAATGGCTGCGGAAGTGATTTGCGAAAATCTTCCGTTTGGTCTTCTGGGAGCCAGCCGGAGAACAAGAGTTTCCTCTCTTTATTTTCGCGAACGTGTCCCTGGAGGTGATCCAGGGTTGACAGGGTCGTCATGCAGAACGTACCCGTCTTCAGGGTATCGAGGAGCATATTGGCGGGTCGATGTAAACGATCGTGTCGAATTGAATTCGCCTCTCTCTCTCTCTCTCTCTCTCTCTCTCTCTCTCTCTCTCTCTCTATCTCTCTACCTTTCTCTCTCGAGGCTGAGACTTTCATCCGCGGAGGAAGAAAAAAGGGGGACGGACCGTGGAGAACGGAAAGCTGTTCTCGCCGTTGGCGATGATCCTTGTTGGAGTACCTCCTGGTCACTTCGGTTCCCCGAGGGCTTGTCTATCTGTGGTCACAGAATGCTTCCTTTCTCCCGTGACACGCCTAATGGTTAATGGATCAACCGGGAATCCCCTTAAGACGCGGGAGTCGGGGAGCCGGGCTGGGCCACGTCGGAGAAAATTGCTCGAGCATCGATTGTTATCGAGAAGAGACATGGGTTTCGGGATTTATTAGGGCCCGGAAGGTGGGTGGATACCACGTGTCGCACGACTGCGACATCGGACCTCGCTGAAACGTAGCCCCCGGAACACGGAACGATCGAGCTCAAAGATTGGCCGCACGAAGATGGTATCTTGATTGATTTGCGAGAGAAGTTTCGTATTGTTAAACGCGACACGTGCGGCACTTTTGTAAAATCACCTGGGAGTGCCGTGGGAAATTAGTCGATTCGCCTACGTACCTTGATTCGGGCATCTGAAAGAAATTACTATTAACCCTTAGGACTCGAATGGTGAGTGTGAGGCACCACTAAAAATTGCTGTATCATTATTCAAAATGTTTTTTACATTATTAAATTCGTTTGTACAAAGTTCATGTACAACATGAAAGAAATATATAGAACCAAATATTCTAGGTCGGAAGAAATGTTTCGTTTTGGAGTTGAAATAGCTTCGAGTGCAAAGGGTTAAGGTTTGACAATTATTATTTCTTGAACTGAAGAATAGGAGAGCCTGGAGAACCCTAAGGAGAATTCTCCCATAGGAGAACTCTAATAATTAGCCTGCGGATTTTATAACAAAACGTGCAATTTGAAACGGTAGAAAGGTTAAAAGAATTCAAGAATACCAATATTATCTGCAACTTGAATCTTCTGAAACAAGAATCTTCTACTGTTTCCTGAAATCTTATTTCACTTGAATTTTTATTTTGCATAAAGATCCGCAGTCTACTAATAATACTCTAAATATTTTTTCCCCCTCGTTCTAACTCCTGCCTAGCCTGCAGATAAATGGGACCCGAAACGTGATTCATAATTAGTTAATACCATTGATTGCAAGCATGGTTCTTTTTCTGACTAAAACAGAAAGATAGAGGATTGATTAAACTTTCATCGTAGTTTGCGCTTCATTAGACTCGACGCAGCAGTGGGCGCCATAAATGTCTGGTTATCGCATAATATTAGCGAGCTGATTCGAAATAGGGATACCGGTAATTGACGTATTAGCATCACACCGGTTGGAGTTAGGTTCTAAGCGGATTTCGGGAACCGGCCGAAACCAGTACAAAGCGTCCCAGATCCGGCGTTGTCGGTAACGCTCATGTAGCCGCATGATTGCCCGTGCAGAAGACCACGAGATGGACGAGTCGCTTCTTAAATAAATGCTTCCGTCGACGTAATGACTCGCAATCACACGTTCATCAGTGTAACACGTGCACTTTTGCATTTTCATTGAATCGCGTCTCTTTTTCGAACTATGTTCCATATAAGTATCAATCTTCTTTTCTGTAGACACGTTTTCTATTGATTCTCATCTGCAATAGTCCAATATTGTGTCAATTATCTAATGTATTCTACATATTCTGTATATTCTATCTCTTCTGTACATTCAGTAACGTATTCCAATAGATTCTAGTTTATTCTAAGTCATCTAAACAATCGAAACAAAATACAGTGAATTCTCGGCACATGTCAACATGTACATATATCTTCCAGAAGTATGTTATGTTGACACTCCTCGGCGTCTGAGGCCTCTCGAGCTTCGTGGCCCTTTCCGGAATATACCTCGCGGTAGTGGGGATAATTCCGCGACGTTTATCATCCAGACCTTGGTAACATATATAGAGAAATCACTGCAGTATGAATCATTCTAAATATATGTTCCCCACAAGCATTATGACTTAAGAGCAATGATTCTATAGAAAATACACTTCAAGTACAGAAATGGCGGCCACAACTCATCCTGCGAAGGTCTAGAAGGCCTCCAAGGAGCGTAACTCTTAAACCAGCCTATCCTGTTTTCGTCTAATCGTCAGCCGCCGCTATCCCGAGGCAGATGCAATTAATACCGTAGCGTCGAAGCGTGAAATTTCGTTGGCTCAGCATCGTGCGGTGGCTTTTATTCGCTGCCTTTTTGGATAGCTATCCGGAGACTCGTACAGCCGCCCGGATCCCCGGTTTTCCCTTTGTGGAAAGGTCCTCGTCAGCTCTAAATGCAAGCGTGGATCCGGCCCGGGGAAACCCGAGGCCGCTGCGTCTTGATATCGTCGATCGTATCTTATCACTCTGTCCCCTCCCCCCCCCCCCCCCCCCCTCCCACGGTATCCACGAAATTGCCCTCCGACGAAACAACTCGTCGTAAGGATATAAAAGCCCCAGTCGGCAATGCCCGGGGAAAACCCGTTCCGCTTGTTATCGGCGAGCACGAGCCACCGGGGTTCCTGGAAGAAGAATAATTCGCCGTCGATAAGATTGCGCCCGGAGAGCTGACGAGTCCTGGATGACGTCGCCGGGTATCCTGCCCTCTCCTCGAAAGGTCCTTGAAATCCTGGAGCCCGGCTTAACCGTCCACCCACCGCCCCGTAATTTCGTTATTTATATTAATTACCCCGAGCCGGGCACCATAGCAACGCGAGCGGCTGCGAAACCGCGTTCGAACTACATTTTAGAGTGTACAGGGTGATTCATGGGTTGGTCCAGTTGTGGCTCGTCCTGTTTCAAAATTAGGTGATCTATGAATTATATAACAGGATGGCATGATATCGTTGATAATAGTGTCGGAGGCAAACAGAATTGAACGAGTGTTCGGTGGAACGTGATTTATAATGCAAATTGTTTTGCCTGTGCTTTTGGTACTCGATACTGATAGTATAATGCTATGATTAAAATGTTTTGCACTAACCGATTCTTTTTCATTGTTCACATTCAGTTACTCTGTTTCAGAAGTGCCGTGGTGTAAAGGGTTGTCAAGTTGAACCTTTTCTGCAATAAATAAACGCAAACGGCTTAGTGTGATAATGATGGCGTTTTAAAATCGTTTAAATTGAAATATCTCCCGAACTATTTAGGTTAATAACTAAATAGGTTAATACTTCATCCGCCGATCGATTAAGAAATCATTCGATTTGAAAGAACGAAGTTGACCTTCATACGACCTTTACGCGTCCAGTCACGACACGGTGGACACCCTGTATACTCGAACAAAATTCTTCACTGTTTCCAACAAACTAACAACGATTAATCCGTTCAAAATTGGTATTCGTCCTCGCTCATTATCGAGAAGGAGAAATTGAAGTAGTCGAGAACCAGGAAGAAATTAAATTGAATTTACCGTGGGTCTCTCATGCTCGGAACTTCTTCCATTTTTTAAATTAGTTCCAGGATCAGATGATAAAGGAACGAGAAGGAAGAGGCTTTGAGGTACACGTGTTTTCGAGCTAAGAGGACCGGAGTGTATTAAGACGTAGACGATCTCCGGGGTAGACGAACAGACGAACAGAGTTGAAAATAAGGGGAAAATTAAATTTCGTGTTCGTCGTGGAACAACAAGCCCGCGGTGCCCGCGAAACAACTTCGCCAAAGGAACAAACTGCGACATAAACGAATATATTCGAGCCCCGAATGCCGCACAAATGCGACCATTGTCTTCCCGGAGGACTGTTAGCTGCGATAAAACCGGGATACCCTCTGGAACGGAGTTCTCGCCAGTTTCGGTTTCCGTTCGCTTCGAAAAATCTGATCACCGTGGAAAGTTTATGTGCCTGGGAAAAAGCATACAATCCCCTCTGGCCGTTCAACGACGCTCACTATAAATGTTGCTGGACGACAATTCCGTAAATTAGAGGTTAGATATATCTGGAATAAAATAAGAAAGTTAAAACAGATTTATATTACAACAAATGCATAACTCCTCCGTTCAGAATAACAATGGTTTAAAGGGACGACCATTTTATTTTGAGTTTGCCGAAACGTCGGAGGTGTGAACACGCATGATTCCGGAGCCGGTAAATGAATTGATATACATTTGCGTAAACGTTCGCAGTATAGTAATTACCGTCGGCAAAGTGTTTCAACGGTGCAGAATCCCCAGGTGAACTATAGTCGCAAGAAAAACAGCAGGGCGTAATGCCGGGTGGCACGAATGGCTGGCAAGGGGGGGACGAGGGCTGAGGGCGGGGGGAAATAATGGCCCTTGAACAAGCGGAACCGCAAAACGTCGTACACCTCGTCGAAACTCGAGTGCCCATTGTTCTCTTCAACCATCGCTTTGCCTCTCCGCGCAGAGAAAGCGAGGGTTGGAAAAGCGCGAAGGCTTTTCTTTTAAGAACGACCTTGCTCGGAGCGGCAACGATCAACCCGGGAGCCTATTTCGGGAGCACTCTCTCGCCCCGATGTCTTTCGGTTTGCGTTTGAAAAGTCGACGCGGACCTTCGAGCTTCGTTCCCGTTGGATTCTGTGTGACGGAGAAAGTTTCGGAGCTGTGAACTTATTGAATCGTCACGCCGATGTTGCCCGACTTTTTCGTTTTTATGAAACTCCTGGAACCTTAACCTCTGCCCCTGCAATTTAATTCTGATGTTTCAGAACGAAACACACTGTTTAATTTTGCCCAATGGTCTGATTTGTATTCAGAAAATTGTATTCTATAATTTCGACTCACTTTTTTACCGATCTATTCCGGATTCTTCCGATTTTAGACCGCGTCCACGTCCCCGTGCCCTCGGCCATCGGTCTCGGAAAATGGCGGCTGGGAGACCCGACGATCGACGCCTTTTTATGAAACTCCTGGAATCTTAACCTCTTCCCCTGCAATTTAATTCTGATGTTTCAGAATGAAACACACTGTTTAATTTTGCCCAATGGTCTGATTTGTATTCAGAAAATTGTATTCTATAATTTCGACTTACTTTTTTACCGATCTATTCCAGATTCTTCCGATTTTATACCGTGTCCACGTCTCCGTGTCCTCGGCCATCCGTCTCGGAAAATGGCGGCTCGGAGAGCCGACGATCGTTCGATAAGTCCGCGGCGCAGTGTCTTACGGATCCGTATGAAAATTAATGTTGTTACAAAGTTCCGCGATGGCGTCGTTATCCAGTCCGAGGCGTTCCGCCGGGAGTTTTTCGAAACTTTTAAACGTAAAAATGATTCAATGCCGGCCGGGAGGAAGTTCGGAAGAAGTTACGCGGCCGATGCAATTGCAGAGGAGCTGCGGCGCGATGTTAGTGGCTATTACGTTTCCGCGTTGTTTGCCATTCCCGCGAGCGCTTGACAAGCGCAACCGACTGTGGCAATACCCAGTCAGAAATTGGAATTTCCTTTAGCCGGGTTTCATTAACGTTTTACGTCCACTCGAAACTTATTCCTCAAAGTCGGAACTGTCTGCTGGAAATTAAGACTTCCGCGTTTTATTGTCCGCCCGGCTTCAGCGTGTGGTTATCTTGAGGACCACGCTTACAGCAGTCCGCCCCTAAGTGGCCGCAAGTTGCGCGTCTGCTTTTCTTAAGTCCCGTCTGGAAATTAAACATTTTTTTCTTAGTTTCGTTACCGGCTTACGCAATAATTCATATCTTCCTCCAACAGCGGAGCGCGTTCTTCTTGAACACTATCTTGTGCGCGTAATAGTTTCGTTTCGTGCTTTTATATTTGCTTTTAAAAGCGCAATGAAAAGATTCTTTTCAGTCTTTTATTTTATCGCCATTCTCATCGAAAAAGTGATACAAGTTCTACCTGCAGGAATTTCTGGTCATATTCTCGTCAATTTGATTAAAGCCGTAAAAAAAGCTGTACGAAACTTGCAAGCGACGCGGTCTTGTAGGCAGCACGTGACGGTTAAACAAGCACCGTGTTTGAGAGCACATATATCATAGAACTTGCAGTAATTTTTCTGCAGTAAATTCTTAAAAAATGCTGGACTGTAACAGCCCCTTGGCATGACATTCCCCCATAATTCTTCTGCATGCCGTAAACCCTAATAAGTAGATTGCTGATCTTCATACAATTTTCCATTTTCGAGGATATTTATTGCAAAACTGAATTCGAGGAAAAATCTCTCGCTGATTAAAAGATTCATTGTAGGCAACGTGAACCCCAAACATGTTATTATTTTTCAATAACGTAAATACTTTTCTGAATTTCAATAATGGCGTGACAGGTAACGTGCTCGAGATATTATCGAAATTTTACATATGAAGCACATAAGCACATGATTTCAGCTATAACGTTATGGTTACTGATTTACGAGTCGAGAGAAGAAAAATTTCATCGTGGTTGCAAATCATTCTGTGATCGTTATTGGGCCGCGGTGTGGGAAATACAAATTTTCTGAAGCGTTACAATTTATTTCTCGTCTCAAGAATTCGCAGAAATTGAAAATAAAATAACACTGCTCTGATATTCTGCTGAAGTTTCTGCAAAAATAACGCGAAAAAATTTCGGGACTGAATTCTCGTCAAAGTCGAGAATCACAACGGTGAGTCATGGAACCTTGATCTTTCTGTCTCCGTTCACGTATCTCGAAGGTCTATCAATTTTTGACCGCAAACTGGGACCTTACACATTGACCGGCCCAATTCAGCTTCAATACGATCCGCAGAAGCATGGAAATGTGTTGCTTCACGAATCAGAATAACCATTCGGTAGTAGGAAACCTGAGTATCTCATGCGTACTTTTTCAACAATTTCTCCTCGGACGTAGCGAACAGTAAATGTTTGAAACCAACAATTAATAATTCACAAGACAAGGACAGATTCACATTAACAATTTCCCGACGTTCTCAATTCTACAGGAAGTTGTAACACGAGAGACTGAATATTGAAATTTATTTATTCCGGAAATTGATTTACCCCAATTCCATATCCTTTGAACCGAAATATCAGTTTCAACTTTCTTCTTCAATGATCGTTTTCACGAGATTAATTCACCTATAAAAATCCAAGTCAACGAACTAACCGCTTAAATGAATAACTAGATCACAAGTAACCGGTTCTAATTTCGATTAAAAAGTTTCGTATATTTGCATTTTTTCAAGAAAAACAGCGCTCGAAAATTCGAGGCACGGCGGCGGGTTCCGTTTATCTACTGCGGGCCGAAAATGTTGATTATTGACACAGTTGGGGGGGGGGCAAAGGAATGTGTTGTTGGCGGAAAAGGCCGGGGGAGAATGCACGGTGAACAAGGGAACGTGTTATCGATGCAGCAAGAGTTGTGTCGCCACAATTCCGGCCGACTTCTGCCTCCCCCGGCTCGCAATCGTTTTAAAACTTCAATGGAGTTTTCCCCGTGTTTCTCGGTTCCGCGCCGGCTGCGGAATTTCCCGATGAACGGCTCCGGGACAATGGACGAAAACGAGATTTCGATTTGATTCCGGTCCTCGACATCCTTGTCCTTTTGTTTCCCGCTCCTTCCGTTCCAGGCTTTGACAGTTAATTTCGGGGGCTGCACGCCAGCCGCCCCGTTGGATCTAGGTCTCGTCACCCCTGATCAACCAAGATGGATAACCCCGGGGCCCCGATACCGCCGGAAATTCCATGCATTCGTAAATAAAATCGACCGCGCTACCTCCAAACGTAAATACACACACCGTTCCGCGGTAAAAGTTGCGACCGGAGAACGCGGAATAATGAACGCGAAGCTATCTTTTGTTCCACCTTTCGACGCCCGATTTTTAACACTCCTTTGTTCCTCCTGTCGATCCGACACGTTTCTAAATGATTTTTAACGAACGGTACACGCGTTCCACGCTTTCTGTTGCCACTGCGCGAACAATTTCAGTTCACAAAGAGAACACTCGAGCCGCGCGTTTCCGTATTCTAGCCAAGATTATCTATAAAAAAAATTAATGGATACAGCTTCGCGGGTGCCGCGAAAAGTCGATCGGGAATAATTAACGTTGGAAAATCGTCGATGGAGAAAGGTGGCACGGCGTGCATCGGCTCCGGGCGAGACACAAAGGCGTCCCACGTAGATTTTTGAGGATGTCAACGACCGCGGATCGCCGCGACGTTGGGTCGGAATTAGCAATGTAAATATTCACGTTGAACCGAGCACAAGCTCCGCATACATACGTAACAAGATGGGCCTTGATTCGGAGCCGCCATTGCATAACCAGGAGACGTAACACCGGTGCGAATCCGAGCTGCGCTTGCGGATTCACGATGCTAAAAATTATTTATCGATCCTGGACGTCTCCCTCCAAGGCCGATCTTAAAGAACGAAACGCTCCGGTTGAATACGAAATGCGTCGTCCGAAGTGTACAAAAAGCAACTGACTTCTCTGCTCACGAATTGTACGGTATCGTGGGACCTCGATCATCCGAATCGATGATATCTGAATTCTTTATTCTTCGAGCACGTTCCACCAGCAAACACGTCATTGTGGCATAGTAGAACACGCTTCGTCACGCTTCGTATCTACGGTAGAACCTCGCTCGTTGCAACCTCCTTTAATTGCGCTTCCTCGTTGATAGCTCACTATGTAGCTATTTTCAGTTATGGTCAGAAGTTCTGGAACTCGTGGCGGAGATTGTCGTGGTTGCTTAGGGGAAACACGGAATGGGAAAGTGGGAAAACAGATGACTTGATGGGCTACCTCGTCCGTTCCATAACCTCGATTTTTCCACACGTTTTCCTGAGACGAGCGAGGTTCGACAGCACACATGAATCCTGATGAGCGGATTTCATGCATTTATCGCAAAAAGGAGCAGATTCAATGCAAAACAGTGGATATGTTCAAAGCACTGTTATATTGCTTTCCATCCAACAACATTTTCATTAGCTTTTAAAAACTCGCGAGTATCGATGTAGCAATGTATCAAAGAATTAAATCTTTATTTAATGTACAATTGTTGTAAAAAGGAAGATACGTCTATATAGCTCCTGTGTCTTGTAACTAATGTAGATAATTTTTATTTTGCATATAAATCCACGGTCCAGTAGTGGAAAACGGCGGGATGGCCAATTAGAACCTCGCAGCTTTGCCCATCTATCCGGAATCAGTTAGGCTCTCCGCGTAAGGTATCGATCAGCTGTATCGAGACGGGAAAAGTCGCATAGGGTCTCGGAGTTAGCCGGAAGGAACAATCCGAGACAGATGGCCGACGTGTGCCGTCTGCGAGAACAAGTCGACCAATATCGTACGCCGGAAACTACAGGGCCGGCCTAACTCCGGCACCTGGCTCGTGTTTTCCGTTTCCCAGTTTTCCATTCCCCCGCTTTTTCCACACGCTTGTTTCCCGGGAACACGGACGACCATTTAATTTCGTTCGTCGAACGTAGAAACGTCTGCGCGTGCGCACACGCTCATCCTCTCTGCCCCGCAGTCGTTGTGACCTTAAACGTCAAAAATATATTTATTTCGACAACGAAACAAAATCGGAACAAATAGAGAACGATACTCGACCGTACAAAAACTGTTTCAACAGCGAATCGCTGCCACTGCGCGCAGTTTTTCCCGGCGGCCGTATCGCGATACCCGCTGCAAAAATTGTTATTTCTTTTTTTTTATGCCCGTACCGGAAAAGGAGCCTTTAGATCGCCGCCTGCCGGGTCTGTTTGCTTCCTGCGTGACGAATCGCTAGTTTGCTTGATGTCGGTTGACAAAATTGCCTGGAATTGACAGCTATAAAAATTCAATCGCTCCGGCCGACACGCCGCGCGAGATCCGGAAATATCGGTGCACGGTAATTCGAACGACCAGTATTTCGCGGTTTCGTTGATGCGCCACTGGCCCGTTCATTAACCTCCCCCTGTCCGATCCTATCTGCCTGCCGTGTCTTCCATTGTTCCCCGGAAAGTGTTCGAAACGCATTTATGAATACTAGAATGTTTCTTGCCCTGTAACGCCGCAGAAATTCTTGCTTTGACAACTTTCTATTTTTCTTGTGACATATGCATCACCATATAACAGAGTGAATCCATATCTCGTTTGGTTGCATACAAAAATTCTTAATGAATTATGTAGCATTTTAAAGGTCGGATTGAACGAGCACAATTTGATATTTTGTATCACACTTTTCCTGAAACATCAAGGTGACCTTCAGTATATTCAAAGGTTCATTCAAGATCAAGTCACGTTCATAGTATTATAGGTCCCTCGATGAAGTTTATTTTGTTTACGTTGGAGCGATAGCTGAGCTACTGTGTGTCCTTCATCAGTATTTACCGCGATTTCGAAACTACTAAAACGTACACTTACTATAAGACGAAGTAACAGAAGGAAATTTGGTTTCGTTGTAAGAATATTGTTATTTAGGAAGTTGCATAATACTTCGAAAAATTTTGGCAAACATATTTATAAAACACAATCGATTTCTATCTGAAATATGCTGTACCAAATGTGATCAATCTGACAATGAGTAAGGCATTCTACTTGCATACACTATTTTTTCCCTTATGATTCATGTTACATGTACTAGGTAACAGAATATACTATAAAAATATTTACTATAAACAGTGATCTCAAAATTTACTTGAGTAAATATTGATTTAACAATTCCTCGTGGACGAGTTTCGTAATACACATTTTTGCTGCGTCCGTAATCTTCAATTAGTTATCATAACTAATTCCGATTTGTCAAGGCTGGTTATTTTGCGAGTGGCGGCAGCACACCGTTAACATTCACATTCACGGGACCAATTCGATCCGAGTAAACGATGTGAATGATATATTTCAAGAGGATCGAACGAGGGTTGACGGTTCCGCAATAACGTTTCGAAGGCTGCGAAGAAGGACGATTTCCATAGCGATCAGCCGAAGGTGTTTCCTCCATTCTCAAGCTGTCACTTGCAGATGGAGTTGCTTCATATTAATTCGCGAATGGGGGCCGCAAATGATCGATGAGGACAAATATGGGGCCACTCGCTGCCCAAAAAGTTCAGTTCATTGAACTCCATCGGCTTCCTTTACACCCTCGGGGAGTATGTTTCTTACTGAATTATTACGGCAAGGTGTGTTACCGTGTGGCACTGCGACGATGAAAAAGCATTCTGAAAAGGGATCTCAATCTTAATATACCGAATTTCTTAAATATTACACTGATATCACAAAAATTAAAAATTTCTATTTCCTATTCTCGAGATCCTAGAAAAGCAATTGTTATAAAAAGTAAAGGGTAGATGGTGGGGGTTTTTCTATGGTGTCCTGTAGAATACATCTACAAAAATGTTCGCAGGAATATTTTCGGAAATCTTAATCAAAATTACCAAGCAGAACTGTTTACAAATTTCAAATTCAATAAAATCAAGATCAGAATGAAGTCCTTTATTAGAACTGTTAATAGTTAATAACAGAGTTGGTTTCTTTTGTTACTGTTGCACGGAATTGCGAAAAATTTGTGACTGGAGAAGTAGAAATAGCAGTTTCTTCGAGTCCCAAGGCCAACGAGAAGAGAACATTATCGAGACGTTAGGATAAATGACGCTTTCCATTTCATTCTTCGAGCAATTACCAAGCAGAACTGTTTACAAATTTCAAATTCAATAAAATCAAGATCAGAATAAAGTCCTACATTAGAACTGTTAATAGTTAATAACAGAGTTGGTTCCTTTTGTTACTGTTGCACGGAATTGCGAAAAATTTGTGACTGGAGAAGCAGAAGTAGCAGTTTCCTCGAGTCCCAAGGCCAACGAGAAGAGAACATTATCGAGACGTTAGGATAAATGACGCTTTCCATTTCATTCTTCGAGCAAGCAAAGTACCCGGAGCCATTTCCTCCAGATATCGTTGGAGGATCTCCGCGCGAGCCGCAATTTCGCGCAGTTTTTCAACAGCCCACATTTCCATCCGAACGTCTCTTTCCACGGAGTCGTTCCGTTGAATTATAGCGATACCGTGAGCGATCCGGGACGATCGTTTCCAATATTTACGCTCGATCACCGACAGACCCTCGTCCAAGTTCCGAGTTTCATCCGACGACCATTTTCAACGGTCTTACGTCGTGTATTTCCGCAAAAATCGCCATTTGCTATTCTTCTACCTACAGAAATTTGCTTCTCCGCAAATATAAATGAAATAAATCTCAAAAACAATAAATACCTATGATACTGATAAACATTAATGTCACTATATGTAAGGAGCATGAATACAATAACATTCTGTACATTTTTAAATCTCTAGCACGACTAATGGCTGACTAATAGATTTAAAATAAAAATTGTTGGCATCAATTGAAGACGATACATTGACATTCTTAAATTCTTTTAATGTTTCCGTTACTTAAAATTGCTCCCTCTTTTTTGAAAGATATCAATTAATTTAGAATTTTTACTTATTTTTAGACCACTTTCGAAATCACCGACACATTATATCCGAGACTCGGCGGAAAGGTACGAGTCTCATCACAATTTCCCACAAAATGGTGGCGGTTTGAAAAAGGTAATCCAATTTCGCCAATACTACCATTTCAGTGTTCCGAAAAAGTAAAAATCAATTTTCCGAATCGCGGCGGCGATGAAAGTCGGTCAGCCGGTTTACGGCGAGCATAAGTATCATGGAGGAGGACAGGATAAAATCTGAGTCGGGGAATTATTCACGCGGAATAGCGGCGGGAGACGGCCCGTGGGACCAGGTCCGATAATAAATAGTTATTTAAGAAAGTGCAGCGTCGTGACTCGTGACACGTTTACGATGTTATCCGTGTCCCGAACCGGGTCGGAACCGGGACTGGATTTATACGGCTCGCAGGACGTAAACTACCCCATCAAATCGTCCTTGGATACGCAGGAGGGGCGAGCGTCGAATAAAACCGAATAAGCGTGTAACCGGAGGCTGCTGCTACGCTCCTCGTTGATTTCTACGCCACCCTCGCCCTTGATGGCGCACACCGTTTTCCACGAGATTTCCACGGGAAATAGAAAAAAGCGGAGCCATTCGGACGGACCGATAAGTCGTCAGACGATAACAACGAACGTTCGAAACATGAACGAAAAATGCAAGCACAAATTTTCATTTATTTCTCAACCAATTATCCAGTTTTTTAACAGTTTCTTGAAAAGGTATTCTTACTTTCGATTTGTAAGAATTTTTTTCGAAAAACTATTGAAACATCTGCCTTGGGATTTTGCACACATGTTTATTAGTATTTGAAATACACCTGTGATTTTTTATCAAGTAAAAATAATCAGAATTATTGATGTATAGTTTTTATAGACTATGTTTTGGAAAACACGAGTCGTCAAATTACCGACTTTTCTCGTTTTTTGGCCTTTAGAACAATAAAAAACAATTTTTTAAATTGATGGACTTGAAGGTTACAAAGTCAGTGATGTTTCTTAGATACTATTTCAATAATACTTAAGCTCGTGTGAATGTTGTGTTATTATTGGTCTCCTGACTCCACCTATGTATTATGATATGACGATAAAAAACAGTTCCCCTTTCACATTTTCTTTTCAGCGCAAAAAATAAGTGAGATATTCATAGTGATCGAGTTACGTTGTTCACACTGTACACGGTAAACTATAATACAATAGCCGATAGTTTATCCATTCGATGGATATACCGTATTGTTCGTAATAAAAGAAATGGAAAAATCCGACGCAACAATCACTTTTAATAAAAAAAAAAACACGCAGAGGGGACAGTTATGTGACCCAGTATCTCGTATTTGCTATTCCGCGCGTTTACTGCAACAACGGGTATTGAATTGAAACACGCACGCGAATATACAAACTTCGATATATACCTTCTCCATATAAAACGTTGTAAAACTTAAAATTTCAGTAATAATGAAATTGGATTGTTTCTCGGCGCATTAATATATACTTCAGAGAATTTTTAGAAGACCTAAATAATGAGCGTAACAATTCCAAATAATTTACATTATCACGGCACTTGGAGGTTTGTTACATTTCAATGAGAAGCAGTAATCTACACTTTTTCTTGATTTAGTAGATTTCTCTTTATTGAATTAATTTTTATCAAACCTTACCATAGCTTACGGCATTTATTTATAGAACTTTAATTATTGGAAAATTTATTTTCCATCCAAAATTTAAAAACTCTTCTTGCACCCCCAGAGGCGCGAAATATACAATGAACCAATACGATTAGAGGGATTAACAGAAACTCGCATTTCATATCCTACGTAAACCAATAAACTTACAGATCTGCATACATTATCAAATTCGTCGTTCATTACTTCATTGCACCGAATTACGAGCCTGCAACTCTGGCGCATTCTGTGCAGCGCCGCCAATTAATTCAGGCGTCAAGCTGCAGCTACACCGTTGCGCGATAATTAGTCGCGGCGCTGGCTGGTCGTGCGAATTTTAATAAATTCCGGCCGGTAAACGACCACGGGAATTAATTGTCCCCGGAATCTCGACCCACATAAAACCCTCCCGGTCCGGGCCGAGGGATCGATCCCGTGTCAGCCGGCCGGTAATTAATTCTGGCCGATACGTCGCCGTCGACGCCGTGACCGAGGATCGTCGCGGCGGCGACCCCTCGCATCGTGTAAACACGTTAGCCGCGTGCTTAAATACCAAATAATGTTACCGTCCACTCGGGCGCGCCTAAATATAACGAGCGAAAATAGACGAAGAGCGTTGCCGCGGCTCTTTCACGCTCCTATCCGCTCGGTTCTACCGCCGGGCCTCGTTTACGGTTAAAAGGTTAAAGCGCGGCGAAGAAAGAGGAGCCACGCCGTCGATAAACGACCGCCATCCGGAGGGGTTGCACGTGGCTGCACTTTGCACGATAATCTCGTTTCGGCCGCGTGGCGTCCCGACGCGACGCGACGCCGCGACGTTTCACCCCCGTCTCGCGCTCCCCCGTTACGGCGACGACATTAAAACGCACGTTAATTAGTTTCCCGAGGGCCGAAAACAGTCCGAGGGTTGTTTCCGTAGAGACTGGAGGGGGCTGTTTTTAGAGTGATGGGATCGGCATTTGGACTGGGGTTACGGTGCATCGAATGGCCCACTATGACTCAGTAATTCTACTGTGTGGGTCTGAGAGGATATAAAATGATGGAGAACTGTTTTCCCGCTTTGTTGCTACGGGATTGTGATTGGATGGGAAGGTTAAGAGCATCTTGAGATGATGTTCTGGTAATTTAACCTTTCGCCGTGGAATTTAATTCATAGATTTCAGATTAAAACATACAGAGTTCTTACTACCCTCTATACAGGTTGTCTCAGGACAGACGAGGGGGAATAAGGCCATTTTACTTGTAAAAATATGTGAAAAGAAACGAATAACATTTTTTCGATTGACGCTTCGTTTCTGAGCAACACGAGTTTGAAAGTTTGGCGGATTCGCGGGAAGTAGAATTAGTTGTTCGCGGTCAGACGCATCCGCCGATTCCTGTTCAACGGTACGCGTGATTATTAATGAGAGAGAAGTCTGCTGCCAGGCTAGCATGCTGCAAAGAAAATTAGGATAATGGATGTAATACTATAAATAATCGTAGGTATCAAATCGACTAGAACTAGAAGAAAGTTTAATTACGAAAGTGCGTGTGATTAATCTAAAAGTGTAAACGATGCAGAAATAAAGGCTTCGTGAAATGATTGAAAATCCCGAGGCAGTAATATTCATTTTCTCCACTTCGAATCGGTTATTAAATAATTATTTCAGATACACCTAACGCACCGAAAAGTTGACTGACCCAAGTAGACTGGAAAGTAGAGCGGACATATCAGCGAAACGTTAATTAATAACTGCGGCACGTGTCTTTTCGCGTTTCTCCTGTCGAGCGGATGCATCGTCGGCTGCATTTCCATTCTGCGCGGCACCTAAAACATGCAAATTAGATTAAACACGCTCAGACGGCGGAGGCTGCATTTATGACGCGAATGGAAATGCGCTAAAGATTTGATTTCGAATTCACCGGCAGCGCCGGATTGCGTTTCATATTTTGCATTAATAAGAGCGATAGTGAACCAATAACGCCCGTCGTGCAATTAATAATGAAACATCGCTGTGTTGCTCAAATATAATTACGGCAAGACTATTTACATAAACGTACGTTCTATTCGATTGAATTTCGAATGACGAAAACGGATGGGGCAGCATCCTGTGCTAACGAGCTTGCCCGATTAAAAAGAAAATGGAAATGGATCAAAGAACCGGTAGCGTTTCAACAAAAATTTACAACGAAATATTTTTTTCTGAATATGAAACGCTTGTTGAATCACTCGGTGAGAGGTTATCGTGAAAATAAGTTGTATAAGTTATTTTAACTGAAAATATGAGTTGCTGTTTACCGAATTGGTGGGGATAACCTCGGGACAGGTTAGCGAGTGAGCAACAGCGACATCCGCGGAGGCAGTAGCGCGCTTAGACAATCCGACAGCGCAGCTTTACGCGACGAGTATTGTTCTAGGGTGCACAAGCACGGTTCGCCGAGGATGTTTAACATAATAAACATTCGTAGCTGCTCTTCACAGGCAGCATAGACAGAAGCGACTCGACAGAACTCCGTCTTCGCGCCGCTCGTCGCGGAGGATATGCAAATGAAATCCAAGCGTTCTAAAGTGCACTCAGCTACAGTCGCAGTCAGCATCAATGCAAATGGACGCTTGTTAGATGGAAGAAACGGTTTCTTCCCTGTTTACGTAAATACTCGCCGCGAACGGCCGCGCCGCCGCCGGGTAGGGTTCTCGCTGAACTTTCAATTCTATTTTCGTTGTTCAATTAGACAAAACCGATCGAACTTTGGCATAATTCCCGATAACAAACAATTTCTCTAACCACCAGTGTTCGCGTCAGCCATTATGCACTTCTCAAGCAGACTCGTACAATACTTCTCCTCGTAATTGTCATACATTCTTCTCTACACTTTAATTTCGCCAATCGAGCTATGTCACAAAATTCCATAACTTAATCAAGCGCGTAGAATGAAAACGCAATCTTGCGGAAACGAAAAATGTCACAGTGTATAAAATAGAAAACGGATGAATGTTTACCCGAGGAGAATCTTCTTGAATGATTTCCGCAAATTGAGAACGGATCTGCGTTAAATGTGATAGAAATTAACGATGCATTAATCTTTTATGAATTCCGATATGATGTTCCGCAGTCTGATAACGAATAACGACGGATCTGTCGGAAATATTGCGACGAGAATTTCAAGAGAACGGGTCAGCCTAACATTACGAACGGATCGAGCGACTAGTTAAAAATCGAATAAACGGCGTAAATCAATAGAAGCTTTCCAACGTTTCAAAAGTTATTTTGCCGTTAAAGCGGATGGCCGAATAGCGAGGCAGCTCTGCTTACGTATGTACGTCGATGAAAAGCAATTGAAAGTCAATTAATGTTTCAAAAATGGTATCAAATTTTTATTAGTTATTCTATACTATACTGTGCTGTATTATACCTTCGATACTCTGTGGAAAATTAATAAGATTCCAATATACCAGTAGTGAAAACCTGTTTTATTTAACACTCGACTGTCAATTCCATGACTCCTGCAGTTTCTTGAAATACTAAGTTCCAAGACCAACGATTTCGGGAACAATGAAGCTTGTACCTTAGGAGAACGGAATTTTCAAGGGACGAGAGAGCGAGCAGCGTCGGGGGCTTATTCGGTGGGTACGAACGTTGATCGATCAGGAACCAGATATCCGGGTATCAGTGTTTCTTCGATGCCGTAGAAACTGCACCGTCCGCGTCTACTCTCTCTCCGATCCGGCTTGTCTGGGGCATGCAAATTAGATCCGAAACTCTGATGCGCGCTCCGTCACGGGAGCACGTCTTGCATCTGCGGCAGACACGTCCGCCGGATGGGAAAGAGAAAATGATTTATTTCGCGCTCGCGCCCCAGCCCAAGCCTTATTTATCGCGTCAAGCAGCTGATGAATTTACGCTCGGCGGCCTCTCGATGCTGCAATCGCCGTTTAAGCAATTACCCTGACGCGCTTAATTCTAACCGGGCGCTCAATCACTCTTTCGAGCATCCAGCTGGTTCGCAGTCCATGCCGCCGCCGTATAATAACTCACGCTAACGCTGTGCACACGACCCCGGTAAAGAATTATTGTCTTGGCCGAGAAGTTTCGTCACCCCTCCGACCCGCCGCCTTAGAACCGACTTTCCACCAAGTTTTATACGATTCCGATTACATAATTACCACCGAGGCCGCGCCGGCTGAGTATCCGTCGACTCGCGCTACTGAAAACGGCGCGCGGCATCGTGCACGCGTTCCGGGCTGCCGAAAAAACAGATTTTTGAAACGGGTACATCGAGATACGTATTTCATTCTTTTTTTAAGTGATACAGAAATCGGTGAATGAAATCTTCCTGTATCTCCTTGTCGTATAATGCCAAGCTTCACTAGTATAAGCTGTTTTTTTTTTTCAAGTGGAGGAGTGGAGAGCATATGAAAATTACTTTCAATTATTGTAATGGAACCATTTATTTTTGAACGTTCCGATCGATATAGTTCACTATTCCACTTGAAATTGATTGAAATTGATTAAAAGCATAGGATAATATCTGTTATCTGGAAGTTGTATAAATTCAGTAATAAAAATTCGGGCTATAAAGGGTTATTATAAAACATGAATATTTGCAGACAATGATTCTAGCAAATCTCCATTTGATTTTCAACAATACAGTCGGACTGCTTTCGAACCGGAAGCAGCATTCTCCCCAATGGATGGCGGTCGGGTCGCAACTGAAAAATGTTAGTAATTAAGTTGAAATACTTATAAGCTCTTAAGGTGATTATTCTCCCACCAGTTTAACGCGATCCTTCCGGAGCGAGGATCTTAGAGATTAATGCCGGCAGGTGTCTCGCCAGGTACGCTGCTCGAGGATCCAATTACACGATCCTATGGGAAGCACTGTGTAACTTAAACAACGGGTTGGGGCACCCTGACCCCTTCTCTCTTTCTCTCGCTCTCTCTCTCCTATCTCCCATGGAAACTGGATTTAAGTTGAAATATCGCGGCGTGCGCCTCGCGAACATAAGCGATGGCGAGGTCTCGCGAGCCGGTCAATTATGCGGCGTATTTCAAATTCAAATTGCCGTCTCCTCCATCAGTCTCCTCCGCCATCACTTATATTCCTCAACTCTTATTGAATCCTATTGAATAATACGCGCATGTCCGGAAGCCGGTTGCGCTCGCAAAGTATCCATCTTTCAATTATTTTACCTCGAAGGTCGTCGCAGGAGGAGCGGCGTCTGTCGATGCAACTCCTCAGAAGTTGACATTTCGATAAGATTCCAGCAAATCCGTTTAGTCGCATGGATTTCTGCTAAACGCTTGACGGATATTGATGTCCGCGTGTAGCAAGATCGACGATAAGTGGACGGCAATGTATACGTCATCGTCACCGATTACGAGAAATAAAAACTGTGAGTAATGGACAGTCATTTTAGCATACCGCACATATCCAGTTTCGTGCATGCAGCAGCGAACATTCAGAATGGATTTGCCTCGCGAACGCGGCTGCTGTGAAACAGCTTCCGTTGCTCGTCCCGATTTTTTCCCCTCCTTAATCAAAATTAAGAGAAAGAAAAATTAAATGCACAAATTAGATGTTAGAGAAACTAATTCAGAGTCTAATGTAAGCGCCAAAGTACTATAATTCACAGATCCTGTGTAATTTGTGATACTGTTTCTTTCTCAAATCACCCAAAAAGGAATCAATCAAAAATATTTCTTTAGCATATACTAGTGATCGATGGTTTGGTGAACTGGCGGCTCTTTAAAGTTGAACTTTGGATTTTGACAAAAAGATCGTTTAGAATTTTCACAGAATACTCTCACGATAATGTACTTTCAGAAAATTGCATTTACTTCTGAAATCTATGTTTTCACCATTGGCCTCCATTTCGAACAAAGGCTGTAGGGGGTGCAGACCGCCGCTTCGGACATCCGCGCGCCTCGTTCGTTTCGCAGTTGCCAGTTGTACGGCGTTAACTAAATACAACGTCAGCGACGTAATTTGAAACGGATGTGGCCTGGTCCGCGGTCTCGTTCTGGACGTGGCCCGTGCCCACGGCAGGAAAATAGAGCTTGCGGTGGCGAACTTCGCGTGCGCGTTTTCAAAGCGCGTCTCCGATCCCGGCTCGAGACAAGAAAATCTCGGGAACGGGCATTCGGGTGCGAACACTCCAGATGAACCGGGACGGAAATAACGAGGGAGCCGACAATTGGCAAGCCGCAATACCCGTGCCGATTGCAACAGCAATAACCTAGATCGGGAATTGCTGAGGCAGCGCGTTATGCTGCTACAACAGCCGAAGGGTTCCGTGATACGAATGTCTGTAACGTGATCTTGTCTATTGTTAATCCTGAAACTACACTGATCTCGCAGGACTCTGTTTTTCTGGCGAAACCGCGGGATTCCTATGACTGAAAATTTTGGATGCAAACCTAACAAGAATTCTTAATATTTTTGTGAAATTTTGTTGGCTTCTGATGCTTTCCCCTTCCTTAATCATTTCTGTTGACCTGCAGTACCGAGAAATTAGCGTAACGTTTGATGTGGTAGCTATGTGTTGGCTCCAAAATGATATCCTGCTATTTAGATATTGTAATTGAGCATTTCTTATTATTAATATTGTCTGTAGACCGTTGTTCATTCCATAAGAAGAGAAAAGCACCTTCCAGTTCAAACCTTTAGAATTTCGAACATTTTTGGATGCCATCAGCAAACATTTTATTCCGGCTACAGAAAATAGAACATACTGAACTTGTCTAGCTTGATGTCTTCTATCTGTCCACTTTATTCCAATGTAAATGGCGTGACAATTGCCGCCATTGTACAGCGTACGAGTGTCTCCACAATGGCGCCAGCAGGGTGTGAAGGGTTTAAATACATTTTGCACGGAGCTGCTGATTCCGCAACGGCCCGATAATTACTGTCGGACTTTCCTAAATCGCCCCATGTACCAACACGTATCCCCCGTACATTCCATTATGGGACCACCACTGAAAATTATCGACGAGGGGACTCGAATTCATCGTTGAGGGTCGAAGGCGAGCAAAAGGGGTAGCCAACGTGGAACTGGATTAACCGCGATACTCGGTCACACGGACTGCCTCGTAAACGTTTCCCCCTTTCGGCCGAAATGCCGACCGATCTTTTGAATGACTCGATCTGTCCATTAAGATGGTCGGTTTAGGTTTCGGCTTAAGGAAGGACCCAGTACGCTTTGACGTTAATACCACGGACGCACGTGATGGAATTATGTGAAGGAATTGGACGGGGTATTAAGACCTAATGCCAGGAAACGAGGGGTCTTTATGGGTTCTTCCATGAAAGCGAACAGATAATGGCGATTCCTCCTGGCATTATGAGACCGACGTAACCGATTAAGGATTCCAGTCGAAATCAATCTTTCGGGGGGGGGGGGGGGGACTCGAGTATTTTATTGTTTGCTTAGCTCGTGAAGGTGCTGAAATATTCTGCCATCCCTCACTGCTGGTGCGATTCGAATTTGAGATACACCGCGTGTGTTGGTTTATTTGAGAATTGACATTGACAACGATCAATTATTAAATGCAGCAAGACGTGAATAGCTGTCGATCTTTCAATAAGACAATAGAAAATATTTTTTAATGTACCATATTGTAGCACATTATTATATATCTTAGTCAGTTATAATATATTTTAGTACACTATATTCTAGTATTACACTATATTACTATATTTACTGTACTATATTCTAGTGTATTACATTATATTTTAGTGCGTTATGGTACACTCTAGTATATTGTATTATATTTCCGTAAGTTATAGTATGTTATATTCAAATGTACTATATTACTTTCTAATACATTGTACTATATTATACAGTATACTATAGACCTACAATTTTAGAAATCTACCGAATGTGTATAAAACAAGACAAGCATAAAATCGGGTTACTAATCACTAGACTGCGAATTTTATTCATGTATGACAAACACAAGTGGATGAAATTAAAAGCTATCACTAAATTGAAACGATTGAAAAATACCAAATTATTTTTGTCTTGGTGAGATGATTAAAAAGGGAATGACAATTTTATGTGACTCCTGTTCGTTACAACTGAAGCAGACAATTTTTATCTTGCATAAAAATCCGCAGTCTATTTTTACTGCCGCTTTTATTCACGACTTCGTAATGAATCGTTCCCAGCCGAGCTTCGTAAAACAATCCTTTTAAATTACCGTTCGTAGAATCTATCCTTATGGCACGCTAAAAAGTTCAGTAATTACGTTGTTGTGTTATCTCGGTAAATACGCGGCACAAAGGGCGCAACCTTGGCCCGATTCAGCACCGGCCGGGAACAACGAGACTGTAAACGTTCCCCGGCTGAATCGCAGTCAATACAGGCATTGTTTCCTCCGTAACAATGCGCGGAGGAAAAGAAATCGAGTGCTCGTTAATGATAGATACCACCGTGTGGCAGAGCGCATGAACGCCGGTGGCACCCTCGCGCATAGGTCATAGGTCGCGGGCACGCTCTATCATCGCCGCCGCACTGCACACAGACACGCTAAATTTGCCGTTCTCGTTGCGACCGGGACCGTTTAAAAATACAGGAGCACCTTATTCGCTGTTTATGCCGGCGTGTAAACCGATAACGCTGATACCGCGGATTTCCACGAGGCTGGTATAAATTTAAATGCACCCTCACCCCTGAGGAACGATCCCGAGGAGCAACTTGAAACGCTCCGGAAACTCTCTGCTCCGTGCTCTCGCTGCTAATATCGTCGCGTGTACCTCGTCTACACGTTTTCTGTGCTCTCGCATGCAAAGTCCTATCTGCTCTGGATCAATTTGGAGTAATTAACCCTTGTTCGGAGCACTAACAACAACCACGTGGATGGTTTATGAGTTACAGCGAGCAGCCGATGATCATCCAGAGATATCGATCGATATAAACTATTAACATTATAATTGGGTCTTTCTGTAAGTAATGTGAACTTTGTTGAAATATACAAGAAAATGTTCGAATTGATAAACAGCATCGACATTTTTATATAATTTTTACTATATGGAATCGCTTGGACCACGGTTTAGACTTGCTTAGTATGACATTGCAGGGTATGAAAAATGGGAGTTGCATTAAGACTTATGATTTATTAGGTAACATGTGTTACGAACAGATGCAAGCACGCTTGATTATAGATTTTATCGGATAATAGGTAATGCGAGAAAGTGATTTTTAATTCAGGAGATATTCGGATAAAAGATTCGAGGGATTGAATAATTTTAGCAGAATCATAAGCGTCGGTGAAACTTTAATTTACGATCAGACGTTATATCCACTTATTCATCATGTCTCTCTCTCTCAGCGGCACGCTTTTTATCTTAACCCCATCTCGCTTTGACACCTTAGCAATCTTTGAATTATTTACTCTCATGAGAACGTGTTTATTATACGTCGTATGTATATTTTATTATGCACTCGTTTTATCACTCGCTTTGTTAATCGAACTTGTCGTTGGACATCGTGTAAACGCTGATTCTTTTTTAGTAACATTTTACGAAGACTTGCACATCTATGCACATAAACCTAGAAGACCATATTCGCAACGAATCAGGCATTTCATATGCAACAACCTAGTATCGCCCTACTTTCAGCCACGACTGCTCAGTTGCAAGTACTTAACCCTCTCCCAGGAAGATTACGCAAACTTCGCAAACTATAAACTAGCCTAACCTACGCACAGAATCTCAAAATACAAACGACCTGAAAGGACCGATAAAATCATGGTTTTACGCAACGAATTGGATATTTCATGTGCAACATCCTACTGCCCTATTTTCAAAAACACCTGCTCAGTTACAGGTACTCAATCCTCCCCCGCAGAAACATTCTATGTCCATTAACCTAGAATGCGTAGAACCGGAACGGTCAAATTATTATTTGCAAGAAATTGATAAAAGGGCGAAGGGGTGTTGGTGACCGAACCAAGTAGTCCGTAGCGCGTGCAGGCGCGGACTACGCGCGCTGCACACGCTGCACCGTCTTATGAAGCGTCCTCGGTGCAGTTCGTGGATTGGTCGCGTCCGATGGTGGGGTGCAGCCGTGACGTCATTCGGTGACGTCACTGCGCGGTCGCGTGGCAACGGGATCGCGAATCCGGACACGGGCACACCGTGGCGAAGGCGTCGCGTGTGCGTGAGGGGCGAAAGGGGGTTGCGAGAGGGTGTGGAGGATGCATGCCCGGGCCGTTCGAGCTAAACTACCCCTACTTTCCCGTTACACGGCTCGTTCTCTCCTCTCCTGGCTCTCGTACAACTCTCTCCCTCGCTCTCGGCTCGGCCCACTTTGCGAATCAGTCTCTCTCTCTCTTTCTCTACCTCTTTCTCTCTCACCCTTAATCCGCTCTTCCGCCTCGCTGCAAGGAAACTCCCGGGAAACTGGTCCGGTGACGTCACCGGGATGGAAGGGATGGTCATGGTCCTGTTTCGAGAACGCTCTCTCTCACCGGGAACAATGTTGATTTCGCCATTTTAGCCCCGTAACCGCGTCCGGATCCTGGATTATCGATCGTCCGCGGAGATATCACGGGTCCACCCGGCAATCTCTCTCTCGCTCCTCTTTCGAGCCGCCATCTTTTCTACGGGACCCTCGACCGACACCTACCACCCACTCAGGGTGTTCCACCTCCCCACCCCCTCCCCCGCCCCCCACCCGCTCGCACAACCAGGGAAGATACTCGAGGACGCAGCGCGACGGGGATGACGCGCGAACAATGGAGATCCAAGAGCGGATTGTTCGCCCTGGTCCGTTCTACTGCGAGACATCGTAATTGTTTTCGTCTTGACCGGCTGGAGCTTAGCCACCGGACGACGTCCCGGTGATGTCGCTCCGGTGAACGTCACCGTGGACGCGATTTTCTGATTGATTCTGCCTCGTTTCAATCGCGAACGGCTGCGACACCGGCATCGTCCGACGGAAGCAACAATAGGAACGCTACGAGGGAGGATTATTAATTGCTGGATCTTCATCCGAAATAAGAATGTTCGAAGATTGTCACATGAGAGAAAAATTAAGCGGAGATGAATGTTCTCCGTCACGAATTCCAACCCTTCAGGAACGATGCAGTTCTCTCTGCAAGATTGAATATTATGTTGATCTCTACTTTACGCAAAATAAAACTTGTTTCTGCCAGTGCAACTCACAGGAATCAATCTGAAATTTATTACACGCTTCAATCTGTGTATCGTTTGAAGTTACACCGCATTGCATTGTTTAATATTAGAGTTTTCCATTTTTTTCCGTAGGTATTAGGTCGCACCATAAGTTCGTGCCGTTTACTCTTGTGCCATTTAAATATGGAATCACCCTTTGATTCCACAATCTGTTCTGTCCTTTTCAGCAAAGATATCATACCGTCACTATAAAATTTCTGCTGTTTTTCATTAAAATACTTTCCAATGGTGAATAATATAAACATATCCACGGCACGAATTTATGGGACGACTTTTTACTTTGAAATTCTAGAAAGCGAGCAATAATAGATCGCAATATCTGCAATCAGTTTGCATACAGGATGTTGCAAGTCTGTGTGTACGTTGTCGATACTACGAGGGAAGGATCGATCTCGCATACTAAGTTCTTTACGATAAAAATTGAATAGAAATGTCGCCTTCTTCCGATTTCGATTGTACACGGGAACTGGAACCGGGACGCCGTTAGACGGAATCTCTGAGGGCGAGTCAACACCGCGGCAACTCCGAGGAGGGATCAGGGGTGTAATTGTAGGCCTAATTCATGAGGACTGTCAGCGGGAACGTTTGCCGCGGCTTTGTGCTCCGGTGACCGCATTGTTGCTGAACCTGCTGCGCTGCACTCCTAACGATCCCAGCTTCTAGAAAATTGTGCTCGTTCCCTGGATTCTGTCCAATAAGTTGACTTAAATGCACTTTACGGCATCTGTTAACAATTGCCGAGTGTAGCGCAGCAATGGTTCCCTGCGTTAATTTCTCATTAATGTTATACAAGCTCTTTATGCACTTCCACTAGTTATTTACGATTTACCTTTGTAAAAACCTGAATATTACGACTTTCGTTTCCTTTCAGGTATTTTGTATGTTAGGCTAATAATTGCTGGTAAAGTTTTATGCAAAAGTACTGCATCGATGGGACAGAAATGAATCATTTCTGCGATGGTTATACAAAGTCGACTATATTTCAAAGGTAATCGCTCAGAAATAATTTGTTAAGTAACATTGCAAAGATTTCTATGCAAGAGCTCGTACCGCAAGCTCCGCTTTAATACTCTTTTGCGAATACGTGCTTTTTCGCGAGATCTGCATGCATTTTGTAGTCGAAGCGCACAACAAACGTATCCCATCGCATTGGCTGCCGACAGATATAGTTATCAGAGTTCCGGATAGTAGGTCAAGCCACTATTACGAATTATTTGAAGTTCCGCAGCGAGATTGTAGCGACCACCGATGGTAAATAGGATGTTTCGGTTATTTTCGTTCCCGATGCCAGATACTTAGATTTTAACGGGCACGGCTCGTGAAATATTTACGATGCCGGCGCAATAAATCGGCCAATAGAATATCAACGCCATGTCTTCATTATACCTAAAAGCATTCCGACGCGTGTACTCCACTCGGCGATATCTCTTACATTCATGAGACGTTGCCACTAACTAAATTACCAGCCGCGACGGAGGGGCGGCTGAGATGCAACCGGAACGTCTATTTCTAATACCGTCTAAATCACGCGGCCGCCTTCTGCATCTAGTTTACAACTCGGTTGCAGTCGGCGGATACAAATCGATGAGATTTATTTTCGAAGTGCACGAACACCCCCTCCCCCCAGCCGCGATATCGACATATTGAAATGGCTCCGGGTAAATATGCAACCGATCGAACCAGCTTTTTCTTCGCATTTCGATTACTCTCCTCTTGACGGATGCAGATACCTGCACGGAAAGTGGCTCGTAAAATTTTATTCCCGCGTTCCTCTGGTCATAAATGATTTAATAGAAATCAATCGTTTAATGTCCTGCTGGGTCACAAAAGTATTCGGTGGAAGTTTGTTCGGTTCAATTCTATTCGGTTTCTGAGTAAGATAATTATATATGTTTCAAGTCACGTTTACGACTGTTCCATTTTATCGACAGAGTACTTTAATTAAACTCATCTGTTAAGACAACGTTGACTGCAACGGTGATCGCATATGGGTGGCCAGAAACATTTCTTCCGACCTAGAATATTTCCCTTCTATATATATACATTTTTTTTTTCATGCTATAAAATGGTGCAATGTACTCGTACAGTACTGAAATGTTTAGTGATTTATTGAATACAAACAAATTTAATAATGTCAAAAATATTTTGAATAATGATACAGGAATTTTTAGTGGCGCCTTACAGTCGCCATTCGAGTACTAAGGGTTAACCGCCTGACGTACGAAGACGTCTCAGTCTAGTGGGGATAATTCGGCGACGTTTACGGTCCAGGCTTTGGCGACATATATAGAGAAAAGGTACTGTAGTACCTTTGGTCACATCGAATTTCGTTGAATTCGAAATAATGTTTATTCGACCCTTATACAAGTCGACCCAGTGAACATTCTTCACTCAACATTTCTTTGGAGGAGAAACAGCTTCGTGACAACACCTGCATCGGCTGATAAAACTGCTAACAGTTGAAAATCCAGACAGGTTCTCTTACTGACAGTCTGGTACAATACTTTAGGACGATGGGATATAATTCTGGTCATAGAGAGAGAGAGAGAGAGAGAGAGAGAGAGAGAGAGAGAGAGAGAGAGAGAGAGACAGAGAGAGAGGGAGAGAGAGAGGGAGAGGGAGAGGAGCGTTTATCTAAGTAAATTACGGAGCCCAGTGTATTCCCGACCGATCCCGCCGTTAATTCAATCCGTGCGGCACTCCGCATCACGTGCACTTTTCAGAAACAACGTAGCTGCAACGCTCGCGTGCTGGATAACCTAATACAGCGGTCCCTTCGCCGACGTAAACGTATTTACCGTTGCCCTCGGGGAGCGAATGTCCGGCCGTTCATGGATAAAACAGACGAACCATCGAAAGTTCCGACTCATTCGATGCTTCTATTAGTTTGTTAAGTCCATCGGCCGGATTGCTTCGGATCGACGTGCACTTAAACTCGAAGCAACGCCGGGGAAACTGCAATCGGCAGCTTACCAGCTCCAAGACGCTAACTTTCCACGGCGAAGTATACGAAACGTAGTTAACTCGGGAAACGTAAACACGAGCTAACTGAATTAAGCTCGCTCTCTTCCACGCTCTACAACCCCCTTCCGTAACCCTCCCACGCTCGGTTCGATATATATACATGTATATGTGTATATAAATAAATAATTAATTACGAGGAAGAAAGTCCAGAATTGAAGGTAACAAAAAACACGTATCAATGAATTTTTTATGCATTATAAATTCCACAGAGACGCAAAGTGACTTCTGGTAGTAGTTTCATTCACAATGGCGAACTCAAATGTTGTGTCGCAACGCATAATTGTTTTATATTACTCGATCGCTTGTCGCGAAATAGTGTATATGAAAACGTATTTTCTGATTACCTGGGACTATAAATACTGTTATATTCATAATAATATGAATTCCACAGTTGAAGGTGAATATAAAACTAGACCTTTATTTCAATTTAGTGACTCGTATTGTTATTTCTACTTCGGGATAAAGGGCTTCGGCCCTTGCCCGTGCCCAGCGATCAGTCCGAGCGGGCAGCGGTGCCCGGGCGGGCATCCGAACCCGTGCATATATATATTATATGTATATATTCCCGCAGAGCGAACTGCCGACCGGATAATGTCGTCGGGAGAAATAAAACCAGTATCGCTCGGTCGAATCATTGTCGGAAACTTTATTTCTCCCCCTGTCTCCCGATTCGTGTTCTTCGTGGTCGGTCGAATCAGTTTCGAAACTCGCAGCCACCCCCGCCCAACCCTCTTTCGATCCACCACGCCGCGCCGTGGGAATAATGGAAAATAATTCCATAAGCTTCTCGAAGATACGTCAGGTACTTTCGAGGAACGGGTTAACAATAAAAGATTCCAAAGTTCTCGGAAAGAAACTCGAGGAAAACGAACTTCAGAGAAATTGTTGAAAGTCGTACTCGAGACTTTTCATATTGTTCCTTCTTTTCTATCTTCTCGGCTTCTATGGCGCTATTTTTATTATTAACATTGTACGTTTTGTTACAATTAAACGCCCTCGTAGCACCTGCATTGTACAATCAATGCAGACAATTTTTATTTTACATAAAACTCCGCTGTTTAATTATGAACAACAGAGAAATTCTAATCACTGTAACCGGTAAAACGAATTTTAATGCATGCGGTTAAATCAACAAATTTTATTTTATCCATAGATACAGAGTTTGGAGAAATACATTTTGTAACACGAATATAGAAAGGAAAAAAGGATTCATGGTGTAGGAATATTTTAAGGGAACTTCTACGTTCTAGGTGCGAATTCAATATTCGATATCTCGTCGACTTACTCGCTCGCGACTCTCGCTCTACCGACTAACTGACTGACTGACATCCCTCGCATTCGTCCCTTTTATAATAAGGCCCTCTTTCATTCTTCCTCTCTCGCACTCTCATTCTCTCTCTATCAGTTTCACGTCTATTCGGAAAACCCAAACAGTCACGTATGTACGCCCTGCGCTCGGCGCCCCTAAACACTTTACTCTTGTCACCGAGACCCAAACACTCATTCACACTTCTTCAAACTTCTTTCACACTTCGACCCAAACAGGCTTCCTTTCACGCAGGACGATGTCGCGTCCACAGTCACTCTAAACAATAACTCTAATACAGTGTCTCATTCATAACCCTACAATGGTATCGAGGAATAACAAATAAGAATTATTACCTTGAAGTACAAGGTGAATTTAAGTGAATTTAATAAAGATGAATTTGTATCATGAGGAACAGGGCATAGATGTGTTACATATTCACAGTCTGACATTGGCCGACTGAATCTACTGCCTCCTAAAGAAACTTGAAATATTACGTTAACTTTGCATCTTATAGTACTTGTTCTATAATGGCATGAGCAAATTACGTCACAGATAACATTAAGTTAATTTTTCTCGATTACTTGACATTTTCGTCACATTTTGAGCCGTCACGTAATCACGCAAACATTTAACAATGTTCGCCAGCTTGCAGTACAATCCACGAACACAAGACGATAGGAAATAGAAAGTCTGTGATTTCGCTCGAGTTGTCAATGATCCACAATTGATCACTGTCACCCGGGAGCTGCGAAACGCAGCAGAAGTTGCACGAGGCCTCCCACCGAGCGGCGACCGCGTCTCAAATCTAAGAGCACGCAGCCGTTTCAACGGCGGGCTAATTAAGAAGGCCGGCGAGGCTCTTTTTGCTCGATCTTCCCCGGTTCGACGAGAGTTCCTCGAAAGACGGGGCCGAGTTTCGTGGCTTCCCCGGTACCGGAAGCGAGGGAAAACTGGCTGTAATAAGGGACACGGGGGCCCCGGCCGGCGCGGTAACGTTCCTGCTAATTACGGATTCGCGATCCACCGGCAACTTCGAGATCTTCATTAAGGAAGAGCAGGCTGTTTGCGGCTTATGAAAACGTACTTCGGAATCGCTCGAACGAATAATGCCTGTGTGTAATTCTCCGTTCGGTGTGTTAGCTGCCGAAACAAATGGCGACACACAACAAGAAAACTTTTCCGATGCGCTTGCGTTTCTTCTTCCGTTTCAAACTGCGCCTGGCTACCCTAAGTTGAATTGTGTTCAACAATCGTTGTTATTCTACAGTGAATTCTCGATATATGTCAACAACACGGGTCTTGCCAGCGTCGTGTATCGTCGAGAAGACATTCGCGAGCCGTGTTATGTTTACGGAGTGTACCCTGCGGTAGGGAGAATAATTCCGCGACGTTTATCATCCAAGCCTCGGCGACATATGTAGAAAAATCACTGTATATGGAAATCCTCAGTCAGACTGTACTGTCTTTTAGAGTAAATTAGCCCTTAACTTCAGGAGATTCATTTCATCTGTTTGATTAGATGGTGTGATAAGGTCAATGAACCTAGTGCCATTAAAAATGAGTATACCACTAGAAATACGGATGAATCAGGTGTCATGCAACTTCTGACACCCCCTGCTGTTTTATACCCTGTAATCACATGTGTTTGCCAACAGCGTTTAAGCAGCGCGAAGATCCTCCAGACTGGCAACCATAAATGACAAACTGCTTCAACGGCATTTCGCAAAAGACTATAAACTCGGGTCTCTGATTGCACCGGGAAAGCAACGATTGCTCTTTTGTTGGCGAGAGTCAACAGATTGCTTCTTCTTCGGGGCTAGGGGGGAGGGGGAAGGGGTCATCGAAGATTCCGAAGGGGGTTATTCACTTAAGTGTCAGCCATCACCGGTTCGACGGGATACGTGAGCCGCATTGCGACAATTCGACACGCTCGATAAACAATCGTCTGCGGCCGCTTAAGCGTCCGTTTGATTACGCCGCGCTCGTTCCCGGGCCGTCTGCTTTAATTGGGTCTTCGTAATTACCGCTCGAGCCCCTCCCCCTCCCCTGCCCTCAAGCCGCGTAGCAGCGAGCAGTAGCAGCAGCAGCAGCAGCGTCACCCGGACCTGGCTTGTCTTGTTAGTGCACATCAGTAAACGGTGTCGTCTCGCGACGATTAACGAGACAATAGCCCGGCCCCTCGGGGCACGTCTTGATCCGCGTCTTCCCTTTAGCCGGCGGCGCATCTGTCGCCGGTCGTCCGTCCACGCGTACACGCGCGCCATCTCCGACGGTGTAATCGGTTCCTCTCGAGATGTCCTTTGACGATTCCCCGGAGCGCTGCAATCGATCTTCGTGCCCGACCTAAGTAAATTGAAATTTACCGTTTGCCGCGTGCCCGAGCCCGCCGCTGACTTCCTCCTGCGACTATACTCTCTGTCCTCTCTTTCACTCTGCCTCCATCCCCACTCTCTCTCTCTCTCTCTCTCTCCCTCTCTCTCTCTCTCTTTTTCTAATCATTCTTCAAATTCTAGGGAAGACCGGGGAAAATTTACATTTACATTTTTCAGTTATCTATTTCTGCAATGTATGAATCAATCTCGTAAAAGTATGCAAAAATATCCTTTGAACCTTCCTCTTTGCTTATCGTAAGCATCACTTTCAGAAAAATACGTCCAGAATAAGTTATGAACTGTTTATTCGATCAATGCCTCGCCGTAGTATTTTCATACTTTATCTATATAATTTTCTCTAAAATGATCATTTAATCCTTTATTTTGTGAATTGAATTTTCGACTGTTCTTAATATTAACACTCCCTCTTTCTTTTTTTTTATGTTTATCCCACCATCTTTCATTTCTCCTTTCGCTCGCTCTTACTCTTTGTAATGTTCCATCGATCGCCACCATTACATCGACGCTTTCCAATGACCACAGGAATTTATTCGGTAACACTTCATTCATCTCCCAGCCGTTCCTCGAGATCATTACACCAGCTGCGGCTAATTATTTTATTTCTCCCCGGTGTCCTGTTTCCCCCGTTCTCCGCCAGCTCTCCCACTTGTTTTCTATTCAATTAGTGCTCCGACCAATAATTCTCTTCATTCTCGTTTCTGCAGGTTTCTTCTGGCGGTGACACTTTTCCACGACGCCTGCAATCGTCGGCGATTATCTATCATCAGTTGGATTGTAAGTATCCCGTTTTCACGCTAACGATCCGCTTTTCTTTTATTCATGCCTCTCTGGTTTCCTTAGTTACCGTTAGTCCGGGTATTTAGACATCAGATCTGTTTCTTCGAACTCCGATAATATATCTTGACTAATTTTCAATGGGTTTGGTTGATGTCCGTTTTGTGAATCGTTCCTCATTGATGTTTAAATAATAATGTCTTGAAGTACAACAAATAACTTTCTACTAGAAGGAGAGATTAATCAATCCTTCTAGAAATAACCGAGAAACATCATTACAAATTGAGCACCATTTAATGTACAGATATTTCGATGCAAAACTGCACCTGTTCCTCCAATTAGGTTTTCTATCAATCTCTAGCTACCTGTCACCCTTATCTATTGTACAGTCGATTTGAAATACTTAAGTACATCCTATTCAGAGACTAATAACAGTAATAATATTGTTCAAATCATATTCACAGATGAGCCTCCATGGTATCTATCATTCGATAAAACTGTCACCTGACAGCAAACTCGCGAGAAGAGTATACAATTCTTCAACCCCTCTCAGAAAGAATGTCGCAAGCCTAAGTCCACAAATATTGAATCAAGCTCCACATTCTGACACATTGCAATTAATTGAAAAATAACTGGTCCAAGGGAAGACTCGCGGTCGATGTTCAAAGGGTTGTCCGGGGAACGCGGACGCGGGACCATTAGGGGTAGCGTAGAGAAGATTCGGTTTCCCGCGGAGGAGGATATCTGACGTTGACAACTCCGCTCAAAGCAGACACCCCCGTTTTACTCTCTATTGGTTGTCGTCGCCGGTAGCGCCACAATTTGCTCAAGCGTCGCCACGATTACCGGTGCTTTGCAACCCCCGCACCCCCTCGGAACCCCTTCCCGGAGCCTCGTAACTAGACCAGTTCACCGATACAAGACACAATAATGATGTAATGACGCGGCAAGTGGCCGAGTAGCCCAATAATTCGCCTTTCTCAGCCACTCGGAATTGTGTCGGCGACACTTAGCCCCGTTGCCAGGGCTGCCGGCCGGGCGATCGATCGATCCCCCCTAGATCCGGCATCTCGCCACCTTCCGCCATTCTTTCTCGGTTCCTTCGTTGCGGGAAAAAAATGCCCACCTGGCCCGTGCAATAATTTCGCTGCAGCTTGCACTCCATTGTAATCTCATAACGGCAATGAGTGATCAACAGACTGTGGATTCTATGCATTTATAACAAAAATGAGTAGCTAATAATATAATCTAGAGATCAATAACGATATCTGCCGAACGGAATAATGGATTACGTTGCAATAGTGAAATCTAAATGTGTATTGCATAAACTGGAAGAATCAACAAATATCGACAGCGACAATCAGGTTCCTCCTGTCAAATTATCGGCTGCGTTCCCGAATTGGAAAATCAAAGGCGGAACGAATTGTCAATAATCCAAGGATTGTTATTTGATGTACGATCGATATAAGAATCTTTGAGATTAGCCTGATGCTTTTGATTGTTCCGTTCTTTCCCCGGGCAATTATGCGAGATTCAGGAAATTGCATTCCTCGCGCGGCACGGTGAGACACTTGTTGTTCTTTCCATTCGATTGAAATCCATTATTGCCGGGCGTCGCCGAATCTCGAGATTGAATTATTACGTTTCTCATTACAACGGAAACGGAAGCTGCAGTCAAAGGGAGCGGGAACCGGTCGACGGAGAAATCATTTCTTCTCGCGACACCAGCGACGATAATAATCGCATCTCGCTGAGAAATAACAATAATTACCGTCGCAGGAACGCGATAGCGAGACGCGTATCTCGATGACGATCAACGTGGCGTGACGTCGGTGAAAATAAATTGAAACTGATGGCAAAAGGAGAACGTTGGTTCTTGGTACTCCAATTTATTTTCACTCCGCATGAAGATTGTTTAAACACCTATATTTAAACGAACCGTGCTTCTCACTACTTTGATCTTGGACGCACGACTATTTTTTTAATTATGTTTCTTTGCGACACTGTTCATCTTCAAATTGTGAGCAATGGTGATCAGTAACCATTGATCCGGTAATTAAATAGAATTATAAATTGTGCATCGAAAGGTAGTAATTGAAAATTTCGAGTATCGAGCAGTCGTGCAGAGAAAGCTGACCATGTAACTTACAAGTAACACACAGACGTGGCCAATGCAACTCCCAATTCCCAAAACACCTGCACTGTTAAATGAGTGAACGAGTATGGCGATCTGATTGACGTTACCGAGATTACTGTCAAGTGCTAGCAACAGAAATGACCTGCGCGATCGATAATATTGGAAATGGTAATGAGAAACGAGACAACATCAGGCATTTGCCAGAGAGAACCCCAATTAACGGTCGCGAATCAACGATGTTATTACAATTGAGAGCGAGAAATTTAACATCATTTTACAGACAAATACTGATTTAGTACGGACATATGACATAAATATTGCACCGTCTCAATTTATGCTGACAATTTTTGTTTCCCCTGAAATTCTGCTGAATCAAATATAAATCGTTTGAATAAATTAGTGACAGAGTTGAAGTTTGAAACATCCTCAATTTTTCCTATTCTCGGAAGTAGTATGCGAGAACGAAATTAAATACTATCAATAACAAAATACACATTACTCGCTAGAATACCCAATGAGACGAATATGAAAATAGCAAAGAACAAATGCAACAAAAGAAAGGTGCTTGTTGTTTTTCATTATAGCTTAATGAAACCGTAATTGCATCCGCGGGCCCTCATAAACTCCTCCGACGCTCTCGATCCTGATAGATCGATCTTCCTCGCCGAGGGCCGGGCAAATTGCCCGCATTTTTTTTTTTTCTTTCGCCAGAAGATCCTGCTCCCAGGATCCGGCGAAGGACCTCACGAGATACGTTCCTCAATTTGCGACGAGCTTAATTAAGACTGGCGGGGACGTCGTCGCTGCTTTAAACTCGGTTCCCGGCCATTTCTTGTATTTGTCAAATAACTCGCGGAGAGGATCAAACATTCCGTGCCTTGGCGACGCGGGTTGTTATTCCAACGGTGACAAGGCACTTCATCGTCCACCGTGCCGCCGGGCCTGAAGCTGCGAGAGGAAAACCGAGTGCCGCGCGATTAATAGCAAATGTAAATGCAGCTGTGAACTTTAACCGCTGTAATCAAGTGGAGTCCCGGAAGCTCATTGTCGCGAGCCCGTCATGAACACCGTTCACGCTTAACGTTCCTTTAATTGTCCAATATGTTTCGTAATATTTTCATAACGATCCACGGTGACTGGCGGATTTCAGCGAGCATCCGTTAAGCTCCGCGTGACGTTCCCGCGCGGCAAACTCGCCATGACACCGCATTAAAACAGCTTTTAAAACATGAATTGCTATCATTGTTATATTCTAACTGCAATTCTTGCATGGTTTTAAGCAGGAACAAACGAAACAATTGCTTGTAGAAAACCTAAGATTAGATTAAACTGCTACAGTTATTACAGATGACAGCTTTCTTGCAAATAAGACAATTCTACTGGAATTACATGGTGAGAGCTTAACAAAGTGAAAAACAATTTTTTAATGAAAAAAACACCCTATTTGTATTATCTTTACTTCACATTTTGTTTTCAGATTCGTTTTTGAATTTTTCGAGGAATATTACTGAAACACGTGCTGTAAAATATAGACTATGACAAATTGTAGGATGGCATTTAAGGGTTGTACAATTAATTTTCAAGCGTGATACATAAAAATCTGTTTCTTCTTCCAATTTTCTTATTACGTTAAAAGTATAATAGTAAAGCTTTTTGGCATGTCCACTGCTGAAGTGAACGTACCAATTTTTGTCACAAATGCCTGAAATCCGCAGGCTAGTGATAACACACAGGGAAGAAAATAGCAGGCACCCGAGAACATAGTGTCCCAGGGGAAAGGAATTGAAGGATGAAAATCTGTGCCAGTTCCAGGAGTGAGCGCAGGTTTCTAACTTCCAATAAACTTTCCTATCAGACTCGCACCAGGCAATTCTGTTTCCCAGAGGCAGAAACCCGACCTCATTACCTCCCGATGCCGCTGATCAGAATTCCATCGTCACGTCTCGTCGCCTTTTCGTCGACCTTCTACGTTTCTCGACAAAGGGGACGAATTGCATAGGGGTTTTCTGAGCAAACTTCGTCCCGGAACGACTGGTCCAAACTTCATTGCACGAAAGTGAGGCGCAGCCGCCGCCCGCGCCACGACTCGCTAATAAGATTCGCGGAAAGTTAGGGCAAGAAGAGGGAGGAAAAAGTATCGATGCGGCAAACTCGGCGAGCCGAGGTTGGATTAAGACCTCGGGGTTTCGAGTAGAGGGGCCGCGTTAGACAGAGAGTTTCTTGCGTCTTCGACGAAGTTAGCGAAACTCGACGAACTAATTGTTACGAATCTCTAAAAAAAAAGTCACCGGGGGTTACCAACACGATAACCCTGAAGATTGTCAGATAAATTAGACGTACTCCAAAATTCGTTGTTGCAATTAGAAGAAACTGTCTCAGTCATTTGTGTAATGCTCGCCTACAAATTTTCTTAATGCTCTCCTTACACCTCAAGCATATTAGCACGAATGTCAATAACTCAACCATGCATAAAACCAGCTTAAAAATTTTCTCGCAGGAAATGATCGCTGAAGAAGTTATTGATTTGCTTACCCAAGGGTGTCAAAACAATACTACACATGTTACAGGCGAACATGTAATAGTAATCGCAGTCCAGGTTTCCCACGAGCTTGTGCACGGCGTCTTGCGGCGCCGTGACGCGCAAATCGAAATTCCCGTTTCACCGGCCGGCCGATCGAAATATTTTCAAATAAAACACCATGCTCGGGCATAAAAATGTCGGACACGCGTTTTCTACGGGAACGGCGAGTGATCGATCCGCGGTCACGTGTGAGTGCAACCCGCCCGGGGACCAATTAAAATTCCTTTCGCGCCATCCCTCCCCACCCCGCGGCACGTGACTTTTTCCGCTTTTCCCGATAAACCTCGCTAATTATTTCCGGTAACGGGCCCATGCTCGTTTAGACACCCTCCGCATTTATCGTTGTTGTAACGAGCAACGACGCTCGGATCGGCTGGAACCGTTTTTAACCTGTTACTTGCGCGAGCCGAGTCGACGAACTCGATGCCCCGGCTCCGCTCGATTTTTCGAAACGTTCTTCTTGGAATCTGCTTTCCTCGCCCTTAATTACTGTGATGGTAACAACGCTAATTATTCAGGAATGCAACGGAATTCTTTATAAAAACATAGCCAAGGAAATCACGTTTGGGTCCCAGCACGAGTTAAGATTCCTGGGAATGAAAAGACTAAAAGGGTTGGGAAAGATGCTGCTAACTTACCTTGCAGGTAACCCTAACTCACCTGCCTGCCATGAAATTGCATGAAAAGAGAACGCTTTTACGAAATGGAACGCCGATGTTTCTTGTAGCATTTATATTAACTTGTTGAGCGTGTGTAATGTACACTATTTCAAAGCTAAATATTTCTATTATGTTTCATGTGTATACGAGAGGTATTTCCCATCGGGAATCGAGCGAAGTCAATTTTCCTTTGTAAATGATTTGGGAACAAGGCTGGCAGGTACAGCTGTGCGCTAAGGGGTTAAAATAGCAGCAGTTAAACTTTATTTGCAGGAAATATAATGACGATATTGGTTTAAGGAGTTCCATAAGGTTCTCGAGACTTCGTTTCAGAAATTGAGTATCGGTGGTGCTTACTTTTTATCGTACTATAAGCACTGTGTCGCTTTAGCAACCAGTTAGATGTCGCGTTTATTGGCGAGGAATGACGTCAAGCTTCCATTTGTTTGTGGTGACAAAAAATATTGACGGTAATGTCCATGATCAATCCCTCGGATCACGAAGACCGTTCAACGTTGTTGAAACATTTCCAAGCCTCCTGTATCGTCTGTAAGTTTACAAAATAACAATCTCCGAGGAATTAGCGAAAACAGACCTTTATGGAATCTGCTATTTGAATTAGATCCGTGATTAAATATTAGAACAGAATTTTACCGCGTTTTTAAATAAGTATGACACGTTATTGTGCGAATAGGGGTTAATCAAAATGTGTAGGCTCCGAAAGGAGACGAAAAACTAATTTTAATTCTGAACCGAATAGCGTGACTTGACGCGATCCCCTACAGCCTTTGCATTAATTCATATTTTTGGACAAACGTTTAGCAAGATCATCAAGTCGAAAGAAACGCGACGGGGACGGGGGTGGGGGGCGAGACGGTTGGAATCGTTGGGTTTTACGACGGCGTGGAAATTCGGGGAACAAGAGGAGGGAAGAAAATTGACGTTCGAACCCGTCGACCGAATAAACCGTACGTTTTAATATCCCATTTACGGGAAAGCAAACGAGATATTCATACCGTGCCGAATGAAATTCAGCTGGCGGCCCGGCTCTCGCTGAATTTTATCCTCTCTCTCTCCGGGAAGAAGATTCCCGTAATGCCATTTGCGGAGGATAAAAGTGCTGCGTCGCGTAATACGTTTCAGCTGGTTCTCTTTACTTACATTCCGCCGGCTGGTTCGCGTATATTCCCCCCAACCCCGCCCCCGCCGTCGACGACGGTAACGAGGACACGTTCATTGGTATTCCAGGACGGAGGACACCCCCCGTGGTACGTGCTCGACACCGCGGCACCGTGGTAAATGCAATTATGCCGATGGTCTCAATTACCGATCTGCGTCAGCAATTGTTGCGGAGGGAACCGAGCAGGTGACGCGGGATCGGAACCGCCGCCGCTGTTTTTCCGGTCCCGAGATCGATCCGATCGTCGTACCACCCACACGTTGGTCCGAAATCCTGGAAAGCTGGACCACAGATGCAGATTTTCAACTTTTTTCAAAATGTACGAATTGCTCGTTACAGATTCTTAACACGAACTCACCACCGCCGATCAAAACAACTGGTTCCAGATTTTTTATTTTACAGTCACTGAAATTCCAAAGATGCTTTCGTAGGAAACGATTAAATAAATATATTTAGTATATAAATGAATAAATAAATAAATATGATTTTGCCTTAAAAAGTACAAGCAGGGCTTCAAATTAATGAGCACTGAGATATTGTCATTCATTTTTTAAACATTATAAAATCAAGTTTATCGCGACCCATCAATGACGGTCGAAGGACATATCGGCGCGTGTAACACAGAAACGCTGGAAAATGTTCCTCGTTCGCTTATAATTCGAATTTGGACTACTGTGCGCCACGATCACGATTTTCCTGCACGATCGAGACCCTCGAAAAATTCCAATCGTGTTTCCATAACGGGATTAACGCTCGCGAAACTAACTTCCGAAGTTATCTCAATGGCACACGCTGGAGCGCCGCGCCGACGAGCCCTGTATCCGTTGATTTGGACGTTTAGAATTGCGGATCCGGCGTTTTGCTCACCCCCGTCACGCAATCGAGAATTTTAACAGAGCAGTTTAAGCACTGTCAGAAACTTTTTTATATCGCTCCGGGAAATGCAACCATTACGGTAAAAGTGTTTGTCGACCTTTATTCGAGTGCAGATTCTTGTAACTTATCAGGTCATCCCTTAAATAATGCGCATTTTCATCCACATTTCTATAGAGTGAAATACGAATGCGCAATAACTCACTGTTAGCCTTTTAGTACTCTACTATCACCCTACCATTTTTCCTCGTTTTGTACAATTTATAAAATGGCGCCTAAAAGACTTGTGATCATCTTACCTTTCACGAACATAAAGAAAATTCATAACGAAATGACTTAATATTTTTATAAAAACCTGAACGAAAAGTAGGGAAATAGTAAAGCTAAGGAAATAGTTAAAATAGAAACCCTATTAATTTCTGTGCATATACGATGATACTTGTAAAATATGCATCTATGCATGAAGATCCACAGTCCAGCAATAAACGTGACAAGAATTTGCGAGGAATAAATATATTAGAGATAAGTCCCGTTTAATTATGTAGTAAAAGTGAACCGCTGATTAAGCGGTGATTTATTTTAATAATTAAAATTACACGCGGAACATTCGTGTAAGTGTAAACGAACAGGACAGTGTTAAATACGCCCGTGGCACGTGGTTAATACGTTCGTCCTCCATTATCTGCCGAGCGTGAAAATTGGAATTTTATTCGAGAGGGATGATGCTGGCGCCTCAATTTACAAGCAACCCAGTTACCATTCCCCCTAGGTTATGAATGTAATTCAAACGTGTGCAAATCAGGAACGATTCCTTCATTCAACGTCTCACGCTTCCTTTAGCTCGCACAGTGTCAATGAAAGTAAGAAAATCATTTTTGGCCCATGTAACAATAACTGCCGAGGATGTTACCCCCATCTCAATTTTCAGTCGTTCATTATTACTTCTCACAGTGAATTAATACTAACAAAATTAAAGGCTTCCTAACAGTTATATAACATAATTCATGATGGAAATAGTTCAACAGTGATTTCCAACTAAATTAAGTAAAGCATTTCGAATAATATCTGTATGCATTCTCCGAAGTTATTTCTGTTTAGAAGAATGAAAAACCAACGAGTCGAACGTGTCTACAAAGTGCAAACAAATATTCAATGTCCTATGAACATTAAGTAGTATGTGTTTCGAGAAATTATTGATAAAAGAAACGAAAAATCACTGAGATTAATCTAACGGTTTCCGGATGATCTCTAGCTTAACTCAACAAATGTAGGTCGACAAACATGTACACGTTGAACACGTCTGTCTGAAAATAGTCGACCTCGATAAAAATATAACAAAAATCTGTGTAGACGGAGTTTCAAAATTGGTTGATCACACCTACAAATACTTGTAAGTATTATTGTAATATTTTAATCATTATTATTCTCAAATATTATATTAACATAAATATTTTTCCCAAGCATCCCGAGCATCTGGGCCGAATGAAGACAACGCTCGAGAGCGTCATCCTCGCTCGATCGCTCATCGTGTCCGCGCGCCATCGTCTCCGGCTCCATTACCGCCGTCGTTCCTTCACTCCTATCAATCGTACCAATTCCTGGCGCACCTCCGCCGTTCCCCTTTCACCGTCTTACCTCGGAAACCTCCTCTTTCCCGGCCGGCGGCGCCCTTTGTCCGTTTTCATCCCCCGCTCGCGCGAAACCCCGGTAATATCGATCCCGGTCATGAAATTGGCCGGCGGTGCACGGTACGGTTCGCGCGTGCGACACGTCGCGATCCCATCGCGCCATAGAAACCCGAGCAAACGGCAAACCCGGCCGAACGGTAGCCAAGCAAACGCCATTGTCAATTATCGAGTGACGAGCCTCCATTGGCCCTTTGCTTCCTCTCGCGAGAGCGCACGCCGCGTTTAACACGCACGATCCTGCGGGAAGGACACCACCAAGTTCCCATCCCACGAACGGGGATCGTTTCCAAGGGGCGCATCCTCGCGCACACGGGGAAAAAATCGGTTTTTTAAAAAATAAATTATTCACTCTCGCTGGGGCGATAACGGCACACGTACTGATTAACGCGTTGAACGTTGGTCATTACTTAAAAATGTTCGTCGTAAAATTAATGCCTTTGAATATCAATTTATTAATGCCGAAATTAACTAGATTTGGTGAAAACTCGGCAAGGTGAGTGCTCCGTTATCATGTAATTAACAATTGTTATTAATGACGCTGGTCGTTACTGTGATAAAAATAGATGAAAACGAATAACCCGTTAAAATGAGTCCAAGTTTTTCAATCAGAATCAGAAATGCTATGTCCTATACTTTTTGAATCCAGAACCAAGAAACAAGTCGTTGGAGCTGTATAAAAATTTGTTCTGTACGACAAAAGAGTAGCTAAAAATCGATTACAAGAGAAAATTCTAACGTAAGACATACCATCGCTTTGGAAAAAACACATTCCTCTTTGCACGCGCGATCCTGTGGGAGGAACCACGAGATTACTATTCTGCGGACGGGGATCCACCATTTTTAATGGCGTCGGGGCTTTAAAAGGAGATTGAGGCTGTTTATTAACACCATTCCCGGACTATCAACGACCGAAAATCGATTTTGGCAAGTGGGCCGCGTCAACGTTATCGGCGCGGATTTTATGCGTTCGTTGATGGCGTTACGGGCATTTTATGCAGAACTCGTTCTTCCCCGCTGGTAATAAAATGGTTGATACCCCGACGACGAAATGCGAGACCCCTTTTTGAGGCAGGGTATAAAATTCGTCAGTTAATTACATGTTCGCTGATTAATTACAACGAATAGAAAGCAGGGAATAACAAAGGTTTATGGGTCTGAAAGATCTTCGGAAATGTGCAAGAATATTTACAGACCTCGTGGCCGTGTCATTTCACCAGAGACGGCCATCTTTCTCCGATTGGTTTTAATCGGACGACCGAATCCGCGGGCGGCTTCAATCGCAACGGAAAATCAATAATCCCGGTCCACGCGTCTCAGTATCATTTGAATTGGCGTTCGCTCCGGCAAAGATGGACACTTCAAAGAAATCGTCGTGCACCGGCGTTGTCGGTGGTTCGGGGATGGTGTCGAGGGGTGTGCAATGTAGGGGTGGTTCGAAGCTGGTAAGCGGAAATTGCGCCTGGGGGTTGGTAGCGCGGATTTAACGTTGTTTTGCCCTGACCTAGCTCTCTGGGTCCCCATTCCGAACCGGAAGGTAACAGCTCGGCTGGCTTTCATCCCCACCCAGAGGGGAATGCTACTCTCATAGTACTCGTACAGACCCCCACGCCCCGTTTTTCCCTCCTCACCCTGCCGCCCTATAGCGTTCTCGTTGACCCTATCTCGCGCAGGCAGCCGCCCGTGTCTCTTTACAGAGAATGGCGCCGAGAAACCCTTGCTTCGAATCTGGTTAAGGGTTGTACCCACTTTAAACCTCCCCTACCCGCCCCCGCCCCCTCCCCCTTTCAAAAGCGCACCGCTTTTTGTCGCGTGTTTTCGTCGCTTTTCCGGAAACGTAGACACCGGATTTTCACTGTGCCGCCTTCCACGGGATTTATCATTTAACCCGCGCATGGTTTCGACGATTTTATGGCAACTCTGGTCGGGTCCATTCACATTCTGACGCACGTTTTTACACCCGCTTCTTTCAGATCGATCTTTCTTCTTTTGTGCACTTTCAAAGCACATTTTAAAAATATGCTCGGATAATTTTGTAATCGTATTCGAAACAACGGTGGAGTTATAGCTTATTTAATTGGACGCATCAATAGCTGGCGACGCGATGATGTATTTTATCTGTTCGTTTTTGTTAGAAACATATAATTGATATACTTGGCAATTCACTCATGAAAGTATAAATTAAATAAAAATTTTGTTCCTCCGGTTTCGTCAAACTACAAATTCCCATTCATTTGACTCTCTTTCAAATTTCGCGAAAGTCCCACTGAAAAACAAATACAAACCGGCAGAATATAACGGGGAAACACAAAAACGTTGTCAAACAAGTGTTTCGTAACTCTCCAAGAATTTCCGCGACGCAAAAAGTAATATCACCGCGATGGTTATATTCGCGAGCTCACCGAGAAGTCTTGTCGCGCACGCAGTCGCGATAGTCGTAGAATCCCACCAATGGAAAAACGATGTTTTAATATCACGTTACGCGCATGATACGCGTATTACGTTAATAAATTTCCGACGCGAGTGCGAAGCGCTGCCGAAGCACGTTTTTCATCTGAGAGAGCTTATGAAATTGTTTACACGCACGAAGTACCCGCGATATTGCTATTTAGTTATTACTTGGACGCGGCCGGTGTGTTTTTCAGCGCGAACCCGGCGCGTCCCGCGTCCGGTTGAAATGTCATTTTTACGGAACGAGGGGTTTCAATGGATTTCGAACGAGCAAAATATTTGAAGGGGATCAACACTGGGAGCTCAGAGAGTGCTCTTGTAACGAAATCGTTTGCTTGAAATGGTCTCTTGTCGAGGGAAAAATAAAACACAGTACTTTGTAGTTTACTTCGTTAAATTATTCAAAACTATTGGCATAATTTACCCTTGCAAAAATTAATCTAATTTAAATCGTGGTCATCGGTTCAGCGAACAATCTTTTGCAGCGTGTTTTACGGCGATTTGATCACCGGTTAAGGTATTGCACGATAAAATTCGGAAACAATGGCGCAGAATCCGGGGAATGTTAATTTTCTACGCGCGCAGCCGAACGACAGACATTCTTTCCACAATGTTAAGTGCAATTGAAGGGGTGAATTACGGTTTCGTGATTTCGCGGGGACGGTTCCGGCACTCTCACTGGCCAGCCAGGATTTTCGAGCGGACCGCTTCTAATGTACGATCGACCCGCCCACGGAAATTTATAATGGCGGGGATTTTTCAGGCCGCTCGTGAGTACGACGCCCGCTTCCGGTTCCTGGAATCAAGGAGTTTTAATTCCCCCAGGTGGATTTATTGAAACGTTGAAGAGAGAAATATGACGCCGGAATTTTTTCGGGAGATCTCGTCATGCTCGTCTTTCAAACAACTTCACGGTTAAAATTCTGCTTTAATTAGATTTCTCCGTGGAACTCTGCCAATTGATTGTACAACCACTTGCGGTCTTATAAAAAGCTCTTTTAAAACAACGTAGCGACTAGGTGCATTTTTTCGGAGATTTGAAAATTTAAATTAATACAAGCCCAGATAAAAGAGTCGTGAAATAGACACTCTTTCGAATATCCTCCGCGATTTGGGCCAATTGCAATTTTTCCAAAATTTGTTTTTCACGTTAGCTACATAGTAAATTAATTCTTCTCAAAAGAAATTAAATGATGTGCAATCTTAACACTGGATTTACCGGACCCGTCAAAATGGCGGGTTCCAATATTTTTAATTCACGATTATAAGATTATAAAGATGAATCCATGAGGAATTATTCAACTTTATTTCTACGACTCTACATACGCTATTTTATAGAATGGCTATTTTGGGTAGACACATACTAGTTTTTTTTAAATAAAGTAATAAAAGACAGTAATTTTTAATACTCCGTAAACCCAGTCTTTAAAAAGTTATTGCCGGTTTGGAAAGTTGACTGTAAAATATGATTGTCAGTCTCTACACGCGTAAAATCTGCAGCAGAAATGATTTGTTTAAGACCAATCGGTGTCATGAAACGGAAACACGGTCGCTAATAGATCTGGCCCTTCTAATAGCGTCACGCTTGATCAATAATCCAGCGATCGAGGTACAGGAATATCTGGATCGTCGTTTACCATTCGAGACGTCGCGTCACAATTTATTCGCGCGATTTAACGGATTCCGTAATCGAGAACGGAACGGAACGGGGCGGCGTTCTGCCGCTAATAATCGAGGCTCTAATCGATCGGCGCCGGTGCTCGCGACACGGACAAAGGAATTTAATTTGCTCGAATGAAAAATGCGAACGGCCGAGAGCCGGGCCGGGCCGGGCCGTGCCGGGTGTCAGAACCGCGGATCGCGACGACCGGAAATCCGAAATGTCACTTCGTTACGCAATAGAACGCGGATCGATCCGAATCACATCGGGAGCCGAACATTGTTTCCGATCGGAACAAAAGGGATCTAATTTGTTCCCGGCGATTTAAGAGGATTTACCGTTTCAATTAAAAAATATATGGCCGCTCGTTACCGGCCGGCTCGCGCTGCCTCCGACGACAAAAGGTGTAATTGCGTCGGCGAATCAGAAACTCGGTCATCTTCTTTGCTCCCCGGACATTTTATGACGTGCTCGCTGTTGGTCTCTTTCTCGACCTCGTGATCCAAGTATGAAGAAAAAATGAGTACATACTAACACGCAGTTATAATTATTCTATTAAAATTCTCCACACTTCTATTACATTCTAAACTTCATATCTCACCTACTCATTCCTGTCATAAATACATAAAATTCGCATCCTATTGATGACAACATTGAATTGACATAATGCGTAACAGTGAAGAAGCTTTAGAAGAATTTAGGAGAACTATTTTCAGCATATTGAAACTATTGAAAAAATGGTAAGTGCATTTTTATTCGGTTTCTGTTCCTCGCGAGCGACTTAGAAAATTTTCCATAAAAATCTACAACCTTAAAGGAACATCCGTCAAGATAATAACGCAACAACGTAATACATAACACTTCTACGCACAACTATTACTTCAATAGTACTTTCTCATGTTATGACATTAATGCGACGTTACTGCAGGAACTTTCTCCGTAAATTTTCCATTCATCAACAGGAAAGACTCGCCTTCATCACGGCGTACTGTCCACCAGAGAGTACTACCTACAATTAGAAAGTTCAAAGACCCAATTGACTTAATTGTGTAATCATAAACACACGTTTCTTTATACCTAGATTACGGATCGTTACGCGATATCGTTCCATAGAAACGGCAGGAGGAGAACATTGGCGACGAGGAACAGTCCAAGCATACCTTCAGCGTATTTCAAAAATGTTTCTCTCTTGATCGAGTTCGTACATCCAGCATATAAATAGTTCAAACATGTTTTTCCTGATGTTATGTGAATTAGAGGACAATTACTTGACCAATTACAAATATGTCTTTTTCTATACCCCACTGTCGCGGGGTATACCTTTTGAGCAGACATAATCGAGGATTCTAGAGCTTCGTTGTCCTTTTCGACATACGGCGTAGATCAAAGCACAGTATCTCCTGCCCGATATATGTCTCTGGCTAGACCCGTATTTTGGACACATATCGAGTAAACACTGTAATTACTCGAGCGATTTCTAATACAATTTCAGTGTACGAAGTAGTTCAAATGTGTTTTTTCTGGTTTCGTGTATTATTAAATAATTACCTGATCGATGTGTAACGTAATTTCGCTCGTACCGCTCTAATCAACTGATTTCGCTCGCCTCCGTTTTTATGACGGTGCGCTCGCGTGAAAAAAAAATGATGTGCACGGAGACCACGGGTGTTTTGATTTTCGCATTTTTGTCGCATGGGGCGTCGTCGTCCCGCAATTAATAACTTCGTTCTTTCCGGTTCACGGTCAGAGCGGCATCAGTCGACGCTTTTTCCCTGGTCGTCTGTATACGTCGCGCGTGGCCGTTAATTAACACGGGTCGCGAAAAAGCCCCGATAACAGGATTCGCGCTATAATTGGCCGTCGGGATAGAAAGAGCCAAAGAGTGGGCGCGAGAGAAAGAGACAGCTAACGAGGTAGAGGGAGAGAGAAGAGGGAGAGAGAGGGAGAGAGAGAGAGAGAGAAGTTAGCCGTAGACAAACTATTCACGCGCAAATACAGACCTTTAATTCGCGAGGATACGCGAACCGTCGAACGACTTTCGCTGTTCCCCTTTCCAAACCACGCGCGGACAAAGGGGCGAGGGGAGGAGGGACGGGTGGGATCAAACCACCTGAAATTATTCCGGCTCGGCCCCGGTTAAGCGTCGTCGCCGAGAATGCTAATGAGTCGCCCGGCGTCGGGCTGCTGGATTCATTTCGTGAGCTAATGCAACGACGCTTTTATAAATCGCGCGACGCGCCCCCGCGAATTTCGAAATGCCATGACCTCGGCTACATGGAGGCTTCGGCGTGTTGACTGGCGAAAAGCCAGACCAGATACTGGAATAAATGTTGTTGAAATAATTTACTAGTCTGGATGGCTTTCGCATCGCCAAACAACGGCGTCGCTGTTCCCGTTGTAGTGCCCTTTTTCGGGCCAATTGCATTCCCATTCGTTTAACGCCGAGATCGCGTAATAATTAGACTGCGAACCTTTTTGCTAAATAAAATTGTGGAAAAAGGCGAAGTTACATAAAAATTAGGGGCGAGCGGATAACCGAAATGTCTGGTATTAAAATGCAAAATTAAATTGGAAAGTTGTGAAAAAAGCGTCTTACTCGTGTGATCACAAATTTTTGAGATTCCCGAACTTGAAAACCCGATTATAATATACACCTCGCGCAACTAATATTGTTATAATATATAATACGGCTGTTGACTCTAAATCCCCGATTCTATCGGAACTTTTCGACGGCCGCGTTCAAAGAAACAATAATAGGAGTATTCATCGCTTTTGGAGCGTCGCGTCCGAGAAAAACAGCGATCGTTGAATTGTGCTCTTTGACGTGTTTCATTACCCGTGGTATTAAACGCGTCGTTAGTGTTTATTTCGTTTCAGAGGACAGAACGACAGGGTTCCGTTCAGTACCGTTTGTCGGAACGCGGCCGAATCGACAGCCGCCCCCGTTGCTTCATTATTGCGCCATTGTTCCCGGTGTTATCGGCTGCAGCAGGCTACGGTAACACGGTTACTCGCTATAACGTGGCAAACCTCTTTCTCGGCCGTCGAAATAGATTTAAACAAATATTATCTGCTGGACGCGCGCCGAATTGGCACAACCGGCCACCCTCACCCCCGTTTTAACGTCTCTCAATTATAAACATCGAATTTAACAAAAATATTTCGTCCACAGGGACGCGAACGTCCATTTCCACGGACAGATCCAGGACGATCCATAAAACACGAGTCGCTATTTTAGGTTTTATTTGTTTTCTCCTTTTTGTTGTCGAGATTCATTATCGATCGAGAAAAATTAAAACCTAGAAAAATTTGTTTATACTATTATAAAATTGTTCTTTCCTGCTATACAGTGTTCGTTTTGGACATTTGTCTCAAATTTGACCAAAAGTGCTTAAATGTTTTATCGTACGTGGTTTTACACATACAATTTAAAACAAAAAACAACAAATTTAGTGAAATACGATCGAATTACTCGATCGATTACCGGGTTGTCTGATAAACTGTAATTTCGATGCATTTTTCAACCAATCTAGAAAATATCGGAAGTTCTACATTTCGAATTAATATTTACTACAAAATGGAGACGTCGAGCGTACACTTACGTCGTAAGACAATTTCGTTTCCATTATCGCCGAGTTTGCATTTTTATAGAGAAATTTAACGAACCTGAAATCGAATAAGCTCCCAATTTCCCCGTCACTGGTCCCCGGATAAATTAAGAAATAAAACGAAAAGGTATCGGATATCGTTAAACTTCGTATTCGGGCAAGTTTCAAGGAAAATGAGCCGCTGAACATTCTTCCCATTTTCCTAACAGTTGCATGATCCGATACCCGGCGGTAGAGCATAGTCGTCGACGGACGATAAGGACGTTAAACGGCGTTTTAAATATCGCGGACGCCATTTGCCCAAGGAAATTGCGACGGCCGTTGCAATCTCGGGGCGTGTGGCGCGCGCGTTCCACGGGAACTCGAAATTTCGAGCTGGCCGAGGAACCATTCAACGACGTCGCCGTTATTAATTCGACCGGCATCAATTGGGAATTGCTGTTGGGCCGCCGTATTCCCGTTTTGTCGCAATTTCGGCGGGTTTCGTTCAATTTCCACGTGTTCCCGAAGACATTTGCGCCACCGCTCCGCTCCGCGCCGGTGTGACAGTGTTGCGATCGTGAGCCGGACCAGGTGCTGCTGACGCCTGTCCAACAACGTAACGCGAATCCCCATAGTATAATTGAAATCATTCCCCTGGACCCGCGTGTCGGCGGGCCTTCCGCGCCAGGAGGAGTCGTGATTCGTTGTATGTACGCGTCCACCGTACACGACACCATTTTGCCAGCAAAAATATGCAAAATTTTATTTTATACATCGCACAACCTAGCTAACCTTTTAACCTAGTCACAGTATTATCTGAAAAAAATATGATTTTTACGAATTTCTTCTACAAAACTGAAATTTTTGTTTCAGTCGTCATTCAACACGGAAAAATCGTTTTCACCGGTCAGAAAGGAAGTCCATGAAATTTTTTAGTGAAAATTGTTGAATATCCCCCTGGTAGTTGACCAGGCGCGGCCTCTTGATTACGCAGACTATCGACCAGGCCGGCCGTATCTCAAGACAAAGAAATGAATATTCCGAGGGAAGAATTGTCGCGTCGGAGGAGCAAGAAGACGGAAGAAAATATTCCCAACGGGTCCGCTAATTTTCCTAATGGTCCAGCGGGAGACGACAGCCCCAAATAACGCAATCAACGCGGAAAGCGCGCCGCTGCAGGATAACGAGGTCGCCCGTTTATTCATCCCTTTTTTCACGGTGTCGTGAAAACCCAACGGTAATCCGAGCCTCCAACGAGCACCGATATCCTTGTTATCGTCGCGAAGACCGAGGCGAATAAAAGTACAAGCGGGGAATAAAAGCGGACTCGTCATAAATCCGTGTTTCTCACCCGCTCGCGCGTGCAACGCTGCTCTGGCCGCGGGGATACACTCGCGCCTGCATTTTTCATCTCGCCGCGAGTTTCCGCACTCTCTTTTCCTATTTTTTTTTGCTGCTCCTCCCGCTTCCCGCCCCGCGCCACCCACGCCCCGTGTAACGGCGACAAAAACAATGCCGCGGTTTCTGCAAGAGAAACTGCATTTATGGCCCGGAACCGGCTGGATACGATGCAACGTCCGGGCGAAGTGGAAAAAGCGCAGGCGACGAATTACTCGTGCCGATGCCTCTCTAATTCTAGTAATTGTTGCTCTCGCGAAACATTGATTCCGCTGGCACAGGAAAGTATCTCTGTGTGGAATATTTTTTAAATATTCTTGTTAACGCTGAACCTGCCACAGTCGGTCAAATGACCGATTTCAAATTTTTTACCGACTTATTATTTATCATTCCATTCGTGTAAATTTCACAACCAATTTATGTGACAATTTCATTACTGCGACAAAACGTTTTAGCTGTTTAATTCCTCACACAATAAATAAAAATGATATCCTCATTATGTACCTCGTACAAAACCAAAAATTTGTATATTACCATTTCCTTCATATACAATAAATTTTATCATTGCTCTTACTTTTATCTCGAATGAAAATATTCTTCACGTGAAGTATATGAATTGTTACAATGGCCCACACTCGTATTGAGAGTGTGCCTTAGTTTTGACAAAAATTGAACAAATCACGTGACCCTCTGTTGTCACAGATACATTTTGATTAAATAGCAGATATTCCGATAGATCCTCAATTTTCATGTGCAGCAGTACATTTAACGTGATCGTTGAAATATTTCTCACCCAGGACAAAAAATGTATAAAAATGGGAGAATTCAATGAACGCATAAACTTCGTTGTATTCACGTTTGAGAGTGTTGCGTGGAGTAGCGGTGCCGCGAGCCGATAAAATCCAATTTGTGAAATCCCGCGCGATCGGTGGTACCGTATTAATCACGCCAACTATCATCAGAAGTTAAGTTCCAAGGAAAATTGCTATCCGGCGCGGCGGAACAACGGAACGGCGTTTTCTGAGACGTTAATCGCGGCGCGGGGAACGCGCGATTCAAACCGCGCGACGACGGTTCGCGGCTAAAAAATTTCACGTCGATCTAAATCCACCGGGTCCCGCGTTGATTGCAATCCGAAACGCAATTACTGCACTTTAACTGGTTCTTACTGCGGAATACAATTTCGCCGTAATATTACGAGAAATAATTGATCCAGTTCCGTAAAATTTCACGGCGACGCGTTGGAAAAGTGAGAGAAAATTAATCCTTTCCGAGGCCTCCCTTTCCTCTCACCCTCCGCTGCCACCCCGTCTCCACCTTGGCTACCTTTCACCCACCCCCGCGATCGCCGCCATTTTTCCCTCCCCCGGCCAGGGCGGGGATTCGAGTCTCCTCGGCGAAATGTCGTTACAATAACTTTGCGACTGCTGGCAACGACAGAACGTTTAGGCCGTTGAATATGCAATGGGAATTACGCGCGCGGAGGAATTTCGCGGAAAACCCATGGAATTGCAGCGGAAAAATTACCTTGTCTCCGCGCGAGAACGGTCCTAGCTGCGTTTCAATTTTGGCACACGGGCACCGAGGTTCGTCTAGCTGCCAGCCCCCGGAAAATAAAAATCCTGCAAATGCTCGCGTGCGGCTGAAGTCACTTTTAATAACCATCGCACGTAATTCGTCGAGCCAAACGCATTCTCCGTGAAACCACCTTCTTAGCCTCTGTCCATCGATCTGCGATACTGTTTCGAACAGCGAAGAAGCACTTATGCATTGTTCACTGAATAAAAATATTCTCCTCATTTCAGCGAGTAATCCTCGAACACACATTTTTGTTCGTCGGCCCAGACCCTCGGGTCCTAGTCTGCAGCAATAAAACAATTTTTCGACGTCTCAGCAGATAACGTTTGATAGCCGCTTTCCTTTAATCCCAGTCGAATGAAGTCTCAAACGCACGGCGCGATCGCCTCGGCTCTCGTTCGTCAACCTGCAAAAACATCAGCTGGATACCGAACCGCAAAAATAAAAATATTTTCATCGTTTCAGCAGAGCTAAGGCAGCGTTTGATAGCCTCCCTCCTTTAACCCGAATCGAATAAAACCACGAACGCGCGCTGTCGTTTCAACTCTTATTCGTCAACTTGTAAAAACATCTCAGCTAGACACAAAAATAAAAATAATTTCGAGGTTTCGGAGCAGTCCAGGTAGGATTTTATGCTCTCCTTGTTTTAACCTGAGACAAATAAACCGTGAAGTGGACGACATAACCGTTTCGATCCTTGTGCGTCAACCTGTGAGACCGGTTCGGTACCGGTTAGGGTGCTAGACTATGAACGTAAAAGTATTTGCGACGTTTCGCCGGCTAAGGAAATACGCTTGACAAGCTTCTTATTTTAATCCGTGCCAATGGTTGTGACTCTCGTTCAACCATAAACCAACACGCGCGATAATGCATGCGACAAAATCTACTCTTCTAGTCAAGAAAATGGCACATTTAATTTTATTGAAAGACGTGCACATCTCCTTCACATCAAGGCAGCACAAAAAATTTATTTCTTTTCATAATCTTAACGAGTTGGCAACAATACGACAGTGGTTTTACGTTGTCCAAAATGTTTCCACCGTTCTGCAACCGAAATAATCGATTTTAATCGCAAATCTATAAAATCCACAGTCTACTAATTATAGTATTGCCCGGATCGACCAGCGGTCAGAGATTGCGGCACGAGCATTGTGCCCGCGGGTCGTGCAAGAATCTCGGCTGTTGCATGCGATATGCAACAGCCGAGATCGGATCGTGTATCGCGTGACCGGGTCGCGTGGCCGAATAAAAGGAGAAGTCGTAAAAAGTGGTGAGCGACGGTAGCCAGTCGAAAGTAAAAAGGCTTCTCTTGCTGCCGGACACGGACGGCGGACCCTTTTAAGCTGTGCTACCCGGAGAAGTTAACTTCGCGAGCGCTAACTCGTGTCGCTTAGGGCGCGGAGCAGGTCGCATTAAGGGGTGAACTGTCCCCGTGGACCTCGCGCGCCCCCGGGGAAAACGAAATTACGGCTGATGTTTCGCGTGCCGGGCCCGGAAGTTGCATTATTTTATTCATGCGAAGCCGCAGTTACCTATGTCGCTGCTTACGCGATCCGCTGCCACGCGTAAAGGCCGATTTACGCTATACTGCACGGACCGTGAGCATAAAACTGTCGGTGCCGGTCCTGTTGGCGCAGTATAGTGCAAATCGACCTCGTGCACCGTCCAAAATTTCTACTGGGATCCCTTACCTTCGATTTTACTGACTTTTTCAAAAATTCTTAGCGAACATAGCCCGCCGAAAAATGGTTAACGGTCCGTTTCTAAACAACTCCATTACGGTACTTTTAAATTTATTAATCTTCCTTATTTTCTTCCAACTTTTCCGGGAGCTAATTTTTCTACTGTAAATAGTTCCCAAGGTAAATTCTTAATGTTCAACACAGTGCACTCGCAGTGTTCCTGTGAAATTTTGTATTCAGGATGAGATTGCGTGCATAGTTGCTGAAATTTTATGGTTAGAGTTTTGTTTCCGCACCACGATCTCGTATTTGATAATTTGGGGTGGGAAGGGTACAAGAATTTCTAGGCTCGATATCTTCCCGACATCTCGTCGCCCGGGAAGTTTATCGTAAGTCCGCGAAACGACCGCGCATGTAAATGTAATTATCATCTAAATTGCGGGAAGTTACGAGTTCCCCGCGTCTCGGTCCGCGCTCGCGGCTTCCGTCGCAGGTGTTTGCGCTCCCTGGGGAGGACAATTAAGCGGGAGGACTGCATATTTAAATTGTTGTTACGCCGACTGCGCGGATTCGCGACCGCTCGTCTGTTTATTGGAATAGTTTTGTATCTAGATCTCCGACGGGCTAGATGTCCCGGCTAATTGGTGGTGGGTCGCATAGATATTCCCGTTACCGTTTTCCATAGTGCTATTAAGACATTCATCTTCTAGAAATTAGAGAAATTCCTAAAATTAGCTTGTATTCCAAATCTACGTACGAGTACTCATCTGCGATTACAACAGAGCATTTAATCCTACATTGTTCCAGATATAACGTTCGTGACTTCAAGTTGAAGGCATCGCTTAAGGAAAATCTGGTGACTAACAAAATGCAAGACCTCCTTAAGTTCGACATTGAATTAAAAAAAGAAAGAGATTTACGTAAGTCCCAGCTGGCAAATTCTCCTCCAATTCAAAGGTATCAGAGAAACCACCCCACAGGCTACTGTGTCCCGTATCGCTCAATCTTTGCGCATGAGGGTCCACCCAGCACGCACGTGCGTTCGAAGGACACAACGCAAGAAAGAAAGAAATTGATGGAAGAGTGGCCAAGGAGGGGTAGTCTGACCGGGGGAAAAAAATTGCCGGCAGCTGACGAGGAACGGGGGTCGGAAAAGTTGCATGAAACCAGCGGCTGGGTCACCTTCGCCCGATCCCGATGAGGTTCTATGCGGCGTTGATTGCTTCTCTCCTCTCGAATCATCCCGCGAGCTACGTGATTGGCGCTGCCGGCGTTTCGGGGGTGAAAACAGGGAAAAAAAGCACCCCCGAAATAAGCCTGAATATTCGGTGCGCACGTGGGTCGGGGCCTCGTCCTTCGGAAATGAAAGCGTTCCGGGCTGACGGGCCGCACGCGGAAGAGCATGTTCCGGGACACGTTTGCGAAATCCGGAATTGGAAAAACGAGAAACAACGAAATTGCTCGACGATCCTTCGACGAACCTCCAGCTTCCTCCTTACCGCCGTTTCGGTTCGATTATGGCCGGTCAAAGGTCGTGATCGACCGCGATGCAAAGCTGCGCCCGGGGATGGGGCGAGTTTGAAAGTGTGTCGACGCGACGGTGCTGCTTGTGTACTGCATATTGGGGCGGCTGGGAACATTATTGTTGAAGAAATTGGGCGTCCAAGTTTCCTATACGAGTTTCGACATTGTTGACGCTCGATCCGCGAGCTCGGATTTCGAGCACATAACTTTTTATCCGAGATATTAGAACGGTGACTTATTTTGTTGGAGGAAGGTAAAGCTTCGTGAGAAACTGACACATTCTCGCAATTATTATAATACATAATAATATAATTATTCCAGTATATATATATAATATTTTATAAATGTTTCATACAGGGGCCGTGAAACACACAGGAAGTAAGGGAACAGGAATTGTGCGCATTGAAATATTATTGTACCTATTCATTTTTTTTTTCATAAATCCACAAAATTTGCAGTCGAATTCTTATCGCTTTTAAAGAAGCCATTGCCTGTTATATTCGAGCGTGCAATTAGTGAAATACTCCGACTGTGAACACCGTAATCATTAAAGTAGATACAGGGGTACAATAAATCTACATTTCCTACTGGACATTATTAACACGTTGACTGCCGATCGACTAAAAGACCTCACAAATTCAAATTAATTTAGTCACTGTAATTAAAATTATACTGCCGTAGCAGTACTTCGGTTCACGTTACAATATTACGGAATGAATTAATTTTCATCAAATCTGAAGAACCGTGTCACCCACATATGACCGTCGCGCCATTCAACGCGTTCGGAACAAAGAAAAGCTAAGACCAATGAAGAGATTAATACGGGAAATGGCGAACTCTCTAATAATTACAGCTGTGAACCGATCGCTCGGACTCGCCACGATCTCCAGCAACACGATCATCGGAAGCTCTCAGATAGTTAATTTCCGCGTTCCAGCCTCGGTACAATAAAGCTCTTCAACATTGTGTCCATAAAAGAGCGGCTCCTGTAGCAAGTCTCCCCATAGCGTCTCCCGTAGCGAGTTTCCCGCCACCTCCTTACGCCCGTCGTTAACTACGAATTTTACTTTCTCGCCCCTCTCGCCGTCCCGCCCCTCTCACCCCAATTAACCATCCTTTCATCGCTGGCTGCACGCGTACTCAGCCCCGATCGCTATCAGTTCCGCCCCGCACGCTCGCGTTCCTCCTGGAAATCATTTTCCTTGGCCCCAACCCCCACGAGCTTTTCATCTTGTCGAGAACGCAGGTTCGGTCCCCGGGCCGGCACGGCCGTGAAAAGATATCGTTGGCAATCAGCGCGCATTAACAAGCATCGGAGGACATCTGGGCTCTCGCTGGGACATGGAACTGGCGCAGCACCACGGCGAAATGTCAAGAGTTCGCCATGGCCAGGGAGAAAGCGAGAGGATCGTGTACACGCGGGGATGGACGGAGGAGAAAGCGGGAGGGAGCATGACACAGAGCGTTGAACAGGGAACGCGAACCCGGGAGTGCAAGCGAGGGGAAGAGAGAGAGAGGGAGAGAGAGAGAGAAAGGGTGGTGGTGGTTGGAGGAGGAGATTTCAGCTGCAACTACAACCTACGGCTCCGTAGCTGGGACACTGGATGAGAGAAGTCGGTCGATAGAGCTCCCGGGTTTCCCTTTCTCCGTCTCTTTCACTTTGTTCCTCTCTCGCTCGTCGTTTGACTCTCTTCCATTTCCCTCTCGCGGATCCCGCGCGATTCCGCCTTTCTCTTTCTCTTTCTCTCTTCTTCGTTCGAGTTCGCTCGCGCTGCTGGGTCTGCTCTCCTCTCCTCTCGTCGCTCTCTTTCACTCTCGCCGCTTCGACTGCCTTTGGAACGGACGGATGAATGGACGGTCGGACAAATGCCGGCGGGTTCCGTTGGCTCGCAAAGTGGAGGAACTGCGCGCGACTGAAAGAGCCCAGCCGCGGAGCTGAAACGACGCGATGATTCCTCTGAAGCTTCCTCCGTCCTCCCTGAAGGGGCTACCGGAAGCTGGCCGATCCGCTCGAGATCGGGCAACCATGCGGTTTCGGAAATTGTTGTGTTGCCACCGACGGGAATCGCTCGGATTGGCCACCCTTTGAAGCAACGGGATTTGCGTACGGGGCAATCACGCGATGTGCGCGCTACCGTGAGCACACCGGGGGATGATGTTAGGGGTGCGCAGGAATGGAAGTTTTTGGAACGGGAGGACACTCTTGTCTGCACGACCGTCTTGGTAAGCTGTGCGCGAACGTGTGTCCCGCGCGCGTCCTTCGGCACGATTTCACGCGAAAGCGGACCTTTATTTTTTGATAACCCTCTGAACGCGACTTTTTTATTTTCATATTTCAAAGCAGTTCGCGGTACATATATTTGCGCTTAATTCCCTAAGTTTTGACCTCCAGTTCCACATGAACACGTTCGTGAGACGTTCTAGAAAAAAAGTACTCTTAAAGTCCTCGTACTCGTTTGTCCTCAAAAGATACTCAATTTTTCATTTACATTTATTCTAAAACCTCGAAGATTTTCATGCGTATTGCAATTGTTATAGTCCACAAAATTGCTGCAGACTGGTAAAAAATTCGTTGAACGAATTCCAAGATAATTTAACGAAAGTTGGAACAGTAGAAATTCGATTCGTAGTTTTCACAGATCTAATCCGTGCGTTGAAGGGTTAAATTGAATTTCTTTTGGAAATTATTTAGATAATTTAGTACGTTTCTAATATTAATATTTCCAATATTAATCTGTATGAGATGCGCAGGAAAGTTCGTGCCGCTTCTATTAATTACGGATGATGTTTTGTAAGCTTGAGGGAAAGCTTAAATAAGTCACATAATAATTGATTAAGTTGATTCAAGCGGTTACGAAAATAGTAATTTCAAGATGGCTCGTAGGACGAGGAACAAATTGGAAAGAAATTGAAATAATTATTTTCGTACCGCAAAAGAAATTACTTGTAAAAGAGAGAAAGACAGAATTGTTGGATCGTTGGAAAAAGGTAGTAATAGCTACACAGTTGATACGGCCAAATAAAAGAGAACGGTAATCTTCTTTTCTTGGACTGTATAGTCCTCGGGTCGGTGGAGTTCCTTGTGCACGATCAGTTTCTCTTCGCACTTTTCCCAGGCGAGTCGAGAACAACGATTACGCTGGAACAATAGGAACAAATGTAGCTAAAAGTCTGGCCTCGCGCGTTCACGAGCTCCGTCCATCGCGTTCGATTGCGTTTTACGCATTCAAATGCGCCGCGAACGCGCGAAATCCGCGTTGTACTCATTACCCGTTCTGAATCGCGAATAATCCCAATTTCGTTCGAGTTCCATTTCACGCCGAACGTAGCACACACGCGCCGTGGGAGAACTATCTGCATATATAGAAAAACACAAATTTTATTTTCCCGAGGGCTGAATATGCGACGGTCTCTCGTACACGCGAAGCGCGGAATTACGAAGTTACAAAAACCGAACGCGCGGTCCGGAACCGAAAATAAAATGATCCCGAAGCAGTAGCAGTATTTTCGTATAAACGCGCTCGAAACAAATATCCCAGGGGCCGGGACTGGATATCGTTCCAGCGAATATTCTACCCCACTCCTCCCCCTACAATTTTTTTTTTTATTTTTCGTTGCCAGCCATTGACCGATCTATTTTTTCCCATAGATTTATCCGTCGCAGCCGCCGCCGGCCCGCCGCGAAATGATATTTCCGCCATTACCAGCGCGAACGGCCGGCCGACTTCTTCGAACTTCCGATCGCCGGCCGGTTATTAAAATTCCCATCCATCAATCGTGGATCGACGCTGTCGGCCACTTTGCCGACACCGGCGTCCCTAAAAGGCTCGTTAATCAAGAGGGCTCCCAAGCGAAGGAAATAAAGCGAGACCTACAGCACGGTGGCGAGCGAAGAGGGTGGCAATTCCGCGCGGCGGACGTCCGCCTCGAGGTCTCGTGCGTGCCACGACAAGCGCTGAGTTTATACAGATTTTGACTAGGCTGATTTTCGAAGTAGAACTACAGGAATTTACTTTAACCGCACTTCAAGAAATCTGGCCAATTTATTTTAAGTTTATTTTTAGACTGGCCACATAAGAGCTTCTTTGCAATTTTAATTGTTCGTACAATTGATTTTTCAGTTACCAAAAATATTTCTACAATGAACCACACCTTCCTGATTAACATAAGAGAAAAATCAATTCAATTGTACATACAGTTCCTCAAATAAAAATTTGAAAATTCCGCCGTACGTAATTCTCTTCAACACTTGTGAATCATTCGTACAAATTACTCGATTTAAAATTGATTTTTCTGCCGATGAATTGGTCGTGCTGAATGTAGATAGAACTTCTAAAATGAAAAAGAAATAAATAATAAGAACTAGACATATATATATAATTAAATAACAATTATTAACCGCAATAAAAAGTATTATCGAATTCAAACTAAACCGAATACAGTGAATTATAAATAATCATGAATGTTATAATTCCATAAAACATCCAGTTTACGCGCAACTCGTAAACGAATGCTCCCATCAATTATATCATTTTTGGGGAACATCGAAAACTTTATTCCTATCCAATGAATCAGGGATTTCTTTTTGCTATGCGGCAACCGGGATGGAACACGTCCACGGACTGTCGTTCATCGGTCCGACCGGTTCCACGCACTCCCCATTGTCGTTCTCGCGCGTTAATTAATCAATCCCGAACGGGGAACACGGACCGAAAGACGCAGGAGGGATTTATCTTCCCCCGTGCGCGAATCCCCGAAGGAGCCGATGATAATCGAGTGTTCACCGGAAGATTAATTTATCGGGCAGTGGCGATATCATTAGGTCGCGTCCCGCGTGCGTTAAACGCCCGAATTCAGCCCGGGAATTAGCGGCGCGTGATGAACGACTGCGATCCGAGAAGGGGTTCGAGCTGACCGGAAACGATGCACACGATTCGTTCGGGTATCGATTGCTTCTTTTGCGATTCAAGCGGTTTTTTAATATCCGAGCGGACGATTCATCCGCGCAGATTACTCGTTCCAATCAAGCTATCAATCCGACATAAACGCCATCTTCAGCAATTTTTTCGAAAAAATAGTGGGTATCTTTTCAAATGAAATACTACATTTGAAAGAATGGGAATTCTGGGAATTTTGTAGTCGCAAAATCTTCGAAAGTGCCCGAATAGTATAGCGTTTCTTCCAGAAAGCACAGCAAATGTGAAGCAAAAAACGAACACACTGACAAAAATTAATGAATATTTCTTTCAAGCAAATATCCCGTTTGAAACAGCATATATTGTGCTAGCTGTATTCATTTTTTAATAATGTGCGTTCAAATTGTACATCAGACACGCTGTGTTACACGAGCTGGCAGTAATGTACTAGCAAACTCGATATTTGCTACAAATGGCACATTTGCACCGTTTCAGTAATCTCGAGTAATTACGCGGAAGGCAACGTTCTCCGATTTCTCGTTTCCTTCTTTGATCCAGTCTCGTAACTCGATTGCAAAATAGCAGGACACACTTTAAACACTCGGAAGTATCTAAAATGATGATCGTTAGCCGGCTATACTATGCACTTTCGAAAGAACAATTTCTTCGAGCTGTTTCGCGAGCAGTCCGCGGGAACGTCGTCTGCCCGCGCGTCACAATGAAGTGGTAGCAATTTTGAAATAACAAGTTGCCCTGCTCTTTGTCCCGCTGAAGAAAATTGCATTTCCGCGGTAGGAAGAAGCGGATTACGGGAGGCTCATTCATGAAACCACCAAGTCGTCGGAGTATTAAAATTTAATAAAACAGCGCCGTTGCTCCGCCAGATGGAAATACTTATGCGAGATCGCGGGATTAATGTCGGAGTTGTGTCATCGCTGGTCGGGATTACTCGTTCCTTTTCTGCATTAAATAAATCAGAATATTGCTTCTATTCTGCGAAATCTGCTCGGGGAACCTCTAATTGCTAATCGTATTTCATCTTGATTAATGTCGGCTGTTAGACATTTGAATTGGACAATACTGGTACAAGAAAATTAAAAATGCAACAAGATATTACAAGTATCGATTAAATGTAAACTAAAGCAAAAAATATAAACTTAGTGCCTCATAACTTCTACAAGAAGTTCGCGTTTCAAAAGGTTCTGTATTTTTAAAATTCGGTTTCGCAGCCAAAAATTCTGAAAAAATTCGTAGATGTGCATTGTAATAGCTACAATATGTCTGATTTTTTCAGAATATTTAATTGAAGAGGGTAAGAGAAATTACGGAAAAACCTGATTTTCTTTGTCACCCCGTTACTACCCCCCATGTCGACATATAGGATTGAAAATTGGCACGAAGTATTTTCTTTGGATAAGTTATCGAACGGCCTATTGAACTTTCGACCTCCTGATCCGGCTACACCCTTCGTATGGTGTTTCTCTTACCTCTGCTCGATAAAATCTGCAGTATACTACGTAAGAGGAAAAGGCTGGAGCGGGAGAATGTGTCGCGAAATTTAATTTTTGATTAAACTCCTTTCATAAAACTATGAAACGAGACCATAATTTTGCGTGAGGGAGCAAAGTGTGGCGTGAAGAGGCGAAAATCTGGTCGCCAGAAGTAACAGGAAGAAACGGACGATTATCAGACAGCTCCTAACGAGTTGTCAAACAATGAATTTCAATTAACGGAGCCCTCCGCGCGACGTAATCACAACGCTCCGTGACGGCAAGCTCTTTTTACGAGCCTGTGAATTAAAGGGCACCTTTGCTCAGGTGTTTTCGCGCGCTCTCACTAAATGTGGGTCACCCTCGGCACGAAATCGGACGCCGTTACGTCTTCGTCGCGTGTGCCTTTTACATCAGCACTTTATTCCCGTCGGGCGGAAGCTCTCTGGAAATCGCTCGATCATGTCCGACGGAACGGGCGAAATCGGTCGCCGCATTAGGAAAGTCTGAAGCGTAACACCCTGCGAATTCAATGGATCGTCGACGAATGAAACATTCAATAAATCAGCGTTACAGTACTAAAATTCTTCGATCGACGCTACCAACGTTTCTTGGATTATTTCTTACCAGAAAACGCTTGCATAATATATAGACGGGGAAAACTGCTTGTGTAGATTTAATTTCAATTTATTGGTCAGGCTTCCTGAAAACAAATTCCTCAAAAATAAATAACAACTAACAAACTCTTGTACTCAATTATTCAATGAGCACAATAGTCAGCCCATTACTCACTTCCAACTTGTAGCCTGATGACTCTATATTATAAAATACAAAGAAAATAATATACTAATAATGAAAACGCTCAAGATGGCTGACCACAAGCTATAAATGGCTGAATGGTGGAACAATTATATCCTATACCAATATGTATACTTGAACATAACGAAAGTGTTTGTCAATCGAACGGACAACGAAATAAAATTTCGTTTCGGCTAAAATGAAATGAGTAACATATTTTCATCGTATAATGAATAGGGGTTAAGGATGTGTGAGGTTGTCAGAATTGTTACGGTCAAAACCGCCGACTTCGACGACTCGTTCCGCAGATGGGTCCCCGGCGTCGATGACAGAATTGGCGCAGTAAATCCCGGGGAACAGTTATTGCGTATCACGGGACGTAACGATAGCCTGAGAAGAATAGGGAGCGACAACTTTATGGCAATTTAATGCGGCCGCGGGCCAGTTGGAACGTTTAAATCGTGTCGCCGGCCCGGGCCGAAAGTAAATTACGGTAAACGCCAGTAAATTCAATGCGCTCAATTGTGCTGGCCGCGCGGCCACTGTGGTCACTTACATTTGCATATGAAAGCGACGGGATCCACCGATGATATCCGCACCCGTAGAAACATCGCACGCTATATCGCCGATCGACGAACGGTTTTATATTTCATTCGGCCCGAATCGAAACCGCACGCATCACATCTTGCCCGTTCGATAAAAGTCGGACAGTGTCACTGGACGTGATACGATTTCGAATTATTCTACAGGGGTAGCCGGGCCGCATTATAGCTCGGTCGTTATCGAAGATAGAAAAAAAAATGGTGCGAGACGATTTTATGCATTTAACAAAATTAAGTTGACGGAATATAAGCAGTAGAGAGACTTTTAAAAGGAGAAACATATTTTTATTCAGTTCCAGTACTTTGTACCCGATGCGGAAAAATTTTATTTGTCTAGTCACAGTTCTGTAAACCACAATTAAAATTGTTCTATTCAATGGCGATTAAACCCTCCACACGTTTCGTTGAGCCAGACAACTATTGGTCTACACCGCGTTTGCAGTAAACGGCTGAGTCAATGTCGAAAATGTTAACTTTGCCGAAAGATCCACAGTGTAACCGTTACAGTGACGCATCAGCCAATAAGAAACGATGTCCGATACTCGATAGGATCGCCGTACCCGAAACCACGCGCCGCTATCGAGGGAGAACCGTATGTACATCGAACGGAATATTCCCCGGAGGCTCTCAAACCGAATAATGACAACGAAAACGTTGGCGAACGAAACGAGCGTTTCAAGTGCATGTAAACAGCGAGAAGTATAATCAAACAAGCATCCGGTTTAAAGGCCTTGGCGAGCCGTAATCGCCAAAATCTGGTTCATCCGCGACCCGAAACGGTCCTCGGAACTTTGGTCGGCGGATGTTCCGCGCATGGAGCGCCGAGTATACGCGTTAGATAAAACTGTGGGGATTTAGGGCAGAGGGAAACAAAATTAAATAGAAGGTGGCAGAGTGGGGAAAACCCGGTAAAGTAATCTCACACGGCACGAAATAAATCTGGCGAGCAAACGATGTCACCCGATAACCCGAATCGGCCAACACCGGTGGCTGCGCTTCTGCGACGCGAGATAAGCCGCGCAAATTGCGAAACCCTGGCTCTGACACTTTTTAATTCCTCTTTTATTTTTTTCCCCCGCTTCCTCCTCCTTTGCCTGTTTCCCTCTACACGTGTCCCCCAAAATTTCCCTCTTCCCCCACTCCCACCCCCCGCGATGTCTGCCTTCTAGTTCTTCTCCGACAGGGACGGAAACTCTCTCTCGAACTCTCTTTTGGAAAAAAAGCGCTTCGGGATAATCAAGATGACCGTGTCTCGGACAAAAGAGCGCCGCCTAGAACACGTAGAGCAAATTAGCCCGGGGTTAATTGGGTTAGCCGATGCCACCGTCGGTTTTCAACCCCTCCACGCCCCCAAACCGCCCCTGAAAACCCCACCACCCGGCCAAATGGGATACGCGCATTAATTTCTTTGTTACTCGTTTAGCCCCGGGTTAATTTCCCTCTAAAAAGCATTTCCACCGGACACGCTGACTTTGTCGGACGCGGCTGCTTCTGATAGCGACGTGATTATACCTACCGGAGATAATAATGTAAGCGACGACGATAAATGGTTCGTTGTATTTACGCGAGCGAAGGGGTTGAAAACCCCCGAACCCTCGAATTTAAATCTGCGCAACGGGGACTGCTAAAATGATTTTTGCGGGACATTGTGGTTCACTTTTACTTTCGAACATTGGGAAAATATTATTTTTGAATTTTCTTACGATGCTTCCAGATTGAAGACCTTGATCAGAAACCCTTATTTGCAGTCGCTTGTGTCGATTTGATATATTTTTGAACAAAAACTAATAGGTGGAAGACGAAACTGTGCGGACATAGGAATTTATTAAAAGTATCAAAAGGAAATTAATTTGATGACGACGAGACATAGTATAATATTATTGTGAATATAAATGTGACAATATATATACAAAGAATTCATGTTAATAAGAATTAAATTGTTTCAAACACATTGTGATCGATCAGAATATTTAACGGTCGTTGCATGCTTCATGTTCGATCGCCTAATGTCAAGGTTTCCAGTGTCCAAGTTCACGACGATTATTTAAAATTCACTCACGCGAAACAATAGAGGGGGCAGTGCAGAAAAATGCGATTTATCGCTGCAGCAAATTATCGGAAATCTATAATGAACGGTCGGTTGATAAATGAGCATCGTCAACGAAATCCGATACCAGTAATTGAAATTTCAATTTGTGATCCCCTATTGGCCGCGTTATCCGCGAAGTGAAAATATTTTATTGTCCGCGCCGTTCCAATTTGCAGGCTATCCGCGGGCAAAATAAACTCCTGCGAAAATAAAACCCGTTGTACCGTTCACTCGCATGCTTAGAGCGAACGAAACGATAGATGTGTTCGTGGTGGAAAAACCTCGATTATCCGAACGGTACCTGAATACGTAATTCACATGAAAACAGTTCAATCTAAACCGATCCAAACGGAACAGGATTCATCGAACAGCTAGGTAACTGTTCTATTATCCAAATGTTCCACTGAATGATTCGGATAATGGAGGTTCTACCGTGTGGTGGATTAAACACGTAAATATGATCCAAATCGTGCCATGTTTGGGGTCATTTCAATTAGAATATCGTCACGAATGCATTACTGAAGGTGCCATTAAAAACCCGTCAGAGACAACAAAGTTTCATAAATAGCTATTGAACTTTCAGCAGCAAGCAATCAAGGGATAGCGTATGTGTACTACATAAGTATAATTTGGGACCAAAGATTGTGAATTCTCGATATATGTCAACAACACGAGTCTTGCCAGCGTCGTGTATCGTCCAGCAGACATACCCGAGTTATGCTTACACTCCTCGGCGCGGTTCTTGACGGAGTATACCCCGCGGTAGTGGGTATAATTCCGCGACGTTTATCATCCAGGCCGTGCCGACATATATAGAGAGATCGTTGTACTGTACTTCGTTCACGACTTCGTCAGATTTCTGTCGTTGTCGAGCGTCGAGAAGAAAAAAGGTGCTGGGCATAGCGATCAGAGGCCAGGCCACTGCAGGTGCGATTATGCGAACGAAACTTGCTCGCGAGGAGGTGGTGTCGTGACAGAACACCGTTATCACGGGAACGGGACGCAACGCGGTCCAACGGAGAGTGAAATCGTCAAGCTGTTGGCCGCGTGGAACGTCGCGCGCGTCGCTCCGAAACTTCCCTGGACGGCGAGCGTGGAATTCCACGGCGCGGGAGCTAATCGTTAATTCAGCTGCAAGCTAATTAGTCGCCGTGCCGCGGCGCCGTGACAACAGCCAACGACAACGGGGACGGGACCACGGGAGCGACGTCGCCGATCCGTCCGCGTTCACGCACCGAGCGTGCACACACGCCGATTAATTTAGTGCCGGCCATTATCGCAGTTGCACATTCGCCGGCGTTGCAACGCGCCGCCTAGTCAACGCGGAAGATGAACGGTGCAGCTAGCGCCGTTATTACGCCACATCCATTCCGCTCGTATTTCCGCTTGGGCGAACCGGAGCTTCCAGACGAGCTTTCTATCGAGACACGCCACCATCGTCCACTGGATCACTCGCCTCGATCATCGTTTCCTTCGATCACCGCTCCAGCGATACGCCTGGACGCTATGTCGGATTATGCGTCGCATCCATCATGTCGGACGAGTACAAACTTTTCGATCGGGCACTCCATCAATGAGTTTCTGTAAAAATTGCTTGCTTGATCAATTATACAGCTGTCCTTGTTTTCAATAGCCTTCTTCTGTTGTACAACCAGGTGAAGCGTTCTTAATTGTTTCTTAAACGGTACAGAATGTGTCTAATTTTGGTTTAGATACAACGATAGGTACAACGATTCTCCATGTTCCTTAATATTCTGCAAATTATCTTTGCCGCTGCACAGGAGAAACCAAACAACTTTGGCACCCACACCATATTTTTATCCCTAATAGCTTCGGGGTTGCCAATTCTCCGTGGATAGTTTAAACTTGAGTCCCTCCGCCGATAAAAACAAAGTAGGTGCTTATCCTCCACTTTTGGCTGTTCTACAAACCTGCAAGGTTTCATCAAAATCGTAGGGGGTGGTTGCATAACGTTCTTCGAGAGTTTCGTCGATCGAGCCAATAGCGTTACGATCCAGCTGGCATAACCCCGAAAAGACGACGTTGCTCACACAATGGACGCAGGAGCATACTCAGAAATGAATTTGATAGGAGCAAGTCTTTCATTGCATTATCCAAAGCTTTACAGCGTCAAAAATAACCCCTGTACGAAAGTTAATTTGTGATTACGCCCTCAGTGAAGTCAAAAAATAGGGAAAGTGAAGAAAACAGAATATTGTGTCATTAATGTATGTAGAATTAAAATAAAGGGATTAAAGAACATGCATCTATTATTCTCAACTGACCAAAATTATTACAGAGGGACAGATGTGAAGGAAAAAGATTTTAGATTCTGATGAAACAAATTTTCAACGTAATTCCCAACTGAACAATAAAAACTTTTCGACGTGCGTGACGCGGCATTCCAGCGCAAGGGGTGGAAAAGTGCCTTGATAACGCCGGCGTTGATATCTAGGACCAATCACAGATCGAGTAAACTTTGCAGCACCCAACGATGGATGTTTCATCGCCGATCAGTGCTTAGCTACCCCTGGCCGATTGGCCAGCAGGGGTAGCGCATCGGCGTCGATCCCGCAACAACGATATACCCGGCGAGTGATCGAGGTTTTGCGGCGGTTAATTAACAGGACACTAACGAAGATAATTACTATTAGCATAGCTAACTGCCTAGATCGTTGGACGGCGGGAACGGGGTAGCGGCGAAAGCAGGGTTCCCCGGACAAATCACCCCTTCGGCGATGACCGAGGGGGAAAGATGGGCGTCAGGGGAGAGACGAACGAATCGGTCCAGAAGTGAAATGCGTCCTCGTCCAATCCAATTTGCGAGCGCCCTGGCTACGAGGAGGAGGGGCGGGGAGGGGACAGATGGTGGACAGGTGAGGGGTGGAAAAGGAACCTGGCCCTGCGAAAGGGGTGAGAGAAGAGCGGGATCGAAGGGTGGAGGTGGACAAGCCGGGAGCGGATAGAAAATTATTGCAGCCACGGATTGCAGCCGAATTGGATAATTAAATTTTCAGCTTCGTCGTTCGGCTTGTTCCGTACGCTCGACCCCCCCCCCCCCGTGCCCTCTCTCACGCAAATACGAGTGCACGCGCGCGTTCGCGATCTTTCTGTCTTTTTTTTTTGCCGCCGCCGGATGATTTTGCGAATTGCCTGGGAGGAACTACGGGCCGTTCGATTATTCAGGGTAAATTGGCGACCTCCGGCGGTCAAGGGATCGCAAATTGGATTTAATCTGTATTTTATTTGTATCTCGACGAGTTGCCTCCAGTTTTGTTGCGACCCGCGCCATCCCGCGGATGAACCGTTGTTCTTTTAGCGGGAACCGAGATCGTTTCCACCAGGAAATGTGATGGACCGTTGCCCGTTTCGAGCCACAATTTTATATAACAAATCGGAAACTTTTATTCCGTCCCAATTTTTTACTCCGAACGTGGAAATTCGGTTTTGTCCCGAGGTACTGTGAAATTAATTTATCGGACGTATTTCTCTCAAATATAACATCATAAATGAAACACGACTCGTTGACTTGATTCCCCGACGGCTGCGCCTGCGTCCGTTTTGATCCACAGTATCAAAGTCGTAATTTCTTTACTCAACTTCTGACAATTAAAAAATACCAATAACTCTGCAGGAGATACTTTCTAAATATATATTTCAAAATAAATAAATGAAACTGTGACGGATCCTAAATCTACCTAAATGTACCTAAAGTGTATAGTTCAAAATAGTGTATAGTTTAAAAGTCGAATTTGTTTACACAATACAAATACAAATAAATCTGAATTTGTAAGAAATTCGAGGGTTGTTCCAATGTAAAATAGTTTAGTGAGGCCACCCTGTACTATTTCCGAAAGACGTATTAATAAACCGTTCTCGGTCGAATTAGTCGAACAAAGAAATGGACATTGCACCCGGAAAAATGTTTTCCCGCAGTACGCAGTGTTTGTCTGTGAAAAAAAATGTTTGCCCCTCGGGGGGGATACTCTTTGTCAATGATCCTGCAGCCTTTTTGGAAAAATGGCGTGAGTGGGTACAAAGGGTAAAGCTTTTAAAGATATTGTACGCACTTTTCAGAGCTAATCCCACTCGGGAAAAATGACGGGGAAGTGTAACGCGTGACATACGTGTTTGCAGAGGCGTGTCTTACATTCACGAGGCATTTTTGAAGTGTCGATCGTTACGTTCGGAATGGCATTTAAGAAGATTCGGGGTATTCTTTCAGATTCATTAGCGCACAATAATTTTAGTGTCCCGCCAATCGGAGGGGCGGACTGCTCGAGGAGATCTGCAACGAGAGCGCCTTAATGAATATTTTAATTACGATAATTGAGGCGGCTTATTGTCCGCCGGGCTGGGCGTAAAAGGAATCTGAAATTAAGAACTCGTTAGGGCACGTCGTGCCGCAAAAGCATCGTCGTCTATTATTTTTTCAGAAGGAAACTGCGAGAAGGTGACAATGGCCGGTGTCCTGGCCTGTCGTGCAAACTTTTAATGAGAAATTGTTCTATACCAGCCCGGGTAGACTTTCGGAATGATCTCGCTAACTGACATCGAACACCCGATGGTCTCACCTCGTTGTTGACTCTCGTGTCGGATGATGTTGCGTCATTACACGGTCATCCCCGTGTCCCTTTGCGTCAAATATAACGAGGAAGTTCAAGGATAAAGAACATTGAATCGCGAGCGAACGCACGGAATAAAATACTGAATGGAGTGTATAGAATAAAGGTACTCGGGGGTTCAAGAGCACTCGTAGAACTACCCCTACTACCCCTGCCTTTGCATCTCATTATTACTCTCCTTTTTCTCTTCCGTGTGGCACTCAGAAAAGAGCATTGAGTTCAAAAGAAGACAAAAAAAGAAATTTATTAATCCTGATAAAAATTCCTGCTTCACTGTTCAAAAGAAAGACACAATGGTCTGAAGTGTGCATCGAGTTCAAAGGGGAATAAAAAAATTATTAATCCTGATTAAAGTTCCGCGTTCGTTGTATAGAAGCGAAGCGTACGATCACCGAAAACTTATGCGAGCGTGTGCATATTTTACAGAAGAAAAGCGGCCGAGAAGTGACGCATAACATAATTTTAACGTGTAAGCTCGGGCTTACAGGGGAATAATGGGCTTTTTGTGGGAAGTAAAATCCATTGACCGCGTGAAGACTCCATAATGTAATTCCGCTGGTTACAAAATGGCTTCCTAGCCAATCATGTAAGCAGCATCTGTTATTCTCAACTACCTGTGACGTGGACCAAGTTGTCGCTTAACTTCGTCATGACCCATATATGGGCCGGCAGACCTGTTAAACGTAATATAGCACGGGCCATTTAACGACTGTATGTACTTAAGAAATTAAACGTCCCTCTCCCATTAGGGACCGCATCGTTTCTATGTGTATTATATATTTGTCCATCAAACATTCCAACTCAACTCGGTAATTCAATTTCGATGTAATCGAAAATATTATTCAACGTTCGCAAACTCTACGAAGCACTTTCGTGCAAATTCGAAACAGACATGGAATTACTTCTACGATTAAGTACTTGAACACTGACTGTATTAACGGTGTTCCAAAATCTGGTCAGGGACGAGATCAGAAATCCTCGTGGATCGCGTTTCTTTTTCTTCCCGGTGGGGGAACAAAGGATGTAGGAAGAAGCGGCTAGGAGAAAATCGTTCGCGATCGTTGTTCCCGGCAATTTGCCGCACGCGAAACGGAAAATAACAGCGTGCCGCGAGCGTCACCGGCAGTTTCCGGTCGGCTCGGCTCGGCTCGGCGGCGATCAGCCCGCGCGCGTCCCCGTCCCGCTCCCTCCCCCTGGAATCGATGATAATAGAATCGGGGACATTCGCGTCGGGGGCGGTTTAAAATGCAATTTCATACCTAAATTCATCGACTTCTGCGTCGCGTCGGGGACTTTACGTATTCCCGGCCGTAGCTCTATGCTAATAGCGCACGAACGCGGAAGCTGCGGCGCATAAATCGGGTTAAGCCGCGGTTAGGGCGCAGCTCGACGAAAATGGGGTACACGGTGATCCAGTTACGCCGGAACGCTGCGATCTTCTATTTCGAACCCCCATACCTCGGCCCTGATCGCAAATGGGATGCACGATCGACCACCCCGCGACTCGAACTAGCCTTTAAACCTATTCGACGAGTTTGCAAACTCGCCGCCGGAATTAAAGCTGTCCCGGAACGGTTGCGAAACCCGTCGGGCTTCTTACGCGAGCGTTTGCCGCCGAACCCGTTCACATTTGTTCCTGAAAAATTATTATCAACGAGAAATACGCACATTTCATTTGCGTAGGTTGCATCAATGCCAGGTAAACGAGGACACGATTTCGGACTCGGTTTCCTTGTAAGAAAACTGCGGATCTTTATGCAAAGCAAAAATTGTCCGAATCAATCGGGAAAACTGAAGTTTAATTGAAAATATATTTTCTGTTTCAATATTTTTGAAAATACTAACTGAGGTTTACTATTCTTTTTTAACAATATAAATCCAAAGGAATAAATTTGATGAATAATTCTTCGCAGATGCATGAATTAAACTTAGTGTTAATATTCCATGAAATCCCGTTGAAGAAAAAAAATTGCCAATTCAATTTGGACTTTCGTGGGCCAGCGAAAGATGGAAGTTTGATTAACCGGTGGCGATGTAATATAATGGTATAAAATGGATATGGCCGAGCGGTATGAGTATTCCAATTATGATGTAAATGAAGAGCTTAGTCTTGATTACTGCTAACCAACATGGCGGACGGCTGCGTTGTATTTCATTTCGTTGGTTTTAAGTGTTCGCAAAGTGGATTCGGTGAAATTATTCTTCGCCGGTATTGTTCTACATTTTAGGATATAATCGCGTTCGTTTAATGGCGAGAATGATCGAAGCTCGATACTAGGGAAACATCATCGATCCCGTTACTGTACGTGATGTCAGGTCGCGACAGGGGCCTAAACCATCCGGCTATAATCGATGTAACGAATTTCCATAAAGGTACACGACATCGTCCTATTACTCGCTTAACTCGCGTCGATAAATCTACGAAAAGTCTGTGCTCGCAATTTCGTCGGCAATTACGAGCAGGTTAAACGTGCAATTCCACGGGCCACTTCGTGTCTATCTCACAAACATAAACTATTAATCAGAGTCGTCGATCTTCTCCGCCAACACTCTTCGTTTGATAGACTACAAAATAGTTGAACCATTCGAATCACTCGTACACGTGTGTACTGTTATTTTCTTTCTACGGTGAAATTCAACCAAATAAACAAAATTGCAATTTGAAATTGTAAACTTCAAACGCCATTTTTCCAGATCGAAGTAACCGGTAAATTTTCAAATTAAATTGCGGCAAACGACGAACGTTCGATGGAGTGGGCGCAGAATTAAATTAATTGCTCGTTACAGGACACCGCAGACTTTGAAAATAATTCCGGTTCCCGTGCGCGTTTCGAAAAGTGGACGGCTGAAATAGAGAACTCGAGGTGGTGCTCGGGACGTGAAAACCTTTTCGCCAACGTTAATTTCCATCGGTGAAAAGGTCGCACAATATTTCGCGGTCGAATGTCAAAAGCGAAAGGTCAGCTTTGCACCTGCGAAAATCCCGGGCAGAGGGAGTCTCGCACGGACACCCGGGAAAATTTTTATTTCGCCGAGCACAAAGGGCGGAACGTGCTGCACGCTTTGTGTCGCCCGTTCCCGGCGAAATGTCGGAAGTTCGAGAAAAATCAGTGAACGCGAAATGGCGACCTCTGACCGCTAAACCAGCAAATTAATACAGCTCACTTCAATTTGTTAAATCTGTTACACTTAACACTATTTCCACCACGTTCTAATTTACACCTATCTCGACTTATTTTTTCACGTAAAATTACTCTGTTGTATCACCAATTTCCCTTTTCTCAATCAAGTTTTATTTAAAATTTTGAAAGGTGTCTTCTCACAGAAACTTTTTATTTTACATAAAGATCCTATTTATTAAATGATAACCTGTACTCTTAAGCAGACGATATTCGAGTCCAGTTTTCGTTTAAAATGACAAAGCAAATTCTTTTTGTGTCGGACATAAATGCATTTGTACGATACGCGGTATATAAAATAATTACGTTTAGAATTGATTGGGTAATCAAATTCGAAGTGCCGGACTCTTCTGGGGCTAGAGGAACAAGTTAAACGAGCAAAAGAATGTGCAAAAAGACGTCTCGAGCGCGGCGTGGTCGAATTGCTGTTTCCCGCGGTGTGTGACGTTTCAACTGCTGATTGCTCTTGAAAATATGACGGGAAAGTAATTTAAAGTTTAAACGTCGCGCTTTTCACCGCTAAAACGCTAACAGTGCTGTGGAAATTGCTTTCGGGGGGTCCGAATCCTGCAGCGCCGATTGGGTCGCAAGCTCCATGCTGAAGGACATCAACGCGAACGTAGAAACACGTTTCCCGTAAATTGCCATCAACGAACGGGGCGGTGGTGTTGGTGCGAACATCCCTCAGAACCCGGGCAAATTCATCGGTGGGTCCCGGCGAATATTTGCGCGGTCGGTGGACGTTTTTATTAATGATTTTCGCGATCGCGATAAAAATTGTTCGCGGGGCCAGCAATTACGCCGGTGGCCGCGGCCCGGCAAGAAGCTGGAAATGAAAAACGGAATATCGTATAAATCTTGGACACGGCGGGGAATAATAATCCCGCGGGTCTGTTTTACATTCTTTTTAATTTATTACGTCGCGTAAAACGCCACCCTCGCTTCGGCCGGCACACGTTCCTTTGTCTCGATCTCTCCAACCCCGGCGCGCCCAACTCCGCCGCCGCGGATTTCATTGTATCTGAAAGCATCGCGACGTTCTGCCGCCATTGTGCTTCCGAGTCCTTTCACGTAAAATGGTCGCCGCGTTGATCTTAAATACGCAAATATTCGCGAAATAAACGCTGACAACTCTCAATTTTTCGAACCGGTCACATTTTTACGACTTTTTAACACTTTATCTAGTCGCGTTCTTAGCATTTTTAAAATAGCTTCATACTTCAGAGTAGTGTGAGACAATCTTTAATATCACAGAAAAATATCCAATATTCACTTGCAAATTAACACTGACGACTTCCGCTCAATGTTCGCTGGTATGACGCCATACGATCTAGTGACATTTCTGCATTTTTTAAATATTTCATCTGCTTGCGCTCTCGATTCGCCAAAAAACAAACTTATTTTAAGAATTTTTTTACAGGAATGACAGAAAATAGGAACCGAGTGGAACAATTTTCTCTTCCATAAAAACTTCTATAAGCTGAAAACACTAATCTTTTAAATCTCTCTACTGTTTCCAATTCAATCTACTATTATTTGCCGTCGATGCATGCAATCAACAATGTTAATTATTAAATTGCTCGTATAATAATAATAACGAAACTATGCTATCATTTGAATCAAGTTTCTGTTATCCTTTCATTAATGCATTGTGCTCGCAAGTTTATATTCGTAAAGGTTGCAGTTCAATTTTTTAAATGTCTAATAAAAACTCTGTGTACCAACGAAGTACACAAACACATTTTAGTAGCGTCACAGTTCTTGCAAATTTTAACACTGTACAAAATTTATTTAAATATGAGTTTTTTTAGGTGTTCAGATTGTCAAACGTGAAATAAAGTAACTGGACTGTTCTGAAATTAATGTGCTTCACACCATATAATGAAATGGTATTTTTCTAAGTACTTTTAATATAATACCGCCTGTTTCTCTAAAAAAAAGCTGCAGTCTGCTAACACCTAACTTAATTAATCAAATGAACCACAAAATATTAAAGGTGTATTGCTCGAAAAATAGCTCGACCGTTTTCAATTACGGTGAAAGCAATAAGGTCCACCTGCCGATTTTACAAGCGTGTCGTTCGGAAAATTGAATGGGTGTTGCGATAACAAGTGGATGTAATTAAATATTTACCCGGGACAGCGAAAAACCGTGTGTAGCATGTTGCGCGTGGCTCTTACCGCAGATATTCTACGCGATCCTTCATCCGCGCGATTGTTTGATTAATAACGGCAACCTCGTTCTTGTTGTACTTGCAAATATTATCCACGGAGGCGAACCGCTCGCCGGTAGAACGGGGACAAACATTTTCGCGCATGCGAAATCAGTTTGATTTCCTGTCGCACGGTATTTTCCATACTGGATCGGCCCTGTATTGCGAGTGTTGCTGTGAAACAGCGTGGGAACGTGGTTCACAGAACGTGCACGATGTTCGAAAATCAATTCACTAAAAAAAATACAATGTTCTTTGCAGAGAACTATGTTTGCACGTGTGCGTTGCTCCTTTGCAGAACAATCAAAAGATTAATCACATTGAAAATACATTTAATTTGACTTGAGACCACACCATTATCAAGGACAAAGACACTTTGATTTGTTGCTAAGAAAGCATTTCATGGATCGGTCTTTTAATTATTAAAAATTTCTTTTCCTGAGTTTTTCTCTTATTCCTTATACACAATATTCTCCCATAATATTCTACATAATATTTTCTCATAAAATTCAAATATGTATATCTTTAATAAGAAGTTTTCCCAGGTGTTGAAAGTATTTGTTCGAATTGTAAAACGAAACAAGCACTACCGTACTAATTGCTAAATGTGTCGTGCACTAACGACATGAGACACATGAGAACGTAGATAAAACTATCAAGACAGATTGAAAATATCCAGAGAAGCAGTTGCCGACAGGAGGGTTGAACTCACTTTTACTAAATTGACAGAAAACCACCCCCTGTTTAGTGTTACGCGTTGAAACGTATCAAGCAGAGGACCATCGTACCGAAAACATTTTTCTTTTAAAACCCACTCGCAGGTTGATCCACGTAATAAGCAAACGGCGCAGTTTCGTCGCTTAGGTTCGCCGTTTAGCGGACGACGAGCAGAATCCCTCGGGGATGGTTGATGAAATCCGCGGAGATTAGGGGATGAGGAACGACAAAACGGAGGCGTTGTACGTGGGTGTTGCATCAGACGGAATATGCAATTTCCTGGCCACCCCCGTGTTCGTCGTTCCGCCGTCGACCGGCCCTCTTTTGAACGCTGCGTTCTTCGAATATTGCATGACCGTCAACGACAAGTCGGAGGACAACCAACCCCGCTTTGTTCTCCTCATCTCGTTTTACGGGGCGGGCCCTCATATCGGGATTGCGTGGAGTCATCGCGCCACAAATTTCAGGATTATTCGATCTGCCCCCGCGAACGAAACTACGATCTCGCATCAACGAAACTCGCGGCGAGACTTAGGGCCGCGCGGCCTCGTAAAGCCGCATACTACTCGGCCAAATGAAAATAATCGGGACTAGAAACGGCCCTCGGGTTCTACCCGCTGAGCAGACCAATCTCCGCGAATCACCCTTTTACGACCTGCTATGGCGATTAATTTTTCTTTTCTTTCTTTTTTTCTTCGCCCCTCGGATTAAGGAGAGCTACCCCTTCGCTGATAGCGGATGAAATGCGTTTACTTCGAAGACGTGAAATTACGGCAGATGTGTCTCGCAGGTGGTAGTTAAATCTTTACGTACCAGCGTTTAACATTTGGCGTTAACGACAAATTATCTTAATCCCTAACCGCACGAAATACTCTATGTCTTTCGGAATGTACTTTAAAAATGCAACAATTCAATTAAAATTTTACTAATAGTTACACGTCGCATAATTATTAGCATAAATTTGACTATCCTCAATAATTTCTCTAACTCCATTTATTTTAATTCTTACGTGTGAAGAGTGGAATTACATTTCGTCCTAAGATAAAGACATCCATACATAGTGTTTGTTTGAAGCCTTCGCAACCTTCATTGACCTCTCCAGTGTAGTTTGTATTTTCGGTTCGTTAGAAAATCGTCGGAATAGATTGTATCGCTGTTAGGAGTGGGGAATTCAATTTTCTGACGTGCAGGTGCAAAGACAATCGGCAAACACGTCGTCGTTGTCTTTTATTTAACCGATTCCCCTCCGAGCGGGTATTACGCGACACCTTTAAGAGGATTTCCATGGAAACGGTGGATTACACGCTATCACGTTGCTGTTTCCATTCAATTTCTGTAACGCCCGCGACAGCGTTTTTCCACGGTTAACGTAGACTCCGTTATCTCCGACAGTAATCCATCTTCGTAACTTCTGCCGGGTCGGCGCGGCGCGGCGCGGCGTGTTTCATCGGGATCAGAAAAATGAAATTTACTCGGCAACTTCAACGGCGAGGAGGTTTTTACGCGCGGCGAAAGTGGGTCGACCCGCCTCGCCTAAATTTCCCCGTGAGTTTACGTTTCGCACCGCTCCTCTCGCGAGGAAAATTTTGTTTGAACGCCGCTCCTTACCCCACAATTTTTACGACGCCGCGAGAGATAGTTGCCGGAGAAGACGCGGCGCGAAGTTCTCGAGACAATAGCGCGCGGCATCGATTCGACAGTGTATTCGCCCGAGGTGGGAATAAGTTCCGCACGATACAAGCTTGCCACGAGAAAACGAGGGAAACCCGTGGAAACACGAGTTGCCCGAAAGACGCCATTTCGAGGGACGTTCTTCGACCACTTTAGGGGACGTTGCTCTCCTCCCTCGTGCCCGTACATAATTCGTCAACGGAATGTCCCCCGACGAAAGTCGTCAACCGACCATCCAACTCCTCTATAAAGATAGAAACGAAGATCGACTCCCAGCTCTCCCTTTCTTTCGTAAATTCGAGCGCGAGATACACTTTCCACCCCTCCGATATCGGTTCCCTCTCTCGGAACGCTCTCAGAGTCGGGCTGTAATATGATACAAACTCTCGAGGAAAGAGTTCCAAGTGCTCCCACTCGAGCCTGAACGGCAGGAAAATAAAAGCTGCGGAGTAATTGGGAGGAAAATCTCGAGTGTCTTCGAATACGTTCAACCCCGAGAAATATCGACGGAAGACGGTTACGCCGGATGCGGGCTGCGGAATAGAACTCGACGGCCTTCGAAATCTGTGCGGGTGGTCGCGCGTGAAACCGTCTAAAAATTTCTGCAATTTTTATAATCCCGTGATTTTCTGCAATCCTGACATTTTTTGATAATGCTGAGTATCCTTCGAATATTATCACTAGACTGCGGATTATTCCGCAATTTATATACTTCTATCATTTTCTGTAATTTAAATATTTATAAACAAAACGATTTTAGCTTTTTATGAGGTTGTAGCATTTGTGTTACATAAAATTTGTGCAAGATAATTACAAGGTAGAAGCTACCTAGATGTCTTAGTTCTCTTTTGTTAATAATGTTAGTGAGTTGAACTACAATATGACTTTTTCCTTGGGTTTTTGAACTACAATAAGTGTTTTCAAATTGTGAAATATTTGTAGTGTTTTGCGTTGGAGCTACTTCATAGAATCCACAGTTTAATGCTGTCAAAATGCTTCACTTCGTTAAGGGACTGTACCTCCCTAGAACGGTCAGCAGGCGAACTACATAAAACTGAAACGTAAAAAATGTATGCTAGGTTAACTTTTACAGCGCTGCCGGCCATAAAAGCACAATATGGCCGCGTTTCGAAAGTTAGATTCTTCTGGAACCACTGAGGCTCGTAAGGATAACACTTAGGCGAGTCCTTTCGTCCTGTTCGCATCACGAGACCCTTAAAATTGGAACAATGTATAAATCGTCACCAGAACCCACAGTACTGAATTCATGTTATATTTGACTGACCCTCGTAAAATGGTATGGGGAAAAATTCCCGTAAGATGCAACGTACAGATTCAGAGTCCGAACGGTTATATACGAACGGTTTTTGCTCGGGAACGATCGACGGTAGCAATTTATCACTGCAATTTTCCGAGCGAGCAGGAACGGGGGTGGTTTCATCCCCTCTTTCGGCGAGAACTCGAATCCGTCAGCGCCGGGGAAAGTAGGTCAGGACCTTCCCTTCGAGCTCCGATTCTCGAAAGTGAGAAGCACGAAATTCGCCCGCTCGCGACACCCCCGTTTCCACACCCCGTGCCAACCCTCTTTTTTTGCATCCTTACCTTTTGTAACGAGCCACAATGGGAAACAATACGGGCAGGCCGCAGGAGAATGAGAACGGTTGTTTGCTTTGGGGGGAAATATGGATGCCATCCTCTTAGTCTTTCGCTCGGGTGCACCCTCCTCGCACCCTTCCGTCCCTGGCAAACCCCCGCGACACTTGCGATGCCGCCCCTTTTCCGCATTTCACCTCTTTTGAAGGGAACGGCAACGGCGGATCTCTCTCTCCCTGGGAGAATTGCGAAACGATAAATGTTTACCTCAAGTTTCCGGCGAGGGCGGAGCACAGGCACCGTGATAAATGCATCGCATTCCGCTACTCGTCCGTCAAACCAGATGAAAAACATCCTGTTTTCCAGCAGAAAACGCGGACGTTTCCCCCGAGCGACGCGTCACCGGGCCCTGTCACGCATGAAAATCGCGTTACCGGTTTCTCGAACCCGAGAAAAACCGCCGGGAATCGATGGCCACGCTGATCGAATTCATCTTCATTAATTCGTCCCGATCCCCGGCCTCGTTAGATCTTATTTATAGAGGAAGCCGCGTCGAGTTTCCCGATTGTCGTTTGTTTTCATTAGCGGCCGCGCCGCGAAATTGGTAAGACTGCATAGTCGATCGCAAAAATTCCTCTTCACGCCGTTAGTTCACAATATATTCTGGTTTTTCATTTTCAACAAGTCGACTTTTCTCTAATCCTACGCCACCATTACACATCATTAGGCGGAAATTTCTCTGTTCGTCCCTTCCTTCAAATTTTTATTTTCCCTGTGAAATCGATTAAACATTCCGTTTATACATTACAATGTAGACTTCAATGAGTATTTCAGACTTTTCTACAGCCTGGAATAATGATCATTTAGGCCCGGGAATAAAAGACTAGTTCTGGGATGCATCTTGATGTGTCTGTTTTCATACCATTCTTAATAAGCAAAAATTCCTCTCCCTTCGAGAGAATTCAAAAGTAAAAATTTCGTGTCCGCGGAGGGTTAATAAGAGTTGCAAGTGTTACAGTGGCTGTGCGTTTCCCTCGATCGTGAAAAAAAAAGTCGAAAACGTCGAGGCCAAAGTGTGGCCGCACTTCGGTCGACATTTTTCCTCCGAAAAACGATTTCGATGGCCCTAGAGCGACGAACTGACAAACGTTACTTTTAGTTGCGCCGAACGAGTGTCATTCACGCGTGTCGCGTCGCTTAACGGACCGGGCCGGGAAGTTCTTTGAGCCCGGCAGGCGTGCAGCATAATTTGAATTTCGCCGGAGGTCGCGGGTGGGGAGGGGGGAGGTTGCGAATTTTTGCGCGAGTTGGCGATTCGTCGCGCGCATGGAAATTCACGCGTGAGAATTCTGGCGTTCAGCCGGAGGGGAAACCGGGAAACTGTGTATTTGTTTCCGAGCGCTTAATGCGATTCGTATCGGGGACGGGCGCAATCCCGCCAATTAAACCAAATATTTGCGCTCGAGCCTTCTTGCAAGGAGAACGCCATCGGCCGCCGGCCGGAAAGATCTATTGAGACGCGGCGAACGGATAATCCGGGATTACCCTACCCCGAGTAGACCGATCTCTTCCGATTATCAATTAATTAAGCCAGCCTCTCCCCCTTCGTCCGCTCGAGGGCCGCTTAATTAATTGCCGATTCAGGATTGCCGACGCATCCTGCTGCAATTAAAGTCGTAATCGTGCAAGGATATCCAAGGGGGAGAGGGACCACGACGAAAGATGAATCCTCTTGCCGGGGGACCATAATGGAAACTTCGATTCTCATTATCGAAGCTCAGACGCGAGATGCAGTCGGGAGACGGAGTCGAAAACCAATACTCGGTTTTACGCTGATGCATGGAACTAGCATGAATCTACTATACGTGGAAATGAAAAGGTTCGATGCACTGTTATTCATATTTTTCATATTTTGCGTACAGGACTCTTGGAACCTTAACGATACATGAAATCACAAAAATAGTCTTCCTCTGCATGAAAATCGGTTATTTATCCTATTTTTATAACATTGTACTCTGACATATATTAAACTTTTTGTTAGGCCCTTACAGTGAATCAATTGCATTTTATATTTTGAATTCATACCTTTAACACTAGAACTACCGAGCCCTAACCCTGACTTAGACTGATCGCTTTATAATAACAGCAAGATTGAATTTTCTCAGGTTTCATACGATTTTTATGGTAACATGTTCTCCAAAGAAGAGATATATTAAAAAATTTCTCGTGGAAATATTTTCATAGTTTCAGTAATCGTGAAAGAAGAAATCATCCACCAGTCATTTTGACTGGTTCGGTAGTTCCAGTGTTAAATCGCCATATTGAAAATTCATTAATCACTTGAGAATAGAAAGCGCTTTAGTTGTTTGTGAAAAATTAGTAAACTCGCAAAACTACATTCGATTTCGAACATTTTAGCCGTGATACAAAGTGGAAGGTTTGCTATGTTTTCAGAAATTGTTCACAGATTGACTAAAGGTGCAATTTTACAATGTTTCACACCACATAAACGAACCGTTAGCTCGAGGATGCTAGACTCACAATTAGATGCGATAACGACTTGAACAAACTCGGGCCCCGTCAGTATTTGACTACTGCAGAAACTTTGCCTAGCTCTCCAACAACGGGAACGTTGTTCAACTTTATACGGAGCACTTGTATTTCCGCGGTAGCCTCTGTTTAATTAATCGGGGTCTTATCGGGGATAATGCTTTGAGGAAGCGGAGGGCTTTTTTTAAGAAGAACGAAGACGAATGCGCTTAATTACGAAGAGATTTCTCGGAACAGCCGGTGGAACTTGCCGCCGCGCCGGTCTTGGGACAATATTAATTGTCTCGAAATGGTAAACCATCGACGTCGTTCGGTATCGGTGACGATTAAGCTGAAAAAGAGACCGTCCGATGTCTCTCGGCTTCATAACTTGTCTTTGAATGGACCATTGGTGCCATTGTAAAGGGACGAGGATGAAAATTCACCGAGTTACTATCCATTTTCATAACTACACGATTGATATCAGTATTTATTGTATTTGTCAATTTTTCGAACCTATTGCTCCTAGTGGAACGGTAAGTGATCATTAAAATGACAATTTTTATTCTTAAAGTTAAAATCGGCCCAGTTAACGACCGCTAAGGAATAAGAAATAATTTTATGCAAAAGTACACCGACCGCGTGACGAGAATCAAATTTACAAAGTGTGCCATCTGCGGCGAAGTTAGGGGATCCACCATTTCCTAATTGTTTAACGATACACTCGCCAGGGGGATTAAAACCGTGCCGGGCCGTGGCTCAGGGCGACGGTATCGAGAGGCCCATCATTTTTTAACGAGGTTGCCCCCGCCCCCATAAATCAGAATGGTGACCGGTGGAAGGGATTTATCGTGGAACTTTTAAAGAAAGCTTAGCGGGCACGCGTGGATAAGGGTGCGCCAACGGTGATCCGGCAGATACGGTGGTGATGGGAATCGCAGCTACGTTAGTGGGGATTCAGGTGACAGAGACGGAAAATGGTCCAGGAGGAAGGGTGGTTACAGGAGGGGCTGTAGGGTGGTTATGACGCGGGTGTAACCTTGGCAACTATGCATCCCCCTTTCTCGCGGCCGACACCGTCCTCTCTCGCCCTTTTCCTCCCTTTCTCTTGGTTCCCCTCCGTCTCCCACCCTGCCTCCTCCTCACCATCTTTCTCACCCACACTCTCAGTTCTCGAACGAGCGTCTTCATCCCTCTCGCGTTGTCTTCCTCCCTTTTCTCGCTCCTTTAATAGTTTCACTCCAGTTTTCCCGTCTCCTTCTCATTCAGCTTCCCCGATTCGACTACTCGACTGCAAATTTCTACTCGTTCTTTCTCCGGGAGGGGAGGGTGGGGAGGGGAGGGGGCCACGAGCACATTGACGATGAAACTGCGCGCCTTCTCTCTCTCTCTCTCTCTCTCTCTCTCTCTTTCTCTCTCTCTCCTACCCTTGTCCTTCTCCCCTACGCACAACTCCACCCACGCCTACAAACGGAGCAAAAGTGGAGCGTGTTCCTGTTCGAATGCACGCTCGTTTTGCGCTACTCCGCTCCGGCAGCTCTCCTCTCCTCTCTTTTTCACTCCTCTCCAAGCCTCTGTCGCATCGACAGCTCTCCTACTCAACAATTCCGCTATCTCGCTGTCTTTCCATAGCTCATTTGTCTTTCCCCTTCGCACCCTGCCACCTCTGCTCCTTCCTGATCGTCTTTTTATACGCCGCGGAATCTCGATTCGGAATGAATTTCGTAGCCGATCTCTCTTGGCTACGACCGAGACGAACACTCCAAGGGAACATTGTTGCGACGCTTCGACCGGTTGCGTCTGTCCATCGATTCCAACCCTATTCCCAGGGAAATACCCAGGGTGACATTCCATGCACATCATTAACCCGTCTGTTCCCTCCCTTCTACAGCAGAACTTTCTGAAAAAATTATGTACTAGCAGTGTTAACCTGTCCAGAAAATATTTGTATTCTTATCGTTCAGTTATACAGTGTTTACTCCGTCCCAAATGTCTGATGGATAATAGTCCCAGACCCACTTTCGCGGGGTGCGTCCCCTGAGGGGTCAAGAAGCTCGAGAGACCTCGGTCGCCGATTGTAAGGTCGCGAGGATCAAAGAATAGTCTCTCCTGTTCGATATAAGTGCGAGGCTGGACCCGTACTTTGGAAAGGTATCGAGTGAACACCGAAAGTATTGAAGTACTTCTACAGACTTTTCCAGAAACGTGTGGGAAAAAGAGAAGGATGGAAAGAACAGAATGGAAAGTCTGTTATGAAATGAATCTATGATTAAATATTCCAATTTTCTGTTCCAGCCCAAAGTTTGCAAGACCACTGACCCACTTCTGCGTCCGCAATCGACGATGTCGTGTCCCCCAGTGATTTCTCGGACACGGTGCCGCTCTTGTACGGAAGATTGAACGTCTATTTCGTAACGCGGCGAGTCTCCCTTCGTAAACATTGTAGAACAGCACCGAGCAACGTTTACTCTTTTCCGGGCGCAAAGAGGACACGAGCCGGTTCCCGGGTCTCATGAATATGCGCGCGACGGTAAATATGTGACCGCGTCCTTAATCAGCGACCGGGCGACGCGATTGATGCCGTTAACGTTGCCTCGGCGAGAGCTCGCGCGGATAAAAGGCACGATTTTCATTGTTCGAGCGATTGAACGGGGCTGATCACGCGGTAGAGAAATCCTCTCTTTCTCTTCGGGACGAGAAAGAGAGATGGGGGAGGCGGGGGGAGAGAGAGAGAATAGATAGAGCTCTGTTGCCGGGGCGACCGTTATTGGATCGGCATGAATATGAATGCGGGACCGATCTGTCTGTCAATAATGATACCGTGTAATGGTAATAATGGTATCTATGAACAATGGTGTACCATCATTTCGCATGGTCAACGGCGACCGGGTTGGACGGGACCCACGTCACCGGAACGCTCCCGGAATATGGAAGGTGTCGTCTTCCACCGCAATAATTCCTCCACTGATATCGATTCCCCGCTCGTGACGCTCTCGCGTGCTGGCGGCAGGAATCGATGTCCTGCTAATCGTGGAATTGTTGACTATTTAATGGAGAGTGCGAGCCGTTCTCGCCAGGGACAGTTTAGAGGGTCATTAGACCCGGCAGACATAGTTACGGAGTTTCTTGGAGGCCTCTGGGTCTCTTTCAGAAGACAATGTCTTCTTGGCCATTTCGAAGGATATCCACGATCGCGAATACACTCTTCGGTTGCGCTTGTCATGCTGCTAGACTACGGATTTTGTTGGAATTTATTCTATAAATGTAGAACAAAATCAATCTATTATTTCTTTAAAAGGTAGGATCGATTGAACCGGCTATTGCTCTGTACATGCATACATTGTATCTTCAGTTAATATACATTGTATGTTGTCCCTGGCATGGGACCTTCGATCTTAAATTGTTAATATTGGACTGTTGCTCCTCTGTTTCGATCTCTTGCGTTTCATTCGTAACGTTTCTTTAATAACGTCTTAAATAAGTAGGTAATCAATTAAAAATGCATACCACCGTGTTTGTACATGTCTTTACAACGTCTGTCCAGAGCCTTTTTTTCGATATGAACACTAAATCTCTCGAAATTAAGAGAATCTCTCTGCGGCAGCCATCTTGTAACGTCATCCTTGCTTCAGAAAGCGAGATTTCTGCCGAATATTACAAATTATTCGACAATGAGGTAGAAATTCGCAATTTGGGCTCTGGACAGACCTAGATTGGACTTTTAGGAAACACAAGTGACCATTTTTAAACTGCTCATTGCAATATTGAAGCGTCAATTTGTCAAGATTTTGACCCTTGCAAGTTCATATACGTATACGGATTTCATGTATGTGTGTCGTTACACACAGTCGACCTGTCGGCCCCCTTAAAGACGTGTCTCACAACGTGCTCCTAGAGTTACTATTCTGATACAAATCTTATTTCGTATTTTATAATAGTGTGGTTTTGTTTACTACCCATACTCCCAATATATTTTTATGGGAAATAAAAATTCTCTGGACTGATTGCATGACGTAGGATCTGCATGGGGATGCTGTTTCTCAGATGCTGTCATATTTCTTGGCTACGTGTGAAATTATGAAAATATAACAATCACAAAGTTTCAGATCAATTGGCCGGCAAATAGCAGAATAACGTGATTCAGTATGTAAAAATTGCGTATGTACGTGAAAGAGCGAAATTCATCTTGCGACGAAAAAGTATTGGTACGTTACTGAGTACAGTAATTGTACCACATAGAGCTTTCGTCGGTGATTAATCAGAGAGAAGGGTTCGGAAGTGTGTCGGAGGCGCGTGGGAGGCTCGCGTCGTCCTTCAGGCGGCTCATCTGCATAAAGATTCCTGATACGGCCTACAAGATGACTGGGGGCAAATGAGCCCGGGCCGCAATAATGTCGTCAGTTTCGCGGGCTTATTGCGCCGGGCTCCGGCCTCCTGGCGGTTTGCTCGGCACTTAATATCTCGTCGGGACTGGCAAGCCGAGGGCCCCTCGCAATATTGGGCTCGTTTCTCGTGTTTCGTTTCCGCGGTAATTCCCGTTTCTGCTGACACGACGGGAATCGCTTGCATGCCGAGCGCGCGCGCGGCCATTCCTCCGCAGAGATATTTGTCTGCCACCAGCTCTCGGACCAGCACTGACCAGGAATTCGTGCCCGCGAACAATCGCGCCTGGTCGATACTCGAACCCGCGGTAACGAACGGGAACCGCCGCGCCGACGAGCAACGGGGACTCGTTACCGCCCAATGAAACTCGATCGGAAAAATTAGTGGCTATCGATATTCCGACTCCTCCCTCGTGCCCGTACCTCCCCCCCCCCCCCCCTCGCGACCCCTCTTTGCCCAGCCACGGAAAATTGTGGCACCCGGCGAAAATACCAATTGCGCCAATGAGCGCGTCAATATTTCTCCTGGCGCCCGCAACGATCAATTTTCGCTCGTTAACGCTGCTTCGGGAAGGTACGTTTGGTCACTGTCTCGTTAGAGATAGCGTATCACCGAATTATTCTTCGCGAACGAGGCATTTTAACGTGGTTTTGTAGCGCTTAATAGCAAAAATTTTGGGTAACTTTCAGAGTAAAGCTCAGCGTGTGGTCTTAAGTAGAATAGTCCAGGATGAGGATTGAGTGTGAAACATGGCTTCTTCAATTTCCATTTAGTCTTATCTAGATGAAAACAACTGTGCTATTCTATAATACAGAATCCGGTTAGTAGTTGTCCGAAAAGATTTCAATAATTTTAATATCGAACTTCATAACGATTAAATTACTTTGATTTTGTCGGAGGTTTTGGAGGTAATTGTTCGCCAGCTAACGTGTTAACCACGTCATTTGTTTTCTAAAAAGCTAACGCTTGGCTGACGCCCGGAGAAGGATTGGGATTGAATCATGGTAAAGGCGTGGCGTAGATGGGAAACAGTTCTAATAGGCGAAGAGGAACAGCTAGATTCCGTTTGGTATCGGTTCGGGGACCATTGTCTAACAAGAGCAGAGAGCCCGGGCGTTGGATTACGGCGGAACTCGATTTACAGAGACAGAGAGAGAGAGGGGTAGGGAGGGGAGAGGGAGAGAGTGAGAGAGAACGGACCATTGACCGGAACAAACGACCGGTTTAATTCAATGTATCAAAAGCTCAGGCGACAGTTTCGTAGTCGAACGGGGTGATCGTGTTTGAAACCCTTCGCTGGCGCTCTACCACCCTCCTTAGTTCCCGGGGCTTTGTGTGTTTTGACGGGGGTGCTAACTGACCCCGTGGCTTTCAGGGAGTGCGGCGGGATTGGGAGAGGCGGGTTCCGCTCAAGAGCAGAAGAGGGTGGCATTAGGTCGAGGTCACCAGGACGCCGAAGCGATCGATTCAGCCCGCCAGCCAGCACCAGCTTCAACCCTCTGTGCTCACCCGCCGGCGACCCATCTTCCGCGACCTTCTCCTCCGTGGAACCCAAATACACTCCTGGACAAAATGATCGCGCACGCGTGCTGTCTTTAATTTCTCGAAGGCCGCACGCAATTCCGGAACGAAACGGTACCATAATTGTTACAGAAAGGAGGACTCTGCTGTTTAGCAAAGTTCATCTTTCCGAACGAAAGACAGTAATCTCGAAGGCAAAACGATAGCACATGCTCGAGCTTCGTGGTAGTGCACTAGTTTGACAGTTGTCACGCAATCAACAGTTAGTTTCATGTTCCAAAATTACAGTTAAGATTGGCTTAGTCCGAGTCACTATGCCAAGACAAGACGTCAAGTGAAAATTAGGATTATTATTGGATTAAACGATAACACAGCATGCGCTATCATTTTTGCCAGGACTGTACCACCAACATCTCCGATTCCCGCAACCGACCCACGAACCTCCGGCTCATTACACCTTTATTTACGTCCCGTCGCATTTAACAAAAACCTGGCCCACAGGGCTAAAACCCGACGAGGCTCAACACGTGGATGCCCCACATTCGGGGGTCGACTTCGATCAGCTGTTCGACCACCGTGTTCGTGGGGTTCATCTTTCGAAAAATCAACTTTCTCCATTTTTATTTTTAGCACAGGTGTTCCTAAACGTGTGTGCGAAGGGATTTCTTTCTACCCGTCAAATTAATTTAGAGGCGTTTAAAGAATGCAAATCGCAGTTGTGACAATCATACAGAGATATATTTAATAAGTGCTTATATAAACTAAGGTAGATAACACGATATTTTACAGAACGACCTAATACAGTGATCTCTCTATATATGTCGCCAAGACCTGGATGATCAATGTCGCGAAATTATCCCCACTACCGCGGGGTATACTCCGTGATGGGCCTCGAAGGTAAAGGAATATAAAAATAATACGGCTCGGATATGTCTCCTGGACGATATATGTCGCTGGCAAGACCCGTGTTGTTGACATATATCGAGAATTCACTGTATATCTTTCCGTATATGTTCGGCTTAGACCAAATTGCAATATTTTTGGCTGCGTACGTATTTAATGAGGATTCTATAGTGCACTACGTCTATACCAAACGCTGAGATTATCTTATTGGATTACTCTATTGTGCGAATTATATATCGTAATTTTGTATAATGTAAAATTTGATACGTAACAGGCGCTACGGTTTGTGGGTCTACGTTCACGCGCAACGGCGATACGATACGCAAACAAATGGATGCCTAACCTAACAGATTAATAGGCGAACGTACAATATATATATATATACTTACTGTTTACCATCGAAAAGTCGTCGCTCGTCTGTCTCATGTTCGGTTTCACATATTTCGACGTCCCCGCCGTTCTTCTGTCCCTTTCTCTTTTTTTAATTGCAAATGCCCTGGTCGTTTTAAACGTCAAACCAGCGGTTTCGACATCCTATATTTTTACCGGTTTTTACTCGTGACCACGCGACGGAAGTGAAACAGTGACGTTCTGTTATAATGCCGGTTCCCCGACTCGATTTTTAGTGAACGGATGCGATTCGTACCATGCGAAAAGGCTTTGCGCGTTATGACGTAAGTATGGTTGGATGTTAGGGCCTGAATACGTTTTCGCAATTTCCTTTACTGCAATTATTACTCCTTAAGGCTCGTCTAACTTATCCCTTTGATGCACACAAATTTTTCACTCTTCGAAGTATTATCTGTAACATCACCGACCACTATCCTCTATTTAAAGTTAACGCTGGTTAACAGTGGAAAATTGATTAGCATTATTTTGTGCGGAAATGCGTAATTATAGCATCAACATATTTTCCATAAAGAACGCACGTTACGATTAACTGTGTAAAAAATGAGTTAACCTCTCAATGCACGGATGAGAATTTTTAGAAGATTTCTTCTAAAAACTCTGAGCTTTTCTTGCGTAATGCCATTGTTGGCGCATTCCACGAAACTACTCCTGAAGCAAGAATTCGTAGACAAATTGCAAAATAATTTCAATTTAATTTCACGGATCAGAACCCATGCGTTGGTGGGTTAAAAGAAAATTTGATCGTTCAATTAGGATTTCGCATTTCCAGGAGAGATTTCGAACGCCTGCAACTACCGACGACGAATCTCACATCTCCTCGGACTTCTGTTTACTAAAGACAAGGTACAAAACGACGGGAATCATCGCAGCAGAGTAGAAGAATTAATAAATTCTTAGCAAATTTTATTAAACGCGGAAGACCGGACATCGCGAAACGTCCCAATGATATTTACTCGTTTATTGCTGTTGTCAGAGCTCCGAAAACAAATCCGAGATCGCATCAACAGCCTACTTTAAAGTGCACCGGAAGTAATTCGACGAATCGTCTCGAGACGTCTGAGAGGATCTTTAATCGACGTCGCTGTTTCGCGAGCTACGATCACGTCGAGACAAAATTACGTAAGTGATGTAAGTGTAAGCTGTATCCAGACATATATAGTTTAAAACATACTTTCTAAACATAGCTGCATCTACTCCAAACGATCTAAACGTTGCAAAAATACTTAACCACCGAACATTCGATCTAGGAGACTCCTATTTCGAAATAAACAACTTCGATATTATCTCACGCATAAAATCTATTTTGGAAATACCCGGGAAAATTGTCGAAACAATCGTTTCAGAAACCCAAGGGACAGGCGAGGAGCTCGAAAGACGGCGCACGCTGAGTCTCCAACACTTTCCTCGCTGCGACAGCAGAAAAAACCATGAGGTAATTCACGCGACGAGCCAAGTGACAATATCGATACATCGATATTATCCAGTTTTCCGAAACAATTCCGACGGGAGCCTCGCGCGCAGTCAAAGCGTCGGAGCGCGAGGATCTCGAGCGGCTAGTCTTTTGTTGGGAAATAACGCCGGCCTGTCATCGTGAATCGGAAACGTGGGGCGTGCAATGGTGCCGTGACCATGCTCGCGAGCCTCTATTTACGTCACTCTGCGTAACACGTTACGTTTTTGCAAAAGTGACCGGAACGAAAAGGGCCGGGCGACCGTCGAAATTGTTTAACACCGGCTGGCTCGTTTTCCACGACGCCGGCTTTCGGACAATCCTATCGGGGCTCGCGAAAAACGGGAACAGAAAAGCGGGACAGCGGCGAATCGATGAGGGGACGCCGGCCCGGCACGATCTTCATACCTTTATCTTTTTTCCAGCCCCAGGTAACTTTCGCCGTGCAGAATTCCTCGAGCGGCGACGGGGATCCCGGTAGCAAAGCCATCCCGAAACTTTGGTAATTACCCGAGAAGTTTATCGGGTCACGCGCACTTTCCCGACTATCCCGGCTATCATTCTAACGGCAGTTAATGTTCTTGTTTGACAGCGCCGATAGGAACAGCACGCCGCGAATTATCCGCGCGATTCATCGAAACAGCAAGAAGCAGAGTAAGTCGCGCTGCAACCCTTCTTTCTCTGCCCGTCGCTCGAAATTTCGAAAATCTTAAAACGATTTTCCAGTTTAACTCTTCGGGGACGACATCGGCACGAATATTCAAAAATTGATTACACCTGGTCAAAATAAAAATTGACACACATACATACTTCGTTCTTTCTCTAATAATTTCACGAATTTTAAAATAATGTTATCCTTGAATCACTTTAATCCTTATACTGTTTTAAAACGCACCTACTCGTAAATGCATGAAATCCGCATATTTATCGTGCACTTTCTAGAGTTTGAACATGGCTGCGAGAAACATCAAAAAGTTCACTTCACTAACAGATTAAATAGTTAATTATAGTAATAGAAAGAAACGAAAGATCGTCGTTCTCGAAGGGTTAATTACAGACAGCGTCACAATCTGGCTCTACTAGCTCTCACTCTTGCGAATCGTAGTGGGAGCTCGTGTCAGCAAAACGTTGATCGTTGCAACTGAAATTTCTTTTTTTTTTTGTTTCTTTATTGACACACTGCCGTCGAAGGCCGTTCCATAGCCAGAGATGGGCAAACTGCGGAACGAACGGAGCGCAATGAATAAAGTGAAAGGTCCACTGTAGGCTTGCCCTAACGAACAATCTGAAACGAAGACAGAAGGAGCCTTTTGTAAATCGTTGCCCATCTCTGTTTATAGCTAGCCCGTGATTCCGGTCGTCCCCGAGGGCCGAGGTCCCCGAAAAATTAGGCGACACATCCGGTTGCCTGCCAGTTCCATGTATTTGTTCCTCTTCGCGGTGTTCTTCTTGGCCTATCTGTTCCTCCACAAGGAGGATCACAGATCGCGGTCGTACGGGGGCGGGTCGGGCCGGGCTGCTCCAGGAACATCGTTCTCCGCGACCACGTGGAAAGCCGATCTAATCCCAGGACGTTCGTAGTCGGGCCTGAGGATCGATCGCAATCGCCGGGACATCCACGACCCGGGAACAGCAAAAGCAGCGTGGTGGTTCTCTACCACGGAAAACCAGCATCCCCGGAGCCTGCCCTTCGAGGCTGTCAATCGAAACGAAGCCCCTCTCGCAGTGCCTGCCAATCGCCGGCTGACAACGCGCAAGCCAAACAGCCGGACAGGTGAATCGCGATCGATCGTCTGCTGCGCGTCTTCAATCGCAACCGGGTCATTTCTCGTCGAACTGGCCACCATTTTTCTGACGACGTTGACATTTTCAGAAATAGTTTTGCGACTTTCTTACGCTCGCGTCGGTTTTTAAGTTGACGCCCATCGTTTTAGTAAATGAATGACAAAGTATATTGTCTCATGTCGCGACATAATATTTTAGTTGAATTTAATATTGACATTTTCGAAGAGAAATTTGCGGCACAGAATTTCAATCTTTTAATCAATGTTTCCAGATATCACATTTTCTTAAAGTATTCCGAATAAACAGACAAAATGGCTTTTACACAGACCACATTGAACCAACTATGAACACGATATAGTTCCTGTTTATGGAAGTTATTGGTTACAATAGGTTCGCTTAAAGTCAGCAAGACAAAAGCTCCCATGAAGTTTAATGAGTTTCGCGCTCAATTTAGAACCTGGACGAACACTTAACGCACAAAATATTTGTTCGCAACTTTCGTAAATGAATCCGGTAACAAGTTACAAGACACGATACTACACAGCTTAATAGAATGGGAACGAGTTAACCGGCGTTCCACTGCTAACGAAACTTAACAATTAGCAAGACAGCTACTAATTACCCAAACGAATTTTGTATTCTTTATTCGGATCGGGACCAGAGATTTCGACGTTCCCGTGATTGGTAGCTCGAGTTTCCCGGAGAGTTCGTACTTTTCTTCGAGTAAAATCAATATTTCCCGGCTCGGAAGTTTCTGTCCAGTAGACGGAAAACGTGGAACGCTGCCGAGTTTCCAGCTCGTGCCCTCTCCCCGAGTAATCTATATTCCTAAAACCAATTAAATCGGGCGTTCCGAGGCATTCTCGCGGTGCTATTATCGATCGAGACCGAACGGAAGTTTTGTTGTTGCGGCAAAAATCCCGGTACAGTAATACTCGGTTGAAGACTAAATCGTGCTTAAATTTTCACGACCCGTCCCGCCTCTTCAAAGGCAGAGCCTTGTGTCGATCAATCAGGGGAAAAAATAAAACTATTAGTCACGAGTGTATAATAAAAAAATTCCGAATCCAATAATTTTTACCTTACCTTTCCAAATGTAGTACCAGTGGATTGTTGAGATACTTCCGATTAAAACAAGTCCAAACACGACGTAAATCGGCCTAGTTTTATAAATCCGATATAAATAACATAATTAAGGATTTAAGTATGCTACGTACGAAGTTTATAAAAGTAGACCGATTTACGCCGTGTTTGGACTCGTTTTAATCGGAAGAATCTCAACAATTCATTGGTACCACATTTGCAAAGGTGAAGCAAACATTATTGAATTTTAATGAATTTTTAATTTGCATTTGAATTTGATGTTGCCCGACGGACTACGTCCGTTGCTCAATATTGTCTTACTTTGCCGAGGTGAGTGTCAATTCCTCGAATAGAAAACCTACCCTGTCTTGTATATTATTGCATTTCAAAATTTGCAAATGTAAATGAGCCTTGCTGTGTCCCGTTTCTCGCAGGACAAATCCAGCTGACCGAGTCCCCGTATATCCGATCGACCGAGGCCAAGCTACTTTAAGACGTCGTCGTCGACGTTTATCGAGGCGACGAGGACCACTCGCACACATTTATCCGGAGAAGACGAAGGAGGTCGGTTCCTTGTCCAAGGATCGTCGTGTCGCGAGGAAAGAGGCGCAGCCAGCGGAACAGAGATTCGATCCGGCGAGATATTCGGCCAAGTCTGCGAAAAATTTGATTAGGTCGAGTGAGGGCTCCACTTCTTGCCAGGAGGACGACTCGGATGATCCTGATCAGGCCGTAGGATCCGATAAGCACCGACTGATCGATAAAACTTGCAGGGAACGATGTCGTCCCTCGAATAATACCGCTTCGAAGCTAATGGCTCGCTTCAGGTAACCCGCCCGAGAACTTTAACAAGAGAACTTTTATTTTCGAACGAAGACAGATGTCCAGTTTCGTTACATTCGCGATGGAACATTTTTATTAAGTTTAAGCTGCAAGCCTTTCTATCCCAAGTAAATTTTTATCTGCAGAATTTGACAGAAGGCAATGTGTCGCAATTTGTGTAGCAATGAGAATTTTTTAAATTGGTTGAAAGTTTCTTTTTCGTTGAATTAAGACGATCAAATATTTCCGACATGTTTGATTATCTTGAATTGAATTAGCGAGTTAAGTACTAAAAGTGGTCGAAGAGGGCCACTTTGATCTACAACATAGAAGTTCTTTGACGGTCTCAGATGCTTCAGCTTCTCCATTAATCCTGCACTTCATTCGTTCAATAATATCCTTCTTCAATTTGACCCTACTTAGTTTTCATTTTGAAACTTTCTTACCTAAAAGCCAAGACGCGTTTGAAAGTGAAAGAACGGGACTGTAAAATGATATGGAATACATATGTAACAAAAATATATTTTCAAGAGGAAATTAGCATTAAAGCGACAGGGCTCATAGACAATCGTAGGGTCCGTCATAAAATTGAAGGTCCCTAAATTAGAGAGCTTGATAGATGTTAATTATACCGCTTGATAGTCATCAGCCCTCGCATTCGGTAGATCCCGACAGTGGCATTAATCAGTTATTGCTTGGGGCGTGGAGCTCTAAACTCGGCTCGATAGCGTTTGGCTATATCTTATGTCGGTCGTCCTGCTAAACCGAGATTTAAATAGATAATTAATCACTTGCGAGTAGAACACTGTATCAATTCAACAAATCCGTTTCGAAATCCCAACTGTATCTGTGAAATCTGTGCAATGAAATTTCTATTTGGCTCCTGTTCGTCGTAATCGACACAAACAATTTTTATTTTCTCTAGAAATGCCCCAGTTCGCTGCATTTTTCGACAAATTAAAGATGGCACACGCGTGCTATCCAATTAGTCTACGGAGTGTACAACTGTTCAACAACCTTGTTGACTTTGCAGTTTGGGGAAGGGTGACGACAAGCCGCGCAAAAACGACACAGTGTACCCGAATTTGGCCTACCTGATGCACCAGATGCACGCGTGTCCTTGCGAACGAGGCGACGACCGTGCATTCATCAGCGTGAACGACGGGGACGACGACTCTAGGCGAGTGTTCCCGTTCCAGGCGACGCCGAGCGGCAACCTGAAGATCGTCCCGAATCAGGTAAAACGATCGGACCGATCCCTGAACCAGGTTCACCGGATCCCGGGAATGTTGGCCTCAAGGGGCAGACGCGTAGTCGTTCTAGGTGGTATTCGAGTCGAAGAAAGTCAGCGTACTGGTCGCCGATCCGCAGCACACCAAGGTGAACGTCAAGGCCGAGCTGAATAGATCCGGAAACGAGGCTGTCGGACGCGTTTCCGAGTCCTCGACACGGCACAGGCTCGTCGATCTTCCCACCGGTGTCTCGTCGTCGATGATCAATCAATCGCAGGTAACTCCTACGTCCTGGTCAACGGTCCCGTCTTCTAATACCTCTTGATCGATCGACCCCTTAAAACCGTCATACCCTTTGATCGAACGCAGAAGAAACCCGCTCGTGGATATCGGCTTGCGCAGCCTCGTTGCTTTTGTTCTATCCACACTTTATTCCGTCGCGAAGATATTTTCCACTGACCTCAATAGGTGTAATGTCGAGTGTAGATCGTCGTGAGTGGAATGCGGATCTTTATGCGAAATCATGTTCTAAGTTGATCGTGAGAAATTGAAGCTGGATGTATCTCTTCTTTCAATAATTTTAATCATTCTAAAATAATGTAAGGACATTCTTGAGTCCACAAGGTCTTCATAGTTATTTTTTTCCAGAAATGCATAAAATCTGCAGTTTAGTTGTGAGCTATGAGATAGTGAATAACTCCAACAGTTTGCAATATTTCTACTTCAAAAAATCAGAGAATAAAATAAATAGAATAAGATCACTTGTGTGACAAGTGCACTCCTCGACTATTGCTCTGTAGAATTAAATCAGATATTACTGCTAGAAAACATTGTTATTAAATAAATGACAGTGCAAGGGGTTAAATGGGGTCGTTAGTTCTATCCACAAATTGCGAGTGGATAAAGCTGAGCAATCGGCATTCTTTATCATTTTCGCGGTATCAAAGAGAAGCAAGGAACACCGTCCATTATGTAAATCGGTAAAAAATTGTAAAAATTTCAGGGACAGAAGAATCCGGCGGGGACCGAAGAAACGCAGAGGATGCATCAGTTCAAAGTGAAACTGCCTCAAATGGAGGTCGAGCAAAAACAGCAAACGGTCCAGTCGACGTCTTACGAGGAGCCATTGCTGCAAGAGGTGCCGCTGTCCGCGTAAGTTTTTCGCCGTCGATCGTGCGCCATCCGCGCGGTAAAAACGCCATAGAACGGGTCGATGTAGTTTCGCTCGAGAACGACGCAGAAGAAGAATAAAAAAAGAAGAGAGAGAGAAAAAGAAAAATAGAGTCGGCCCGCGCGAAACATTTACTGCCGCGAATCTCCATGAAATTGTATCGACCCGGGCCGTTCGTTTCGCCGATAAAAGGAAAAGCGACTAGCTCGCCGGAGTGATTTCCACCGGTGTTTCCCCCAATAACGTTTGATCGGCGTAATTTCGAGCAGACTCGGATTTACGGGTGAGCAGCCAATCGATTGGGATAACATAATTCTCCCGGAGAAGACCGACTTGTATCAGGAGTTGGCCAGGCGTATCACAAATTACAAGTAAGCTTATAGTCGTGTCCGCTCGATGAAACAATGTTACGGGGGGTTCGGTGGTTAGGGGGTTAGAGGGGCGGGGCCGGGACACCGGGGACAGGATCACCGGCTAAATTTCCTCTATCGATCTTTCGAGGAACGCCGATTGTATTGTGCGAATCGATCAGGACGAGTTCCATTGCCACTTGCTCGTGCTGCAGAGCTACAGCGCTTTCTTCGACGAGAAGAATTGCAAGGAGATCGACTTGACCGGGGTGAGTTATCGGCCGTTACCGTTGCGCTGCGAGCAATAGCACGTCGGAGATCTGCTGGCTCAAAAAGCCACTGGCACGGCCATTTTTTACGCGGCAACTCCGTCCGCGAAGCTACTTTAACCGAAGCACTTCATATACCTCGGAAATTCTATGCCGGTATTATGTTGTTTAGCAACGTTTTACCGTTAAAAACTAACGTCCATCTTCTAACTGGACGACTCTTCGATCTTCAACAATGAACGCTCACGAAGACGAGTAAAATTGAAATGAAAAATGTTTCACCACAATGAGTTGCTCGCGTTGCTCGTTGAATTCAAAAGAAAATGGATTTAATCGAGTGAAGATTTGACTCGACATTCTTAGCTAAACGGTTAAGGAACGAAAAGAAGTTGTGAAAATAAATTAGTTTATTTCGTCTTGATCAGTACATCTTGTCAAAAGCGCGGAAAAGCTCCTAGAAGCCAGCAAAGAGAGAAAGCATAAAAAGCGAACCTTCTCGAGAAACTCTGGCGTATTTTCGAACACGTTTTCCTCGCTCTCCTAATTATTTATCCAAAGAATCGCGGGCGAGCATGAAAGGAACGACGTAGAACTTTAATTCCCGTGGAAAAAGAGGATCGTTCGGCGAAGCTTAGAAGCGCTCGAAAGAAATTAATCTTCGGAAGGTCGCTGCAAAACCGACCCCTTTTCCCTTGATTACCCGCGGTCGCGTCGAAGAACATCCATCAGGCTAACAAAAATGGCGTAATTACTTCGATCATTTGCCATTTCCATCTTCCGGCTGACCTGGAATGGCGACGAAGACGACGATGACGATAGAGCGAACCCGGTGATATTTCTTCGGACGTATCGCTCATTCCAAAAGCAAACGGGGTTGCATTAACGGAACTCCCTTCAACGGCACTCGTCCGCCATCGATCTTCATCCCTTAACGAACTCCGTTAAACGAGTCGTGACCATGGTCCTTCTTCCGCCGATAAGTTTAATCGCGTCGCTCCCGCGGACTGCTATCGAACGATTTATTATACCAGGGAAAAGTGGGAAACGATGCTCGTGTCTCCCGTGGGGTTTTTTTTCGCCCGGGAGAGCAACGCCGTGGATCCAGCAGCTCGCGCGCAAGATCTATTACGGCGCTATCGGTCTGCGAAACCTGCAGTTCGCCGAATAAAGTCCCTTTGTTCGCGCGATCCGATTTTCTAGCCGCTTTTCCTTCCACCGTTCCGTGTATCCATCGGCGTCCGTGTTCGATCAGCCAGCGTCGACCGTTCATCCCCCGACAACCCCTTAGCCTCGACCAGTTCTTCCGCTCGATTCCTCTTACCTCTCTCGACCAGCCATTTGTCTGATAGAGTGGGCGGCGATCTGATCAGATTCTGCGAGACCCGCGTTTGATCTCCGACGGAATTCCTCGACCATTGTGTCACCCTTGCGGCTCTGCGGCTCGGTAACATTCCGCGATACTCCTGCTGCGTGGAATTCTTCGAGGGCACAATACGACTCGAGTTTGGCCGAGGCATTCTATTAGGTCCTCGAACAAGTTTCTCCCGTTCTTTCGACGAATAAAGCTCCTTCGTTTGTATAGAAAAATAGAGAATATTCTATTCAAAGTATTATGATAAGTGCATTCCGCGATCAATGAAATTCTCTCTCCTAGCCGACACAAAATCTTTGGAATTTTTTAAAAACAGCACGTTTCTAGATAGCCAAAGTGGTCCACCCCCTTGAATGTATTACGTTAGATGATTTTTGATCAGCTACGAGAACTTCATCGCGAATTCGTACCACATTTTGATTCATAGTAGGAGCAGAAATCGATATCGGCAAGGCTTGATGATGAGGCTTCGGTGTCGCCAGCTAGGCACCGGCTAGGGGGTTGCGGGCATCCCCAGTGTCTTGTGTCAGCATTCTGTTCTTCTGGTTCTCTCTGTTCCTCGTCCTCCACCGGTGGCTCGGTGGGCTCGCAGCCAAGCGACCTTGAACTCCTTTCCACCCTCCCTGCCAGTGGCTATATTTGACTCACTTTTTAGTTAAGGGTGAATAGCGGCTCTCGAATGACGGCGCCGCGCTCCGCACCCTTCAAAAGTCGCCGCGAGAAGCGCCGGCCATTTTGTCAGTCCACCCTCGTTCCTCCAGTTCACCGACGCCCTCTTGCTCGCCGCGTGTCAAGGAAACGGCTAATTAAAAATAGCAACGGCCACACTTTCGCGTCGCCAGCCGCCCTCCGACGTTTCCAACTAATATTTCGTAGACTTCTTTTTGCCAATAACTCGAATCTATGCGATACAGAGCGGCGTCTCCTCGAACGCGTTCTCCATCATCTACGATTGGATGATCAGCCCCCAAAACGAGAGCTACCGCCTTCTGCAGAGAGACAACATCTTGGACATCTTCACTGCTGCTCAGTATCTTGGTATTAAAGGTATGTAACCATTTTCAATTTTTATAAATCGCGGAGATCGAAGTTTTCTCCCCTTCGAATATAATTGTGAAAAATAATTGCAGCAGGACTGCGGATTTTTGTGGAAAATAAAAATATCAGGAAGTCGGATGAGAATGTGTTTCTTCTTTCAATTCTAACAAGTCGAATATAAAACATTCGAAATTTTTACTACAAATGCAGAGAATCCGCAGTGTAATTATCTCAGTGTATTAACTCATTTTATGTATTAGATCCTGCAGAATCTTTTGTGTCTATAACATATGAGATTGTGAATAGAGCACAAATGATTGAATTCAAATACGTGAGGAACATGAGGTTTAAAAATTTCTTAAAATTGACACAGTTTTGCGAACATGATTAAACATGGGCTCGTGTAGTGTTCCGGGGGATGATGAGAGAATTGATGGGGAACAAGAATGTCGGACATCCTCCGAGGCTTGCTGCTCCTTTGTCTTTATTTATGTGAAGGATTTACGCCCGATGATCCTGTTTACATTGTACCTCCAGTGCCGTTTCCCATTCGCATCCATCTTCTGAAACGGCACTGTCTTGCATAATATATAGCGCACGCCTTTCCCAGCACACTTCAGAAGTTCGACCGCGTTTTACAGGAGAAAGAATGAAAAGTTTTTCGCGGCGCGATAAGCTTCCGCTGGGGAACTCTCGATGGCGCCGCGCTTCAGTTCCGTTGAATACGTCACTGTCCAACTCGAAACTTCAATAAACCATATGAGACCCGGAGAAAATAAGGGATGTATCGCATCCCTCTGTACACCGGGTCCGCGCGATACTATATCCGCGAAATTTATATCTCCCGCGTCCGTCCGAGCCGCGTAATAAACGACTGTTCTCCGAAAAATGGGGATGCGAATGGAATCTAACTTCCGTTTCGACAGGAAGAAACATTGTCCCGGCTACTGAAAGTGTTCTTAACGCATCGCTCACCGGAAACGAATTACCACGATCCTCGAAAGAGGACTTAAAAATCTTATATTACAACATAATCCCGAGGGAAATGATTATGATCATGTTTCTTCTGGATATCTTATTAGTTCTTCAGGAATTTTGCATCCTTTCAGAATCCATCCTGCATGTCCGATTAACACCGAAAATAATTTCACTTGGTCTCTTCTGTCGCATGGCGGCGTCAAGGAGATAACACTGTTGTTTTGCGTGTGGTTTCGTACAGTTTATAGGACTCCAATCCTTTTGTCATTTCTCAAATCTGATCTTGATATCCTCGGATGATATAGTGATCTCGCTGTTAGGTAGCAGTAGGGTAGCTTCTATAACGGCCCTGTCTGCTTCTTCATCTCCTGCTATGTTATGATGGGATCCACGTGATAGTGGGTTGTAAATCTCTTTGTTCCTCAGAATTAGAGGAGCAATGTTGGGCCTTCATAGACAACGACGAGTTGTTCACCGAGGACACGGCGTTCCTGCTGTACTTGGAGGGGAGGAAGAGCAAGAACATAGCCGTGATGGAGCTGATGGTGCCGAGGATCATGAAGTTCTTCCTAATGCTCGTCAGCACCAGAGACTTCCTCGACCTGAGAGTCGAGGAGCTGTGCCTGTTGCTGAAGTCGAACTACATATCTGTGAACAGGTATCGCTCTTCAGCCTATCCTCTCGCATCGCCCGCTGAACCCCTCGCCTCTTCATCAGCGAAATGGAGGTCCTGATGTCCGCGGTTCGATGGTTGATGCACGACTGGGAAAATAGGAAGAAGCACATGCTGGAGGTGATGAGATGCGTTCGGTTCGGGCTGATCGCGCCTTGGCAATTGGTGGACGTGAAAAGAAACCCGGAGAACCCGGAGTTCATGGAGCTGATGTCCTACCCGGAGGTGCAGAAAATGGTCGACGACGGTTTAGCGTAAGCTTCGAACCATCACAGTCCGGTTTCAGTTCATTCGAACATGGACCCCTTTCAGTTTCGTCATTATCAAGTACTGGTATGGCAGTCAGACCGAGGATTACTATCACTGGATCGACTTGCTGGGGCTGGCCGAGCCTACAAATCGAAATTGGGCTGGCGAGGATAAGGTACTTCGATGTTTATGTCAACCCTTGACATAAACTTTAAATCAGAAATACTGCATCACAAATGGACCAAACGACGTCAATTGCTCTGCCAAGCCATATGAGTTTACTAGATGATATGTAATGAAAGTTTTAGAAAAATTTTGTTTAACCTGAGTTACAAACAAAATAGTAGATGTTACAAGTTTTTTATTTGAGTGTGAAACGAAAATTTGAAAACTTGTTTTGTAGATTCATGGAAGTTGTTGAGCAGCCAGGGTAGCCCGATTAATAAGAATTATCTTCAATTTACTTGGGATAAGACACGCGAGTAATGCAGGGTTAAAAAATAATTTTCGTTTTTAGAATTATGTGACTTATCGGGAATTCCTACTGTACCTCGAGGAATATCAAAGAACGAAGATTGCGGAATTGAAAGGTCGAAAAGCCCGAGCGAAACCCGCTCCACCCAGCTCGCCCCCTAATGACTTCCCGTTCATGCCTCCTAGAGGGGCTAATAATCACCCTCAGAGCTCGGGTATGTTCTCAATCCTCTAATCTGTGCCTTTGTTTTTGAGTTTATCAACTTTTATGCAACTATTGGTTGCGTTAACAAGCTTGTGAAATCGAAATGTGCGCAAATGGTATCTGTTTATGAAAAACACCGTTGCGAAGATGTCACTTTAACACTCGGAAGGCGGATGGTTTTGTTCATCAACTTTTCTAAACATATTTTTAACAGTATTTTATCTAGATACTTTTTTTTACTGAAGGCAATTGCACAACTTTCGATTGAAATTCATGATCAGAAGTTGAATTGGATAAAAAATGGACCCTGGACCTCGCCATTCAAGTTTTAGTGTTAATGTAATTTGTACATTAGCCATGTCCAAACTATAACTTGCCTAATCCCCTCCTAGAGTTCTGAATCTGCTTAACGTGGACGGATAAAACATCTAAATAATCAAGGGTCATTAACAGGTGATAACGGCGCGGTTCAAAACGACCCTACACTACACTCGAAGAATGCACCCGTAAATTACCTTCCGATGGAGATGTCAGGGATGCCGATGCCGCCGAAATTTATGAATGATTACCTGAGCCACCTGGAGCGAAGCAGAGGGGTGAGTAGCCCTGGCCCGTGCCCCACTCGAAGAGCGTCCCAAAAGCCTCAATACAGACGGAACCATTGAACATCCCCAGCCGCATCCCCTAATACTTTTATATCCCACAAACGAACGGTTAACTATCTACGAACTACGTTTCTCTTCCTATCGCGTAATCGCGAGAAGCCTAGCGAACCCCTAGACATTTGTATATCGTATTTAGCTATCGTATATGTCGCATGTACCCATTAAACGTCGAGCCTGTATCAGAAAAAAGCACTCGTGCGTGTATCTTTCATTTCGCAAACTGACAAACGCGCATGCACGGAGATCGAAGACAATATTAACTTCGGAAGCGATTCTGGAAAATACGTTTGAGCATAAACTCTGTCCGAACATAAACTCGCACGTCATCGATGGATCCGAGCGGATAAATCATCGGGTGAGTCCGTCGAACAGCCCGCGATCAAAATGGCCGCGTCGTTTCACAAAGTTCCGCTTTGCCTGCTTTCAGGGATTATTACGAGGGGGTTTATCGTCAAAGAAATCTCGAGGTAAGCGGCGGCCTGCTCGTAAGTGGAAACAATAAATCTCGCCTATCAAATGTCACGGAGCTGTAGTCAAAGGTCAGAGTTTATGCAGCTCGAAATCCGTGCGCGTAATGGCACCAGCCGCCATTTTCTCGCCGCCTAAGCAACTCGCTATCGACAATGTGACCGCACTTACGGCGTATAAGCTCTTACCTTGAGATTACACCGATCTGAGCGACAATCCTGTATAGTCGAAAATTTTTAAGAGCCTACGAATCGTTTCGGAGAAACTCGATTCTTTTGTCCATTCGTTGGGCTCGAGTCACAATTTAAGACGTATATAAAATCTGGCACCGCGAGTGTCTCGAGCGCATCGAAAGACGGTCGAGTGAAATCCGAATAATGAAGGGCGATGTCTCGTTGTACAAGCATCGATATGAATTATTGCGCAGAACAAGGCGAGAGCTCCGAACACGGTCGCCTTTGACGCCAGGTTCAGCGGCGGCGGGGAATCTGCGAAAGCTGTCCATAAATCATCGGCCATCGAGAAACACAGGCAGGAACAGCCTCGACGGTCCGCGATTCTGCCGGTAATAGGAGAGAGAGAGAGTGAGAGAGAGAGAGAGAAAAGGGGAGAGCCGAGGGGTAGACAGCGGGATGGACGGGATGGATAAAGGCGCCTCTCGGTGAGAAACTTTCGTCCCCGTAGTCCGCGAGTCGTCTCGTTTCTTTTTTTCCCCAGAACGCCGGCAAATTGGATTACGAGACCCGGCAGGAGAAGAACGCGCCGGATGTTTGCCGGTGCCAGCAGCACGACTCGAATCTGATATTTTCCGCGAGGATGCAGCAGACGAGATGTAAGATGCCGAGGGACCGCGAGCAACGCACGGACTCCTGCAAATCCGAGGAGGAGGCGGCCACCACGATACAGGCCGTCTACAGAGGATATAAGGCCAGAAGGAGATTTCACGAAGTTAGTGGACAACCCGCGAAAGTTTACCTCTCGATCCGGTATACCAGGGCCGGAGTCACCGTTGAGCATGAAGGCTCATAAGATGAATTGATGAAATGTTGAAAACTGAGTAGGAGAGGGGACGTTGTTTAGAGCCGTTCGATCTTCACAAATCATGGGCGAGGCTTCCAATAAACGAACGTGGAACAGTCTTGCACGAAACGTGTCGTTCCTCTACGTTGTTACCAATAAGTTTCACTGCGAAATCCTTGCAATCACGCATTGATAGAATGTTGAAAACCGAGTAGGAAAGGGGATGAAGTTCAGAGTCGTGCCTTGTAATTTAAGGTTACGTCGAGCAAGCGCCAAACGTGTTGTTCCTCTAAACTGCAGATAAAGACATCAACGTCAGAGGTGAAGCGGAATATCAAGAAGGTGGCGGAACTTTTGGCCATCCCGATGGGCGAGGCATCGCGCAAGTCCTTGGTGGAGCCTGTCGGAATTTCAAACAGTTCAGCAAACCAAATCAGAAGTGGGAAAGAAGAAGCAGCATGGCCACCGATAGCCAAGAAGAGCGAACAGTCATGGTGGAACCAACGCTCCGTCGAGAACAAGTTGGACCAAGTGAAAAACGTGCGTTGATTTGTCAACCGTGAATGACCGATTCACTCGTCTCCTAATATAGCAATCTTAGTAAGCAAGACTAATTAGCTCGAGATAGAGTATCCAATAGTCTCATAAGGAAAAATAATTGCATACTGAGAAACCAGTTGCGAAGTATCGCGTTCCTTGCGGGCAAGATGCTTCAGCTGGTCTCTGATTAATCACCTTCTTGCTTAACGGGTTAATTAAAGCCTTCCTCTTATTAATTGCGCGTTTTATATCGCAGTACGACGAGCGTGTTCCTTCTTACGTATCTGGGGAGCAAAGACCGCAACCTACGCCGAGGAGCACATCCAGAAATGCAGCAAACACCATCAGAACCATTAAGTCTCCAAGGTTTTTCCCGAATCAGGCCGAGATAATCAGCACTCCTTCGGATAATACTGATTCGGAGGAACCGCAGTCTCCGCAGACCGACGGAAAATCGACTGGATCTGATGCCGATAACAATGCTAGGAACAATACGAAGCCGGAGGAACAAAGGGTGGCCAATTATCAAGGCAGCGACAACGCTCAGCAACCGAAAACTGTCCAGATACGAACTTCGAACTGCCCACGGCCGCTGTGAGTGTTTTCATAATTATCTTGCGCCGTTAGAGATTGGTAGAACCAGGAGAACTGGAGAAAGAACACATGAATATTGGTAAAACGAGTGGAATTCAACAAATCATAAAGATTAGATAAAGGACACGGTTAAACAAGTCGAAGGAGTATAATATCTAGACTGGATCTGTATGCACTTATGGCACGCGCCATAAAGTGTAAAATATAAGAAGACTGTGTATAATAACCGAGGATTTTAACATTTTTAATATATTTGTACCGCAAGGAATCTTCTAATCGACGAAAGAAATTTTCCGCTTAATCCCGCTTTTCATTAAAAAAAAAACATGAAAATGGTAATTTGCATTAAGAGCAACACTGATATTTCAATTCAGTAGAATTATGTTTATTTTATCCCGTTCTGTTCTGTGAAATTCGAACGTAGTTTCACGAAGTGAGTTCCTTTCGTAAAGGAAGGTAACGTTCGCAGGCCACAACGGATCAGCAACAGCATGCTGGGCTCCAAAGTCGACAGCTATTTCTTCGACGAGTCTCTATACTTTCCTGATCGAGAATCAGTCCTTGTGTTCGGCGGGGTGGACCCCCACGAAGAGTATGGCCGCGGAGGGAACACCGGCAAAGCCATCTACAGGTTCAAGCCTGACGAGAACATTTGGGAATTCGTCGGAGAAATTCCTCAGCCGCGACATCATCATTCGGTTGCTTACTTAAGAGGTCGTATCTACGTCGTGGGTGAGTAATACTCCTGTAAATTGCAAAGTGATTAGGTTCCGGTAACGATAAATGTCAATGCAAACACCTCCTACTTCGAAAACTGTTGCTTTGATGCATGCATGACTTGGGTAACTCTTCTGGCGAGAACCTAATTCCAATTAAAAATGATGAAAGTACTCGATGAAATAAATCAGAGTAAATATGTCTGCTTTTTTGTGAAGCACCGAAAGTTCTAGCGCTCTCAATCTTTTAGAGAGTCTTTTAACAATGTCTATGACCGCACGCTTTGAATATGCTTTGTTGTATGATTCAAATTATTTTATAGTTTCTATAGAGCGGTAGTCAGTGCATTATTTTATATTTGATAAAAGAACAAGTTAAGATAATAAAAATTTTATTTGATAAAAGAAAATTCGTTCTGTTCTCGATTAATACGCACAATGTGAATTTAGAATGGTTTTTTTAATCGAGCAAATGGTGTTGTTAAATAAGCAATTTCAGGAAAAGTTTTCACAATATGCTGCTACTGTATGCTTGTTTATCAAGCACACGCGTTATGAAAAGATCTTCTGGAGCAATCTACTACAGTCTATTGATCTAATACATACATTTTTCCTGTTTGACATACACCAAAATGATTCGCAATGTTGATCGAATACTGTCCGCCAGGGGTGTAGCGGAATAATAGCGAACGTTAGTGGGATTTGCCAGGGCAACGTTCTCCGTTGCCCCATTCCGTGTTTAACGAAGAGAAAAACGTTTCTCGTTAGAGCTAAAATATAAATAAAGGAGAGAACATATTGTTAGGCGGAGCGGATCCCCTGGAAGACAAAGTGCACAAAAAGAGCACCGCGGTCGGCAGCGTCTGGAGCTACGACCCGACCACCAGGACTTGGTTCAATGAACCTGGCATGCTGACAGCCAGAAAGGACTTCGGATTGGTGGTCAGTCACGGGAAAATGTACGCGATGGGAGGGCAAGGCAGGAACGGGATGTAAGTTGTTACAGACAGCATAATTACGTCCGCGGGCATGACTTTCCTATCATTTTTCTCGCTATTTAGTTTCACGCCGTCTACGGCTAATTACGAGCACTTCCACCTGTTTTATTCAATTACTGCGAATCTAACCGGTGGCTCGCGCATGATTTAATAATCGCCGATTTTGTGCAAGTGATTTTGCTATACACGGTGTCCCGTGGATGCCGGGGTCTTTTTTAGAGGAGGATTCAGTTGTTCCACGTTACAGAACCCTGAGGACCATGGAGGCTTTCGATCCGACAGATTCCACGTGGAGGGAGATGCAACCGATGCAGACCGCCAGGGTGGGACCTGCCAGCGTGAAATATCGGGATCTTATCTGGGTCGCTGGCGGGATGACAAAATCGAAGAAAGAGATGTTCTCGAAGGACGTCGAGTGCTACGACCCGATCAAAAATTTGTTAGCTCGATATTCTCTATCCCGAGTGGCCATTACCAAGATTAAACGCTTGATTTACTCGCGTCCGCGGTTTAAACGCCGGAGGCTGTTATCTGAACACGGTTCCAGGTGGCTGAAAGCGGTGCCTTTGAGGTCGCCCAGGTGCTTCGCCTCGTTCTATGTCATGTCCGATTGTCTTTACGCGATCGGAGGAGCCTCGACCACCGAGATCGCCACTCAAAGCATCGACGACATCGACGTTTGGGACGGCAACGAATGCGTTTGGAAGGAGCGAGCGAAAATGTCCATCGCCAGACACGGACACTCCATCGGATCAATAGGTTCCGTAGTCGTTGAGAAATTACTTGGACTCTGACTTGAAATCTAGGATATTTTCAGATCACTCTTGAACTATACCTTAGAACCTACCAACAGTTAGATAGTTATATAAACTAGTAAATGACCAGACTCGTACATAAATCACATATGTTGAGATTTCTGTAAAATAATTTTGGAGATGAATTATTTTACAGGTGAGCAGCTGTTAATTATCGGCGGTGTAACCACAGTATTCCTGAAAACACTAAGCAACGTGGAGTGTTACTGCTGCGACATCGAGAAATGGATGAAGGGCGTTTCTGCACTGCCACAGCCAGTTTCCGGTCACGGAACCGTGTCCTTACCTCCAGCAAACCTCTTAATAGATCACTGATAATTGTGGAGAAAACGTTACTTATTTACCATTCAATGATTGACATATTAAACCTTTATTTTCGGTTATTTATATAAGAGTTTTTTTTTCGTAATTGTAAAATATAATTCGCTTTTCTGTACGGAGTACATGTACGATTTTATACTGACACTTTACTCGAATATTTTTATATGAATAATATTTTGACATTTTATATAAATAAAACATCTCAAACACTCCAAGCTTTAGGAATAGACAACGTTCAATGCATTTTCATGAGATATTCGCAACGCTTCTAACAAAGTATTAAACCACGTTTGTTACGATGAGAATTAAAATTTTACGTGATTTTTTTTGCTGAATGAAAGATAGCGAAGAGAACTTACTCTCCTGCATTCATATTGAAAAAGTACAGAAATAAATCACAAGTTGTAAAACTTACATTGCTTAGTTTAATATATTTACAAACAAATAGTTCTGTACACGGTCTCATACTCCACATTGTTTGGAATTATTATTATCCCATAACTAGTACTAAATATGTTCCGTAATTTTCACGGACTGTAAAGCTTGTCGTTGCAAGCATATAATCACTTAATTATCGCATACATATTCTAATGTATCTCCTTACATTTAGTTTTCATTTATTATTCTCCACAAAAAGGAGGTAGCATAGATTAAGTGAAAAACGCATGTTCATTAAAATCAGTCATTATATCTCCTCCATATAAGATTTTGACACATCTGAAGGAGTTATGTTATTTGTAAGATCTCTTTCAACTTTGACCGATCACGGGTATTTAACATATCCATGATTTTTAACTTCAACTCGAGTGGAAGGTGCTGTAAGCTGGGAACAGCTACTCCTTCTCTGGTTGCTACATCTGTGCGCAGTGGAATGACCACAGTCTCTTTAAACCTATTATATAATTAATGAACAAATTATGTTATCCCTCCACTTACATAAACTTAAACTTAGCTTACCCATACCTGAGTGATATTTCTTTCAGATTTCTATATCGACCACAGAGATCGCTAGAGAAAGGATTAACATACTTTAGAGTTTGTACACAAATGGAATAAGTCTTCCTATGGTCAACTAAAGCATCAAAGTTAATAATCAACGTGTCTCCTGATGGAATTGCAACCAGCCTGCATATAACAGTAGGAGTAGCTACAAATTGAAAGCGCATGTCATAGACCTTAGTCTGCTGCGACTTCCAGTTTTCTGGTATATGCAAGGATTTCAGGTTTAAACTGCAATACATATAAGGTAGCGCATAAGAAACGAACATCATAAGAAGAAGGAAATATTGTCAAATAACAACGCGTACCATTGTGAATCACATAAGTCAGTCGTTGACACTCGAAATCCACACTCTGCTAAAAACACTATCAGCAAGGCAACTAAATAATCATGGTGTGTGGCATTCTCTTTCAAATCCTTCAATATTCCCTGCAGTGACGGTGACAATTTTGTAATTGTACTATCCTCCGCATAAGTAGGATCTGATATGGATGACATTGCAATGCATTGGTTTAAAATGTTACCAACTTAACCTGTACACCCTACACTGCGTGACACTCTAATGTAAACTAACGTAAAACATATGATTTGGCGGAACATAAAACCACGAACGAAGTATACGAGTAAGATCGAACACCCTATGGACTTTCATGGTTCAAGAAAATTACCTGATCGACAAATTCAAGAATGAAAGAGATCCTTTATCAAACTAGCTGTAATTATAGACATATCATTATAAATGAAATAATACTCATTGTGTTTTCGTGATCTGTGGGTTCCTAGAGCCCTATCATCATTTTCGTGTCATCCCTACGTTACCGATAATTCATGAATTCAGTCGTGTTAGTAAAAATCAAGTATAAAATATACTTTATTTCCACTAGTTTTTCCTTCGCGAATCTGGTCTATCTTATAAATAATTATTAGACCTCCAATTTGGAAGATGACAGATTTGAATTTAACCCATCAAAACAAGAATTCATTGAGGAATTCCAAGGTAATTTGAATAAAATTAAAACAGTACAAATTCAATTTATGGACCTCACAGACCCAATCTGTGCACACAGAAGGGTTAAAATAAAGTTATTAGTGATCAATTGTACGAATTCATTTGAGCACTTAATATATAGTTCGTCTTTGGTTTAGACAGAAAATCTCATTACCGAAAGCCTGTTAGTACCATTCTCAATGACTGCGCGTTTCAAACAAGGATTTAAAAGTGTTCTTTGAAGGATAATCCCACAAGAAATGATGGGATAACGTTCCAGATGGTGGCTTATCGCATCAGGACCAAAATTTCTGTTGCTGTTGACAGAACTTCCAGGAAATTCTTCATTGCGGATCACGAACGTTTGAAATCAACTAAACAGCCGTGCCGGCGCGCCGGTAAAGCAAGGTCGGGTCCGCGTTTAAATCTCTGAAAAATGGAAAGTCAAACTGGTTTCTGGAGAAGGCTGGCAGGTGGCGGTAGCGGTTTCGACATCCGGGAGCCGCCATCTGTCATGAGAGTCGCGCGTTATGAACCGCGAAGCGTGCGTGGAAGTTTCGAAAAAGGGATTCGGATTCGAATGCGGCGAGGCAACTATATAGCCGCGGTGCGGATAAACGCGAGTTAACCTGAAAATGGCCGAATCGTGTGAGCCGTCGGTGTCAAGTGCAGTGACCAGTGTTGTGTCCCAAGGACAAACAAAAGCGACGGAAACGCCGTGCCAAGAGGCCAATGCTCAGACACCCGGATGCCCCGGTACGTAGGCCCATCCCGAAATTATCCCGTAGCTGTTTCAAACCAGTTTATTCAAACGCGAGTGGTCGAGCGCGGCCATGCAACAAGTGGCACGGAGCGCTCTTGCATGCCGAACAGGGCCGTCACGTTTGATCCACGAGGCCCTCGTCCGTCCCACCGATTTTTTTTCTAACATGTCGTCAACGTCACGTGACTCGTCGTCCTGTTGACGAAACTTCGTTTCCCCATCAGGAAATCGTAACAGTCTATATAAAAATTCACGAGAATTATCATTCTACGAAAGTCGAATCGAACCGAAAATTGGACAGTTGATTCTGTCAAAATACGTTGCAGAATCAGGATTTAGATTGCTTCAGTTCTGAGTAGTCTCGGGGTCCTTCAATATTGGCTCGTGAATGTGCAATCAACGCACAGTTTCCGCTAGTTTATCGTGTTTAGATTAGCTATATAAAAAATCCTGCTGTAACTGGTTTTACACGAGTCGTTCCGGTTGATGAATTCGGTATTACGTTCCTGGCGGAAGGATTATTCCTAGGCAGGTGGATAAGGGACCGGGGAACGGCTTTCTTGAACGAGTTATTATGTACGCTGCAGTGGATTGTAAATGTGCACAAGTAGAGCATGGTTTTGAATTAGTCTCAGTGTTTCGGTCTCGCGGAGCCGATTATTCTGTGCGATTAATTTCGATTACCGTTACAGATGGAAGCGCGAAGACAGTCTCGCGAGGGAAACGTGTGACAGGCTCCTATACCGGTTTTATTTTATTTATTTTATCATCGTTTCACTCGCAGTTGCACAAGAGTATCCGTTCTAATTTTCGTCGCGACTTCGCGAAACAAGAGAACACTTTAGGAATCTATCTGAGTTCTCTGAGAAGCGGGGAAATATAAAAAACATAGGCGGCAAGTGGATTTATTTATCATCCTTTTAACGCTCGCGGAAGCTTCACGGATAAGTACGGTTATCGACGAAAAATTACTCAACGATAAGCGCCAACCGTGATAAATATAAAACCATAGGGCCAGTGGACTTCTCTCGCGTATTATCTCTTCGCGTTAGTCAATCCTTGATACCTGTCAAACGTGATAGAAGTGTTAAACAACGCTACGAAACTCTGACAAACTAGTTACAATTTGCATTTATCGTGCATTGGTACAATCTACTCGGCCCTTCCATTAAAATTTAACCGTATTCCGAATAAACTTCAGAAAATAACATTCGTCGAATGGATGTACATTTGTCAGCTGTATGAAACCGACTCGTTTTTTAACGATAAAATGTTGCATTTTTTCATACGCTCCTGTCTTTTCCGCGTGGTTCACGCGCTTTTGGGGAGAGGGCGCCACGGCATGTAAACAAAATTGGTTTCATGAAACTTTCAATTAAGTTTTCAATAAAAATGGTGACAAAACATGGATACTGTTATTTGATCTTCTACATTATAGCTAAGAGTACACTTACGCATTTATTTGAGTATACGTAGGAAACGTGAATGAAATATATTTCATGTACACGTTCAAATATCGTGTACCGTAACGCCGCAGTGGTCGCTACGCAACTATGCCTAAGATTGTATAATATCATAGACGAGGTATAGGAGTAGTCCAATCACCATGTGGGGTTTCGGGTCTCACGATCTGAAATACCGACATCGTTAACAACAACCCGATTTCTGACGCCCTCTACGCTGACGAACGATAAATGTTGGAACTAGATCTACGAGAACCTTAGACCACATGCGTATAATAAATGATAAAGATGCGACTCTGCACCCCGTACACGAGTACGGCCTATGTACCTCGCACAAAAGTGCGAATCTAACCATCTCAGGAGAGCAAACCTAACACCAGCTCATGAGAGCCAAGCTAATCCCGTACATGAGAGTGGCCTAGTTAACAAGAATTCAACAATACTTGAAGACGCAACGACCTGCAGGCGCTTCGCGAATACCCGTACTCATTCAAGGTCCCATCCATGAGTGAGCCCCTGAGGGACCTCCGATCGGAGGGATACCAATTTTATGCCAAAAATATCAATTTTAAGAACTTTCGAAGAAGCACATTCCAATTAGAAAAGCAGAAATAAGAAAGAATGCAAAGGGCTGCTGAATATGGGCCAAGGTAAACGAAAAAAGCATTCAAGAACCTCTGGACCACCCCGAGCTAGCTTAGGGTGGAGCAAAGTAGGCAAGTGTAGGCCAGAGCAGCTCTGGAGGACCCTTGGACCACCCCAAGATAGTCAAGAGTGACCAGGGAAGACAGGGTAATCCTGGGTAGCTGTAAATGATCAACCCCAAGGTAGGCAAGAGTAGTCAGGGAAGTCAGGGTAGCTCTGGATGACCTTCTGTCTGCCCCAAGGTAGTCCATAGCACTTCTGGTCCCTTGACTTATCCTGCCTGAGTGTTCTGCCCGATTGACTGACTGAGCTCACTTGCCGAGCTCATGTGCGCAGTGCGCAGCGATGCGCAACTCTCCCCACCCCAACTATTTTCGGTAAATCTCGATCGCCGGAATAATTACTAAACTATTCGGCATTTCATATCGCCCGACACGAAACAGCATAAGGTGACTAGCCTACTCCCACACCTCGTCCGTGATATTAATTCCACAATATTAATTCCAATCGATACGGTAGGATGTGACACAGAAATGGTAAAGGGGCTCTAGAGCTCCGCGGATGTGGGACAAAAAATACATTGGCTGATCGGTTTACTCCTATACCTGGTTTGTGCTTAGTCCCCCCTGAGGCCTAGGCACAAAAGCCCATAAGATACAATTCCTGTAGCGATGTTAAGTCCGTGAACAGTATCTTGCCGGTGGCCATATAGTTCCTGTATCTCGTCTGTAGTAAAAGCTGCGAATTTCTTTTTTAGCGGACGATACCACGCAGACAACAGAGGTCGGCGAAAAGGTAGAGACCGAAGAGACCAACACGCAAAGCAACGGTGATACCGGTGAGTGATAATCAAGGCTCTGTGACGAAGTTTCGCGGTTTCACTTATGACGTGCACGTCAGATGGAAGCACGCCAGGCGCGTCTATCGATTTGACCCGAGCTAAAACGGAAACCGAAATCTGTTCTGATTCACAGTTCGCAGTGTGGGAACTGTCGGAGCCGTAATAATGCCTTTCAAACTGCAGTCTTTTGCAATGTCATACTTCCGTAGCCAAAAAATTATTAGTTGGGCTAAAACAGATTTTCCTGCCCTCCATACATAATTTTAAAAGGTTTATAATAATTTTAATATTATTATTAAACACAGAGTAACATTCTACGAATGTTTATCTCTTATTCTTTTTCACAATCTTTACAAACAGTGAATTAATCCACCCTGAGACGTATATACTCTTCCTGAACTATTATGTACTTAGGTATTGTAATTTCTGTAGGTCTAATATTTACTATAGAAGGAAACTAAATTTGAAAATGATAAAGAAAATTTATAATGTTCATAATAATCAGGGTGTATAATAAATTTTTATTTTAATCGTGGAAGAAGCAGCTCCAAATTTGTTTTAATCTTCTTCCACAGCTTGTACCACAACTTTCAAATATTTCCAAAATATTATTCGTCCTGTAAATAATATTGTTTACCTATTTTAATTTTACATTTGACAACTTGAGCATTTGCGTTGTGAATTTTTGCTTGAAAAACGGGTTGATGCTGGTTTATGATGATTAACGGCACTCCTACGTTTGACAACAATGTCCAATAAATATTATATTCACAGCGTAACGTCTCCCGCAGATGATAAAGTTATTTATACTACAAACGTTCCGCGCAGACGCAGGCACTTGCGATTTCTCGCACTTCTTTCCCCGTCTTCGTTTTCTCCCGGAGGTTTTCGCGATAGAAGTAAACCGTGTGACTTCTAATACTCTTCCCGAGTCCCGGCGCGGTTTAACGAACTGTGAAGTTTTCGCGCGAAACCGTCGCATAAAGCCGGACGGGCGTAATCAAAAGTGACGTCGCGATTCGCGTCTCCAAGCGCTTGCGGACGGAAATGTTCGCGCAGCGCTGCCGCAGAGGATCCAAGCGCGAATCGCGCTAATCGACGCAGTTATTCGCGAACGGTCTCGATCCGATTAATTAATCGGCAATTAAATCTTGCGTGGGAATTCGTTACGATACCATCTATTATTGAGCAACTAAAATGTGTATCCCGCTAAGCGCGCGTGCAAATTACTCTCAAAGTGTTTTAATTTGTCCGGCTGCGTTTCGAAATGTATCGTTAATTCGTTGATACAAATTTAACGACGCCTTCCTGAGAAGCGGGAAAATTATTTATGATTGCTAATTTACTGTCGTCGCGCGATTATTCGTACAAGTTACGTACGACATGGGCAACAGAAACTTTCGCAGCTTCGAAATTCGCTTAATCCTCGCAGGTTTGCGATTTTCAAGGCACCTCGTACACATAAATCAGAAAAATATAACTATCGAAAAATTGTTCAGCGTACCCGTTCGACTCTACAAAATTTTATATTGAATCGTTGTAATTTAGAATTTCATAAAATCTCTTAGTTTCGCCAAACTGTGGGTGTTCAAAGTTCGAGTATCGGAACTCGCAATTTCTTTGGAACTTCTGGTTTGAAAAAGTGTATAAAATTTCGAGAAGTTTGGTAGCCGTTTTTTTTTATTTCTTTTGCGAACGGAGGCGTTCCGGGGAGAATGCAATTAAAGTTTCGCGGAAGTCGAAACGCTTCGACTACGATATGTTTTGGACAGGAGAGAAATCAGATTTCGGCTTCTTCGCGTTCGAGACCTCGGCTCGACTTCAATCCCCATGGGCGGAGGTAGTTCTCGCGCGCAAGTGTTTCTCAAAATAAATATTAGAAACGCCGAGGAAGCAGTTAACGCGCGAAATTAGGACAAACTGTTGTAAGGTCGTTCGGGGAACTGGGTCACGACAGGTGGCGATTCGAGTGGCCAGAGAGAGGAGGGCACTTTTCAAAATCGACCGCTAAACACTCGTTACGCGTCGTTGATGTTCTCTCCCCGAGATCTCTAGAGCCGCGATAGCCGAACGTTCATCCAGTCTAACGTGCATCTTTCACGCTGGTTTACCTCCTATCTTTAGTTCCGCTCCATCCTTCATCTATTCTACCCTGTCCCGTTGATAGAGGAACGAGTTTATCGGACGGATAACAAGTCAAAAAACTTGCATCCATTTTTTTTATTCGGCGAAGGCGTAACCAATCGCGCGCGAAGCAGACACGATGAGATATCTTCATAATCTTGGCTTGATCCCTTTATTCTGGTCGTTTCGGATCGTTTTTACAGGGCTTTCTATAAACAGATTGTACTAGAAAGAAATTACTTTCTTTTTTCGTGTAGTTGTTACTAGTTTTAACATGTAGATGTAGGCTAATTTTTGGTAGAATAAATTGGAAGACGTTTCTTTTAAGCATTCTAAAAAATTTAAATCTGGAAACTATGTTTTACTGGTTATAATCGATATGAATAATAGCTTGCCCAATTACATGACAAGTATTTTTATTACTGCATTTTTAATATTTGTTTCTCTCTGGAAAACTTCAACTTCACACTTCTTTTAAGCACATTTATTATATTATAGGTGTAATAGTATTTTATAAAAATGCTATTAAAAATGAAGAACCCTTTCGTCGGTTTATCAAGATTATTCTTGAGGCAAACTATAATATTAGTTCGTCACTCTGGACCAGCGCTGGGGCTGAATCACCATGTGTCATAGAAAGGAACATTTTTCTAACGTTTTTACAGGTATTAATTGCTTATGAATTTTGCTTCGGCTCTGACCTAACTGTGCAACTGGGAGAGGAGTATTTGCAGTTTTATTAGTGGCGGAAATTGACTAGTTACATTTCAGCAGCTCCACTTTATAATTTATTTATACCCATAAGAATATTTTATTAACACAAGATGAATGATCGATGGCTTGAGTGCCCGTTGGACCCATCACCCTATAAGAATCTCGTCTTATTTTAATATTTGATGGATATACTCTCGTATGGAGGAAGGAAATAAATATTGGAAGCAGAATGAAACTTCCCAATGTTCCCTCTATCCTACAGTGAATGCAAACAATTTATATTTTTTTTAACAATTTATATATAACGTTAGTACCGAAATACTAGGATAAGCAGAAGGAGGTGGTATTATTATCATTAAGAAATAGGGAATGGCGGAAGATGTGGAAGAATGAATGACAAAAGATCTGTAATATAAACCAAATCCCATGTCTTGGCAATTTTAATTCCTCCTCGGTATGATTGTGGCTTGGCATTTTTCGATCAAGTTCAATTTTTCCGGGCGTAGTTCCGTAGTTAAAAGAAAATGGAGTACGGATAATTCCGGAGCCCGGTAGCGGCCATAACTGTCCATCCACAGTACAGGGCGCCCTACTGGAATCTCGTCTGGTTCAAATACAAAAATCGATATCCTATTTTACAACATACGTTCCTCCTCGGTATGATTTTGGCTTGGCATTTTTCGCTCAAGTTCAATTTTTCCGGGCGTAATTCCGTAGTTAAAAGAAAATGGAGTACGGATAACTCCGGAGCCCGGTAGCGGCCATACATGTCAATTCACAGCACAGGTCGCCCTACTGGAATCTCGTCTGGTTCAAATATAAAAATCGATATCCTATTTTACAACATGTGTTCCTCCTCGGTATGATTTTGGCTTGGCATTTTTCGCTCAAGTTCAATTTTTCCGGGCGTAATTTCGTAGTTAAAAGAAAATGGAGTACGGATAATTCCGGAGCCCGGTAGCGGCCATAACTGTCCATCCACAGTACAGGGCGCCCTACTGGAATCTCGTCTGGTTCAAATACAAAAATCGATATCCTATTTTACAACATGTGTTCCTCCTCGGTATGATTTTGGCTTGGCATTATCGACTCGAGTTGAATTTTTCGTCTGAGAGGTTCAAAGAAAATTCGGACAAACGACACGGTGTGGCCGGCGACGTGCCACTGGGGCATTCGTATTCCGGAATCGGGCCTCGTTCACGGTTAGCTGGTGTGCGGTAGTATGTCGTATGCGTATTTCGAAGCCCGGTAGCGGGCTTAAGCTTGCGCCGTTTGGCCTCTTCCTCTTTCTCTGTTTCTCCGCGTCGCATCTGCCTCACTCTGACACCCTTCCCGCCCTTCTCTCTCGCTCCATCGGCGCGTTCTCCATCCTCCGGGTTGCTCCCTGGTTCTCTCTCATCCCCAGTGCGCGCATCGAACCCGTCCTGGACGAAAGTCCTTCCCGCTCCGTCGCACGTAGGACGCACGTTTCATCCCCGAGATCCATCCGCTGATCCGAAGCTACGCAGGATTCGCGTGTGTCGCACGCGAACGCAACGCACGCCCACGCACCAGAAGCGCACACGCACTTGCCGCGAGTGACCACCGCGGAAAACACGGCCGTGTGCTCTCGCGACCGGGTCGAGGGTCGTGCGTGGATCTCGTTGTGTGTTCCGCGGTCTCACGCGGGATCCAGAGGAGCGATCGATATCCCCTGGACCGGAAGTGAGCCAGTTTACAAGGTTCCCAGTGCTCTGGAAAACGTGAACAACCCGCCAGTGCGTGTTCATACGAATCCTCCGCAGCTCAACGTTCTTCGGCCCCCTTCCGTTTGGTGAACGTCGAGTCATCGATCCGCACCGGGTCTTGGACTGTTCGAAGGATCATCCGTGCGGATTCGCATCATCAAGCTTCTAGATCCTTCGTTTACCCTCCCCGAATTTTTTTAAGCTTCCAAGTTATTTTATGTAAGTAAACCGAGTGTCACCGGTTCAGACACTCCTTGCAACGATCGCTTCGCGGGTCTGTCGGGGGGATATCGTAACGTGCTACGGCAGTTCTCGTTTAAAATGTTCATCCGTATCGAACGGAATATTAATAGCATCTTTTAATCAAGTTTTCCAGTCAAGCCAGTTCATTTTCCGAGTGACGGGTCTGCACAGAAACGAAGAGATTAACCGTTCGCGGTGGAATAAAGACTGCTATGAAAGATGGCTGTCTCGAGGCAAAAGTGAATTGCATTTCTTCCTCTCGCGGTGTGACACTTTTCCGTAGATAGCAGTTCATTGTATAGTTATCATTGAGATTCCGTTTGAAACGCCAGTAATTGTATTTCCAGACGAACGATTATACCCGTTCTCTGTCTTCTCGATAATACTGTCCCGGAGAAAATATTTCTTGGATAATAGTTCATAATTGATATCTAATAATAAGTCCTAGTTCCAGTAATTGACCTCCCAGCTAAATGATTCATCATTCGCCGTTTGCGGTGGAATTAAATCTGTTAGGAAACATGGTTGTCTCGCAAGAAAAGTGAATTCCGTTAGATGCACAAATTAATTGGGGGACCCATAAATAATCAATTTTTTACTTAATTTTATATGAAATTTTTTATTAGATTCGTCAGTCGCCTATAAATGTATAGCAAATGGTGAGGATTATTTTCTAGACACGAATCTCGATTGTTTGTAGATGAACAACAAATTCGCGAAGGTGTGGTCACGAATTTTTAGAACTTTAGAATTGTTAGACTAATACGTCTCTCTTTCGCGATCCGCGACTTCCTCGTCGGTGATAGTTTATTGTTTAGGCGTCATTGAGATTTAGTAACAAAGGCCGGTAGCCAAGCTGCCAGCGAAATGATTAATCGAGCAAGAAACCAGAGTGCAAACTGCGATACCTCGTTTCCGAAGGGGGGTGTGGACGTATATTATCCTCCGTCGCGACGATTCATCGGAAAAATCCGCGGTGGAAAAATCGAGGGGCGTCGCGACGCCTGTCCGTTTTTCTGCGAGTGTGTAAATTTATACCGTGGCTATTAATACGTCGGACCTCGCGGGTTGATCGATCGCTGGAGGGATGGAAGAGGCCAACAAGAGATTGAACTGCGTTTTCCTCCATGGAGGACCAGATTCCCTCGTATAATCGCAAAGTTTTCTCGCCTAGGGGTATTACCCAACCGATCATCCCCAATTTTGGTGAAATTTACATATAATGTACAACCAGAAAAAATATTCCACATGAATTTCCCTTCAGTAACCATCATTCATGTACGTGAAGTGCAATGTACTTGTCAAACGGATGACTTAAAAAATCTGTTCAGTCGTGAAATTTTGTTTTGTAGATTTGTTTTTTCCAGATTTGAAATTAAGTCATAAATGTACCGAAAATATGGCATATTTCTCATAATTTTCATAATGTTCTCATAACTGAAATGTTATAATGTTTTTATAATGTGCCTGTGAAAGCACGCAGAATGGATGAAAATGCAAATATTTTCTTTCGAGCATATTACATGTAAATTTCATAAAATATTGGAGCGCTCAGGTCATCAACAATCGATTCGAGGCGGCTCATTATAATTCACAGAATACACTTCTTTCGCTGTTCTCGTCCTCTAGATCCGCTTCTGGATCGCTAGTGGCCGCGATTGCGGTTCGCAATCTGATTTTCTTGTAGCCTCGCGAGAGAATTGGAATCGACTCGACCGCGATCGATAAATCGGGGTTACGATCTCGCCGGGACACTCTGATCGGTGATTTTTAACGAAACAGTGGTTTCTACCTATCTCAACGAGCTTCGATCGGACAGAACAAGTTTCCAGATTGCGATAAGGTGGAGCGCGGATGTCTGTGCATTCGCGGCAGTCACGTAACAAACGGTTTAGCGTTTACGAAGTACGTTAAACGAGGTCCCATTCGGGAACCGATGGCAGCTAACGTAAAATAATAATCTACTCGTCTCTGTTTCGACGGATTAGCCTATGAAAATCTATATCCGCATCAACATCCGCAGTGTTGCATTACATTCGATGCGCCGGCGAGCGGTCCGGCGATTTCGGTACGACTGTGACATAATTTTACTCGCGGCATGTCCTCGCGACGAGCACAAAATAGTGTCGAATATTGTTATAATTTGAAAATTATACGATGACACAAATAGTGAATTCTATTTTACGATTAATCCCCATTTCTAGTCACTCCAGGCATACGATAAATATAAATTTATGTTCTCTTCTGTGAAACTATGAAGAGCAATGAAGTTCTAATCATCGAAGGGGTGAAAGTAGCGTTAAAAAATATTGGCAAATTTCCGAGGTCGTTTCCGGCGAAACGCGTTTGCAATTCCACGGAATTCCGGTGATTATTCGCGCGCCGCAATCGAATTTTGATAAATTATTATATCCGAGGCGCGTCAGAAAAACCGAATTCCCAAAGCGCGTAATTTCCGTGCGGCCCGATTAAAACAGCTTATATAAATTGCTGATTATCAGGCTACAGAGATTGCGACGTCCCGATAGTGATGTTTTACGGGGACGTTTTGTACGCGTCTCACTATCGGAGGACGCGGAATCGCGTTGGATCATCGAGACCCGCGACTCTACGTTTCCCCCCCTGGGAAACGCCCGGAAAGTGAATCGAGACAGGCTTAATTGGTTTCTGGCCTTAGAAGATAACGGTCTCCTTCGTTTCGGCGCAGATCAGCCGTGAAACAACCATAGACGATCGGGGACAGCTCCGTGAAATCGTTCCGTCCCATCGATTCACCGCCATTTGTAACCTAATATCTCTTCACTCTTCGGGGACGGATGATTTTAACGCTTTAGACCTCTTAGCGATTCGTTCTTTCTTCCCAGAAAACGTTGGGATAATATTCATTTTAATTTACCCTCGGATATGCGAATGAATAATGTCACTTTCCATAGACGCGGTGGTCCCTTTAGATTCGATACAACCACCGCAAGGTTAAAATAGCTGGCGCAAAGAATTTTAAGAGAGCTCCTCAGGCAGACACTGTCGACTAGCCCTGCTGCGTTCCTTTCTCTAACATTATATTATTTTATAAAAGACGGTTCATAGTTGACGAATTATTTCTGACATCTGCATGATCTCTCGATCTCGTCCGAGGATCGCAGCAGGGTTTTGGATCGCAATGGCGACGGGATAAAGAGTAATTCGAGGATGTCCAAGCAGGATCGATGTCTCGGCGTTCGAGCCTCGCGCGTTGAGGCAAGGATGTTCATCCAGGACGTCTGACGGAGGCCTCGCGAATGTCCCCGGGCAGGAAGAAGATAGTGATGCCAGTTCGGGCGACGTGTTCCCAGTGATTTGAGTCTGTGAATTGATCGGGGTGCTCGGGGGTAGCATCCTCCAGTCGCGACGACGGTGGAACGTGCTCGTTTGGTTTCGAAAATTCATGGTATATATAGTGAACGGTGATCTTGGTTGCCGGAGACCTAGCTAAAACTCCTGTTCTCGTCGGTCGAAGAAAAGCGGAGGAGACACCGGAGGCAACCTGTCGCTTTCCGAGGTGGTGAGCTTGCTGGGCCTCGCCGACGAAGACGAGATCCTCGCCGGCACGTCCGAGGAGAACCGGAAGAGGGCCCTGTGGCAGTTCTATTCGACGGGGATGCTGACGCACAGCCACAGCGACGGCGAGTTCCCGATTTATTCTCAGGGTGAGTTCGAGTTGTCCGAGTTATCGGGTTCCGTGGGGTGCGTTACTCGTCCCCTCTGCACGCGATCGACGGCTATTTTTAACAGGGAAGGTTCCACCTGTAGCGGAAAATTAGTTGAAGAGTAAAGAAAAAGACGGGAAAATAGGAAAACCGAGGAACAAGCCGAGCGAAATAGAAGGCGCTGCCCGATCGACTGGCGATAGCTGATTAACGGCCTGTGGGTACAAAACGGTCTGAGAGTGAAGCGTGTGAACTGATACAGTCAAGATTTATACGGTAACCCTCGGAGGACCGAACTGGCCACTACCCTAACGGCCAGGGATAAACTTGGGAATTTTGTGTAACAAGCCCCTAAGTTATTTGTTGTACGAACAAATTTTTCAAACAAATTTTCTGTTTTCCAGGGAGAAACATAGCGCTGTAATCTAGTTTTCATTTTGTTACTTTGCTTTTTCACCGAGATACGAGGATCGCCCTCAGTTTTTTAAATAGAATGCCCTACATTTTTTCCCGAATTTGGATCGAGCACCAAACTCTGTAAAAAATAGTATTACTCCAAATAGTATCACAACTCCCAGAGCTGCAACTCACCCACGCAAATCAAAGAAAAAATTATCTAGAAGAAACTAAGAAAAATATGTGGCCCCCGGGGCACAGCTTTGTTTTTCCACTTTGGCGTTCAATGTGTCAAAATACCTTAAAAATAGACTGCGAATTTTCTCGCAAAACAACAATTGCCTGCACCAATTTCAAACTGCAGGATTGCAAGCTGGAAACCTTGACAACAGTATTTTCAATATTCGCCAAATGTTTTTACTGTTTTTCCCTATTGAGAAATTGTGAAACAAGAATGTCCAATGATACTCGGAAATGGCACGAAATCATCGATAGCCAACCGTGAAGTGTTCCCGACTCCAAGGAATCCTCTCTTTTGGGTATTTCCCAGTTAAACAAACTATCCTAGCCCATCAGAGCTCTCCGAGGCCATCACCGCCGGTAATCAGCGAAACGTCCGTTCGAAGGGAGACTTTCTTTGCCATCCGTCACGCTTTTTCCTCTCGCGGAAGGTAAAAGCTCGACGGAATTGGGCCGATCCTGATTGATAAGAACGCGTTGCCGGTCGCGTGACGCGATCGATGGAGAATCAGCCACTCGATTAGCCGTGTGTTTTTCTCCCCCTGGAAAAGCAGGAATAGGAGGGGAGGAGACGATCGCGACTGGAAAAAGTTGATTACGCAGCTACATCCTCTGCTAGGTTCCCCTACTCGTTGGGAAGATGGCAGAGGATGCAGGAAACGATTGCTGCAACCGTGTTGCATCGTTGCGTACGTTTCACGGTGACGTAAATACTCGTTGCCTGGATCTCTACCGAGCGTTACACACGCATTTTTTGGAGCGGAGCAAATTTGGCAGTCTCTCGACTTGCAAGTGTCTCTCTCTCTCTCTCTCTTTCTCTCTCTTTGCTGCTGTTATCACTCACCGACAATTTTCCCGTTTCTTTTTCTCCGGCCGCTTTTCAATTAATTCCCAAGCTGGGGAGAATTCGACGCGGATCGCAAGCTCGCCCCGGATTTCCATCATTAGCGTGTCGGGTCAGCCAGTCATACCGATCCTAATGAGTTTATCTGTATTAATGCCGAGCGTGTTTGCGGGTCATCGGCTGGCCTAATTTCGATTCGATCGGAACGTTCCGCGAATTATTGAACCGAAAAGATGAGAGAACCGTGAATCACGACCAGCCTGAACAATCTGCTCGGCAGATAATTGGATTCAATGGCCGTCGGACTCCGATTTATGCGCGGTGCCCAGTGATCGTTGGCACCGCCGGGGAACAGGTGGCTATCGTCGGAAAAGAATCGGTCCGAAAAATCGAATTTCTCACGTCGATGGAAATAGTCTTTCTCCGGGTGTCAATGTTTTATCAGCAACCTTTTATAGTTTTTCACTTTTCCCCGCCGCGTCCTTCGCGATCCTTCGAGCGATCTCTTGAATTGTTTTTCCCAATGGGCCATTGTCCGAGGCAAACAAGAGCGCGAAGTGGCAATTGAATAGGTAATAACCACACTCGAGTTCAATTTCGTTGTGTTTGACTCGCCCACTTCTCGGATAAACGACTGCCAGGTTCCTTGGAACGAAACGGTACCACGCCGTAAAAAAATTGTTTAATCTCTATCTGTTAACACGCGTTCACAGCCACGTAACTTGCGGCAATGTTGTGTCACCAGATTAAGAGATATCGCTTCGCGAAACGTGTGCTTTTATAATTTTTACCTGTGCAGAAAGATTAAAATAGCAATCATCGTGCTCAATTTCAGCTTTCCTGTTTCGGATTCGATAACTCTGATTTTGATCGGATTGTCGACAGTATTCGGAATTGAACGCGTTAAAGGGGTCAGCTATTTTCGACATTGTTCTTTTTCAGAGTCGAGTTGTTTGGAAAACTCGACTGCATCGAGGGGAAACTCTTCGTTCTTTTCGATATCTTTTTTATCGTATTGGAACACTTGCGCCGCGAGTCTATTCCCTGATGCGATACACTCGGTAAAATGTGTTAGCAAGTTCCAAATACGAAAAACTAGGAACGGTGTTTGACGTTGTGAAACATTTTATTTATACGATTGTACCTCGTACCTTATGCCGTGAAAGTGTAGAGTTTCGCAAATATATCGAACTTTAAAGTGCTCCTCGGAATTGAATATCCCACGAATGTATTTGTCACTTTTCACTGTTTATCTCGGCTGAAATAGCGAGAGTTTTTCAGTAAACTGTTTCAATCTAATGCGCGCTATTAATTCCACGAAAGATGCAAGCGACTACTAAAAGACATGTTGAATGTTGCAATAGACTCGAATGGGTTAATGATGGCAAGAAATTGGAGAAAACGTTTTACGCGAGAGACTTGCCAGACGGTTAGGGCGCGCGTTCAGCAAGAAAGTGTCAGCCTCGAAATTTGTATCGCCGTCAACACCCGGCATTGGATTCTATCTCGAGTAACAGGCCAAAGAAATATTCCTGCAAGATATTCGACGTGCTGCTATTGCCTGCTGTCACCGTCGAAGAAAAATCTGTTCGAACCGGTTGATTTATCGAGGAGAGCGTGAGAAAAGTTGCAATGGTCGTGTTCGGTTGGCTTACGAGCAGCCGCGCGCCGCGATCGATCACGCCGGAAACAAAAGCAGTTTACATTCTCATTGTCATTCGCGATTCCCTCAAGCTCCGAAACTTTCGCCTGTTTCTGGGAGGAAGGGTCCGGTGATTCTCGAGCGGTCTTGCTCGGATTTGTAGGAAACTCCGCGTAGAATCACGGGATTAGATTAATTAGCAGGGCCGAAGAGTCTACAACATTGATTTCCCATGCGGCGCTCGGTGAAAAATGGAGAAAGAGATCGGCGACGACGAGAATGTAGATCCGAGATGTTCGCTGAATACAAATGAACCCACTTTTCTCACGAATCCCCCCTTTCTCCGTTGAAAATCGTCATACCTCCGCATAATTCTCATTCCTTCAAGATGGAAGGATAATATTAGGTCGGCGATGAATATTCAAGATCTGCTCGTCAAAAGTGACAGTTACGCTTAACATATCGTGCCGGATTGTATTATTATACAAATGCGTTCGTGAACGTTATGCAAGATCGCGATCTTATGTCCCATTGAGAAATATACGCGCGCGCGTGTGTACTCATACTCGGCCAAGAATTCAGAAGACCTTGCGAAATGAATCATGGTATTAATGCTTTCACACATAGTTACGAGTACAGCGCAGATTTTATGGATTTATGACAAAAATCGGTAGATCAAATGCACAACAGTAATAACATTTAAAGAATTCAATAGTACATTTATTTCTACCCTATAATATACTTTAGAAAAAGAGATAGATGTCCATTTAGTGTCGTGTAATAAATGCAGATAATTTTCATTTCCTTATTATGTAACTTCTTCTGAAATTCTGAACGATGAAATATTTCTGATCAATGTAATCGCACAATAAATAGCAGTGCAGAGGTTTAAAAATAAAGAGCTATTATTTACGAATAATATCGAGTTTTCGAAACCGTTATCTTGATTTTCGGGAATCGCTTAAGGGTTTCGACCAATTTCGAAATATCGTTCGCGGCAATCGCTGCTGCACTTCTTTCGCGAAATTCGTGCAGCCTGCCATCGTTCGCGAAATTCCGCACCGGTTCGCGCAATCACGATGCTGGTATACGGGTCACCGGGGACACCCGGTACACGGTTGGTCCAGATCTCCGTTATTTCCGTCGAAACGAGAATGAGAGTGCGGAACAGTGAAAAGTGTGACGCCGCGGCGCGGGGCGGCGCGTCGGGGTGAAAAAACTGGGGAGTTATAATTTCGCAGCGAGGCTTTAAAAGGGAAAAGCCGGGGCCCGGTCGTTCGTTTCGACGTTCGCGAGCACGCCGTCGAAGAGATGGAGAAGGGCGAGGGGACAAGGGGATGGGAGCTGTCCCGGCATCAAGGAAGAAGCCCATCCTCTTAGTTGCCTGTTAAATATTCACGAGAAGCCTCGTTTCAGCGTGCGTTACCGAGCGAACGAGCTTGCGGGACCGCCGAGGCCCGCAGTTCACCCTGGCGCCTCGCGTTACAAGCCCCTCGAGAACCGGCCGGGTTTTCTTTCTACAACCGCCGCGAGACAAAAGGCTCGTTAAGATTTCTCCTCCTCCGGGGAATTACTACGCAGCCGATTAAACGGGCCGCTCGGTTTCATCGAACTGTCGGCCGCCGGTTAGGCGACCCCGAAAGTCAGGTTCGACGGGCCTGCCGATCTCCTCGATGCAATCCTGACCATCCGTGTTGTAGAGGAACAAAACTGTCTGAACAGAGGAACTTCACACAAAACTGGAACATGATAGTTTACTGATTAGTCACCATTGTGTTAGTAAAGTTTATCAACAAGAAGAGTAACGATCATAAATGATGAATTCTTCCTTTATTTGTACTGTTTCACCCTGGAAAGCCTCCGGCTGAAAATATTCGAAAATGTCTGTCACGTACGAATGTATTTTAGTTTCGACCAGAATATCAATGTAAACAGCGAGTAATTAATTTTATCCGATAACGAGCATAGTCGCCATACAAAGCTGAGAGCTCCGCAGAGTTTCAGTTAGTACCGTGTTTAACGATTAGTTTAACTCATTAAAGGCTTGTGTTTGCGTTAGGATTTTCCTAAATGCGTGACTTGTGTTTAAGGGGAGATTTTGTTCTCTTTGTTTGTTTTTGTTCTCTTTGCGTTCGCGAGTATAATTAAGAAAATTGAAATGTATAAAAGGTCGAATGCATCTCCTACGTTACAGTCGGTGATTTCTTCAAAAAGGGTTCTCCTATAATTAATAATTGAAACGAGTGGATAGGATGACTTAAAATAAGAAGCTTGTATCGTTTTAATCATCTGTGCTTGTTTTTAACTTCGTAACGATAAAACCATCGATCTAAGAATAACTGTATTGTTATTGTATATTCCGCGAGTATCCAACGCAGCGAAAAGACCATGGCATCTAGATAACTAATAATTCATGAGTTATGCAAAACTTCTTAGGAAAATTGTCCGCAGACAGGTCACTTGTATAAACAGCGAACTTCTCGAACTAACTTTGTTGCCTCTTCGATCTACTCTCATCGATTTTAACGTTATTTTATTTTCGCCGGACGCTTTAACAGTGATGGAGCACGAGGGAGCTTATTTTAAGTTGCACGAAGCAAACAATATGCTCATTTGATCATGTTTATTATCGCAGCGATGAATGCTTGCGCAAACATTTGCCGTCCTATATCTGGACTCGACGTTCGATCCTGTTTGAACGACTATATATTTTTATAAAGTCTTGTGATCGTATTCGAAAAAGTATAAAAATTATAGCTGGTTTAATGTGGCCCACCACATTATGGACTCAAAACGCGCTTTTCTCGAAATGAGTGTCACAATATCTTAAAACCTACTTTGCCAATCGAACTCAAATTTTGCATATGTATGGCTATCGTTGGTGCCACAACCGTGCCGAAGTATATTTTTTTTCTAAGTTTTACAGCCCCTTAAAAATAAAGAAAGTGAAAAGAATCGAAACGTTACGTGCAAAGTGCATTTTTTAATTCCCAATATTTTGCTTCGTATTTGGTATCGATCGTATCCAGAGGGATGCTAAATAAAAATCAACTTGATCTTTTTTACCATAAACGTACCGAACAACACATAACTGTCATTTCTTTTTTTCTGATACCCGATTTTGACGTGTTCCGTTGCAGCCAAATTTTGCTTTTTCTCGATAGAAAAATTTGTAACCACCTGTCAAAGCTAAGCAAATACATGGAAATAAAACTTACGTTACTAACTGTTCTCTTTATAACAAATTTAAAGAAGCACCAATCGCACTACATCTTTCGAATCGTCTTTGGACAACGATGAGCTGTTAGGGTTTTTCGCCTAGTTCTGGAGCACTTGCGACCTCTTTAACCATGGAGCCGCCATTGCGGACGCAGCCGGTACGAAAATCTGCAAGTCCCACCGGCTTCCATTTATAGTCCGAGTTCAACGCCGCGAGACGGTCGCCATAATTCGCCGGTGCTTCGTCCAGATTCCGCTGGAATTCTGGTGGGCCATTGCGCGGAAGATCCGGTGAACTCTGGAAAATGTCCGGGATACGGCCGCCATAATCGTTGCAGTCGGCGTAATCGCCGTTTCTTTTATGCAGAGTGCTCCATGGCCCGTAGAAACGATGCATCACCGGGTCGTGGTACGGTTTAAGTCGGCTTGAAACGATCAAGATGAATTCCCCGGTAAATTCGGCCTGTTCGTCCCGACGTTCCCCGTTTTTCTTAATATCCTTCGGGAAAGGGTTCAAACCGACTGTCATGGTTTGAAATCCATATGCATGGGTCAAAATCTATTCAAACTGCAGCTTCAATATCGCAATGAGCAGTTTAGAAGTGGTCAATTGTGTTTCCTAAAAATCCAATGTACGTCTGTATAGAGTCCAAATTACGAATTTCTACCTCGTCGTGGAGTGATTTACAATATTCGGCAGCAAATTCGAATTCTGAAGCAAGTATGGCGTCACAAGATGGCTGCCGCCGAGAGTTTCTCTTAATTTCGAGAGATTTAGCGTTCGTATCGAAAAAAGGCTCTATACAGACTTAGCAAAGACATGTACAAACACGGTGGTATGCATTTTTAATTGATTACTTGCTTATTTAAGACGTAATATGTATAGAAAAAAAGGCACAGCGTAACATAGCGTGACAGTCAAGGCCAAATGGCTGCCGGCCCCCTTAAGCCGACGAGGAGTGCTCGTAGATGCGATTTCATCTCAATCACCGTGCAGTTTACCGTCCGTACAATCACTTTACGGATTTTATTCGTTACACGCGATCGTTTAGCGAAACGTTTGACGGCGCACAAGTCTGAAAATGATTTTGCCTAAGAGAATGTTCTTTCTGCATGTTTCAACGCGCGAGGGCAAGTTCTGCTTCGTTACATTAACAAAATTGTAGCGTGTTTGTTTCGTTTAAAATAAAAATGCAATTTATGGTCAACGTAACGTATACAGACTTGTTTTCTTCCGATTTTGTATATTACACTATAAAAATTGATGCCTGTGTATTTAATCACAGCGTAGATATTATTAAACTCAGGTATTATTAGCATGACCAATAAATTCTCTGCCATTTACCGACCACGTCTATTCAGACTTCAAATTTTGAAATTAATTATATTGGCTGACCTAACAAATGCAAATTACATACATGTATGTATGCTATTAACCACTAAATTAACCACTATTACTAACCACTAAATGGGACAAATGAATTTTTGATACAAGATTGTTTTCTAGAAAGATAATTTATTTCATATTTATATTAAAAACGCACAAAAAGGTGTTGTCCTAAGTAAGCGGTATCGGTTTCACCGAGGTTTTGCAAACAAAAATATCAACTTGCACGATTCCGTGTCCTCGAGGAACGCAGCGTCTGCGCGCAGTATAGCCAGCGAGGCTAAGATTGCGATCGAATTCCTCATTTCTCGATTCTTCGTCTCCGAAGTGATAGAGCATACTATCGTTTAGGAGATCTCAGGGTCTCTTATATACGCGCAGTCGCTGTTCCGAAAATGAGCTGTCTGTTTCAACAATCAGAAAATCTCCGCCTCGGTTAGCAGAGATCGCTAATTTTTTAACGGATCCCGGAGACAATGTAAATTCGCGGAATCCGTGTCCCACGAGCTGCGAAACGTTTTTGTCTTTTTGAAACAGTGGTTGCTCGTGTCGAGTATCGCTCGCTATTGGCTGTCCATTAAGCGATTGAATATCGATTCGGCGAATTTTACAGAGGCATATGAAAGTACAAACGTTTGCAAATATGCTGAAGAATTGACTGCACTGGATTCCGTAACGATTAAATGTGGCAAGGGTGTATATAGCGATAGATGATGATTTTTGGTCAAAGAAATTCGATGATGCTGGTCAACGACCCCATCCGCCTCTGCAACAGACAAATCAAAAATTGTAATGAAAATTAATTTGAATAAATTGGAATTGCAATTTTCATTATCCGTGTCCCATTATTATGTTGTCTTTTGTCGTTCACGATATTGGAAGTATCAAATTACGTCCACTGGATAAATATTATTTAGCAATGTAAATAACTAAATAATGGTGTACAGTGAAAATATTGGTATTACATGATAATTATTAATTAATATATATATTATGCATAAAACCAATGATGAAAGTTTGGAGAGTGTTTGTATGTTGTTAATTGGACTGTAGTAACGTATCTCAGTGATTAAATACTGATGTGACGAGGGTACTATCGAATAATTTTTATTAATAACGCATATGTTACGAATAAATTCAATGGTGCAGTGAAGCAGAAAATTGACGCGATAGATATAAAACTATCGAAGAACTCGTGCTCATATATTGTTAACTAGTGGTTTCATGAAGTTCAAGTTTCACAGCCCACAGATTCTGATATCGATAGGTAGTACACTAAATACACGGCTTCATTCACAAACTCACTGACAGCACCCGATATCCAGACACGGAGAGCTCGACCAAGAAAATGTGCGAATAATGCAGGTATTGCAAGTTCTACTATTATAATGATTATTACCCGGAGATTCTACAAATATCCAGCGTTAATGGTCCGAAAGAACGGACCAGGTCGTTTTCAAAGTTTCCATTTCGCTTGCAGCGGCTGGCGACGCGGATGCACCGCGATTATTATTATTTATTATTCTCTTACCCAACATTAGCGTAGGACATGGAGGATGTTCGTTGCTTCACCATCGAGTCAAAGCCGCCATTATCGCCCGCGTCGTCGCCCATTTCGTAATATGGTCTGCCGAACCAGAATCCGTAACCATTGCGGAAAGCATCCGATGATTGTAGTGACTCCGAGTCATCTGTGCATTAAAAAAAATTGATTCGTCGTTGATGTCAGCAATGGTACTTAGCTGCCAGAAAAATTTTAAACCGTTTTTCAACTCTTCATATTTCGACAAAAGTTTACCCCTACCGAACTTAAGAATAAAACAAAATAAATTAAGTTTCTAGCAAGCTCTTGAATAAACTGTATACAATTTATACAGTACATCAAATATACATATATTTCTTGAATTTAAGTTGCTGTCGTACTATTAGTAATTAGAATGTTTGAGAAAAATAATAATTAAATGTCTACGTAGCTCCCATATGTTGCAGTTAATGCAGACAAATTTCATTTTCATAAAAATTTCCCGTCGAAATGTTACACTATTTTCGAGTTATCGAAACGATTGTGAGAAGCAGTATATTTTTATGGAATTGCTGTCTGACTTCGAAAATTTTTATTTCGCATGAGAATCCACGGTCCAGCAATTTAACTTTCCAAATTACATATCGGCGATTGTTCCACAACGATTTGTTGCTTCGGGTTCGCTTTTAGGAGCGACGTAAGTGCAAAATAGATGAGCACAGTGGTCAAACGCGACGCTCTCAATCAACACCGATTGTTAGATGAGGTTTCGAATTTATCCGGCGACCCGATAGTTTGCAACCAGCACTCACTGATATCCCATTGAGGAAGTGGCTTAGCACCGACGAGAACTATCGCCAATAAAACAGCGCAAACCGCGACAGAACCTTCGGCCATGTCCAACGGTATTCAGAGCAGAGATGAAATCACGGGGCACAGTTTTCGTCTGGATCGTCACGATCTCGCTCCCACGCTTATATAGTCCGGATCACGATGTCCGCTGTGCGATTCGTCGATTCCTTGGTCGCGAACGCGTCAACAAAGTCTCTGTTATCGTACGGTTAAAAACACGGGCATGACGAGCACCGCTAATGAACAAGACAATCTCCGGGAAGCTGTCGGCAACACGCTTCTTTCGCATTCAAACGAAAAAAACCACGGCCACGCTCGAAACAGTTTTTATGCTTCACCTCTGGCGGCGATCGAGATTTATATTCCAGTAGCTGACTTGGCATGATACAATGTTTACTCGACAATTTGTAACCTGATCTCTGAAAATTAGCGTCTTCTTTTCTAGTGCCTCCATCAGTCACTTTATTTTTAGGCATTTTAGTCATTTTATATTGGGTCTATTTATTGTGTGCTTAATACACACTTAGTACATACTGTGTACACATGGTATCACGCATAATTATGCAAATGACTTAAAATGTCTGAGAGTGTACACCGTGTTGCGTAAACATTTATTTACCTACTAATTTTTATTCAAAACCAGTCTCCGCTCTGGTTATTAGCTCGAATAATTTTAAATTCTTGCTGGATTTATTTTAGCAAAGGTTTCACTAAAATTTCGAAGAAAATAAAACCGGATAATTGAAATTAAGGTGCAGCTCAAATGCGCGTTATGATTAAGAGCGCAACTGAACTCGTACGATAAAAAAGAAAAGTGTCCATTGTTCTAATAAACTGTAGTACTGACAAGAACACGGAACAGTTGTGCACCTTTTAAAAACGTAATAAAGCGCGATTGTATACGCTGTGTGTACACTTTATCGGTTGTCGAAGGTACGAGTTTGTGTGTGTGCCCCAGTGACGCGAGTGACAGGTATTATCATAAATTGCAGGTTATGGTGGACAGGTAGGTTTGTTTAGTGCACTTTAAATATTATTTGACGAGCGGCCCGTACGCATCTATGTCACCGTTCGTTTGTTTACTTCGCGCGGCAGCTGTTTAATGAACAGAACAAATATATGCCCGGTCAAACAGTTTTCTCGGTTTGTTTGATATTATCGATATTTTCACGGAGGCCGTGTTCTGTTTGCCGTTTATTAGCGGGAGTTACAGTGGAAACTCCATTAGACTTCACAAATGGAGTTGTTTATGTTTTGCAGAGCGGGGGCGTGCAAGACGGTCCGCTGATAAATCCGATTCCCGATGTGAATCATGAATATTAAAACTTTTTATTAAATCTCGCCCCTTTGTCGTGGCGGGAGAATAGATTTTGACCAAAACCCGTTTCGAGGGGAAAATTGGAAATACTGATGAGAGACGGCTCGACCGTTTTTCATTTTACAAACGCGAAACAAAGGCGACAACTACTTTACGGAAAGCTTGTTTTCCCGAATGGAAAATGCACCTGTTTTATTTATAACAATCCACAGAAAAAGTTTCTTCATTTTTATATGCAACACATACCGGTTGGTTTTACAGCTCGGTTCGGTGTTAATAATCCAGTGGATGGACCGTGGCCACAATAAAAAACAGTTTAAATTCATGTTTTCCCCACGAGTCATTTCTTTCATAACGCAAAAATTGCACAAAGGCTATCAATATTAACGAACCATGACACGTTATCGACTCCCGTAAAAAATAAATATTAAACTCGTCAGAATGCCGACAGAATATTTTCGTTACAATACGCAACAAACCCGACAGCAGAGCGAATGTTAGCGACCGTGGTTGATGAGCAGGAAAGAAACTTTAAAAATATTCTGGACACGCGCATTTTCCCATTACACAATTTCATATAAGAACAGTAGAACTACAGCGAACAATTACAATTCTCCGCGAGTTCCTGTACAAATGTAAGAATCTTCAAAGTTATTACAATTGTAGGCTGAAAGTCGCGATAAAGTACAATTTTTTAAATTTTCTCCCGTTTCGTAAACGAATCCTTCGAACTTCTGGAAAGAGTTCAAGCAGGTTAACATCGAGAAAGTTATTCCGCATTTCCAGATACTAATTCCGCCGTAGTTGCTCGAGCAGTGTTCGTCGCGTCAGCCGGGCCGCTCACGTCTAAAAATATAAAAAATTTCCGGATTATTTGCACAATGAATATTGCATTCGCGCGACACGGATCGACGTACGCGCGTGAGTCATCGGCCGGGGCGTTAATACGGTGGACGGGCTTGGGCCGTTTGTTTCTGAAACGTCGGGCGTCGAGTCGGAGAAAACCTGACGAAACAACAAAGCCTACACACAAAACGCGCTTCGCTCTTTCGAGCGGAAGCGCGCCAGCAGATCTTAACTATTCAATGAACGTTTGTCCATTCACGACGCTGCTGCCGGCACGTGACGCCGCCGCGTTTTCCGCTCTGGCCGCAGCCGGGACACGCTCGAACAATCGCCGCGAAAACCGTTCCCATCGATTCCGCACGAAATCGGGCCGGGACGGGCCGGAGCGGGCCCGGGACACTGCCAGCGGCTAACCCGATAATGGTAATCGATTTTAACGAACCGTCTACGGCCGAGCCGTCAGGAGCCCTCCTAGTCCGCTTGTTTCACAGGAACACTCGCTTTTTTTTCCCCACCTAGATTGTCAAACTACCTGATTGATAGCGTTATCGGACCGATAACAACTTGATTTCACTCACGCGCTTCGCTCGCGATGCTTTTTCGTGTTCCTGCGGGACGCTGATAGCGGAATTGTCCGGCTTGGAAATCAAGGTTTAGAGGGACGATTGTGTAGCTGTCGGATTGTTATTTATTTATGAAATATCGGGAACATGGCTAGGTAAATCGTAATGATTCGATTGCGGATTTTCATGCGAGAATTGTCTGCGTGACATTTATATCTATTTCTTTTTCAATTTGCCCGAGAAAATTTCTTTCTAGTTAGCTGTGAGCGAAGTCTGGGGTCAGCTATCAATTCAGCGTTATGGAAAAGTGTCTAGGCGTCCCGTTGTTATGGTTCCATTAAAAAGTCTATCTATGGACGCTTGGTGATCCGATGGATCCAGCGATAAGCCTGGAGGACGAACTGTGCAAACGATCGCCGCGACTTGCGGTGTATTGGTTTCGAACTGTACGACGGCGCAGCTGCTACCCGAATTAATAGTAGCATCTCGTCAATCGGATATGGAAGTTTGAACCGATCCCCTTGATCTTCCTGCGCAGCCGCGTCCCGATAGTTTAAAGTACAGGGACCGCGAAGCTCTAAGAGCTCTCCACGGCAATTCTAATCGGATGTGCGACTTAACAACAACAACCGTGGCGGACTTTATGGAACGAGCGCCTATCTCGCAAGTTTCCATGGGGTTATTAGCATGAGGCTTGGCTCCGCGTTTAGTCGAGACGGGCAAGTTTACTTCCCCGTTGAGAAATTAACATCGCCGCCGCTTAGCTGAAAACGATGAACTAAAGTCTTTAGGCAAATATGCTTAAACTTGGAAATTCACAAAACAAAAGACCAATATTATCACTCCTTCCGAAAGCGGTATTAACAATACAGTAATTTGTCCAACAAGCCAGCTGTCATCGGCAACTAAACGTCTCCAGGTGTTAAAGAAGGTATATCGCGTTTCTTGTAATTGCAAATTCCTCGGCAACAACGTTATTAACCGTATCGATGCCAGGATTCGTTCACGCCGGGAGCGAGCTCGCGAAGCGCACGGGTAATTTGCAAAACTAATTGCCGGTTCTCGTTATCAGGGAGGCACGCCAAGTGTCGGGCTTAGTTATCGGTCGGACGAGCGGAGATGATAATGGAGTGCATGCGTTTGGATATAAATGACATCCAATTCGGCACTGTTAATGACAGTCACACTAATTTCGGACCAGTAACCGCTGAGTCTATTAAGATACAGTGCGATTGGAAACTAGCTCCGAAGCGCATCACTTTATGAGCTGTACATCTCCTCTAAAGAACGCAGACGAATTATGCAATCATATTTGCGCAACATCACAGGAATCTTTCATACGCCAGAGTTCTGAGGAGTTCATTAAGGTTACTTCACAATAGCACTCGCAAGCATTCTCAGGGATCGTTACTCCCTGCAAAAAAATTTCAGAAAAAATTATTTGTTGAAACTATATTCAAAAAATTCATCTTTCTTCTGAAATCTTTTTATATGAGTAGATTCTTCGATCGAGAACACAAAAAAGTTAAAGCAAAAATCACTTTTTCAAGATCCTTTAGCTCCCAAGATATTGGCAAAAATAGGGTTTTCACCCCCAACTTTGTGGGCTACTTTTGCCCCCTAGATATGGGTCATTACAGATAAAAAATACGTGTCCTGTCTAAATTTAATTAAAATCGGCATGTTACACTAGGGTAATGTCCCTTGTCAATGGACTGCGGATTTTAAGCATTTGTGACAGTAATGAGTAGGTGAAATAGTGACGATATCAAAAGATTTTAAAAATTCCAATACATCATCGGTGACTTGTTAAAATTATTAAGAGGAGAAATAAATGTCAATGCAGCTCCTATTTCTTACAATCGATGCAAAAAAGATTTATTTTGCACAAAAACTCGCAGTGTACGCATCAGTCTTCTCAGGGATTTTCATAGTATTGGAACAACTTCGCAGGATAACTTGATCAGCCTCGTAGGATACCATAGGGCCCAAAGTTGCCCAAGAAGGCCCAATTTACTCTCGGTTCAGAGCTACTTCCGACATTCCAGAGGCCTGAAAGTTCTCCCGAGCCAAGAGCCCGGCAGAGACTGAGCGTTTGCTGCCCGAGTGTCCCTATTTCAAACCTTTCCGCTAATCCGTGCGCATGCTCCAGTTCTAATTCCTACATCAACTCTGATCTATAGCATCGTTATCTGGAAAAACTTGCAGATGTTCCCGTCCGTCTTACCGATCACCCTCGATTCAATCTCCACCAGTTAAAAACTTGAAGAACTGTTGTCAACCATTGCTGCGTCTCTGAAACTCGAACGATTATCACCAGACAATAGTCCTCGGCTCTTTCAGAAATTCCAAAGGCTGGTTCGTCCGTGTGTACAAGCGACTTCAAACATATCTTAGAACAGTGCTTGGCAAACGCAGCGAGCAATCCATTTAGCAAAACACAAGCCCCTGCTACATAAATCAGGTAGTCCGGTCCCGGGGGCGAGTGTCCATTACACACAAAGTGGAGCGCAATTGTCTGCATTGTGAAATGGAACACGGGCACCGCGGTGTCCATAATGTCAACAATAAACCATGGATCGATACGCTGAAACGTTCTCACCGAAGGTCTCCGCGCGCATACGGTCTCCATACTTAGCTACCGCCAGAGAGAGACCAGTCGCTGGAAATTCCATCGGCCAATCGACCGATTCGTCTTCGAGCCTGTTATCAAGGAACACCATCGATGAGAGGCATTACCCCAGGACGAGAAGGCGAAGACGAAGAAGAAGGGGATGTGCGGACCGAAGTGGGTGACTCCCACAAATAAATCTCCCCGTTCCCGTTCGCGTGTCCACGAGCCATTGATTCCGGCGCTGATCCTTTGCGAGTACTCGGCCATTGTCGGACCCGCTGGTAATTCCTCCTGCGGACACTGTCGTTTCGATCTGTTCTCCAACGGCACAGTCTCTTTTCTTCGACCGTCTCGCAACAGCCCCAAAAAAATCCCAAAAGTTCGAGTCTAAGGTATTTATCATCCAGCGCAAAACGGGGATAATTTTTACCAAAGATTTGGGCGACTCGTGTCCGAGATCCCAGGTCGATGAGTGTCCCATTCTTGAAATTCGACGAGCACTTTGGGAATCCGAAGTCCCTGAGTGATTCAGTCGGTAATACCGTTCCCCCTTCGGGGTCCTTATATTGACGAAGTGGATTTCTTTGGCGGCGGAATCGAGCGAGAACGTAATGAGGAAGTACGGGATTCCGGAGATAGGGAGCCCGAAACCCCTCCGAGGATCTTTTCAACGGCGGATCGACGTCCGCGGGACGTGACCGTGCGCAAACATCGATCCCTAGTATGATTGCCCTGGGAAAACGGCTTCCGAATCCCTCCGATATTGGAGCTTTTACAAATAGGTCGGTGGGTCAGTTTTTTTTTTTCGTTAGAACAATTGAAAAACGATGCGTGTTTATTCCCCGCACGGTAAACCTGATCCTGAACTCAAGAGTGCAGCAGCGATTCACTGCGAACTGCATGCGCGCTCGCGAGATTCTATTTAAGCACTGCAATATTTATATTTAGTGCGTCGTGTTTGTGCATCGTGTTTCTTTTTATTTCGTTACGCTTGTAAAAGCGAATCTGTGTTTTCATACATTTTTAGTGTATGCTAATTAGAAATGTCCACATTCGTTCTTCAAATATTTAATGCATTTAGTGTTTCATTCTTCATTCGTTTTAAAGATTAATAACAATGTATTCCACGACTGCAAATTTCACAAACAACATCGACACAGGGACACATATCGCAGACGTTATAATATATTATATTGATACGATTGTTTATGGATATTATTATTTATGGCACCACGTTAGAAATGTCTGTCTGCTTTTTACCAAATAAATATTTAAAACTATTTCATCGGATTGTGCGAAGTTATTGAAAAATGTATGTAAATAATTTCGTCGCAAAAGATGCAATTATCTTTGTCACTACTGAAGAACGACGAAATTAAATTTACATTTTTAAGGAGAGATGCAATTATCTTTGTTACTATTATAGAATGCTAAAATTGCATTCATATTTTATTTAATCCTCAGCTCATTTTCTACTAAAACTTTTCCCTATCTTTCATTCCAAAACATTCCAATATAGTTTTGAGAATCGCTAAAACAGCGAACGCCAGGAAAATTTTATTGTCTATAAACAAATCATAGGTTTAAGAAATTCCATACGATCTCCGCAGCTCCGCCTCGACAGTTAAAGGTCAGCGTGAATGTCAACAAGATGGACGGGCGCCGCGATTGCATCACATGCGAGGGTTATGCGGATGTTTATACGTTTGTAGTACGCACTCGAGAATGCCACACGGTGTACAGTAAAAGCTGAGTAGGGTCGAACGGGATTTCAATTTGCCATTATACTTTAAATAGCAATTGATTTTATTTGCCCTCGCGTGTCACATTTTACGCATTACCTGATGAAAAAATTGTTCAGACAAAAGTTGTTCAGTACTTATGCAGTAACAAATGGCGATACAAAAATTAGCTCGAAGGTTTCCACGTAATGAAAATATTAAGATCATTTTTTGTGCTTTTGAAAAAAGTGAGGTGTTAGGTGGAAAACGGATTAGTTGTAGAGGTTATTAATGTTCCGCGCCGACTCCCATAACATTTCAAACACTGTGCGCCGTGGCGATCGGGTCGATTGCATAAATATCCGCAGCTGCCGAGGGAATTTTTGCCGAGTGCAGTTCGAAAAATAAAATCAACATTTTATTGCTGCTTCCGTGCCGACTCGTCCCGTACCGTGCGTTGTTTTGCGACTGCAATGAACGCCGCAATCTAGTTCTAAGTGCTCGAGAAGTTCGCCTCGGATGAGTCCGAAGCAAACAAAAGCAAAACGCTCTCTCTCTCTCTCTCTCTCTCTCTCTCTCTCTCTTGCTTCTTCGCGCATTGACTTCCTCATTTGCATGGGCATTATGCGACCGGTTACCGGACGCACGCGAAGAAGAATTTGTTTGCCGTTCCTCTCGTTGTAATTGCGACGAAGGACGGCTTGCCTACGCGCTCCTAGCTCGATTTACCGAAACGCTTCGCCGCAACGACGCTCGTGCAGTTTGGAGGAATGTAATGCACCTTCATTAACGCCGGACATGTTTGGTTAGTCGCCGGTGCACGCGACGTGTGTACATAAACAGAACGCGATCTCCTAACCGAAACGTCATATTTACCTGCGGCGAAGGTCTCCGCTCGTCCACTTTTGTCCGTTTTTAATATGGACTTCGCTAAACGTGTCGATAAATGGACAAATTTACGAGGCGCCCATAAAATTGTTAAGTGGATGGCAAAATTGATTGCACAAGAAATCGTCCTGTAGTTTTCACTCATTTACACTTCAATTTGACCAATCGTGTTCCTTTTGTACGGCTGCTTGAATCGGTGCCTATTTTTGACCATTTCTGAGAAGGACTTCCTCAAAGGTAATCAAACCAGAACTCCTACCATAGTTTTCACTTGTTCTTCTATTTCTTCTATATTAAGTTCGCCTTAAAGGGTCGCAATAAATATAAATTTTCTTTTCCTGCTTGGAAATTGTACACATCAAAGAAGTTGTAACCGTAAAATAAATTGTGGCGGAAAAGGTTGACAGAAGATCGGTACAGATTTTCATTTCTTTTCAGAGCGATTCTAATTTGAGAAAAACAATACACATACGTGTCAGTAAACCAGGTAATTTTACAGGTGTCTCGCTCGTTGCTCCGCGATCGCGTACAAAATTCGTATTTAGGTTGCGAAGTGACGCGAACGTTTTCTGCAGCTGTCGGACACCGGTGTCGCGGTATCACGGTCGAATCTAAGAATTCCAGGTAAAACCGGTTTCCTGTCACGGGAGATAACTCATCCCAGAGTCGGACACGGGTTTTTCATACCTCGGTGAAATCTGTTATCCCGGTGAACAATTTGCTCCCGAGCGACAGTCGTTCTTTCCAAGCTCGTTCCCTGTCGTCGTCGCCGAACGGCATCCGTGCGCCGTAAATAATCCTTGCCGGTAGATCTCGATCCGCGATTCCGTTTCGTCGCGATCCATTTTTCCGGCCGGCCGATTCGCAGTTCGATTGAAAAGGCCGGCCTCGTCCTTAACTCCTTTTTATACGCCGACACAACCGGAATTATTAATAGCCCCGATCGATCACACACCATGAGCGGAAAAGCTTCCACGTGGAGAGACTGACGCGGACGCGGCTGCTGCTGCTGCATCCCAACCTGCATCCGAGCTCGACGCATTAGGTCGTTTCATAAATTTCAATCGGTTCTCAAGCTGGCTCTCGGATGAATTTTTAATAAATGTGTTTACGTTCGCGGGGGAATGAAGGGCTTGACGGAAAAATAAACCGGAAAAGGAAGTTTGCCGATTTTCTGTCTGTGCGCTCGGTCTTTTTGAAACCCTGAAAAAGAAAAGCGTATGTGGCGTATACGGTAATTAAACTGCGCATGCTTATGAATTTCTGGTGACTATCGATTTATATTATAGAAAGCTTTTATTAATTAACATCCACTTGCGACAGTTTTAATATATTTCCGTCACAGTGAATCTTTCAGTCGGTAAAATCAGTTTTTCCTGGTCTCTATAAAGAAATATTCGTGAGCATATAACAGCACGTGTCGCGTGAATTCAATTCAATTTTAAATTAAAACGATACCAATCTTAAGATCTCATAATTTCATTAATTTCTCTTAGCAAGGTTAGCATTTTAAAAAGATGTTCCAACCGATTATATTATTATAGATTATACATTATAGATACATAGTGCATTGCCGTAACAAATTAGGAAAAGTCATGAGAGGGTCGTATCGTAAGCAGATCAGTCGACGTTGTGCAATCCCGATATTAGCTTCGTCATTTTCACGAATGGTTAGTTATCAAATAAAGCCAAAACTGTTCCCGTTGGACAGCGCCAACCGGTGGAACCATGGTCGTCAGAGGCGACGAGAAGCATGTAGAAGAAGAAGAAGAAGAAGAAGAAGAAGAAGAAGAAGTTCATCCGAACGAGTCTCATCCCGTGCGTGGCAATCATAATCGCAGCCTTGTGTTCGCACGCGAGCGTCCCTCGCCGGGTGATTTACGCGGAAGAATGCACCGAACGGATCCCGATCGATCGTTGCACGGATATCCCATGACCTTCCTGCGTGGGCTAAAAATCCCACAGCCTATTTGCGTCAGTCGTTATAGGCTGTGTGCATCGATCCTATTCTTGGAGGCACGGCAGAGCCACACCAGCCTCGACGTGCCGAGGTGAGGCGAGACGAGACGAGGCGAGGCGAGGCGAGGCGAGCACATCGCATCGCGAGCGAGCACACAGTCCAATCAACCGCCGGTCGACTGGTCACAAAGCTGTTCTCTTTCTGTTGTGAAGGAGATAGTTCACCGGCGCCTCGGTGTTGGTGTCGAGGCGACGGAAGCCCGGCAAGGTGTGGTAGCCGAGGCACGTTCCTGCACGATGTAAACAGGCCAGCCAGGTCGAGCTCCAGTGCACCCGATACCGTTGACGAAGACGGCCGCGCCGCGCGTTTCCACGACTCGCCGTCCAGTTTTTACGACTTTCTTCCGCGATCGTTCGTCGAACGAGATCTCGTGGATCCCCCTCGAACCACCGCCAACGTAGATCTCTACGAACGTGCACCCTCGAGACGCGTGCTTCCGCCGTCAAGGTAACTGTCTCGATACTGGATCATCCTCGGATCCCCGAAGAGGATCGCGCGACGTTTGCCTCCGTTTCTCGGGATTTCCGTTGAACATCGGACCGAACATGGGAATCCGGGTTCTGCGGAATGGATATTAGGTTGGTGCAGGTTAGGATGTGTCATTCTGGTGCATTCGCCGATTCCGTAATCGCCAAGGACGCTGCGGCGCGTGCCTGGCGTCGGAGACTGCCATAAGTCTTGCGCGATCGTGTTTCGGGCCACATGTGTAGCACTTTCGTGTGGTGGACCCCTCTTCCGATGCATTATTGTATTTTTGGATCGAGCATAGGGATCCTTTTTAATAGGAGTTTTAATGGGTTTTTTGAGCTGTTAACACCGGTTTGCGACGAGCACTTTCACTTAGGCTGTTTGGTGTTTTGATCGACTGATATGTTAGCATTAGACTAGGGGGTCTTTATGGGAAATTGCAGGAGGCAGAATTCAAGTTGAAACGTCTTTCTTTCTTTAATAAGTCTAGTAGCTTGAAAATAATATTTTTTTAAATTCTTGTAGTCTTTTTATTATCTGAAATTACACCCATTAGTACACCCATAAAATCCGCTTCAATCAACCGATTAGAAATTAATTTGCACGCTTTCACACTAATATATTTATCAACCTTAAACTTACTGCGAAATTATGAGTTTTAAACGCGTGTGCCGTCGGTGCTACACGTATCGCGGAACATGATAACCAGACGATTTTTTCAATTGTGAGCATACATCGGTATCGATAACATTTATATAGTGGATTGAAGAAGTATTTATCAAACTGATAGAAGCATTAGGGATTGTTGAATCCTCTTAATCTGACCTTCTCTTGTTTAAACAAGAGATATAGCGTTGAGAGTGATTAGGAGGTGAGTTAGTCACAGGGCTGGAAAATTGCAGTAAATAAAAGTCTCCTTGTGACGAAAAGATGGTGTAACGATAACATTGCGACGAAGAAGAGAGTATAGCTTAAGAACTGTTCCGTTTACAGTAGCCCCAGATCCTTGAAACACTTTCCGTCTAAAGAGCACTTGTCGCGGAACATTTTTATTAAAACAGTCTCGCGAAAACGAGTTTAAGCTTTTCCACTCACATGTGCAGGAAAATTCACATTATTTTTTAGTTCTGATCGCTGAACAAGTAAATTTTAAATTGTGAGAGGTTATCTCAAACTATAGTGTCACCTTCGATCCTTCTTGGAATTTCAAAGTATGCACAATTGCTATTCTCAAACTGTATCTATAGTAAAAAAAACCACTGAATGACGTATAAAAAAAGCACTGAAGATTGAATAGCGCGTAAAAGAGGTACTGAAGAATCGAATGCTACACAAAGGAGCATCCTACAATTCATTTCATAGCACACACTATTCAAACGAACGGAAAGTTAAATGCCCCTTAGAGGATTATGCTGATTCGAACTCGAATTACCAAAAATAATTCAATCAAACAAATCAAGTGTCCATCGTTATTCGTATTTTCAACGCGGAAAATGTTTTCGAAAAATTCGCTGGTTACACCTGCTGTTGAAATTTATCGACGGGTCTGGCCATGGCTGACCAATTCTACTCTCTCTGAGTGCTGGGTCGCGCGTAGTATCCGACTTTTCAAACTCGATTTTCTTGGAAACAAAGCGTCAACCGAAAAATATTCCGTTTTTAAAAAATTAATTTTGCAAACAGAATAAACTAATGCCCGTTTGTTCCACTCGTTGAGACATCTTGTATAAGTACTGAAAATTTACTTTAATCCCTGCAAGACGGATACTTTCGACGATTCCATGAAAGTCGTTAATTTATTTCACATATTTTTAAGCTTACTACTATCAAATTAACGTGGACCTTCAAATACTAGCTAATACTCCGAAAAAATTACAATAGAATTTATATGGAAAGTCTGGGTGAAAATGGCTCCACGTTCCGGGATCCTAAATCTCCCACGAAAGAACTAAAAATCAAATATGTCTCCAAGGATCCCACATACTGAACTCTAGGCTAGACGAATCCGAAAATTTGTCCATCTGGAAACTCTCCTAAAAAAATGCCCCGCGTTTCCAATTTTCGACCCGTCCAGAAACCAGGGACAGCGAAGGTTGGGCGTTTAGCCCGGCACGCTGAAGAGCGGCACGCAACAATGAATCTCACTGGCACCAACCTAATAGTTCCCAGAAGCGGAGGGTGTAGCGTGTAGAATCGTTTGTCGGTGTGTCCCACAACGAGAGGATAGTGTGCGGCTAGGTGGTCGCGGAGCGACAACCAGTGGTTTTCTCTCGTTCCTACCATAATCGTCGGAAAGGCGTGGCAGGGTCGCGTCGTGGACGTCAGCATTTTTCAGCAATCGTGTTGCCGGCTGTTCGCCGTAAAATCGATTAAGCGGACGTAACATACCGGTGGCGACATTACTCTCCGGCGCCGACGAGGACAATCGGCTCGTCGCGATAACGATTCTCGCAGACAGTCGGGGGGTATCGTTGTCAGTGCCGGGACACATTGGATTAGCCGATGGGCCGTAGATCGATGGAAGCCTCACAGCTGACTGTGTGCAGCGTCACGCGATACGGTTCAAGTGCATCGGGGAAAAACAAACAGCCGGTTCCGCCTTCTTCGCGACATTCCTCGCGCAAATCGTCGCCGGAGCTAAAAACGGCCGGGAGATCGTTGGAGGACGAGCTGGTTGATTAATCGTTGATCATCGCCGAAGACGGACACCTGTGGGCAAGCGGTGATTAAAGAAACATTCGTTTCACCTCGCATAAATACCGACGGCGGTCGCGCCCACCTATCCAGGGTGTGTCCGTCACGTGCTGGTCAGTCATTAACCACCACTCGAGCGTGGTCCTCAGGAGGGTGAGACGTCGATTCGCTCTACGAACGATTGATCCTGGAACGATCAACGAGTTCTCGATCGTCGGGAGTGCGCCACGCTCCTCCGTGCCGATGCTGAAGACAGCACCCACCGACAGCAAGGTCCGCGTGAAACCGGTTTCCCGTCGCGGGACACGGATCTCCCGGATAGTTTCATAGTTTTCGATAGTTACCCTCGGTGAAAGCGTCGTCGCATCCGCCGTGGCGTGGGTCCGAGAACTCTCGAGCGTGAAGGAGGATCGCAGGAGAGAAGAGGCTCGATCGATTGGTCGCAACCTTCGACGGACATCTTCATCCTCTGGACGGCATCCTTGGGCTAGATACTGCGTCTAGTTCGAAGCTATCGGGCCGCGTGGACACGTCGGCCAGCGAAATCGCCTCGATGGAAATGCCAAGTGGACTCCTCGCCTCGTGAATATTCAGAGGGGTTATATTCGTCGGGCCGGCCTCTGATTGGACAAAGCGAGACTTCCGTATTGAATGTGCCGCGCGATCGCGAAACGATGAGGCACGGATTAATGTCCGGCTCGCCGGGGATTTAATATTCCGCGTGATATCGCGCGGAATCCGATCACGCGAACACCCTCGGCCCCGAGGACGACCCGCAGCACAAGGACACCGGATCTCGCCAGGCTATCCTTCGAGGACGCGCGGCTCCATGCAGATTTAACTTGGCTCTCCTGTTGCTTCGCCGGGCACGCACCCTGAAATGAGCCTGCTGCGATTCGGCCCCTTCAAGGACGGTACGTCGACTCTTGATTAAGGAACGAATGATCGCGTCAATGCTACTATGGTATTAATAGACAGGGGATTTTATGCATTTTTTTAAAATAAAGACCGTACGAATATTAGAAGAATTTAAAAATACTATTACATAGAAAATCTATTTGAATCTAGATAGAAAATTTTTATTTTGCATTAAGATCTCCCGTCTGGTTACTAACAATATAAAATGTGCGCATTGCGAACTTTTTGAGACAATCTACCCAATACTTTTGCTAATTCTAAAACAGAGTTCGACGCGCATTCGCATTCTCTTGAATGCCAGTCGAACAAGGTTTTCGCAGAAGCATTTGATTGCAGTCTGAATGAATGGTGCGAGGGCACTCGAACGAATCGGTTTTGCGTGTCGGACAATATTCCATGTTCGCCAAAGCGTTGAACGCGCAAGAGGATCGAAGAGTGACTTTATTTGAAGGTGGAACGTCTCTCGGGTATCGATTCGGCAGCGACCTACCGCAAGCATTTGGGTCATCGATTCGGCCGAAGGGAACCGGAGTAATGTTTGTAACCTTCAAAAAATTCATGGAAACGGGGTACGGGTGGCGATCCCGAAGAATCCCGCGACGGAACTTTTCCCCTGAATAGTCCGCAATCAGCATTCGCGGGACGAGCGTCGTGCGATTTCTCGACGCTGGGGGGAAAAAAAGAAAGGCCAACGAAATGCCGAACAGTTTTAATAGTCCATACAACTTCCTGATGCTGTGGAACTTGCTGAAACGATACTTTTCGTTCGTATTCGGCTACACCCGTCGTCTTCTTCCTCTTTCTCTTTCGAGGCAGAGATTCTCTGCGACGATACAACTGCTCGTCGGATGGTATCGCAGCATGCAATTCGTTCGGATGATTGAACATTAGTGTTATTTTACTCGGAAGTTTCTGCTGCAATGTTTTTTGATGAAGCATTTGCCTGCACGCCAATATCCCGCGCTACCGGCGAAAAATTTCAAATTTTTGGTCGCGCTAGCACAGAGGGATGAAATTGCGGATCACGCTGCCCCTATAGCAAGTCGGAACTTTGGTCGTTACAGAGCGACGTTCGTTACTGCATGCATGGTCAATGCTGGTCACGAATCGAGCTCTTGATATTTTTCAATATTTTGTACTCTGTTTGGTGGGTTATAATTTTATCTTCGCAAATTTTTTAGATAATTCCGATGTTCTCTGCATTCGATTTAAAATTAATGTACTCGCCGCTTACTGTTTATTTTATTTTGAATCGTGCATATAACTTTAAAGCTGAAACGTTTTATTGCATGTAACAAGTTAATAAAATGACGTTCGATTAAAAGGATACCGATAAAAATAGGCGTGTTGCATTTTTTAATATTTCCGTACGGATTTATTGGATAGATTTTGTGTGCTCGAAGAAGTAATCTGAATACAAATATAACGGTTGCCCGAACTTCAATACTGTTACATCCTCCGCTTTGCTGATATTGCCAAGAAATATTTCGAATACGTATTTCCGAGAAGCAGGATTACATTATTGAATGCATCACAGTAGTAGAATGAAAATATTGCAGTTTATTCATCAGATAAGAGAGATAAACATATCTTACGCGTTCGAGTGTCGAAGGAAAAATATTCTGTTCATCGAAATTTTGTTTCTTATTGGAGATACTGTTATTTATTTTATATTCCACTTATATATTCAGATCATTTTTATCTTCTTCTCTACATTCTCTCAAACTCTTAGACATAATACAGTGTTTCTCAATTACATTCGGGCGCTCTTTGAGAATAACTTTTTAAAAGCAGACCAAGGAATTTGAGTTCCTTTGAGAAATTAATTAGTTTACTGAACGCCTCATATGAAAAAATTGCAACTGGATAATTGTAGAAAGCGAATGATAAAGTATGAAGGTGTCTCTAATAATTTCACCGCTTGTATTTTTAAATATTCATCAAAGACAATGTACTGATGTCCCCGAGAGGTTAACATGTGAAACCAAGGGATGGATGAGGGTTAGAGAGTATGCGAATAGGAATTGGTGCACCGAAAGCCGCCATATTTACACGCGGGATTTCCGGGAGCGACAAATTCCCATTGACACAAAATCGTCGCGGCGAAAACACGATTTACGTTGATCAGTGGCGAAACAGGGACGGCGGGATGCAGGATTCGGTAGTGTCCCAAACATTTTAAAGGATTACAGGGAATCCCTATTACGTCGGCGAGAGAGCCGCGATTTTCTGGGCGCCAGGGCTGAAAGTTCGCGTCCAAAAGCAAACTTCCGCGACGAATACGCGCCGGCAATACGCGCGCGGCCCCGGTTCCGCTTTATATTTGCCTGCCGCACGGAAGAGGCACTTTAAAGGACAAACATTTCGAGGCTCTTCTCGTTCCTGGGCGTCGCGTCGTCACGCCGAGGAGAGAGTGCACGCGTCCGTTCGTTCGTACGTTCGTTCGTTTTCCATTCGCCGGTATTTTTCCTTTATCCGAGGGCCGGCGCTCATCGGGACCGCAATACCCGGCTAGGTGAGAAGCACTTCCGTTCTGAATGCGCCTGGCTCGGCTCGGCTCGTCTCGTCTCAGCCCAGCTCGGCTGAAAAGGAAAACGAGAGTGTCGGTGGATGGCTACGATTTTCCATGGAGCGTCACGACGACGGTTACGTAACAATGAGGCGTCGCGGCGCTGCCGGTGCCGCCCCGACAACGATCTATCTCTGTTCTCGCACGCCTCGTCGGCTTCGAGTAGACTTTCGAGCCACCGGCTCCAACGAGCGTGTTTCAATGGGTTTTATAGTGCCGTGGATTAGGCGTGACATTGCTAGGCATGTGTGAAATTTGGAGGAAACATCACTGGTACACTGTTCAAGCTATCGGGCGATCCACAGGTCAAGGGAAATGCTGTACTGCAAGGCATGATCAAATTATTGTGAACAACTTACGTGACAGTGTGAAATTGTCCTGTGTTACACATGATTTTCGTTGGTCCTGAGATATCTTTGAAATGCAAAACGTTTCCTAAAATAATTTCTCCAATGTTCAAACAAATCTACCAACGTCTAGATTGCATGAATATAAAAGAGAGTGTGTCACAAGCAAGCAGAACAAATAAAAAGAGGGATCATTAAAAGCAGCAGTGCAAACATTTAACAAAGACACCGAAGCAAGGGCGCACCAAGGACGGACGTAGTATAGCGATGGGTTAAGCCGGATAGGGGACATCTGATTATGCAACCTCGTTCTCGACGGCAGTGTCAATGACAGTTATCTCCGCCCTTGAAGAACCAACTCTCTGCAGCTACACATTTCGACGAAAATCGATCCACGAAGTTTGAACAATGAGAAGCTTTGTGGCGTTTTTCGATGGTACTGTTTGTTGCTATCGAGGAGTAAGATCAATGAATCGCCCGAAGGCCACCGGGAAACTACCCCGCGCCTTTTAATTACCCTAAGCGCAGCGCTCCCGGTTCAATTGGGTTAATTTTCCTCTGTTTACGGGATTAGAATCTTTTTAGGTCGACGTGTGCAGTAGCACACCACTTTTTGCTCATTTTTTAACGCTCTGAGCGGTAACCACGGTCACCGTTTCGATCGAACTCGTATAATTATACTTTTACAACCTTCTTACAATTTTCACGTTGTCGAAGTTGTGCGAAGAATTTTCGTCGCCATAAAATTGCACTTTGCAACTGCACCGTGCTACTCCTGCAAAAACTCGCTCTGCTTGATAATAGATCTTATTAAACGATGGCAAATTTTCCTGCACAATTTTTTTTCTATCTGCAAAACGAACGAAATTAGAGTAGATCCATTTTGTACACAATTGTCTCTATACTTTCATTGATTTCATACATATAATGGCAGAATATTCTTCGTCGAAGTGGGTCACAGTTGCCCGCGCCGCTGTGCAGTAACATTATTATTGCGTTTGGCAATGGCGCCGCTAACGAACCGTACGCAGACGGTTCAAAATTCCGCGGAGAACAATTTAAAGAACCGAGCGTCGGTTCGTTCTGTTCCACGGTGTACAGAGACATCGCAGTCGGCTATAATTCGCGGGACGAAACATGGACGCATTTGAACCGAATCCAACGGAACGAACCTGGGTCGTCATTTTTTTACGACGAAAGCGAGATTCAATAACGAAATTTCCGCGCGAGGGAAGCCGAACGTCGCCGACTTTCGGCGTCCTGTAAAAACCTGCAACTTTTCGATCAGGATCCAATAAGAACCTCGCCTCTGTCACCCTCCCCCCCAATCAGCTCGTCTCGATGCCCTGACTCCTCCTTGCCGTTTTTTCCGCTGCTTGCACCCCGATAACGTTACTTCGTCGTTCAATATAAATGACACATGGTTCTATAGCTGATGGCAGCTAGACGAAACCTCCGCAGTCCTCTCTTTCCAAGGACCCTTCCTGTTTAACCCCTAACTGGACAACAAAATTACGGGATTATCAAGTTTCTTTAACTTCTTTCGAACGCTTGGATTATTTAGTCCCAAAAATGTCGAAAAATTGGAAGGGGCGATTCCCGAGGCCATTGGGAAAATTGGAAATATAAAATATTATTCCCGTTTTCTGTCTAAAGAATGAAGGCATATTATGGAGGTTTAAGTAGGAAGATGTTGAAGAGAGGACTGTCTCGATCGGATCTGTTCTATCAAGACGACAGTATAACCCCGCGAATAAAACGGGATCCAATAAAAGGAGCGGAGTCGTAAATAGCGAGGGCAGGTTCTTCATGAATTCTGTAGCTCTAGATAATAAAATGAACCTGAATGGAGCGACGGGATTGCTCGCGGCAGCCGTAAACCTCGAACTTTGTATATCTTCTCTCGAATCAATCCGCGGGCGTCGAGATTTCGCCGGAGACGTTCGAATGCTTCAATTAGACGAGATTATTCTGTACAGCGGAGAAGGGTCGCGAAAAATGGGATGCGCCGCCATTTTCGGACGAGCCTTGCCCCGTTATTGAAATAGTTTTCCGGGAGATATTATAGCGTGCGCGAAACTAGTTTCGTTCTCGCCCAAAAGGTAAATAGTACCCGGTGGCGAGTCCAAAGAACGGCCACTCCACGGACCCCGGGGTTCATAATGGCCGACCGGAAAACTTCGTTTGCCGAATGAATTCTGCAACGGGCTATTAAATAGAATACCCTCCCGTTGGAAATTCTGCTCGCCTAATCCTCGCTGTAATTTGCCGTAGAATTGTTCGGCAAACTCTTTCCCCGCTGTCGCATGGAAATTTCGTTCCCAGAATTGATCCAGACATTGTTAAATCCCCTGGTCCTCGGAGGCCGTTTTGCAGCGCGTCAAAACAAAACTGCGACTGTTAAACTCGAAAGAGGAATGCTCGGCTGCCCCAGAATCAAAATGGACAACAAACTACTGTGCAAACGTGCAATGCAACCCGTGTTGACGTACGGGACACGACCGCGACGATGTATACCGATTGTTCGAACTTGTCATCAAGAACATCCGAACAACTAGAATTTGTCTATAAATTCGCATTCTGACGCGTTTCAAAACTTACACTTCACTGCGAGCTGAACATTTCGTTAAGAAATACGTACTGTCAATACCATCGTGGTGTTGTGTAGGATATTTCTTTAAATTATTGTTCGGAAGATTTATGAAACTGTATTTATACCGAAAAGTGTTGTTGTAGAGGATGGTTTCGTAATTGTGGAAAAATACCACAGAAATCCTGATGAAACTTCCATAAAACAATAATTAGGAACAAAATCGTTTTGCCATTAGTGTTGATGTTTACTCGCTATATTTTTCTACGTTCGTTTTTTAGGAATAGTGTCGGTGCACGATGTAGGTGACTTTTTAGTCTGAGTTTTCGCACATCCCAAGACATAGTGTACTATTTCTTTATCACCAACATATTTATGTACAACAACATTTATGTACAACATTTCGTACATAAGCAAGAGGGTTGATCTAAACGACACCGTGTGCGAACGATATTACAATTTCAGAGTCGAGTAAACGGGTCGCTGATCGTGTCGTCACGTTGCAGAAAGATGTCAAAGAGAAACCGTCGAAGTTGCCCATAATTATCCGCTAGAAAGCGACGACTGTTTACGCTCGATTTGACAGCGAGCGACGCTTTCCACCAATAGGCAACTTTGCGGGCCTGTTACGAGCACACAGAAGCAGCTGGTAGCAATAACGATCGACACCGAACGAGCTTGCGATGATAAATTTCACGGATCCCGGGGAACATAGTCGCGATTACGTGCTCCGTTTTGCATCACAGCGGGAGAGAGAAGGAGAGAGCGATCCGGAGTTGAAATTTTGCCGAAGTTCGTCGAATCTCGGTGCAGTAGGGATTTGTTAACCGGGAAGAATGGTTGCGGGACGCGAGAGCCTGGCCGTTATTAAATGTTAAAGTTCCGTACCCCGTAACCGTTCATTATGCCTCTAAGAGGATACGCGGTATCGACCCTGCCCGTTCTTGTGTGCGCTCGCCGCCCTTCACCCGTGAAACCGTGTTTCAGTTTCTTCCCCCTCGCTGCCCCGCGGGAAATTGTTAATTAGGGGACACTTATTCTGGTAATTCCGATGGTTCTTTGTTTAGAAGCTTGATCGACCCTTCCTCCGGCACGGCAACCAACCACCGCTTTTTCTGTGGCGAGACGAAACTCGAGAGCCAATTGCGTCCATTGATTGTCGCAACTACGACGTTGGACTATGCAATTTGTTAATTTACTAGCTAGACTTTCCCGTTTTCATGTAGTTAATTTTTTCCCGTTATATTCAATTCGAGACAACACGTTCACTGGAAAATATCTACGCCCAAATGTCTCGCAATGTCAAGATAACTTGATCTCTGTAAGAACACTGCTACTGTGTTAATGATTCGAAATTAGTATTTCATTTAATTCCAATACTAATTTTGCTGACAAGTAATGGAAGGATTTTATAGATGAGCAAACGGATCATTAGATTCTCTATTAGGACCACAGTTTAATTATCAGATAATTAAAATCTGAAATTGTGCGTTAATGCTCCATCCAGTTCGAAAAGAGTAGCTCCATTACTCTCGCGAGGTCGCTCTAAGGAAAATGTGAAAGACGTTCGAGCATCGGCTGTTTATATAAGTCGATAGTCTAAAGTGATTTAATTGTCATTGACTGATGTGATAAATCATAGGATGAAGAAACAACAAAATGGATTAAATGGAGATCAAGGAGAAACCGTCTCCGGCGAAAGAAGCGTCGTAAACAAAACGATAAGAACTTTGTTCCTCTACAGTTAAAGACCGATGCTATTAATACATTCTGCGCTAATTAAAACCGTATCTCTTTGAAACGTTCAGACACATCTGCTATTAACTATGATTTAATTGTAAACAGTCGTAGATGGTTTCTCGAATAGGATGCGTTATGTCTCTCCTTCGGAAGAAAGAAATTTCTCGGGCACTAACGAGAAGAGCCTCCTTTTTGTATTATTATTACTTTGTAGCCTCGAGCCCCCTGCTCAGCTACCGATGACTGATCTGTCGATGAATGTTTCCGCGATGATTTGCACTTTGTCCGCGGCAACAATCGCGTGGACGGGTTTTATTAGAACACGCTATCCGACGATGAGATAGCTGTTCCCACGGGATCGCTGAATAATTGCGGATCAGAATGAAGAAGTGCTCTGGAAGCTTTCAACGGAGTTCCTTCGACTGTATACCCGTCGACGACTTTGTCCCTAGGTAGCACTAAAGAGATCAAATCTTCTGATGCCAGTCAATTCTTGCTTCAATCATTCCGTCGATGCTGAAAGAAAACTGATCAAACCGCTCTATTGAACGTAGAAATTCAAATTTCCAATTAAACGCTTCAAACATTTATAAAAAAAGAAACATTCAGCACTACGACTGCCACATATCTTCAAATTAAGATATTTCATTCGCGGATTTATTCAATAACAGTTTCCATTGTGTTGTATTTTTGTCACTTTCCAAGCAAATAAATCTCTGAATTTCAATTTAAAAACGCTACGAACTAACCCAATAGTATTATTGTGCAATACTCTTAGGTACAGTGTTTACTCGACATATGTCCAAAACACGGGTCTAGCCAGGGACATGTGTCGGCGAGGAGATACGTAGAAAAGCACAGCGAAGCTCTAGAGGCCTCGGTTCAAGGTGTATTCCCCATGCAATGGCGATAGTTCTGGGACTTTTATCGTCTAGGCATTTGGGACATATATGGAGTAAACACTGTACATCGTCGAGCTGCACTCGATTCCTCGAAGAGAAACATTGCCCCGTAACGCGAGGGTTTGACTTCCGGATCCCAAACCGCGGTTTGCATGAATTCGTTGTAACTGGCCGGGTACAATAAACATTCGAAGTACGACGGGACGAGCCAGTTGATCGGTTGCAGCCGGGTCTGACCATGCAGAAGGTTACGAGTGCATAACGATCGTGGAATGCGGCACAAGAAGCGCGACAGCGTGTTATGTGGCAACCGGTTTGAAATATCTCGCGTCTCGCAACAACTCTAGGCCGGGCTGAAATAAAGAAACCACGAATTCCGTTTACATGTCAATGAAACGCAGCGGTTCCCGTGGATGGCCGGACAAGACGGATCGGGTCGTTACAAGAAAATATCGGACGCCGATACCCGGCCGGGACCCGGTTAATAAAAGGAAATGCGAGCGTAACGAGTTCCACGCACGAGTATTGCATCGCCGACAGCTGTTTTGTGCACGACCGTTCCTCCCGTCGAACTTTCCAATCACGTTTCCCCTGTCCCTACTAATTTTACTTGCGATTCCTCTGAATGTCGCACACCGACGATTCTACGCGAGAAAATGAACAGGAGACATGGAAACAGCGTAACGTCGTGCGTTCTGGTGACGTGTAAGACTGATTGAGCTGCGGCTGATACAAGAAAAATACGGGAACTATGAATTTATGACTACAATGTGTAGGAGAAAGATTAACGTGTATGAGTACATTATTTGAGCTTATTAAAGTCCCTGCTTCTAGCAATCGATGGACACAATGTTTTGTATTTTGTATAGACATCTGCAGTCGAATAATCATATCAGATATTGACCAACCATATTAAGCAAAACTTCTTACAAGCTTTCTACAAATAACTAAATTGTGCTACCTTACAAAAGCTAATCACACAGTGACTCAGCTTTCAATACCATTTTTCCACCACCCCAACAATACCCGGTAATATCGCTCCACCAATGTTCATTTTCATTTTCCTTTGACGTAAAACGTTCCACTCGAACCGTCCAATTTTTTTTTAACAAGATTGTCTATTGTACGAGCGTAACAATGGCGATCATGCGGCCCATTAAAATCCCATCAAAACTGTCGGCGCAACAAAAAATCGAAAACCGGAGTCGTTGCGCACGGACAGTTTCCGGGACTTTTCGTGGGTATTCGAAAAACGTCGGAGGGACGGCCCTGGGGGACGCGTTAGCCTCGAGGAGCGATCTCCGCGGAGCACTTCCTGATCCGGATGATGAAACTTTAATTCGCCTTTTGGTCTTCCGCCCGACGGGCCCCGGGGAGCCCCGGGTAAGTGTCGTGGCCCGGCTCGTTGGGGAGCTGCTTGGGACCCGAGACGGATTCGCAGGAGCGTTCGTTAGTTAAGAGACAGTCGTGAAAAAGCGGAAGATAATGAGATTCAAGCAGTCCCGGGTCCGCGGATATCGTCGTCACCGTGGAGACTCCTTGGAGCCACCGCCGCCGCTCCAAGTAATTTATTCCATTACGTTAATCCGAGGAGACTGCCACTTACGTTTATGAAGTCGTCGAGCGGCGACGATATTGTGCGACGGATGTCAGAATACCCTTTATCCGTTACTAATGTCCGCCGAGCCTTTTTACTCCCACCCTCCCCCGTGATTATATTGCGGCAGCTTTGTATCGGGATTACCAGTCCGCCGGTAATACTGCGACAATAAGGGGATTAAACTTTTCCCCCCACCCCTCCATCCCCCCCTACTCGCTGGTTCGCGGCAACCGTAACGAGAAAAGAAATTCAATTTTCAGCCAACGACTTTATTAAATGCGCGAGGGAACCCGCGTCGAAATTGTTTCCGCGGCGCAATTAAAAATAAACGAGAACCGTGCCGCTCGAAACACCGCTTTCTTGAGCCAATTTTAATCCGTTCTTTGCCGGTGATTTCGTGCATTTCGTGGGTTTATTTATTTATCGGCAATGCCTCCTCGTTGGAGTGCGAGACCGGCAATGAACTTACCCAGAGGAAAATGTTTCAAGAGTTCGCGATGGACGGAAGAGTATTGTTAACTCTCCGTTTGATGGAATACAAGAATTCAGATGCAATCCATGAATGTACCTATCATTAAAATGCACCTTCTCAAGCACAGAAAATAAATATCTTAATAGACAGTACTTCACGAAGTATTAAATTGCCAATGTACGTTTAACACAATGTTGCTTTGCTTCGTGACGACTTCCGAGTAATAGATTATTCTCGTAGAATTAAGAATAATTATATATTATTCTTTTTTTATTAACCACGCGAACAGTTCCGTAGTAACCTGTGTAATGAAGCCGTAAAATTCAATTACCCGTTCATAGAGCGGAATTGACAGTAATTGTTTGCAGGCCTCGTATCAAATCTCCATTAATCACAATTGAACTCTCTTCGAGGTCTTCGATCATGCGACCCACTGTTCAACGTTAATGGCACTTAAGCGTTGCTTTTTCTATCCGTAAAAATTTGATGATACATTTATGTACTTATGGATTTCCGTGGAATATATATCTTTTATTATAACTTTGACGTATCGGGCATTAGATGTTCCGCGATCCTCTAGGGAAGTGCAGTGTACTTTCACCGGCGAGTGTTGGTATGTTAAAGCAGGATGAGTTTGCACGTTAATAAGGAAAGCGATCTCTTCATTACGTCGTTCGGCATCCCTAACCACCTCGCCATTAATTTCCTGCCATTATCGCGTCGAACAACGTCTTATCCACCTCGGGTCGGCCAACGGTTTGATGTGCATATCGTGCGATATCGCGATAGCTGTGTTCCGTTCGTCTTGAAGTTAATCGTCGATTCTTCCGTTGATACGCGATGCAACTCTGCAACATTCCAGACCAGCCAGTTATCTAGTCTTCTATTAACTGCTACGTTTTACGGCCACGGAAATATGGTTCTGATCCATTTAGAACGTATTTTAATATTTACAGCACACTTATCCTTCATAAGTATCTATAATCACAAAGTCATATGTTCACTACTGGTGTTTTACAGTTTTTTATTAGTCGACTGTGGAATACAAAATAAAAATTTCTCGAATAATTTCGATAAGTAGAAAGTAATGTACCAGTATTTTAAGTCCTATTAATCTCTTTCTTCTTTTGAATTACATCTACTAAGTTTTATGGACGATCACAGTCGTCAATGGTTATTATTAATTGCTTATTAATAAATATTTTATGATGATTGTTTGCAAGAAAATCAACAGCCAGTAACCGCCGTGGTGCGGGTTAAAAATATCCATGTAAAATGTTAAATAATATAGAATTAATATTGCAGACACGCGAGTGCAGTTCATATTTAGTTGCAGAAAATAAAGGATCCCAGAAAAGAGAGTCATTATGAAGTTTGTAGCATGGTTTCGTCTGAAGCGCGTCGCTTTCCACGTAAAACGATGTTCCGCCACGTGCGCCAGAAGGATGGGTGACCGTCTGACTGCGCCGCGCGCGCCCCCTCTCCTTCTCTCTCTCTCTTCTCTGTCTGTTGCGTACCTCTCCCGCTCTCATTGCTGCCTTTCCATTCTCTCTCTCTTATCCTCTTCACGAAACCTTTTTCGGTAGTATGTTCTCTCTTTCCTCTCTATTCATCCTCCACCTCGGTAAAATCAATGTCTCCTTCGGGGTTACCCTTTGTAAAATGCACATACCACTTTTCCTGAACAAAGGATTAGTGGTTCGATGCAAAGGAAGAGTGTTGGCGACATTTCCACCTGGAGTTTTCGCACAGATCAAACGTCCGGTCTAAGAGTGTCCAACAACAACTTTTTCTATCTTTTACAAAAATTCAGCCAACAAAGTACCAAATCGCCAAAGTACACCATTGACTTCACCGGTTTGTGATTGGTTTATTGATATTCTTGTTGACTCTTATTGGTAAACCGCGAGTCTTTAGTAACAGGAATTAATCACGTCGTGAAAAGTCCTAGTCTATGCAATAAAATTTCCTCTTCTTCGGACGGCTAATCATTTCTGACACGAAATTCCGCGTTCGCGTTTTTGGAAAATGATTCTTCGGCGACGAAGGGCCGCGGGTTCGATGGTTCGCGATTGTTCATCGCAGCCAGATTGGATTTGGCCAGCCGTGAAAGCACGGGAAAACGTAAATTGAAACAACAGGCCGCCGCAGCAGACGACTCGCGGTTCACCGCCGCGGCGATGCACCGTCACTTCGACTTAATTACACCGTCCCCGCCTCTTAATTGGAAATTGTCCCGTAATTCGGGTCAGCGAAGACACTGCTCGCTTGCTCCTTATTGCAATTAATAATACTGTTAAGTGGGCGGGGTTCGGTTGGCACCAGCGTTTCCTGGAATCGGTCACAACATCCCGGATAATTATAGATTATAGACCGTCCGCGTGGAAACCGAGCCGGTTCGGACACCTCCGAATATATTTTCCATTCGAATAAATCACGCGATTCCGCTCTTTGGATCGGCTTGCGCACGATCCCATGGGGACCCGTCGCTTTGTGCCGACGATGATGGAAAGTACAGTCTCCGTGTTCCACCCACACAATGGATTCTCGCCTTCTAAACCATAAACCAGCGAAATCACAATTGCAAGACCGGTCCCCGCTGAACGAATTGCGAACCGTGGGCTGATTTAGGGCTTCGATTATGAAAATCTCCTTGTAACCATTCTTCAAGCATCGATTGCAATTCATGCTAGCCTGCCGATGGACAATCTTGGATCCATGGTTATAAACGTTCCGTCGAAATGAAAATTTTCCAACAGTTCGCTTAAATCATTTGCTACCATCTATGAGTTTTTATCGGTAGACTGTGGGTTTTGTGAATTTCTGACAGAATTGAGCTGGAGACACAAAACAGTAAAGTCATTAAAAGAATTTAACACTAGACATTTCCACTTTGCAACTTGAAGGTTCAAAACAATGTCGAAGAAAATTGATGATGAAGATTCTGATCATACCACGAGAATTCTTGGCACAAAAGCGTCCGAATGATCGAAGGTAGCCTAAAGCCCAGAGCCGCCAATGTGCATGCAAGTGCCACGAGTGCATCGAACCGTCTATCCCACGAAAGCAAACTTTTCGTAGTCGCGAGCTGGATCGTCGCAGCCCTCGATCCCCCCGGGCTGGAGTGGGTATCTTATCCGTCGGATTGGCCTTAATTCGTCGCGATCGATGGATCGGGTCAGAGGGTAGTTCATACCTGACTTAATATCGCGATCGAGCCTTTGCGTTTCGGCTATAGACGGGAAGTGCTTTGACCATTGAAGTGAAGCGTAAGCGTGGCCGCCATGTTTCCCCGTGTTTCGCGCAAGATTCCCCGACTACGTGGCCCGCCATGTTTCCCGAGCGTTGTTTCCCCGTGCACACGCGGAACACAATTACATTTGGCGAGACGCAGGCTGGAGAAGAGACTCCACTGGGCCGGTGCCAAAGATGCATCTCTTGGCGGTAGTTTCCGCTACTTTCCGCGACGCAGACGCGCGCCGGTTAAGCCGTGATCGAGCATAAAGGATGGAAGCTGCCGGTTAGCAAACCGTACAGCATAATACCGTTTCCGTTCTATTTTCGAGTCCAACGATTCGATTCGAGTCCACACTGTCCGGCGACGCGGCGGTAAAACTTTCTGCGCGGTCTGCTCTAATCGCTACACTTCTTTTGCGCAAATAGCGTTCTTCTAAAGTTTTCGCAACCTTTTATAGACACTGGAACTTTTACTTGGACCGGATAAAGGTACGCTATTAGGCGACAGGGATTGACTAGAGTAAACCAAATTTTACCATGCAATGACTATACTGCGGTTAATAAAACTATTAACACGAGAATTACATTTTTATTCGAAGGCGCGACACCAGAAGCAGTTCTATTAAATGGCTCTGGCCATTTCTTCCAATTTCTTCTTTCTTTCTGATTTTGTCGAGACATCGTGTGACTTTCAAGCAGATAGTTTCTATGATCTCAAGAACACGGCGAACAAAGAGGGAACAGCTGATGTTGAGTCGCCTGGTGGTTGAAGCGTCAACGAGGTTCAGTTTCCTTTTGGCGTGTTCTCGAGCATCGTTCAGTGCTCCTTTGTTTCCTGATCGGCGGACGATCATCGTGGAAAAAATCCGTTGCTCATCCGGGAGTTAGCGGGCCTGAGGCTAAAGTGTTTCTCATATTTCAGTCGTTCGTTGTGACAGCGGCTAGACGGGGCCGAAACGCCCGGTAGATCCGCGAGTCGGTTTAAATTAGGGAGTCTAGACGCCTCGGAAATACCACGTGGTCCGCGTCATGGTTCATCCTGCGGCAACCAGTTCGAATGTTCGCGCCTCGTTGCGCCCTTACACGAGTGATCCCATCTATCGAATGGGGCGAGCTTCGAACGGACAGGTCCCATCCCTTTGTGATGGGGTTTGATCGCCGTTCGAGCAGTCGGACCGCCCGAATCTCCATTTTTGGGCTTCCGGATTGACATAAAATTTGCTGCGAAAGGTCTGTGTTACGACTGAATTATGTTATAGTGCTCTAAAAGAGAGGTAATTCTTGGAACAGCTATTCTTAAAAAAGAAAAGAACAGGTTACAATTGCATTATATTTTGCCATAGTCTTGGGCAGGTGATAAAGATCTAGAGACAACGGTGGGCGACAATCCGGGAATCGTTGTATCTCGGGTTTCACCAAACTTTTAATTAGCTCCTCGCATCGGAATTTCATTAACGACCCGGTCTGAATGAATGCGACTAATTAAAGCTGAGCACTTTCCGGAACGAGTGAACACTCGAATTCGGTGTTCTCCGGAAGTATGCACCTTTGTCAGCCGGGAACGGCGATCGCAATGCTCGTTCGAAACGATTTCTTGAAATGGCCGGAGTTAAACGGAGGCTTTAGACGACGATGCTCGTGGAAAAACCTACAGAACGGTTAACGAGATATTATTCTCGGATATGTATATATATGTTTGTAAGCATATATATATATACGCTGGTGTGCTGTTGTGCGTTCGCGTGACTGCTGTCTGCAATCATCGTCGCATGCGTTCAAAGATCGCGGCTGTGTATGACTCACGGCTGGCATTTTTTGGAGTGTAATATAAAGTGGGAACGGCATGCCAATGAAATCTATAATTTTCCTCAATTAACAGGACAAAAGAACATGCGCGGATGTGTTTGGAGCGAGTTGCGATAAGATTCGAGAATGTAGTCACGTATTGTGCTCGATGGGGACCAAGTGTCTGTTATGTCATCATTTCCGTAGTATTGCTGCGTCGCCGACAGCGAAACTGTTTGACAATATAAGTGGACGATTTAGTCTTACCAATTATTATTTCCGCGTCTGCAGTCGCCGTGTGTTTACGAGCAACAAGCAGACGTCTGTCGGATTTAGTATAAGCGTAATTGCAATATAAGCAAGTGAATTATTACTGTATTTCGAATGTTTCAGTATGTTCTTCTTTGAAAGTTACTAATCTCTCTTTCATTACTGTATGGACGGATTTATAAGAATGTAATGTTTATCAGAAAATGGTTACTTACGCTATTGCTGTTCGACTTCGAGTATTTTTCAGTTACATTAATTAATTCTGGAACGACACAAGACCAGGGAAATTTACCTATTAGATAATACAAAGAGCGTTGTATCATCAAAGCTATGAAATAGCTAGTCTTTATAGTCTTTATTTACGTAAGAAATAGTTGAAATTAATTTGCAAGCGTTGCACTTTTGTAGTACTATTCATATAACTGAAATAAGAATTTATGATGAAAAATCCTTGGGTTAAAGTAGAGGTGAAAAATTGCACTTTATTAAAGGATAATTAGGTCGAGAGAATAATTCGAAATCATGTCGAAAAATTATTAAATTCTCACCGAAAGCTCAGGGAAGAATGGTTGAATTTTAAGGAGTTACTTCGAATTGATTTAAAAATGTGTTTCCGTGGGAATTTCCGAGCTTTGGGGGGCTCAAATTAGAGGTGGAGGATCGTTCCTTATGATAAGGAAGTAATTTAAGCCAACAGGAAAATTTGAATCTTCGAATATTACACCATCAATTGTTCGAGATTCTGTGATGCTTTCAGAACCGAAAAAATGATTAACGCTGACCGCCAAACTAGAAACCTGAAAAATTCCATAAATTCAAACCAAGCTTTTTAATGAAATAAAAATGTACTTCAACATTCTTGAATTTTACAGATCCCAATCAAATTCGGTGCAATGAATATATTAACGTAAAAATTCTAAATCTAGCTTCTAAAGGAAGCGTAGTAAACGGATATCTGTTTTCGAATTCAAGGAAGCACTTCGAGGAGAATATTTTCAATGGATTATAATAATCATTTTACGTAAGAAAATCGACTTCTTTTACCCGCTCCGTCATATGATACACATCGAGCTTTTTCGCCAGACTGTATATCGAGCGTGCTCTCTGGCCCGGGTCGGAGAATTCATTGATGAAAAATTACGACGAACTCACTATAGCAGGTTCACTTTCCCCCATTCGTCGGCAGGTAGTCAGGCAGGCTGGCAGGCAGGCAGCCAGGCAAGGAGGCAAGGAGGCAAGCAGCAGGCACAGCTTGTTGTCTCGTGTCGGCGCGTGGTGTCGTCTGTCGGCGCGTCGCGGCGCTGCGATCGCATGGCCGCCCTCAGTGTTCACGAGCCTCGCTCGGTGTGTGTTTCGTGGCGCGGTCGTCGTTCTCGTTCATCGGCCGTTTCGCTCGGCTCCGTTTGCTTTTTTACGTGTTGCATCGGGCGCAGTCGTAATTAATTCCGTCGCGAATCCGTCCCCGGTCGAACCGGCCCGATCCGTGAGCTGGTGCCCGTTCCGCGAGCCTCTTTTTCGGTTTGTTCTCTCTCGCCGAAGAGAGCGGCGGGACGTCGGCCTTCTCTCGCGTTTGCGTTTCTCTCCGTGGTCTCTCTTTCTCTCTCCCTCCTTCTCTCCCTCTCTCTCTCTCGTTCTGTTTCTCTCGCGGAGAGCCGAGGGAGCGTGTGTGTCAAAAGTTATTCGTTGTGCGCGTGGTTTTCGCCTGTCGCCGATATACCGACGTCGGCGTCGCGGTGCCGTTGTGTCGTGCTCTCGTCGTCGTGTTCAGAGTTCAACCGTTCGTTTTATTTTTCGGTGCCGGCTCCTCCGTGTGCCTTTTCACAGTTTTGTGCCTGGCTAAAAAGAGAATAGCCCTCCTTCCAGCCGAGTGTCTCTCTCTTTCACTCTCTTTCTTTCTCTCTGTCTCTGTCGGTCTGTGCGTACCAGCGGTAGTAGTATGTGCTTCTGTGTTTATAATCGTTGCGTCCTTTCTCTCTCCGTCTCGCTCTCCTCTCACCTGCAGCTACGAGAGGCACACAGGTGTCCCGTGAAGGTGTGGCGTCGCCAGCCGTGTATCGTCACCCGGTGTGCCACCACGTCCACGAGACGTTAACAGATACATACATACAACTCGGTGCATGATCCGAGGCCTGCCAAAAACCGAGCCATACACTGCCCTCCGAGGAACCATCAAGTACGTCGACGACAACCCCTCGTTGCGGGACGCATCTTCGGACGCGAAATGCGTCTGCACCGGCTCGTGGCCCACCATGCTCGCTCTGAAACGTTATTATACTCCGAACCGAGCAGTTTCAATATTCCCTGTGCATTCGAACTGGTTCTGCGCGTCGATGGTACGCAGAGTCAGCCGATTCTGACAGCAGAACCGCGCCGGTCTACAGCAGAAACGTCTGCTGTGTAGGGGCCAGTTAAAATGGCGAGTTTTTCGAATTTCGCGCGGGCTTCATGGTAATCTAAAGAAATTACTGATCTTTATCTTAGTAATTTCCGGTAGGAAATTCAATCTTGTCGATGGTAAAATATTCTTTTTCCAGCGTGACATTTGCATTCTGTTACCTGAATATATGAATCATTTGAAAAACGCCGGAGAATTAATAGTTTGTTTAAATAAATGAAACGGACAATGCGCTATCTACAAATTCCTTACAGATAATATTTTAATTTCCGAATCACGTCATTTAGATTGTCCCTACTCGTCGAGTGATAATGCCACGAGTGTAAACACGACTATGTTCTTTATCTTGTCTGAAGAAATTAGGTCTCTTATAGTATCGGTCGCGTTTCAGTATACGTACATAGAATTTGTCGCGACTCGACCTCAATGGTTTAATTTGTACGGTAGTAAATTGACGATAGGCGCCTATGGAATTTTTACAGTTTGTCTATCGTGCATATCGTGACCGGATGTTTGAGGTTACGTACGACAATTAACCGGCTTCGTGTTTGACGCCTGCCATCCACATGCCGTATACGACGTTTATTATATTTTACGTAATGTTTTGTTTTTTTCCGCGATATTTTCCTTGCTGCGCAACGAGAATTTGCACGGTCTCTTGATTCAACTTTCGGCGTCTCCAACGGTTTTCGTACGGTACTCAGGTTTGGTTAGGAACGTTCGGGGAAGTATCGCAATTATTGCCCGCCCTATAACCTCACTTCCATTCGGTTCGAGTAGGATATTTCATTCTATTGGGCTTTGTTTATTAGTGTTTTATTTCGCGAAAACATCGAAATTGTCGCCTTGCTATTCTTAGATCTGTTAGTGTCATTATTTCTTGTCAATGGAGTTGACATACAATCTATGTTTACGTTTGGAGTTTGAAAAATGAAATTTTCCAACTTGGAATGGGACCAAATATTTCCGACATTTTTTATTCGTCAGTTGAAAATGTTTCCTTGAATTTTTGACAATATTTTACTTACTATTTATAATTTTTAGATTATTGGATTGTTTAATTACTAGAAACTAAAGGCTGTTTCACGACTGTGTCGTCCGGTTATTATGCTACAGAAATTTCTAGTCGAACCAATCATGGGCATTTAAGTAGCACGTTCAGGTCGACCTGATTCATCCACAGCGTAATACTGACGTAATAGAACGAGTATGGTCGTGGTTCTACAATTAGCAAAAAAGCTCGAGTGCAAATCTTTCCTTGGAATATTGATGAGTACACTGACTATTTATGCAACATAAAAATGTTTTGCGTCGGTTAAAAAAATAAAAACCAATTGAAGGGTTCTTCCTATCTTTAATAATTTTAATAAATTGCAAATATTACATCAACGTACCTCGTAACATTTTTACTCTTTTAAATTACACTGAAATAAGATCATGTTTACATGTACAGCTTTTTTAAACATTTTCTTGAAAGCATTACACACAGAGCTCCGCTCTAATTAAACATTTTCAGTTCCTTTACCGCGCATACTATTGGTCATAAACATTCTGGACGTAGTAGTACAAAACCTGGATGTTAAATTTATCTACTTCAGATCAATGAGTCAATTTAATGCACTTGAGAAATTTAGAGTTTAATTTTGATTCGGTTCGAGTCTTTCGATCCCTGTTATGTCCCGAAGTTTCGGACAATCAAAGTCATGTGCCTTGTTCGATTTCAACGCGACTTCCGCTCGAGCGGCAGCGCGACGTATCGCGGCAGCATGCCAGTAATTAATCAGTTCGAAATTAGGGGGAGCGGTGGGCCGCGTGTCTGGCAGAGTCGTTTCGCCGACCGAGGACATGATCGTTCTTGGGCGTCCGCTAAGTTAACAATGCCCGGCTTTGGTCGGTTATCTTCACCAGGTTGCTATTGCGCAGGACGGTCCATCGAGCGTCAACCTTGCCGTGACCCCTGGCGAAAAAAAAAGAAGTCACGTGGAAGAGTCACGGTCAACGTAGCTGTAAATAACCGCCATTGGATCCACGATCTTTCGTGTGCATACACACGCCAAGTGCCATAAAAGAGAAGCAGGAGGAGGAACGCCGCCGATGTGACGGCCCGTCAAGGTCTCTCTCACCGTTGAAGTCTGCGAATAATCCGTCGATGCGATAATGAGAATCCGCTCCACGCAATATCCTGCCATCTTAGACTTGTACCCGCGTTTTCTACGAGACACCAGCTCGCCAGCTGGAAGACAATAACTTTTTAGAGACCTCCAGATCCGCGGAGGCGCGTACACGGTGTGATCGATGCCGAAGCCCTCGGTCCACGGAGACGCTCGGTTGGCGTTGTAGACCCTGGTATCGAGGTCACGCATGCGGTAGCCAAGTTCCCCCGAGCTTCCAGGGGAACCCATCAATTTCCTCGGCGAGCCTGAGAGCAGCAAACCCTGAGCCGTGGAGCTGCTTCGCGGTAACAAGCGACGCGAGCCGACCTCTCGACCGGGCAGTGGTCAGGATGTGCCAGTCGACCAGCACCCGGTAGCTTCGTTGCCGGGTCTCGTCGCGATCCTCAGCCCCTGGAGGAGGAAGAAACGCGGTCGTTTCAAGGATCGTTCGTCGACCATGTCCATTAGGGTCAGTGGTGTCTACTTGGTGCCCAGCCCGGGCGCCAACGAGGGCAACAACGAGAAGCCGAACAACCTGTCGACGGAGAACAACCTCCACCAGCAGCACCACCATCATCATCATCACGCGACCAAGACCGTGACCATTGTGGCCGGCCCGCAGAGAAGCAACAGCCTGGATTACCTGAACTTCGAGGAGAAACGGCAGATCATCGCGTCATCCTTGTCCCTCAGCGATTTCTTGGCACACGGACCCGCCGCCGCTGCGGCTGCCGCGAAGGAAGTTGCGGCCAACACCGTCATTGGTGAGTGCTGAGGATCGACCCTTTTCTGCAGGATAAATTGTTCGTTCAGGATCGTTAGGGACTATCCAAGTCGTCAGGTATTCCTACACCTGGAGGTTACACTCCCGGTCAAAGAGATAGCACGCCGTGGGCTATCATTGCGGTACCAAAGATGGCACGTTCGAAGTATACGGTGTTTTTAATTAGACCATTATACAGGATTGTTTCTGCAGTTTCAAGTGTGGGCAATGTTGCACTAGTTGGCGGATGTTGCGTACATTTCTAACATCTGCCGGTTCGGTATGCACATCATTCTAGATCGGCTTTCTTGTTCAGTCGTGCAAGCAGGATCGGCAAAGCAATTTGCCGGGTAGCCTGGACTCGTCGAGCAGATTTGAACGCAGCTGCATGTCGCGTATCTGGTAAAGCTGATCCGAAGATCTAGAGCGTGAACCGACCAACGACAGATTCCGAGTACAAAGATTACAGAAGGACTCGGCATCTCATTACTCGAGTTATTCGAGTGTTAGTTACGCTAAACATTGTCGTTCAGTGAACAGAAACACCCGGCCTCGTTACGAGCCACTCGACAGGCCCTGAAGAGCGGCTGGCAGCCAGGGAATTCCCCCAAGTTCCGTCCCAATCTTACAAATCGGGTAATTGCAGCGAGGCTCTCTCGGTTACCGCGACAATAATCGATACCAATTGCCGTCCATTATCAGCGTATCGTTCTTTCGAAGTTCGGCGGCTTCGCGAGCAAGGTAGAACTTCGCTCGTTGCACGGAACGGGGACCGAAAACGAAGTTACAGGCTAACCGTCCTCTTTTGTTTCTACATAGCCGGCACAATGAAACATGGCAGAACTGCTCGGAGGGGAAACGCGTGGCAGAAGAAGCAGGAATCGGTTCGATCGGTGCGAAGTCAAGGAACTCGCGTGCTTCTCCGCGGAGACTTGTAAACAAACCCCGCGAGTGCACTGCGCCGGCTACCTACACGTGGTTTTTCCCCTTATTTTTTCTTTATGCTATTCCGTTTACTTCCTCCGAGCCGCCGTTATCTCGCCGGGTCATCGGTCCGTGCCGCGAGAGGAAGGGACAAAGGAAGGCGGGACAGAGGAAGACGGAAATGTGAAACAGAGAAAGAGAGAATCGAGAAGGTAGGAAGAAGAGATTCTCTCTCTCTCTCTCTCTCTCTCTCTCTCTCTCTTGCTCTGCGTTGGGTTTTTCTTCCTTTGTCTTCCCTTTTAACGGGACGGTTCGCGCGAAGGGAGCTTTGTTATCGCGCTCCCACGAAAAGTTTGCGCCATTGTCGTGGCTGGCTTTTTGTTTTCGAGGAACGCTCCGGGCCTCTGATAGATCGTTAGGCCTCGTTGCCTTTGATCGCTCGCTCGTGGCTTACCTTCCGCCAGCCGAAGTACCAGCCTCCTCCGCTACCGTATCAGACTGTTTCTCCCTTTATTATCGTTTTCGTAGTCGGTCCAGTAGGCCTCGTTCAATTACTACCTCGACGGAAGTTACCACTCTTTGTTCTCGCATTGGCCAGTCACGGGAGCTAATCTTTTTTCATGGGTAGCGGCTACAAAGCCTCCTTTATCAGCCAAGATTGACATAGCTACGCATTCGCGGAGTGGCTTCAGTGTCTGTAAATACGCTTCGAATCTGATCAGGTCCTTGTTCTGTCGATGTTTATTCTTCTACTTTTGAGCAACCTTAGGGAACTGTTTATTCCTCGATTGGAACTTTCATTGTCGGCCCACTTGGTTTGTTCAATTCCGCCAAATTGCGGAAGCTTTTATCCTGTGTTTCGACAGTGATCAACAAAAGGGTTCATTGATTTTAACAGCTGGAATGCACTTCTAATCAGCTAGAATTGCTAGAAGGTAGTGCGAATGCAATTATGAAGTGGCAAACTTCGATGTGTGCAAATAACTCGGTGAAAATCGGATCAGGTTCTTATTCCATCAAAGTTGCTTCTGTCTCCTCCCTCGGGGACCCATGGCATGATGTTTGCCTCGACTGCCATACTCGAAGTCCTCCAGAGCGCTCGAGACTACGCTGATTCAGCCGGAGGCTGTTGTGTATAACCACTCGGCCACCTAGAAAGTGGTTTCCGGGAACAGTCTGCCCTTGTTCCCAGAAAGCCTCGAGGAAAGGACTCAGGACCCGAACACAAATGAATCACTGTTCTCGAATTTCTGGATGAAGTGTCCCGTTCGAGTTATCCAGTAAGGTCATAAGTGGCCGCTTGAACTCGGCGCGAGAAACGATCGCGGACCGACACTCGGGAGCCCATTCGTCAAGCGTGCCCTAGGATTTCGAGCACCGTAAGTTGCGGCAAGGATCTTGATAGCCTTACGGGTGCAAGGTGTGCACAGCATCTTGGCTCGATCCCGAGGAAAATTGGCGACCCGGGCCCCGAAATTGTGCCCGTTTCTTGAACGCGCAGCTGGCGTCTGTCGCAGGATACTTTCAATTGCACCGCTTGGTCATGCAACACGTGTTCGCTCGACAGTAACCAACAAGCCGGACGGTGAATCGCCACGGAGGCACGTATGTCCTACGTGTTTTTCGCGGTGCGTGTAAATCTAGGCGAGTTTACTGCACGTGCATCGCGGACGAGATGCAAGCGGTACCAACGTCGCGAATTTACATGCGGAACCGTCGCGGTTTAATATTAGGTCGTCGCGAAAGATCCAAGGAACCAGCTGATACTCTCAGCTGCGCGTTTACCGTCGTTACTTGCGACCAAATCGTGGAAACATCGAAACCTGAAATCTCACCTTCGCATTTATAGCTTTTTGAATTCTGCTAGGAACCAAACTTTGTTAACTCTGCCAGAAAATGGCCAAATTTTACTCTACTTAATCGTTCAAGTTCATAAAAAAGAAGTTACGTTGGGAACTTCGGTTTTAGGCATTGTCTTCTGTTAATAGTTACGGTATTATATTAATTTAGTATTTAATCGAAAAGAATTAATTTCTACACACGATAAATGAAAATCCACTACTTTGGGACAGTATTCTCATTTTTCGTTTAATTAGGCAGGACTCACTTCTACGTCCAATACATGAAGATCCTATGTTGGATCGTGTGTGTTGATTGATACATTTCCGTAAAAATCCTCGGGTTGCTAGAGACGGGCTTTTTACCCGAATAACCATTTTCGTTCGTAATACACTGCCGTAATTGCTAGTGTATATTTTTCTATTTCGGTCGGGTAATTTACCGAGGAGTTGCTCGAACGAACAATATGGCGGGCACAGCACAGGCTGCAATTTACTGGTGCGCCGTGACGCGAAAATTTTGTGTGCTTGGACGCGCACTGTCTTCTAGCGCAGCTTGCGTAACCGTTGCTGCCTTGTTCGCCACTCGCTCATTCACTTTCATTCTTATTGCATCGTCGTGCCGAGACTGAATCTAATTTCTTCAAACAGAATGTGGGATATATGTGCGAGGGGGAGCCCATGGTTCACGGAGTCCCATAATCTCGCGGGTTTAGGAGTAGATCGAATAGGACGAGGGAGATAACGTTAATAACGTGATTACATTTTACAAGTTATAGTTGAACGAACGAATCGAGGTTCATTTTCACCGTGAATACCCTTCTCGAAATTGAATATATCCGATGGTTGCCCGATCAGCGAATTCAGCGTGCGTGTTTGCATCGGTCTTGAATGAATTTCTGTTCAATAAATAATACCGCTAGAAATAATTTAACGATTGCTCGGTGTTACGCCCGAGGCGCAGATTTGTTTTTCCTTTTACTCGTCATCTGAACAAGCGATAATGTGCTCACTCGTTTGAATAGAATGGTCGCACGCAATCTCAGCGATCGGTAATTAATGCTAGGCATTACGGCAGCTCGCAATATCCATCTAAATGATAATAATTGGTAATGTTGCGATCTCACGCGCACGATCTACCGAATATTCAACAGAAAATTTCTTGATAAATTCACTCTAATCGTCGCGATGAAACTCACGACGATATCTTTTGTTCCTTTGTTTCCCATTACCCCGCGAACACACTTGTCTACGCATAGAATCGATCAAAGATCAATCGTTTAATGTGAACGCAAACATCGCCGCGATAATGACTCGATCAGAATGTATCAAAAGCCGATAGCCTCAATGAAAGGCACTCGAATCTCACTAGATAGGAAATTCTGCCCGTTCGAAATATCAACGGGCCCGGGGATTCATCGCGGCTGATGAGCAATCGCTCACGATTCATCGATCCCACGGATCGCCGAGCCGCCCGGATATTTCGGATATTGAGTCAAGCCGCTCGATGATAAATAAATATTCCGTGAAATGGCCAGCCACTTCGAAAACAAATTGTGCGAATGCCTTCCCACACGCTGAGTTCGGGGCTGTTCAATTAGACCCCTCGCGAATGGATACTCGTTCTTTACAAAATCCATTCGTATGGTCGAAAGCAGAAATGTTTTCACTCGAATTTTTACCTGCAACTTTAGACAAAATATTATTGTAACGCAACGCTGTAAATTCGATGAACAAAATGTAATTTGAACTGTTATACGTTTAATTAAAAAATGAGGTATTTAACACGCGAAGAATTCAAATAAGTTATTTCGATTTTTCGCACCGGTAATTTCACCGGAAAATATAAAATGGTTTGTCCCGGTGATATGGGCCACCCTGTATACACCATGAGCGGCGAAAGGACTAAACGAGGGCGTGTCGCGACTCCCGTTTCGCGTTTCGAGGAGGAATTCCTCTTCGTCGGCGAGAGCACGCTGTTTGGCCACGTGGCGAGTGTCTTTACGGAAGCACGCGTGTTCCTTTTTTAGAGAATTCGCGGGAACGCGAATTCCCGCGAGGAAAACTCTCCCGTCAGCGATCTTGAGAAGACCTAATGGCGGCCAAGCCTTCGCGACGTTGCCATGCGATCATTGGCGGCGGACCCGGCCGACGATCAATCATCTCGAACACGCGATTCGTCATTAGCACTTGCTAGTCGAATTGTGCAACAGATGTACGCGGAAAACGGACTCGTGTATTCACTCGGTCTACGTCACCCATTCTCCGTAACCGTGACACTCTATCCGGCAGAAAAAATTTTCCAAAGACTCACCGAATCCAAAAACAATTGAAATTTAACACGGTCTTGTTTTCTTTTCCAATCGTGAAGGTCGTTAGCGATGCTAATGAAACTTTACAGGATTTTCGTAATCTTTCCTTCAGAAATTCATTTTTTAATTATCTCTTACATTTTACAAATCGTATAAATTGGAACAAATTTGAGAAAATTTACTAGCTAAAAATTGAAATCTAATGAAGAAGGCCACAACCCTTGTAAAGACCATTTCATCAAAATCCAGGTGATGGAATGTCAACGTTCACGAGATTAACTAAATGACCAATTAAATCCATCCGTGTTCAATAATATAAATTGAACTGTATTTGATAAATTGAAATCATGGAACATAAAGTGATCAAATTTATAGTACCATTTTCGAGTTCAAGGCTAAGGCAACAGACTGCAGACACGTTTTATTAGTGGAATAACATTGATAAGCAGATTTTATGAGTTTATAGTAGGTAGTACCTACTATACAAGCCTAGAAACGCAACAACGTAAGCACTTTGTTGGAGCGTAATACGGAAGTAGTTTCAAATAAGTTACTCTCAGCTCCTGATTTTCGATGACCGTGTCCCACCCAAAAGAGTATACACTTTCATAAACGCCTACAGTATATTTACAAGTTAGTATACCTGGGTCTCCCCATCGGAAATACGCGATGCAGTATGATAATCCGCTGTTCCGTCGGATCGTCATCTAAACCCGGCCTGGGCAACTTGCGGCCAGTGTCGCCAGATGAGGGGAGGGAGTACGAATTGAGGGGAAACTGTTACCCTCTCTCTGCCAGTACCGGAGTATGCACGAGAGAGACGAAACGCGTCACGTGACCGGGCCGCGGCGGAGGAGTAGTGCGGTAGAGGGGGAAATTAGAGTGGGGGAAAAAAGTCTTGATCAGGCGACTCTGCTTGCGGCTGGCGGACTCCTGACGACTCCTCTCCCTACTCCTTGGTTCCCCCACCAAACTTCAGTGGAGTGTAGATGTATATATTCGCAATTACGCGAGGCAACGCATGAAATAGTTGATAATGAGCGAACCGGTACGCTGGTGGTGGGAGTCGTGAAGCGACAGTGGGGAAGAAGTTGCCCGAGCCTGATCTAAACGGTTAAAATAAAACGCTAAACGCCGCAAATGAGTGAGACATGTGCTATGGCACATTATTTCGTTCACCAGAGAACAAGATAGCCGGCTCGTTATCTCCACCACATCATTCGTGGATTATTTTATATATCTTTTTTCTGCTCAACGAAACATTTCCACATCTAATTCCGCGGTTGATGGCTACATTAATAAGAGTCGCGTGTTGCGTCATTTGTTGACAGGCTAAATTAGTCGAGCCATTTTCATTCACCTCTAATTACCCTTTAAGAGCATGCAAACGGAAATAAGCAGAAAGTATTACACGGCAGATGTATTATAAATAGCTTATGTTATTAATAGACCTGTAAATTAACCTTTTAATAACTTTTTAATGTGGCGACTTCGAACACCATCTCCGTAATATTACGTCGGTGGTTCTCGCAGAATTACTTCGCGTTTCTCATTTATCCAAGGTTAATGGAACGTAAATGTAACGACGTAAACAGCGGCGGGTATTTATGGGCACGTGAAACAAATCGTTTCGGAAGTTGTACGCTATTTCATTTATGACTCGGAATTATACTGTCGAATACCTCTTACCGATTCTTCGGTGTGTACCTTTAAATGCGCGACATGTTAACGTGACTTTATTTACGCGCTTTTTCCTGCGTTGCACCGTTCGTTACTTTATTCGCCATTTTGTATTCTCCATTTCCCGGTGCGAGTATTTATTACGCTAGCTTTATACACTCGTTTCTTGATCAGTAATAAAACAGCAACATACTCATCGAATTGAGCAACCTCCTCTTCGAAGTCGGTTCGAAAATAGAAGTTCCTCTCGGAAGAATAATTACACAATTATATATAATCAAAATCCGTCTATTTCGGGCGTAGTATACTTGCAAAATTTTGTCCCGCAAATTAAATCTTTTTATAAAGCCTCTCACAGTTTTTATTTATACACGTGGAAAACAATTTCCACGGATGTGTGCTCGTCGTTATCATCGTTATCGTGTTGACACAGTTATGTGCAATTTTTATGATGATTTCTACGGAACCATATGGATGTGAAAAAAATGTCGTTTGTTTATAAATAAGTTAGCCTCCAAACCGCTCACAGAAGTTGATGAGTTCAGCAATTGAAAGCTAGGTCAGCTTGCTCGTTAAACTATTCTCTCGGTTTCACTGTCAACGATGTACAAAAATTCATGCACATGCTTCGGAGGAGTGCAAACGAGCCTGCAAAATTCTATAAACGTACATCGTTTACTTCCCATCGCAAGCAAATTCCAAAGACATAGTAGTTGAACTTCACGAAAGAGCAAATTGGGGTTGTAACGTCCCGACTGGAGTTCTACGAAGCGAGACGCTTGCGGGACGCACATGGCTTCAAGAGATAAGGCTCGATATCTTTCTATTCTCCCTGAAGTCGTACAATTTTACTGCATACCGCTCGGATGGGCACGAGAGAGAGAGAGAGAGAGAGAGAGAGAGAGAGAGAGAGAAAGAAAGAGAGAGATAGAGAGAGAGAGAGAGGATTCGAGCAAACGATGACGTAGCCAGTGTCGGCTGCGTTAGGTCAGCGGTAAAGGCATAATTGCGCAATGTTTAATAGTAAGCCGCAGGAAACGATAAAACGCGCGACGCCAGTAGAACCGAGTAATGGGTGCAGAATGCAGACGTAATGTGGCAACGCCGCGCGGAAATCATTCATTGAGCCGGCAGCTTGTCGGCTGTTGCTGCTGCTGCTGTTGCTCCCGGCTGGCCAGCTTGGATAACATCGTCGGAACTTGGAGATCGAGGGCTCCTCCAGAGCGGGGCGGGTGTAATTCGACGTCTGCGATGCTTCTTCAGGGCCCCGGGAGTGGACGCCGCAGCCAAAGGAATTAATAGGATCGTTTCGTGAATTCGTGTTGCCTCTCGTTGTCCGCCGACTGGCCTCGTTAACCCCTTATAACCTCGGCCGGCTCTCGCCGCGAAGATTTCAAACCGAATTTAATTAATCCGAACGCTATCCCCCCCTGCCAGCTCGAAGTCAAACGCTAAGTGCACAAACCCGTTCAACACCCCCACAGTTTTACCATACTTGGAGGCACGGTATGTCTTCATATACCTGGCGCTCGAAATGTCATTCTGCGGACTCATTATACAGACTTTTCAATGAAACGTTTTACCGACATATCCGTCACATTTTTCCTGATTTAAATTGCTCCAAACACGATACAGATTGCATCTTTACTCGGTTAATTCACGATTAACCTCCTTTATCCGAACCATTCAATGAAAGTTGTTGTATGAGTGTTCGATTACTAACGAAGTTCTCGAACTACTTCGCTGAATTAAATCGTTACGGATTTGGAATTGTACTCGTGTGAAACACGCGTTCAAATATTGAAGAGTTCCAGACGCACCAGTTCGGATAATCGAGGTTCTACGGAATCGCGAATTGCTCGAGCGAACATGCACCAAACGATGTTGTGCTTGGGATCGTTTCAATCAGAAAAATGTCGCGAATATACCGATAAAACTTCCATCAAAAACTAATTAAAAGCGAAGAAGTTTTGTGGTCGAAAATGTTTAAATGACAGCCCTTAAACGCCCATAGAAGCATATGGAAGCGTACAATACAATGATCTCCAACTGTGAGGGCTATTTTCACCCGGTATACATGAATCCATGATGAAAATTATTTTAACGGTAGCAATAAAAGACGACATGACTTTGCGGCAAAAGAGAATCGAGAAGGGATCTGGTAAAAGGTTTTCCTGCATCGTCGAGGAAAGAATCGGCAAGGAATGCAAGAAACGCACGTGCACCTGTGCCCTGCAAGGTTCTGCGCGCCGGATAGGTGCGCCTTTCTTTGTGCCCGTGGCAGAGAAACTAGGTCACCGAAATGACGATGTGAGGGCTGCGTGCGGGGAATAACGCCTGATCCCTAGGCGAGGGTGCCGCGAAAGGGATGAGTGTTTTCGGGCGGGCAATTTAACGGCCTCGGCTACCAGCCTCGTAAATCTACCGAATTGATCCTGAGGTACTCTTCTGTCTTCCAGCAGGGCGTCCTTGAACTTGATACCTATACTTACCTGGATTTTATTGTCGTCGTGCCCGTAGCGGAGCAGGGAAACGTCACGGTCCGTAATCGCTTCTGACGTCAGTCAGCTGGCGAGGACGCAGGGGAAAATATTTTAATAGGCCTATCGGAGCACGGCGTTATTTAAAACGGGGATTTATTGATATTACACGAGCCGTCGTAGCCGGGACACGGCGGGTCTGATTAATCAACGTCACGGGTGTTTTATTTTCTTGCCGCGAGGACGGAACTCGCAGGAAAATTCTCTCAGTGAAGTTTTCTTTAGGGCGTTCATACATTCTCGCATTGAATCTTTTCTCTTCTTCCTGTCTCTTCCATCTTTAACTGTAACGTCCTCAGTGAAATAATTTCTTGAAGATCTTTCGATAGCTCTCATTCGGCCCAAAAAACTCTAAAAAAAGTTCTAGATCTAAAATTGAAGAAGGTGCAATGGACATTTTCGTATCGCACGACGAAGAAGAAGAAAACCATGTTTAAACGGAAATGCATGGGAAGAGATACGAGCGCAGTCGACCGTTGCACATCGTCGCGGAAACGACAGGACGCACGATTCCGCTGAATTAGAGATCCGGGTATGTTTCATCAGGAGTGACGTGCACCCGATGAATCGCGTTCTCGCTCTTTTGACGCACGGAACCAGCCAAGGCACCGGCAAGCTGTTTTCCACGCGCAAAATACAAGCGGCACAGGCGGAGAGAGGATGGAACGCGATAAACAACCTGTTCATTGTAACGCAGTCGCGTCCAAGAATTCCATGGGCCTCTGAACGTACCATGAAGAGCCACTTGCCCCGAAATGGAAGAGCCAGAACTTTCTTTACTCGAACCCGCGCATAATTTCCCCGGAGAAAAGATAAGGCCGAGAGCCAGATGGTGTGCCGGAGGAGAAACTTAGCCGGCTCGGCCATGTGAATCCGTGAACGCGTAATTATGTGACTCGCGAGCAGGGGCAATTAACGAATCTCGGCGCCGAAAACCCCCCCCCGCGAGTGTGCACGGGATGCGGCAAAAATTATGTGTCACGAGTCGCCCGCACGAACGACACGTGCAACGAACGCTCTCCGCTCTGCGAGAACGCTCTGTATGTTGCTCCTGAGGGCAACGTTCCGGGCAAATGATGTCAGAAACTTGCTAAGTGGGCGTGGCTTCGCTGCTCTCGATTGCGGCGGAGCCGGGGCAATGCCCTACAGAGCACCGCGTGCACACTTTGCTCTCCGACCGCGTTTGGGACGGAAAAATGTTACCGATATGATTGCGTATTAAGGAAACAGGCTCAATTTACGGTGCAATTTAGGCCTGCGCTAAAGCAGCGAGGATTTAATGGATTCCAGGAATTGATGTTACGCAAATCCGACATGAGGCGCGTGTTTCATAGGGCACGGTAACCGAAGAAATAATTATGCACACTGTATTCACACGTGAACGCACCTTTTAAGTGGGGTTTTCTTAAGAAATTTTAATCTCAGAGTGTCTTCTCTTTCCGCAGTTTCACGGCGAGGGATGAACCGCGGATTTTTGTGTCGAATAAAAATGGTCCATGTCAATTGAAGGAAACAGACGTCAAATAAAACGGCACGTTCTAATAATTTTAGTAATTCTAGTACATTCTTCTAACGTCTACAGACGAGTACTGACTTACAGCACTCTTGAATTGAACGACTCGTTTATCACTGTTTTAGCGACGGGAATGAAATAGACACGAATTAGTATCGTCGTTGTTTGCGACGTCAGTTCGGCTGACGCTCGTAGACGCGGAGAAGAGTTAATCGAAGAGGACGCGCGCCCACGAACAATGAACAAACGAAATTCCATGGAAAATGCAGACTTTCATTTCGTCCCGGTTGCCAATACGTCGCAACACCTGACGAGCTACATTGTTCGACGTCCCGGTAACACCTTCGCAACAACGGAGCCGTGCCGCGACTCCGTTCCTCGCGATCGGAGACTAATTAAAGCGCTCGCGCAATCGCCCCGTTATTGCGTAACGCGTTAATCGGCCGCGATGGATCCTGCATCCTCGACGAGAGAAACCGATCGCCTCTTCGCCAGAGACGATCTCTCGTTCGAGAGAACGATCTAGCAGAAACGCATGGAAAAACGCTGCGATAAACAATCGTCGTTCGTGAAAGACCGCGAACGCAGCGAGATCGCCAGGGTCCTCAATCTTGGTTCTCGCAGAGGTATCTCGTCGTCGGATCTGCATGCGTAACGGTGGTAATCGAGGACGGTCCATCATCTCTCCTCTCTTCCGGTTGTGCGCGAAAGACGGCTGGCGTCGCGTGGTAGCTGTGAAGCAACGGCCCGGCCGAGCATAGCCGGAGAAACACGGCTCATAGAAGATTCATCGGTTAATTTCGCGGGCTTGTGTGCCCGGGAAAGGCAGCCATTCCACGGTCGTATAGAGGAAAAACCGCTCCGGCATTCGAGATCCTCGCGATCGTCAGCTTTTCACGTCGCGTCGCCCCCGGGCTTCGTTTAGTCTGCCGACACACCGGAAATAAACGAGCCCGGATCGCGAAAAACTTCCTCGGCGCACCCCGGGGGACACCCACCTCGAAAAGAATCCAAGATGTCGGCTGACCGATCGACCGTTGTTTACGATTTCGTGAGAAGACCCATCGGTTCGCTGGAACAAGATATAGGCGGCGTCCGCAGCAATTCACTGACCAGACTGTCCGCATATTCATGACTATCCGCTCCGATTTATTAAAGACTTTATCACACTACGGCGATCGCGTTCCTCGTGCACACTGTTTTCGTGTCGTTAATATTCTAACTGCGTTGCGGGATCAACTGTTCCGTCCAGAGGTGTCTAAATCGCACTAGCTTTTACTGCCGTTTCATCGACTGTCAACGCGAGTAATCCGAAATTTTGTGGGAAAATCGAAGTTCAGTTTTGTAGAAATTCTGCGGACCGTTTATAGAAACGTTCGAACAATAGAAATATTTATTTGATGCACTCTTAAATTCGAATCCTTACTGATTCGTATAATCAATAAACTACTACACTGCCCAACGAATGAATAAACGTGCACAGAACGTTAGACTCGGATGTAGCAATAGCATTTGCTAAAATTTTCGATACACTTTAGCGGTGTCATTTTCAATGATTAATTGTGGCGGCAATTAGCGCACGCCGATGCACTGTTTCGTACTTCTGCGAGACTGCGAAGTCCTCGAGGATTCGCAGAAACAGCCGTAGCCTAAATTCCCGTAAGTTCAAGGAGTCCGAGCGTACAGTTTCGCGATTTCTTGGCGGAACGTTGCGAAGTCGTTCCAAATCAGCGACTTCAGGCAGGTTAAGTTCGCACTCCAAGACGCTCAAAAATGCCTAAGCGTTAATGGATCGATTCGCGAGGGTTCGACGGAGCAAATGAGCCGCACGAGATGCCCCGAAGTTTCAATCTCCGTTCGGGACGTTTCATTTTTGGCAAAATTTTGGTCGAGTCCTTTCACGGGACCGATTTTAACCGTGGTGGTTCTGCTGCACGGCGCGGCCACGTCTTTCCCGTGGAATGTCAAGGTTGTTTCTCGAGGCGAGCATAAATTTGTACGCGGAACGATAAACATATACAGCGTCTATTGTGGTGTATCAATGGAGGAGACACGTTTATAGGCGGATGAGATCATCAATCTAGTGATCATATTCGTCGCTCGATCGTCGATCTCGTTTTATTCTGTCCCCTTTCACTGTCTCGCCAGACGTCTCGGTATATTGCAGGCATTTTTCTGCAAATTTGATTTATTCTTGCTCTGCAAAAATAAAAGAAGCACTTGCGTTGATGTACTGGGTGTGCAAAAGTTAGGGGTTCGACTGTTATTTAGGATTGAAACGGCATATCTGCCGATTTTTCTGCGAATTTGTCCGCATTAATTGCAGATGCTACATACGTAACTTTCGCAATTATTATTCGATCATTTTGCTATCAACGTGATCGATTCTCTAAACAGAGATTAACGACTTAAAGCTCCAGCGCTGTTGGCGAAACGATTGCGCCGCGCTATGAATTAATGAACAGCTCTTTAACTTTTCAGCGAAAGAAAATTTTTCATAGAAAAATCCACAAAGCGATAATTCATTATCGCCATTTTGCGACTAAATAAACGCCTCGCTCGATCACAGAACATTATTAAATTCCGAAGACATAATTTAGTCACGCAGAACAATATTGTTTATTTGACGACTAAAATATTAACGCCCTCAGCTCGGTAACCTGATTTCCCCGATTATGAAATTTAATTAAACACATTGATTAAAGCATTAGCGAAACAAGACAAAGGAATCTCATTAATTTCTCTCACACTTTATGGAACTTGGAAAATTAATTCAGATTTCCTGGGTAGAACAAAAGTAAGAATTGAATGATTTATTAATATAATTGTTCGTGGACTTAGATGAGATTTTATTATCTCACAACATTTCTATTTGCCGTTTCGATGGATTGGAGATGGAATATAATTTAATTGAATCGTTGCGTATTTTATTGAAGCACATTTTGTTAGAATCTTCAGATTCCATTGAATGCAGAATTACGGATAAATCTGTGCAGAGTAAATCGCTTTGGTTTTGATTCGCGCTGATCATTGAATTTCCGAGATTACGAGGTTGGAAAGGCTCGCTTGCGAGTTAATATTTCAAACAGATGCCCGGCCTGTAAAGCTCGCCGCGAAATTCATGACCAAAGGAATTTATTTAGGACTGGTTTTCGGGTGACCGTAGCCCGCAGATATTTGCGGGGGCGTTGTGCGAGCGGTCCGCAGGGTGAATATCTTCGACCGCTGCTATTTTCAACGGTGTTCGATATCGATCATCGGCCCCTTGTACATCGACAACTATACAGACAAACCCGCCCCCTTGCTTTTCATGCACCCTTCGTCGGATCCGTGCGACGGCAAGCTGTTTCGGACAGGTGTTTCAAAGTGGCCGACTTCCGCCGCGAAATCTCGATCAGGAACCAAGTGAATTAAATTTTAAATAAAATGGAAGACCCGCTCGCCGTGCGGAGAATAACGTTAGGCGGTCCGGTTAGTTCCAAGGGCTCCCTAGACAAAGTCTCTCCTGACCCTAAACGATCCACGATGCCGGCGGCGGAGACTGAAAAATTTATTCTTTTATGGACACATTCATTATCATTCAGTCAACGAACTATTAGTTTTCCGAGGTGTCGGCGAAGCTCGTGCGCGCGACAATTGCATGCGAGAAGCCGTCATCGCAATTGTCTCCGTCGATTAATGTTTGCCGGATGACGTTAGTCATCCTCGGACGGCTCTCGACGCGCGAAGAAGAGTCATCGTTCACGTGATCCCGCCTGAAAATCGACAGGATCGACGTGCTCGCGTCGCAATTACGAGGAAGGCGGGCTCGAATGTCCCGGGGTAGGAAATAAATTCCGCGAGGAACAGGTTTCAGAAACGGCCAACTTGCCGGCGCGCGACGAAGAATCCATAAATTCGAGCGATTATTCACTTGCGAGCCGTTTGTCAGTCGTATACGTCCGCGGAGGATTTATTTCGAGCGTGTTTACCGTGTCGATCGGCGTTTTATTAAAACGTTTCGATTCCTCCGAGTGTTATGGACTCCCATGAAAGTGAGAACCCGGAGATCGATGACCCGAGCCGCGGGACGAGCGGCGTAACTCGTATACCAATCGTTTGCTCGAGGGAAATCATCCGGATTCCATTTTCGACGATCTGAATAAAACACAACATCTTCTTGCAGTCGAGAGGAGCGTTCTCGCAGTGTCAAGGGCTCCCCTGGAAGTGAGAACATGAAGAGCGACGATCCAAGCTGTGGAACAAGCACAGAAATCGTTTGCTAGATAGAAAACATTTAGATTTGATCAGAATTAAATTTTCAGCGTGTTGAAAGGAAGAAGAGAAATTACTTCCAGTCTTAAACAATTTACAAGGCAATCGTGCAACCCCTGAACTGTATTTGGACCCTTTGACACAATGAAGAAGTAGCTATCTTTAGCAGTGAGATCTCCGGACTGCGCTCAGCGCCGAATTGTATTTCCACTTAGATTCGAATTAATTTTTCAAGAACTGAAAAGAAAAGGAAATTGCATTCCAAAGAATTTGTACAGCAATCGGGCAACCTGTGAGTTGTGCCTGGACCCTCATGACACAATGAAGCAATTTGTATGTACGTCGCGGCGTCGACAATTAATTTAGCGACGATCAAACGAAATGTATATTAAGTGTATTGTAAAAACTTAATGACAAGTCGCTGTAGGTTTGAACTTATGTATTCAATGGTAGTTATTTGTTTATGTCAACTTATGTGTTTCGATGTTTTAACACATTGGTGACCCGTCACGAGTTAACTCGTGTTTTCATGACCAAACGTTGTTGGGACAATATCATACCAAAAAAGGATATAAAAAGTTATATAAAAGATATGTCTAAAGTTTTATTTTAATGCATTATGTATAAATAAAGTTTATTGAAGTTTATTTAGATTGTTTTAGTTCTACATTTAATTACGAAATAATATCTAGTAACGTTAGATAGCTCCTGCGTAAAATTGCCGGTCAACAATGTGTTAAGCGTCACGGTTACTGTGCTTTTCTCTCGTTTAAGGAAAGGGGGGAAAAATATATAGGATTGGAAGGGTGAAGGGATGTGTGTAGGGGTAGTCAACAGGTAAAGTAAAGACGGTTTGCACATGTTGGCCTTGGATGTTTTATTGACGGTTCGAAGTAGGATTTTTGCCGGCCTTAACGCTAACTTAGAATTACCCCAATTCGGCCCGTAGCGGCGCTTTATCGCGGTAACCCTCGGGCATGCGAGAGGCAGTAAAACTCTGTACGGTGCCCCATGCGCCCTCACAGAGCACCCCGAAGTACGGTGTTCCGTATTGGACGGAACACAATTAACAGCTAGGTCTCCGAATTGCGTTCAACTCCGAACATTTTCTCTTAGGATTGATTAACCATAATGGCCACGGTGCTCGAACCGAGACGGTTGCAATTCCTCTCGCTTGTTCTCAGAATTAAATATTTACGCTAGAGAAATGGGAAACGGATGGACGGAGTGGTAGAGGGGACGCTTTTAACAAATTAAAAGTTGCAGTTCGGTAAAAACGGGCTGATCGACATTCAGCGGCCGTGAGACATTCGTAGTTGCAAACAATTAAGCGAATTGAATTCCACCGAACTGAGGAGGGAGAGGGAGAGAAGTTCAAGGCGTTCCACGGTCTTCCCCGGGTTTATCTCGCGTTCCGAACCTATTTCCGGTAATTGCGCTCATTAAGCGTACATTAGTAGGTTCCGTTCGTTCGGGCTGGAAAGCTTTTCCGAGTTTCGTTCGCCGGAGATAAGAAGAGGTCGCATTCTTCCGCGTTCCCTCGTCGACGTGCCTCAGCAGTTCGAGACACAAATTTCCCCGTGTTCCCCCTGCGGAAGAGGATCCTTCGCCGGTGACTAAACAATATTTCATTTCTCTATTTTCGTTCGAAACGAGGGAACGGCTTTCTTTTCGCGGGGAACGCGGCACGAAATTCTTGCGTACCGGTTCAAAGGAACAGAACTCGCTTTACGGTGGACTCGAGGGTCTACTCTTCATATTTTCTTGACTGCTGAAAGACATGGGGAAAACGGTATTATAGGATTGCCAGCGTTCAAGAATGTTCTCCGCCTTTATTCGGTCTTCTGTCCCGGAACGAGAGTGGAAACATTTTCAACTGTTTCTAAAAAATTTATTACTGCATTAACTTTACTAACCCTGACATTGCTTTCCCTAGATTGAACAAAAAAATTCAGTCTGTTTATGACGAGTAGATTAAACAGTTGAAGGGTTGATTGGTATACCGGGGTCAATCGTGAACTGACGCACATAAAGTCCGTTTTATGTATCGCTAGTGTCTATATAGCATTCTGAAAAAATAAAATTGGTGAAAGAAAACGAGCCGATAAAATCAGGAAAAATTAAGAGAACAAAAGTAGAAACAGGGTGGATATTTGGGAGTCAGTACAAGGTATGCAAAATTAGAGAACACGATCACACGTGTATGAAGTCGAAAACGCATTTGATTTACAGTTGCAGCTCAAAAATGTATTGCTACATTTATAACTGCAGTTGTATATTAATCACACTAAATTTATTACAAATAAAAAGGGACCACGTAAATAAAAGAAGAATTACGAGCAACGGAAGCATGAAGCAAAATACGTCGTACAGAAATGTTGGCCGTTAACGTCTGAATGCTATAAGAAAGGTAGAATTGATGAATCAAAGGGGAGACCGTGCAAAATCAGGAAAAGGAATTGTGAAATTAGAGGAACAAAAGTAGAAAGCGGTGGTGCAATATTGGGAAGCGGAACAGGGGATGGAGAGCTGAGGAGCACGATGAAACGCGTATAAAATTAAAAAAGGAAAAAGAGAGAGATAAAAGAGTCGGGGGATACAGGTTGGATAGAAAGCAGAGCGCGCAGAAGGCACTCGTCTCATCGATCGTTGCCGTTTCGCTGGATCTTCATATCCCACGAAGAAATTAGCTGAGATCGGCTGCTCGTTTTTCCCGTGGCGCAATTACGAGGGAACCGGTGCAGCTATCGGTGTGAATTCTTCCATACGATCTCGTCCTCGACGAAGATCTGCTTCCTCCCTCGAGAGATCTCTTCGGATGGGAGCGTCCTAATTGCGCCAGGTTTCGTTTCCACCCTCTTCGGCCTCTTTTCCTCCTCGTTTTTCCGTGTGCTACTGTCTTCGACGAGCAAAGCGCCGATGTTAGCCCCTATTTATCATCTTTGTTCGCTGAGCTCGCTCCTAATTGCCGGATCACGAAGCCACCAGCTGGACTCTTTCTTTAGAGACCAGTACAACGCCTGGCCTTTCAAGCACACCGGTCCCTTTTGAAATTAAAACGGGAATAAAAAAAAAAGAAAGAAAGAAGGTACAAAGATTACAAGCAAATAAAATCTGCATATGCATCGTTCTTCCGCGTAATCCTCCCCACGAGCTTCAGTTGGCTAAACAAATTTTTCTCTGCGAGATTTTAACGTTCATTTTGTTTTCAATTCGAAAGAGATCTCTCTCAAAGGGACCTCGTTTTGTTGTTCGTTTCATCGATGCATCCAGAGAGAGTGTCCTTTGACATACTTGCCTCATTAATTAAAACGTTCGTTTCACAAAAGTTTCCGATAATATTTCCAAAGGCTCGCATGTTTTTCGACTTTGCATTAAAGTTTCATTCGAAAACGCTGTGTTCGTTTCGTGCGGCCGTGGTTGTGCCGTTTCATTTCAATTTCTTTTCATTCAGTAGATATTTGCATAAACATGCAGGACAAAAGCGGACAGGTACTAACTTTTCTGAGAACCCGAAAGGTCGCCCAGATTTTTATTCCATTTTTTGAAATTTACATTAATGCAGGCACGTTTGTTCGTTTCGGAGCGGTAGCTACATTTGCTGCACGTGCTGCCTTTGATGGCAGAATCCGTGGGATTTTCTCTCTATACCCGACTTTCGCTCGTCCCATTTCGTGCGAGTAGGCGACAATTATGTGATTATGCTACTCGACCACGTAATGGGTATCGAGAGAGTTGATACGTGAACCTGTTTAATTAACATACCGGCAGTTTGGCGAGAAGCTTCTTGCTTCCGTTGTCTCGCTTGTTGTTCTTCTTACACCTTCACGGTTTTCTTACGCCGTTCGTTATGCAATTAAAATTTGCAAGTTCCTTTTTTGCATAAAAATACGCCTCAGACACAATTATTAAGCATTAAAAAACTTTTCACGATGCGTTCAAACGCTTTTCTTATTTCCATCGTGAGATTTGCGATTTTATCTGTTCACTTTTCGCAAATAGCATATATATACAACATTTCCGCGATCAGACGACCGAGTGACCGTATTTTAGCGGGAAACGCGAGAACTATTTCGCCAAAGCGGCTCACGCTCTTCGCCAAGTATGGATTTTACTCGCTTCGAAAGCTCAAGTTGTTTTCAAAATGTTTGAATTGCAAATCAGTTTGCATCGCGTAACGTTTAAGACAGGAGAGGATATAACAGTTTTCTGTTTCTTTTTTCGACTCGAGTTCGATCTCGAACATTCGGCTAATTAATGTCAAGGACGAGCGGATAGAAGACGAAACACGCAGGGGTAATTTCTTTCTGGGGAATGGATGGAATCAATTTGTCGCCGATGCTCGGTCGCGAGACGCGCCGATGCACGGACTGCAAAAAGATCTCGAAGAAGCCGGCAAATCAAGGGGGCCGTCTCGGATTGTCTCCCGCTTCCTCGGGAAATTCAATATTCCGTCCCTCGCCATTCGATACCTTTCGATCCGTTCGAGCAGCACGGTCCACGGCATGCCTATCGTACTTGAAATGAAGTTTAGAATTCCTCCGATACCGTAAATAGGATACGCCTCTCTAGGAAACTTATTTAAACCGTTCCGGGCCGCGCCGTCGGCCATTTTCTACCTTGAAACGCTAGGATTCGGCCGATTAACGGGCCAGCACATCGATTCTCCGTTCAATCGCGTCCGTTCGGAAAGGTACATTGCCATTTTCTTCTCGAAATCGAAGCCAATTTACGCGGCGCGATCCGAAAAGTCAAATAAATCTCGGTTTTATGCATTTCGCTGCGAATGAACTTTCAAGAGTTTGTTTGAAAACCAATCAATCACGGCTCTCAACGTTTTATAAACTCAAATTATTCCAATGGAAAATTGAAATTGAACGATATTTTTATGCCTGCAAATACAGTTTTCTTTTAATTCTCGGATGACGGACCATTTTCACGATTACAGAACCGATGCTCCTCGAGATCGTTTACAGCGTTATCTGTCAATTTTTTGGGCCCGGTATTAACAATTTACCAGAAACAGTAAAAATCGACCCAGAGAGGCACCGAGGAAGTAGATCGCGTTGTAAAGTCTACCGGTTTGCACGAACCTCTTCGGCGTTATGAAATCGGCTTTGTGTGAAGGAACGCGTATATCTATAGATCGATTCTGCTCGTCTAGATGATCGCGTGTCGATCGTGTTCTCGATCGCTTTCGCGAAAGGAGGCACGTGAAACGATCGCGCGCGGTGAGAAGATGTTGGTCGAACGGGTTACGCCATCCCGAGGAACGCGGTGCTCTCGCCCACGCCTCCATTACGCTAATAAAGCTTCACTAATTAGGAGCGAAACAGTATTTCGAGAGTTGCACGCGCCGCGAGCCAGCTTCTTCGTAACCGCCCCGCCCCCGCTCGTCGGAGAAGTTTCTCTAGCGTGACTTTCACGGCGCTCACGCCTCGTTAACTATTTCCCTAATTTTTGTCCTTGCCGTAACGCGTCCAGCGGATGCAAGCTGCAAAGGATTCACGGTTCCGCTGAACACCGGAAAACGTGCATTCATTTCCCCCGTAGGACAAATGAGACCACTTTGTCACGGCAGTTCTGCATCTCGCGAATTCATTCTGGGACTCTCGTGTTAAACGCGGCGGTTTTTCTTTTTCTTTTTCGGCCCCGCGAGGATCCAATTTCACCGGAATCGCTCGATCGCTGCAGCTTCTTCCGAGCTACTCCCGCGGTCAGCGTTGCAATTGGGGCTCGCGAGATAATTTCATGCGAACGCAACGTTTGCGTCGAGCGTGCGTTCAGGCACTTTGGCAGCCCCCAATGCGCAAGATCGCAGAGTAAATATTTGAATAAAGGTTAACGGCCGTGCCGGCGGCGGAGGAGGTAAAAATTAACCTACTTTCCTTTCGTACGAATCAAATTTTAATATCAAACGCAGCCAGCGAGAGGATAGCGAAGTGATTTTTGTAGGGTACGTTCTTCATGGATCTACCGTGACCGAAGAGGCCTTGTGATAAGGGGAAAATTGTAATTCTGTGAAAATAGTGTAGGGGTATGAATGAGACATTGTACTGGAGTGATTGTTTAGAGTGACTGTGGACGCGATATTGAGGCGCCGACGTGTTTGGGTCTAGCGTGAAAGAAAGTCTGTTTGGGCCGAGGTGTGAAAGAAGAGTGTTTGTGTCTCGATGACAAGAGTGAAGTGATTAGAAACTGATAAAGAGAGAATGAGAGTGCGAGAGAGGAAGAATCAGAGAGGGCGTTATCATAAAAGTCAATCGATCAAAAAAGACAGTCGATAGTCGGTAGAGCGAGTGTTAGTAGAGCGAGAATCGCGAGTAGATGAGTTGTCGAGGTAACGAGTTGTTGTTAAATAAAGTGTTTTATTGAAACCGACCCCTAAATTATTTCACCCGTTACGCCGCACCCAGTACGTAGGAGTTCCTTAAAATATTCCTACAATAGTGATCCTAAACTATTTCAAGAACTTCCAACCGCGGAGAACTTCAGTTGTATTTTTGGTCTTCGGATTAGGTCGCTTCTGCCTCGGGCTAATTTGCAGTGTGGGAAATGGGATCGATGCAAGGTGTCGATGACGAAGCATGGCGTCGCGATCCGCCGCCGTTACCCGCGTGTCCCGTTAATGGTCGCGTGACGCGCGTCGTCCGCGTTCACGGCGGAAAATTGCGATGCACCGGTTGCACGTGTCACGGAAAGGAGGAACGAGACACCGGTTTATCGACAGCGTTCCCCATAGAAACGCGGGAACCCGGAGGCGACGTTCCCCCTGGCTCTGCAGCTCCTGGGAGATTTCGCCGATCGATCCGCTCGCTGCTCGCAGCTGCCGGCGCGGCCGTTGCCAGAAACCCGCTCGGATAACACGCTCCGAATTGTCGTTCAGAACCTCCAGAATCTCCTCGACGCGCGTCCTCCCGGTATTTATCGAACCGTTCCAGAAACGGTGCACTCCCTCCCTGGAAAACTCGCGATTACCACATTCGAACGAGCGGGGATATTGTTGGTGTAATTTCGAAAAATGGGAATCGAAATAATAGCTTTATCAGAAATTCGATTACGGTCCGAAGTAGATACAGATTTTGATGGGGCTAATTTACAGAAGTTGGGAACGATGAGAAGTTTCTTTATTTCATGAGACAAGTTCTATCAGGATGGTCGAGGATGATAAAAATCTCGTGAAACTTTTACAGTCTTTTGTAACCTAATTCTGCGCAAGCCTACAAAAGAACGCGGAAAGTGGATCATTTTTTACTTGGTGGTGTCCCCCCCCCCCCCACAGAATTTCTCCTCGTTCTCTCGATTTTATCTGACCCAATTAGGTTTTATGCTTGCGGATGATTTCACTTACAAACGACTTGACGTGGATCGATGAAATTGATATGGAGGGTAGTAGAGTGTCCATACTGAATAATCGAATCGGCGAAATGTCGATTGCGTGACCAGCACCTTGGCGGAAAACTCGGTCCGTTGACCTCCTCCGAGACGACTCGGTTCAAGCGTCGACGACGATTTCCTGTGTTCTGCTGTCGAAGTCGCGACGACACGCTCCGAAAATCGACGTGCGAACGCGTGCTATAGTCGGAGAAATCCCGTCGCGTCGGTTCCCGCTGAATAATACCTGGATAGCCTGAATCGGTTCGAGCTGGAATTTCCCGTCTGGCTGGGGCCCGCCGGGCGACAGATAGCCGGGCTCGCGTAATGGCGGCGCGTGTCGTAATGACTAATTAGTCGGTGCCGTCTCGCGAACCCCGGATTCACTGTACGTGAGCCGAACCGGGCGGACATTTCTGCGGACCACTTCTTGCATTTTCTCGCCCTTTCGACACCGTGATTCTCGCGACCCGGATATTTATAGGCGCCTTGAAATTCCGGAAGTGGAAACGAACGCAGCCGGAATTCCGTGCCCCAGCGACTAATCTTCGGGATGCTGCTCGTGCGTCGCATGAGAAACTGTCCCGTGATATTGACCTTAGAGCACGGAACCGGCTCGACCAAAATTCTGAAGTCTGCGAGCAGCCGAGTCTGGCAACGTTTTAAGAATAAAAACCCTTTTCTTCCTCCCGTTCGTTTTGTACGAACTGCCTAAGTTTATTTGGGAAATATGGCAGATTTATCGGGACACAGTTCGCGTTCACATTTCTATTCAGTTTTTACTCGTTTCTGCAGTTGATGGAATTTTTATTTTCAAACACCGCGGTGAGTGGTTCGCGTCGGCTGCAGGGGTTCATCGAAATGGAATCGAAGCATTCCGTTCGATTCTCGATTGGTCACACAAGAAAACGATTAAAGAAAGTATTCTTAATCTGTGGCAATTTTACATTACTCCCACGGTTTGTGCGTAAAATACCGATTAATTGCACCAATTGCTCGAGCCTTCTGTAATTCACTCGCAAAAGTAAAAACTTGCTTCATCGCGACAAATCCTAGTAGCAACTTGTGTCTTTCTTTGATCATTTCAATACATTGAAAATAGTAATAATGCTGGTAATCTTCTCGTTGTTTTCAATTTCATCCAATTTTGTCGTAAATGCAAAATTCAGGAAATTTGTCAGAAAGGAAAACGAACGCGTCCGTACAGTTCGCAGGCAAGTGTAAAACGCGATTACTCCTATAATCTGTTTCGTTAGGGAAATTACACGCAGTTAGCCGGTCCGTTACAAAATCGCCCAAATTGGCTACAGTGAGAAATCACACTACGCTTTGTTCACAGGAAGGAAACGCCGAGTTTCTACACGTTCGTTTGAGTTTCTTCTATCCTTTTCACATCGCTGGATCCCCGTCCGTCTGTATTTCCAGCAGCTATCGGATCGATCCTTACCAAGCCGTAAAAATATGATCCTGGATGATTAGCCTGGAAACACGGGTTCCTTGCTCGGTGTTGCGGTAAGAGCAACGCGGCGGGTCAGAAAAATCGCGTTTCTAGGCTGCGAATGTTCGATGCGTCCTTCCCCCCCCCCCCGTACCGTCGCGTTTTCTTTACGCGAGAACAGTTACGAACTCTCCGAGTTCCTGTACGAATGGTTGGTCTAGAAAATTGAATGAGTGCTGTTCGAAGTGCCGAGAAACGGCCTCGCGGCCGGCCGATAACTGGTTGCGGCTTTTTAGTTGATATCGTTTAAGTTCTCCGAAGTCATCCGAGCAGTTCTGAGACCGTTAATCCTTCGCGGTAATGACGACGAGGCTGCCTTAATTTATTACGGGATAAAACTAGCCGATAGAAAGTGCAAAAATAAGTTCTCGTGTTCAATTTTATGTTGGGTGTACGAAAAAAAAACTTGAGTACACTTTTGCAGGAAGATCCAACAATTCGTTGTTCGAGGGATGCATTTTTTTGGGGGGATTGAATTGATTCGGCGGACGACGAGTTTGGACACGGAAGTTGGCCGTCAGGAGAATTCGAGGGAATTTCAAGCCCAGTGTGACGCAGGAATAGCAATCGATTTAGCAGAATTTAGAGCAGCCGTGACAAGCTAGTCATCACTGTCATCCCGCGGCGCGATCTGCTCCCCGCGCGGCTGACATCGTTTCCATGAACTCTCGAAATCGGTCGCCGTTGTCGAACAGTGTGATTTTATGGTGGTCGCTGCCATGCCGGCGCTCGTTGCGAAGGTAACGGGGTCCGCGGCGTTATTTGGTCGGCCGTGGCGCCGTTATTTCGCTTCGCGTAGGTAACTGTCTGCAATATTTTTTTTCCCCCCGAATCCGCGCCTGATCGCGAGAGGAAAGAATCACGGTGAGAGGATCGAGCGGGGCACAATGCTCGTTCGTGTTTCTCCTCACTTCTGCTGCACTTACTTCAGGTCGCTGCGAAACATCGGATCGATGGCCCGAGCCACGGTGTTTCGCGCAGCGCGGAAAAATTTCCGAAATTCCCTCTCGATTTCGGACAACCACGGATGCTTTGAACTCCTCGAACGGTCTCTGACCCCCCGAGTTTGACTTTGAGATTTTTTAACAACTAAACGGTTGTACACACATTTTTTATCAATTTTCCACGTTTTAACCGAGCTTCGTGGAAGCTGTACAAAAATATCCAGCTCGAGTGATTCACTTTTTCAGAAGATATAATTACTTTTATTTAACTTCCCATTATCTGGACGCTACGAATGCCGACGTAACGAAGATCCTATCTGCTCCAGAAGACTAGCATTTTGCGAGGATTGAATTTATTTGTATGCGACGCGATAAATGGAGGTAATTGCAAGTGAAACTAGTCTAGATAAACTATTCGGTGTCGTGAGGGACCGGTCGGATCGAATCAGGGGCAAAAATTGTTACGGTCGCGCGGACGCCTATCCGTTATCATTCGCACTGAATATATCGGCAATTTTGAATACTAAGTGGCAATTCCCGTCTACCTTTCCACGACGTTCGGACGGTTTCATCGAGTTTCCCAGCAATAACGCGTTTATTCCGACGATCTCGGGAGTGCAACGATTCATAGCGAAGCGGACAGCTAACCAACCGAGACTCCGGGATCGGCGCAATAAGACGGTTTATAGCGCTACAGATATTACCTATTCTTGCGGAGAGGAGACACGCGTAAACTTCTCATAATGATTCATGAGTCGGCCGCCCCGGGGAAACGGGCGAACCAGAAATTCGATGGCGGATCGTTCGCAGTTAGTTTTGAAATTCCAGGCATGCGGGGATTTCTGTGTTCACGACGGGACTGATACACTTTGATAGCGGCTGCGATGGAGGGATCCAGTTCGTTGGAACGTGCTTCAATATTACAGTCGCGTTACCGCTCCGCGATTCCCAGAAGCATCTGTGTTCCGGTGTATCGAGATCATGCTCATCCGGAGCATCATCTTTTTTCTTCACCCTTGCGTTGCTCATGGACATCCTTTCGAAAATTTCACTCCCTGGAGAGCCTGGCAAAAATTCTGTCCATATTTTAGTTATACGGTTCGCTGTGTATTATTCTTCGTATTTTATCATATTGCATTCATATTTGTTAATAGACTGCTTGTGTAAAATAAAAATTGTCTGCATCAACGTCAAGGTAGACGTTGCACGAACATTTAGTTCTTTTCTTAATTATTTGAATAAGTAGGAAATGATTTGATATGCGATCAATTCACAATCCAATTATTTGTAATTGAACATTCACGTACGGATGAACGCGGTAAATTTTGCCCCTTGTGCAAGACAATGGCGATCAATACTGTACGCGTAAACTTCTGGAGTTAACCCTTTCGTTACGGGTGCCGTCTATATCCGACAACTTGCAAACACCGAAAAGACTACCGATCTGCATCGTGCACACTTTTCGGCGCAGACTGCCGTAACGAAACGGTTAAACATCGAACACTCAACTCATTTCGCTCCGTACAATAGTGTTTGGCAGTCGCGTTGTTGCTGGAATCGGTTCTGGGATGCAGATTTGTTGGGTTCGCAGAAGTTCCCAACGTTTACATCGTTGCTTTGCGCGCGAGTTAAGAGAAAAGTTCTACTTCCACGTCTGCTACAGTCTTTCTTCCGTAGCGTCGCTGTTGGCCACGCCCATAGCCCCGCCTCTTCCTCCCCACTATCTTGTAACGCAATCACGAGACAACAGCAGGCTGTCAGCCCTAAGTACCAGAAAATTTGAGGAATATACTAAAATATTTCCCGAATTTCCTGAAAGCCGCTATTTTTACGAGGATCACGTTCCAGCGTGAAGCAGCTAAACATGATCTGTGTCGTGCTCGATAATCATACTAATCAGAAAAATGCTGTAGATATTTCGACACAGATTCTACTGTCTCTACGCGATGTAAGTGACATTTCAGTTTTCACAAACAAGACACCAGCATGCTCTGCTACCGAAAAGCGGGAAAGAGGAAAATCAGCTTTGGGGGCTTGCTATCCGCGAGAAGGACAAAGCCATAAAAGACCGGGGGTTGTAGCGAGTATGGCCTTAGAAGGAGTCTGGTTAAATAGGATTCGCGGCGTTCGCGACGCACACTCGCAAATTACCCGGTCCCTCGAAGGCGGAGGATCGCTCGGCCTTGTCGCTCTAGGCTCGCTCTCCTCTCCGAAACTGGCTCGCACCGGGTTCGCTCTCTGCATGGACACTCGAATGCAGTTTCTCATAGATAAAGGCCCCGCACGCAGTCGGACGGCGATCGTTTCCCTCGCAGCCGGAAGACCGTTCGCGGCACATTCCAGCGCATTGTTCCCGGCGAGCCGGAGGGTAATTTAGAGCGGTCGTTGCTGTTGCTGGTTGCTTGCTGGTGTGCTCGTCTTCTTCGGTAATAGCTGCTCTTCCCTTTCCGCGTCTATTGTCGGCCGCTTAATAGCGAACCACGGTCAATTTCTCCGTTAGCTTCTCCACCGGCGAAGGACCACGGTCGCCGGCTTTTTCTGTCCACGAAACGCTATGGAGATCTGGCAATTAGCGATGGAATCCTCGGTTAAATAAACTTCTCTTCGCTCTAGGACTCCAGGAATTCGCGTCTGCTTCATTGTAATGAATTTGATGGTCGGAAGCGTCCTCGCTCTGGACTTTTCCTTGAGGTTGTACACTCACGAGCACACATCGAAGCTACCGTTGAGTTTTGTGAAATCTTAACAGGGAAGAAGTTCCGTCGCGATTTGCTAGAATATCGATATCATGCCCAAGTTCTCTGTAACTGCGATCGAAACTTCCGCTTCTTCTCTCAACGTGCAGAGGCAGGGACCCTAACGGCTGATACTATTCGCCTCTGCCGTAAAATTTCACCGCGCAGTGCGCGTACTTCGATTCCCGCGTTCAGTCGCCAAGACGGTCCGTCGTTGCCGGGGTTAATATAAAAGAAAGCAACTTTGAGTGGCACTCCGCGAGGAACGTCCGTAACTCGATCATGTTCCCAAGGTAACTTCGTCCGTGCAGCTCGCTAATGGAATGCGGAATACACATTCCAGATTCGGTTACATAACCGGGGACCAGCACAATACCTCGCTGCGACTGATCGATTCATCTCAGGTGCTCTTTCCGCGACATGACCGCAGTCTGGAAAGAGGAATCCTCTGTCTCTGGTGATCGGCAGAGATCGCTGTTCGCCTCCTTGGGTTCCAATGGATCTCGTAGGAACCGCTGCAAACTTCATTCTTTTTTTTTCTTTAATTTTTAAGCATTTCAAACCCTTCTGGGTTTATTCTGCTTTACAGGAATAATATAAATGGGTACAATAATATAGAATACAGAGATAGAACAAAAAGAATACAATAATAATACAAGTGAATACGATAGCAATGTCCGTTAATACCAAATATGTAGATTGCAATTTTTGAAAAAGGAATGAATACTAAGACAAGCTTCAATATTTGGCTTCGCTATGAGTGTGTCTACATTAAGAGGTAGTTGAAGGCCCATACTAAGTAAACTGCATTCTTAACACTAGGCTTACTAAGAGTGATTATTTTCCGTTACTTTATAAAAATGAGAAGAATGTGTCTATACAAATTTTTGACCATTCTTTTCTCCATTATATACAAGGAGCTCAATCATTTGTCTAGAGTAGAAATTAACCCTTAGTACTCGAATGGAGACCGTAAGCCACCACTAAAGATTTCTGTATCACTATTCGTATCTGTATTTAATAAATTGCTATAAACATTTCAGTATCGTACGAGTAAATTGCACCATTTTCGGATGGAAATATTCTAGGTCGGAAGAAATATTTCGTTTTGAAGATAGAATAGCTTCGAGTGCAAAGGGTTAGGGATGAGGAAGTCCTGATGAGCCCCAATGAAGATGATTTGGTGAGACGTGGAATAATTAGTAGGAAAATTGAGGAACGGGATTTTGTCGATGTTGGTCCCCAAAAGGCTGCCGCACGATCTAGAGAAGAAGCTATCCGAGGAATCCGCTCGCAGCTGGATCCGCGCGTCTCGAAACAGACGAAAGAGCCTTGGAAAGGTCTGGGCAAACCTTGACCGCGCCATGTTGCGACAGGGTCGTTGGTACCGCGAGTGTTTACCCTGTCAGCCATGCACCAGAATAGAACCAGGCCAGTCTCGATTACTGCGAGAGATCTTGTTGCCGAGGAGCCAGCAACAATGCGTAAGTGTGTACGTGGCTGGCGCGAATGCGCAGCCACCGTTGAACCCACATGTCCCGCGAACGGTTTCGGTGCCGGCGGACTGCAGGCCTTATGCAGTTTCGCTAAATGCAGCTGACCGAGCACGAAATCAGCTCGAACGCTCCTCGTCACCTTCTTCCAAAAGTGTACGAACCACACAGACTCCAACTTTTCCTACGTTCTATACATCTTTACTCTAGACGCTCCCAATGCGGTTCTTCGACTTTAGTGACTGATTGCCAACTGTAATAAACACGCTCCTTGCTACTTATGCGAGTTTGAACAGCCTCGAGGGAGAATGTCAGCCTTTCTTTAAATTTCCAGCTGTGTCAATTTTGAACTCTCCTTCGTCCAAGAATTCGCGGACCTCGTGGAAACGCAAACAAAACCGCCCAAAAAATTTCAACAACAAGAACCTTCGTTGTTCTGCTAAAAAAAAAAAATATCGAAGTTCGTCTAGGAGCTCAGATTTTCTACTCTGTGATTACCAAGGTCGCCGAGGTGTTTCCACGCGAGTTTACGGATTTAATTAGTAGAGCGTGTATTACAATAAAACTCGCGCGATATTTGCATAATCACGGTCTCGTTCGTGAGGCTCCCGTGACTCACGAGACGGTTGCGGAGTAATCATTTTCAGTGCTCGGCGATTCTAGCGTTAAATCTGGACGAAAGATAGTTTTGTAGAGCAGGATGGAGAGTGGTCAGGGTCGTCGGGACAGCATCACGAGGCAAAGATCGTGTCTCCGCGACTCCTGTGGGCGTCAGAGGAAGGCCGACCATGCATTCCAGCGTTTCGTGACTCGAATGGACCGTGGGATTAACCGACGGGTGTCATTCGATCGAGATAAACCACGCGTGGCCGCAACCGATGCAATTCCCCGTCTCTATGACACGCTGCGGGGCCAAGTGGCCTGTTTTCAGGTGTCCTCTCCACCAAGAGGATCTGACCGTTATCTATCTGTTCCAAGGTTGCCTCTTCACCCTGGGGAAATCGTGACTGCGAAACGTCCGTATCGAAACATCCGTATCGAAACATCATTTCGCAAACTTACTGTTTAGCGCAGAGCTGCTCAACGTGCCTATTAGTGGGCAAGGGCACCCGCCAGACGAGGGGAAGGAGCATGATTTGAGGGGAAAAAAGTTACCCTTTCTCTGCCAGTACCGGAGTATGCACGACAGGGACGGGACGCGTCACGTGACCCGTATAGCACGGTAGAAGGGGAAATTAGAGTGGGGGAACAAGTCTCTATGTGGCCACACTGGGCCCAGCCACGGGCAAGTGACTCAGCGGAGTGGGGAGAGGCCGTAGCTGGCCCACGCAGGTGTGACAAATACATGCAGCCTTGCCCGCAGAGGAGTGGCTTCGTGCCCGCCGTTCTCGGTTTGCCCAGGGCAAGAACATCGCTACCTGCGCGGGCACACCCTGAACAGCTCTTACTAGATAATAGAGGTGAATTTTAGAAAAATTTCCTGCCTCATTCTTCGTATTTCCTTATCACCGTCATGATTGTGCATCATTTCTGGAACTAGTCATATTGTGAAGACAATTTTACGTTTCAGAAAATTGTATGAACATTGCTGCTAGTTTGCTTATTCCCCATTTTTAAACATTATATAAGTTAAAAAGTCTACCTTTTCCTCTTATAAAAAAATCATTAAATACGTCTACCTTTATAAAATAATTTACGGAAAGATAGTTACAAAGTCGGTCTGCTTTTTCCACTTACGGAAAATCGTCGAGTACATTTGTCTTCGTAAAATCGTTTGTAGAAGAACGTTTAATCCGTAAATTTCATAAGAGTATTGAAAAGAAAAATTGATTTACGGTCTTCGGGATTGGAGATTGATTTCTCCTTGAATGAAGACATTAATTTTCGAAGCGTTCGAAATGAATGGTTACATCGACGCCGGTAGTAGGTTAATCTTCCCAGGAGGGAGCTCGCTCCGATGCGGGGACATGCCGTCGAATAGAGACAATAATTCGTTCCAATTAAAGTCGCTATTCTTCAGCCGGGAAAACAGTTGTCCGGCAATGGACGGCACGGAACGGCTATCGAGTTGTCCAGCGTTTGTTCATTTTTCACGGCGGCGGGACCGATTTAGCGCGGCGACGCCCGAAAATATCGTATGAACGTTAACGAAGAGTAATGAACTGGGTCGGTCGTTCATTAATTCGCCAGAAATTCGGCAAATAGCCGCATCAGTCCCCGTTTCGATACACGATTGGCTGGCGGGCCGGGTCAGATGAAGCAACTATCGATTTCGCGAGCCCCCCCTCGACTCGATTAACTTTCTATCGACGTCCCCACCCTATACCGGCGGTTGAAAGTATCGGGCCCCGCGTATCTTGGTCGTGAGTGATTTTTCAATTTCTCCCGTTGATATCTAATTAGTTGAGCTCGTTACTTTCTATTTATTCTTTGCATACTGTATGCGGACTCTGGGTCCGACATTTTTCGCGCTCGAGATAACACAGTGGACACCGGTTAATTGGGACGCTTCGGTTGGGACATTAATTGGTGAATAAACTCCGTTAATAAGAACGGAAACAAAAACTACAGTGTAATATTGTCGAGAGAGTAAGTGACTTAATTGAGACAAATTATCCGGTCCCAATAAACCGGAGTCCACTGTATTATGGTGGTGGCGCCGTTGGTAATCTGAATACAGATCTTTGATTTATTTAGTTGATATAGCAAAAGTTGGATTGCCAAGTGGCAGCAGAATATAAAAACAGAGTTTAAACAGAACAGAGAAGAGGACGCAATTAGTTAGAAAGCTGCGGGGTTTCGTGGTTGGCGGAGTGGGCCGTTTTAACGAATTAAGCGAGTTCGAGAAGGAATCCATTTTGTCAAAAAGGATATTAGCGTAATTACAGATTAAAGTAATGGTATGATCCAGTGATACGTTTGTTCTGAGGTCTCCTTTCACGATCGGGCAAATTGGATACCGTTGGCAACATTTAATCGTCTGATCCCCGACTGGTAGGAAACATGGCAGTGTTCAAAGATACTCCTCCGTTCTCAATAATTCCAATCGAACTTACCATTTTTGAACATCTACGACTCACAAGCACACTAATATATCCACGTTAGAAACTAAACAAACATTTCGGTCCTCTATCTTCTCTCCGCCTGGCTGCCTTGTTACCATGTGTCTCTTCAGGGGTAAAGCGGAAAGAGCCATGAATGAAATCACGAGCATAGTAAAATAAGGCAGCAACCGCATCAAGAATTTCCAGAAAAAAAGAGATTAAACGAATTACTGCGCCGCCGCTGCGAAAACGAGAGAAGCTGTGCTACTCGTTTTCCGAAACTTTTTATCCCCCGGCCGTATGAAAAATAACTGTCCCCGCTCCGGCTTTTAAGGACAATACGCGCGACCCATTTTCTCCTCGCGAGCGAGTCAATCATTTCTAAGGCTATTCATCGTTCCATTTCAAAATCGGCAGTTCTTTTTTTAAGGGAACGTACGCGTATCTACGTAGGCAAGCGTGTGTCGGGACGGGGGTGGGGGTCGAAGGGTAGCATAATTGAACTGTCGTTGCTGCGGCGTCGGTTCCGCAACCGGAGATAAACACGCTTTAGAGCGCGGCTAGGAGTGGCTTGTCCGTGATCGATACGCTCGTTGTATAGGGTCAGCGAACTGGATGTAATCTCGCGGTCGTGGAACCTTTCAGTTCCGGCGTTCAACACCTTCCATTGTGCGCGAGACGATACTCCCGAGGACTCCGAAATGTTATGCGCCGGGATCCCCGTGACTTAAGAGGCTACTTTGGCCACCCCAAGCGGACAAATGCAGGCTAACTTTGCGACTATACGCCGTAGAGCCGCGATGGCCCCTTTCGGCACGGTTCTGCTCGAGCTTCAGTGACTAGAAATTTTTTAGATAAAGGAGAGATCAAAGGTGCGCTTATTACAAGCAATTTGGCGCAACCGCGAAGAAAGCATCCAAAGGAAACCTTTTTCTCTGGAACGATAAGGTTAATGTCGACTTTGTGAGTTTTTTCTCGTGAAACAACAATAGCTTTCGTTATACCTCTTGTCCGCGGGTTTTTGTTCGTGCTGCAACAGTGTCTAGACATTTTTTGATTACGCGAAGATCAAAGCTGAGCTCGCTACAGGCAATCAAGTGCAATCGTGAAGAAAGCATCCGAATGAAGCGTTTCACTTAAAGATGAGAATGTTAAGATTGACTTTGTGATTTCTTCACCGTGAAGCTATGATACCTTTCATTGTAGCTCTTGCCCGTACGTTTTACAAAGATCAAATGTGGGTTTGGTACATTCGATTAAGTTCAACCGTGACGAGAACGTCGGTGGACACATTTTCCTCTAGAATGAGACGCTTTAGGTTAAATTTGCGACTTTTTAAATCATGAAACTACGATGTTCCAGCAATATTAAAAAATTGTTAGGTAGGGGGGGGGGGGTTGAGATTGTTCCAAGCAATGAAGTGTAGCTGTATAAAATCTAGTATAGGTGGTTCTGCGTTTTGTGATAACTTAAATTTACGATTTTTTTTTATCGTAAAGCTATAAAATCTTTTACTATCTCTCTTACCAACAAATTTTTATTCATGCTTCTGAATTTTTGCGGAAAAGAATGATCAAAATTGAGCTTGTCGTAAACAATCAAACGTACCCGAGTCAAAGAGGATCAAAATGTCTGATACGATATTCTAACACAAAGAACAAATTTAATTTCTCATATAAAATATAAAAGTATTATTCTGAGCCTTCCAATTTTTCCCATGATTCTTCAACCTCCAAATTTGTCTCTTTCGTTTCTCTGATTTCCCAATCTCTCGCCATCAGCGAAACTAGAACAATAAGTTGCTATAACTCGGTTACGACACGAGCTGCAGCGAGAAGGGCACTGAAAGTATACGCCAAGTTTGAGGTCAATCGATCGTTCTGATCCCGAGATATCCTGGTGGACGTATCATTGGTAATTAGAAAAGAAAATTATACTTACATGAAGTCGCCGTGTAGCAAAGTTGGAGAGTGATCAAATATTGAAATGAAGCTGTTATCAAAGTGGAACGGCGGCCTTAATGGCTAAAGTTACGAAGATACAGCGACTAGAACGTTCCGTTCCCATCCAAGAAGTGCTACGATTAAAACCGAGATTACTCGACGAAACGTATCCGATATTTTTTCCTATACTCGCGAACCAGTGAAAACGAAACGATTTTCCTTTCGGCGCGGAATATACGCGTTCGCTCTATGTATAATTACAGAACAAACGCGACAAGTTTCGCGGAATCCTGCATTGTTCTCGAGCTGTCTAACAGCTGGAGTTAGCTAAGTGAAAGTACTCTGTCGGACAAAAACCGTCCGAACAGAGGAACGTAATCGCGTTCGCGTGAGACTAATAGGAACAAATTAAAAGAAACGGCCCGATGCTGCCCTCATTGTTATTAATTTTGTCGGAAGGCGGCATGCAACGAACAATTTAATGGATATTAATGTACTCAATTCGGCCGACGCGGCGTGGGGCTTCGAAATTCCGGTGACAAACGAGCCGCCGGGATCGATTTGCAGAAAGTGGCGTTGCATTTTCATTATTCGTTGTCACATTTTTCCCGTTTCCTTCTTCCGTAACAAATGACAACAGATTTAATAACAGCACTTCCACCTAACCTCTGTTAATTAATGTATGCTGCTTCGTCTCTCTTGTTTTCTCTTATTTTCAATATTCCGTGAATTCTCTCGTTCATGTTATTTTATTCCCTCGTACAATGCGATACTTTTATTATGGCTTCATGTCAGCGTGTCGTACATTTTCCCGGCAAATATATCGCGAAATTGCAAGGCGGTGGCGCCGTTTCGATGACACACGGACACGCTGACTGCGAGTAATTCCAGATCCGAGATTAGTCGCCCGATACGGTGATAAACCGTCGGCGAAATGCGATCGCTACAAATAGATGTTCGCCGCGCGTGTCTCGCGAGCGCACGCGAGCCGCTCTCGCCGATTTTTGGCAACCGTCCTTTCAATGGAACCGGGTCCGCGCGCACCCCCCTCCCCCCGTTTCCGCGAATGCAACTCACCTCCGGGACACTCTTCGGCGCAGCGCCTTTTCTAGAACCGAGCGGTTCTCGGAACTTAGACGAAATTATGCGCGCGTTGTGTCGTCCAAGCCGCATCGAAAAACAACGGTGCGTGTCGTTTCTGTGTCGACGACTCTCTCTGAAGTCCGTCGATCCAAAATTAGACGAGAACCTTTCGGACACTTTCAGCGTTCGCAACAGCTTCATTGATCTTCGATTTGCGCGTCTCATTGAGAAGCGAATCTTTTTTGGTATTTCCAAACAGAAAATGAAAGAAAATGATCCTGAATAACGCGCGGAGGATGATAAAATCACAAAAACTGCATCCTGCAATAATGCTGATGATCGAGTACGTTTTTGAAATTAAATGTGTAACCATAAGAAAAATGGCAACCGGATAATCTTCTCATTCTTGCGAAGCACCACACGCCGGTCACTTTCTAAGCTCGGCAGGTTTAGGTATCGCATGTTACAGCAAAAGTTGGAAGAAATCTAACATTTTGTAGTGTTTGGGAACAGAAAATGAATTTCTGAAGAACCGTTAACTGTCGCGACGCGACAGCAATTCGGGATAACCGAATTTGCCGAAGCCGCTCCACGCCGTTTCCTTCCGAATGAACTCGTCATCCGAAGAATATGTTCCAAGAACGTAACGGCGTAACGACCATTCGCGAGGCCTGGCCAAAGTTCTCCACCTAATTCCATCGCGATAACGTTCACCTAGCGAGGGCGGGGGAAACGAATCCTCGATGACCCGAAGCAAGCAGGCCCCGAAAATTGCGATTCAACTACCGCGGAACGAGCTGCTCCTGGCAGTGATTCGGGGTACCGAGGCGCCCCGTGTCTATTTTCCCGGTGGAAGTACGCCAAAAACGACTCGACACTGTCGACACACTTCGTCAGGCCGCATTTGCGCGTAGGAATTCGACGAGGCGGCAGAGGGACAGGGCGTAGGAGAGGACTATCGAGGTGACATCATCGGACACGTTCACCGGGCCGGATACGAGACACGAAAACGGCTCCGCTTAACTTCTGTACGAGTCTTTCTGATCGTCGGATGATTCTACTTATGCCTCGTTCCCGGAACACGCTATGCTACAGCTGACGCGTCGCTTTTCCCCGAAGTTCGCAAGAATAAATCGCTATGAATTTACGCGTGACCCAGTGAAAAAAGTTTCTAAACATTCGACTGTTAAGCCGTGTCCGCACTGAAGCTACATCGGTCGAACTTTTTGTCTCCTGTTGCCTCCTCTTACGTTTGGTGATGCTTCGGTGTGGACGTAGCTTTAGATTCATTTCATTTACCCGCAGGATGTAGAAACTACCGTGGATAGAAGTATCATGGAACTTTGAATACGTTTCTTTCTGAGATCACTTTGTCCTAAACCGGACCTGTCCAATCCGCGGCCCGTGGGCCACAGTTGACCCGTCCTCCCACTTCTTCAATCCGCTATAGTGAGAAGTGACGTTCTCCACACTATTCTACACGGTGGTATCGCCAGAAGCGTATGGCATTTGTTTCTGTCGCGGACCTATTCCTATCGTATACTATAACATGAGGAAGAGCATGTGGAGGAACGGATAGACTGATGATGGGGACCGTGTGGCTCGCGGCGAAGAAGTTGGACAGGGCTGCTCCAATCGATCATCAAAAGCTTTAGACGACTTCTACGTTAACTTCTACGAAGTGCAGTGCTATTTAGACACTTATGCAAAATAAAAATTGCATAAATGGTGCAACACAGAAGCTGAATACAAATTGAATTCATTCTTTAATAATTTTAGTGAGTTGGAACTTTCACATCGATGTTCTTCAATTCTCCTAATCTGTCCACTGCTTCACGTTGCACATACTCGTCACAAACTCATCAAATCCGCCGGTCTAGTGACATTCAACAAGACTATTCTTTTCACAATGTTCTGAAAAGGATGAAAGCACGGAAGACACTAAGATGACAAATGTAACCAAAGATTCACTTATCCCAGAAGAAGATACTACCTCGACAGCGGCTTAGATGTCACGATGATGATGAACTGCGAAGTACTCCGCGCATCAACCACCATCCGCTACCCATCCGCGGTAGCAACGTCTTCTTCAATCTTCCTTACATTTTCAATTCCGAGTAATTGCGAGGAAGCCTCACCGAAGAAGTAGAATATCCGCCTCTTAATCCGCAGTATGTCGAAACGACCCGCCTGCGTTCCGCAGGGGCGGCGTGAGTTCCCGTCGTTCGCGGAAATAAGCAATTTTTTCCGCGAATCATCCCGCCAAGTCCGTTCCTTCGAGGGTCACGTTTCCGCGCGAGCTGCTGTAGGACGTCTGGCGATAAGTTGATAACTTGATCGATCGTTCCGCGGCCACTTTTGTATCCTTCCGGGCCGAATGGAAGCCACTCCGTGATGGATGGTCGCATGATTCTCGCGCTAGTGTCATCCGCAGACATCGGGCCACGGTAATGGACGCGTTGAAAGAGAGACGGAGAGAAAGAGAGAGTCGGCGAAGATTGCGGTTCGCTCGTTCATTGTACACTTGTTTGATCTGTCCTGTGCCTTGTCGCGTTGCCGGGAAAAGGACACCTCGAAATGAAACTCGAAAATTTTCGGGCACCGGTCTCCCGCTGCGAACTACCGAGTATTTCATCCCGTTCCTCTTATTTTTCATCTACATTCTTTAAATTTCGTAAAATTCCGCGGAATACCTCCGCAAAGACTCGTTTGGTTACATAGTGTTCTTTGAAACATTTAGAACGCATTTCAGTATAAATCTAAGAATGTTCCAAAGAATGTCCTTCAACCTTTAACCGGCATCTTTCCTATGAAAACTGGAAAAAGCGTTTGCATGGGAACATTTCAACAGAGACACCGAAGGTACTAAAAACTTGACAACAAAGGGTTTTTTAAAGCGCAGTTCGATAGTCGATAGGGGTTCGATGCGAAAATTCGTCCGTGCATCAATCAACGAAGATAATTCCTGGATACACAGTGTGTTTGCCGAGCATTCAGCAGGACCCCTCAGGTTTGCTCCTCGAATCTCGGTTGTCTAATCTCGGATAATCTGATCCTGGCGTTTAACGAACAATCGGGTTAGGCTGATGGTGCTCGTTGCATGAAACACGCGAGTTTTATTGGATCGACCAGCTGAGAGGAAAATCTCTGACGGTGTTTCCTCGGATCTGGTAAGATCGCCGGCTACAATGTCAACATGATAGCTGCCCACGGTGTCCAGGGGATCAGACGTCCGCGTTTATCGGAAGGTTACCCGTATATCTTGTCAGTCTGCCCACTCACCTGCCGTCCACGAGCCGGGCACCTGCCCTTCTCCTGTCCGGTTTGAGTAAGGTAACGGTTCATCCGGCTGAAGGAGGATCACCACGTGGAACGAAGATAAAACAAATGCCGCTGGGGAGAGTGAAACGGCACGCTGGATATTTTTGCGCGACGTTAAGCCCCGTAAATCGCTCCGACGCTCTGGATTAAGGGAGCGGTCTGATGCAGCGAAACTTAACAATTTATGTTAATTAACCTATTCGTTCTTTACGCGACCTTGAATCATGAATAGATGCTTCATCATTCACTGCCACGTTTCATGACAAATAATTCCACGATAATAAGTTTCTGATTATTATTATCCAGTTCGAGGAATAGATCGCAGATTTCCACGAAGGAAACGAAAAATTAATGCCGGGGTTTCGCGTTCCATTTCTAATTGCTTCGTTAGCTCGTCGACAGCCGCAAAAATTGATCAGACGCTTTCAGCATTTCGCCGTAAGAACTTTCTTCGGTTTCCAGTGAAAATCACGGAGGAAAGTCGGTGAAAAAGTTAGCCGTCTTCTTCGCTCGATGATTCTTCGATTGACTAATGACTGAATTGTAGAATTTGACGCAACTAGGATAGAATAACAACTCTCCAGTATCGAAATAGTAAAAACCATCACATTATTCTCTTCTGTGATCGGATGAAAGACAATAAAAAGAAACCAGCAGATTCGATCGAGTGCATCGTCGTAAAAAGATCGTAGACCGATCGATCGAGGTCGAAGCGTTTTCGTTTAACCATGAATGAAAATATTGCATTTCTCGGTGGATTCTCCGGCGACTATGTTCGCGGAACCTCGTCGCTATAGCCGCACCGTGGCCGAGAGTTTCGTTCATGTATCCGCGAGCCAATAATAGCTTGATTCTGATTCACGGGATCGATCGTTGAAGTTCGTAAATACCGTGTAGAATATCGTACGGCGGAGGCCACGAGACGGCGAATGTGTGTCATCAAAAATTTATACAAAAGATCTCTTAACGCCGGAGCCAGAGCCTCGTTGACCTTCTTCCGCTTTCTCGCGAGGCCATTTCAGAATGACGCGAGGTGGTCTCTCTCTCGCTCTCTCTCTCTCTCTCTCTCTCTCTTTCTCTGTGCCCGTGTTACGCGAGACTCCCGAAGACGATGTGATTCTTTTATGACGAGTCACCCCTGTCTATCGTCTCTTCGGGTACTCGTCTTCGCAGGCGAGAAATCTGGTTAATCTTTCAAAGGCCCACGACGATAGCCGAAGCCATATGGCGGCAATCAACTTAACTCCGCGTCATTTATTCATCTAACAACGTGCACGCTAACGAGCAAGAAGTGGTAAACAACTTTCGGAACAGTGGAACGCTCTTTGGGACGAGGTGGCCTTCGACTCGGGGCGACCTCTTAAAATTCCTGCTTCGGAACTTTATGGATGAAGGCGCGCATGATAGCACATGATTTGTCCATTGCCTGATAGTAGTGTTTTCCTAATTCGGACATTTGTTCAGATGGTCCTTTATTAACTCTAGGTTTACGGAGCACTAAAAGTGAGTACTTCACGTTACTTTATGAAAATAAGAAGAGTTATACCAAAAGAAATAAATTTGCTGAGCAATTCCACGTAGATGTATCTTCACAATCTTAATAATCGTAAATTAAAAATATTAGAACAATTATTTCGCACAATGGGACAAACTGTAGAGGAGAAGTAGAAAATGAAGTGGACGAAACTAATATTTTATAAATGCATTGTGGATTGTTGAATTTGACTAAACAGGAAGCTTTTTTGATTAATAAAAGCCACCCGATGAGCTCCTAAAGTTAAATAATGGTTGATTTCTGTTGAACAAATTACTATTTAGTTGCCCCTACACTTTGGATACGATGAAAACAGTGATACAGGGAAACAATATTCTGAAATTCAACATGAAAATCAGCAATTTAGTTGAGTATCCGGTGAGACTCGGTGAAGAAAAGATTATGAAACGACGTGCAACTATACAGAATCCCAGCCCCGGGATGAAAGATGAGTCGGCCCGATCGAAATCACAGCACGGCTTTTAAAACCGCTGTTCGCCGTGTCGATATCACGAAGTGATTTCATTAGCCCGCAAAAGGGGGATGAAGAGGGCGAATATTGGAGGGTCTGTCAATGAAATATTGCCTTCGATAGACTGTCTCTCCGACGGCGTGTTCTTCATCGAAGTTTTCCGCTTTTCCACTTTGGGGCTCCCCCGACCCATTCCTCCCGTTTTTCCGGGTCTGTTCCGCGGCGTGGCTCTTCGTGGGAAGATCTGGCTTTCGAGACACGTAGCCATGCGTGTCCTAACGATCAGGGGAGGATGGCATACCGACGGAGGGGTCGCGGCGAAGAGGAAACGAAGAGGTGGACAGTATTTTCTCTTGATCGACGAAGAGCCTTTGCTGTCTAATTGCTTCTCTTGCTGCAGCGCCAGAACACTTTTTTTTAAACTCTTGGTAAAAGACCGATGATCAGAACTGCTTGTTTTTCCAACAAGATTGTCGTCTTTTGTTTATTGGACCGTGTGTGTGTGGTTCTTGATGTTTTTATGTTCTTTCATTACTCGCTTTATATTCCCAGTTTGTTACCCCTTCGGTTGTTTGTACCAGTAGAAACACATATTTTTCACATAACAGAATCCAACAATATTACTCTCTTGCGAAGAGTCAAGGACGTCCTCATCGAGATTCTACAGTAGCGTTATAGTACCAAAGTCAGGACCTAAAAGTTACTTTATCACCGACCTTTCGCAAGCATATTCATTTTTTATGTCTCAGCCGCAAAATCAATAGGGTTTGACCTGTCATAAAAGTTGGGATGCGATACAATAGTCAAGGGTCTACTAAACACACGACGCCTTCTACCTAGTTCCCTTACAGTCACTCCCTAGGGAATTTACACTCCCATAAACTGCAGAGGGGACACATATAAACGAATTTGTAACGTAACTACCCGGAACAGTCATCGTGATCTTTTATTCAACTGTAATCCTCTTGGAATATTTCATCTGCACGTTCACTCCGGAAAGGGAGGAATGTTCCAAAAGCGGACAGAAAATTTAGAATAGTTTTCTAAGTAACGCAGCACATTAATAACAAGCGCGTAAAAGAAGACAATGTGCAATAATTTTACTTTACGTCTGTATGATCTTCTTTCGAAAGAAGTAATTGAAAAATTTCATCATTTAATTTTCTCACGTATTAATTCTTCGTCGTTGTATCAATTCGATGCCAAGGGATAAATTGAGTAGAGAAAATGAAGGGCGAATAAGGAGTTGAAAAATGAAACGTGGTGCGTTTTATCCGAATAATCGAGTTCGAACATTTAGAAGGATCATTTTTCGCCACCCTAATTTCCGGCGAATTCGTGGCGGAGGTGGTTGTTATTCGCGAGCGAATCGGTGGAATGGCGCACGGCGTCGGCGCGACGGTAATTGGTTCACTTAAACCGTTTCGACGGAAGGAAATCGAGGCGGGTGTTGCGATTCACTCGACACAGCCTCCTTTTCGCACCTACTTTCGCGCGGAACACTCTCCAGTGCGTCGTTGAACACGGAACGCCGGGAACTTGGGAACGGCTCGACCGCCGCGCGCAACAGACCCTTTTGTGTTTGCAATTCGCATCGCCTCTAAATGCAGCGGCGGCACTCGAAACGAACCGTTTCCGCTGTTGCACGCGCCGAGGAGGCCCGTCGACTTGACTCTCCCGCGATCCCGACTGTGGCGTTTCCAACCGCGCAATCTTCCCTCTCCTCGTTTCCGTTTTCGAGCTCGTTGTCGACTATGTGTCGGCAAAATTCGAGACCTGTGGATCGCGTTTCGCTCGTCGATGCTTCTTGATATTCGATCGCGAAGCTTCGTGTCTCGCCTTCGGAGAACGGTCCCTAACCTTGGTCCCGTTCTGGAAAGCTCTTGGCATCGATTTACGGTTTCTTCTTGGCGCCGCGCCGCTTCGTTTCGACTGGATTAATAGCGCGACACGTTAATTCGTTCCTCGCCCCCTCTCTGGCTGGACATCTCGCAGTTTTTTTGCGCGGTCTTCGAAATTTCACTTTTTCACATCGTCGCAACCTTGCCCCGGCGAGATTAATGGCGCCGCTCCGCGGGTGAACGCGTTTTTCGAGCGAGATTCGGAGCTTCTTAACCGTTGCCCAGTGCCCAACTAATTGCCGTGTTCGGGCTTTATGGATTACAGAACTTTTAGCGCGTTAAAATTGATTCGTCGGCTAATCGGGCAGAGCAGAATGTCTTACTTAAGAAAATAATTCATGTACTGGAATACTACAAGTTTTATTCTAGTATTTCCATATGTTTTATTTATTACATACTCATTTATTAGTGCATGTTTGTTTTGTAATTTTAATCTGGAGCTACACGAAACAGTACACAAGACTCCGTCGTTCACTACTGTTATCTCCGTAACGTCGCGCTTGACCACGCCCCTCGCACCGCCCTCCTCTCCCCCCTGCCGCCTGGCGCAACCAATCGCGAGACACTGACGACAATCTCACATCTAAATAGTTGTTACTGACATGAATTCTCAAAACGTGAATGTCCGAGAACATTTCGAACAGTGTCTGATATTATGGCAGAAATGGGAATACGGAACAGAACAATCAACGAGTACAGTTATGTATGTTGTTCTCCACTTATTAAAATTATTAAGAGAAGAGGTACGTTTCCATTGAACCCCTACTTCTCGTAATTGACGAACACAATTTTTATTTCGCACAAAGATCCGCAGTGTAGTTGCGAGTGTAATTTGCATCTTATAAATTTCGTTAATTATAGCAGCCCTCCGGAGAGTACATGTGTCGTTTACAAATTGCGGTGTACAGTTGTTTTGTTAAATAAATATTTCAGATGTTCGTTAACGAGGTTCCGAGTTGACTCCGTCGCGTCGAACTCGACGGGGCGATTAGGTTCCCAGTGTTCCTCGGTCGAGTCGAAACGGAAAGGTGGCTTCGCATCCTTCCTCTCCCCCGCCGATGGGAAACGGCGTATTGCGTCGTTCCATTTAGACAATGAAGCATTTACTGCGAGATCTGCAGACCTCGTTATTCAACGCGACCGTGTCAGTCGCGCGTTGTGCTTCCGCGAAATTCCCTATGCGCTGGTTCATGCAGCTCCGATGCATTGTCCCGATCGTATCGCGCCGCAGGATCGATGCACGCCGTCTTCCACAACGATTGATAGGAGGGTCAGTCGAGTACAAATCAAAATTTTTCTCTGTGTACACGAAGGCAGCGTTGAATGATCTCGTTGCCTTCTCTCAACGTGTACTATGCAACATTGAGTACCTTGGATAGGGAAAGGGTGCTACACTGTTGGCCATGTACACTTTATTCCTTTACGTTACACTATAGTTCGCGGTATAGATATTCGTTTTTGAGGGTTTTGATTTGTTCTTTAATCTGTCTTGTCGTGTCCTCTCTATCGTCAGTTCGGTTTTTTCGTGATTGGATAATTTGGATTTAGGTGGGAAAATGTAGCGTTTCGTAATTGGACGTGGGTGCATTGGGAGGAGTTTTGAGTCGAGGAGAGTGGGAGACTGTCAGGAAATACCTTGGTTTTGTCTTCGTTCGTCAATGGCGTGATTTACTGTAGACATTTAGTTCGTTGTTTCGTTGGTTCGGTCGCATGTACTGTCCATCTAGTGGGATCGGGATTGTCGAATTGTGGTAGTCATAAATTAAATTTCTCGGTCGGTTTGTAAATAATTCGCACGTGTTTTTTATGGCACATCCCTTTTAGGTATGTCCCTTTGTCGCCTGGAGGAACGGTACAGTACCGTCGACCTTCGGTGTTGCCGTCGCAACACTCCGATTCCATTGGAATTTTCTGAAAACACAAAAGAAACCATTTTTCTACGTCTTATCCGCCTTTTCCACCAGATCGGTCATTTTTTAACTCTGGTTTCGTAGAAAGTAAAAGATTGAGTCCCAAGACAATTGCACATGCAGTGTTCCATCTCTTTGTTATTAGTAGACTGCGGATCTTTATGCAAAATAAAAAATATTTGCATTGACTGCAAGACACAGGAACGAAATAAAAATTTCTTTCTTCGCTGGTGCCCTTAAATCTTTTCAATATGACAACTGCTTTGAATTTTCCCTTCCCACTTTCGTCATAAATGCATACAATTCGCAGTCTAGTTATTACTTATGAGGCTCATGTATACCACGATCAAAAAGATAATTTAAGAAGACTATATACATGCATTTCCTGTCGTAGTAAATCTACAGTAAAAGAGATTGCTTAAAAAGACTACAGCGAATTCTCGATATATGTCAACAACACCGGCCTTGCCAGCGTCATGTATCATCTAGGAGACATATCCGAGCCGTGTTATGTTTACACTCCTCGGCGTCCGAGGCCTCTCGAGCTTCGTGGCGGTAGTGGGGATAATTCCGCGACGTTTATCATCCAGGCCTTGGCGATGTATATAGGGAAATCACTGTATACAATTACTGTCACAGAAGATGCATCACGTATGTCTCTATAAACAATTTTTTCACCGCGTTGTGCGGGAGTTTACCGTATTATCGTGAATAAGGTGTGACATTCGCAGATCATGTACAGATAAATGTAAATGATAATCATGTAAATAAAATACTACATGCAGGTCGAATGTAAGATGATGTAAGATGTAAAATGTAAGTGCTATGAATGTAAGATGTAAGATCGAATGTAAGACATGTCTACTCGAGCTCCTACTCAACAACCATTTCTACAATAACATTTCGACAAGTCCGGTGAACATTTGGCTGACTCTCCTATTTCCGCGATCGAATCGCCGACTCCTCGACAGCGTCCAATCATCCAGACTTTTGAACGCTCTTAGCCCCCGTTCGGTGCCCGCAAAGTTCTGCAACGAAATCTTTGAACTGCAATTCCATTCGGGAGAGACTTTTCGGTCGTTTAAAAGTTACGACGGACTTCGGCGTCGCCGTTCGAGAGGCTATTAAAGTATGGTTGCCCGTAATGATTCCGCCACGTAATCTTCTTCAATCTTGATGCCATTTTGCTGCTATCATATTCCGGCCCCTGCTCGGAAAATATTCTTTCTTCTAGGGGCAGGCTGTTGCTAATGCGTTTAGGGATTTGGCGGTCCTCCAGGGATTCGACGATCTGTTCCTCCAACAACTCGCCGATAGTTAGTTTAACCTTTTCCCGTGTTACTTCAGTTTCTCGACAACGTCTTTAAAAAGGATTTTTAGAGGTCAGCGTCTTTCAGCATACCGTTTGAAGCGAGTATCGCCGATCCAAAAATATGGAGAAGCGCTGATTTAGAGCGGTTCTGTCAGAGCAATGTTGGGTGCAGGGATGAAAGTGGCAATAACTTGATCAAAGTCTCATCTCGGGACCGGAAGCCTGCCGAATCTGTCCTCGCATCTTTGCCCCCACCCCTCCCTACTCTCTCACTCTGTCTCTCTCGGCCCCGTTGCTTCCGTGCCCGAGGAAATAAAGAAGCGCTGCCCCAAAACTTCATCCTAACGACCCCACTTCGCCGCTGTTTGTCATTCATCGTTGTCCCCGGCAGTGCCAAGGTCTCTCGGCTCGTTCCTCATCTTTTTCTTTCCCTGTGGCAACTTCTTGTCCGACGGCCCCTCTCCTCCCGCCGCCCCCGCGCCACTTTCTGCACGCTACTCGGCCCGGACTCGAGTTGTTCTCCGTCTTGGCACGTCTTCAGGGTTAAAAAAGAACCAGCAGGGAGAGCCTGGAGAGAGCGAGAGGAAATCTCCGCGTCCTCGACACTCTCGCGGCCGCGTTTGCGGTGGCGTCGAACAGAAAGAGGCCTCGACTTCCGCCGGAAGTCGAATCTCAGCCCCGGCGCCGTGGCTTTTTCCGATCGGTCCAACGTGTCGATCGGGCGATCGACGAATCCCCTCTAATTCTCGTCACCTCAAATCTCTTTTTATCATGTCACGGGGCTAGACACATCAATAAATTAAACAATAACAACAAGGCGCACTCTTTTGTTTGTATTCTTTTATCCAAAATGGCGGTTCCACCGCTTACTACCTCCCAAATACGTTTTTTTGGGAGGTGCTCTAGGGTCCAAATATTTTTACCTGGAATAAAAGAATTGTTTCTTTCGAATCTATATTGAAATGCCTCTAGAAGTGCGTAGGGGGTTTTGAAAATATTTTTTTAGGAACGATGAGAATTTGAGGTCACAGTTGCAACTCTTGCTAAGAAATTTCGTGAGAAACTGTTCATAAACTACAAAGTGTTTTGTATATAGAAAAAATATTTAACAGAGACGTCTCGAATATGTCACATGTTTCTAACAACTCTTGTCCGCGTTGTACGCAACTCGGATGAATAAACTCGAGATCTTTCCACGAACTAGTATCTATATCAGTGGTCGTGTTCCCCGATTGAACTCGCATAACTTTTAATTCGAAGATTATAGTTATGTTGACTGCATTCGACGCATTAATGTGAGCCACGTTCAGCCAGGACTGCAAACCGATCCTTCCCTTGGATGCTTCACAGAAAGCTATTCCCGTATTCCAATTACATACTTACGTTCACACACACACGCACACATGCACGCACACACACACAGGTGCGTGAGTATGCGCGAGCGATCCCGATCGAGTCAATCAAATTATCCATCAACGATGCATTTCCCTTAATGCCCTAACCACTTCAGCGAACGATCGATAGCTCCCAGACGGGCGGAGGATCCATCAAGCGGAGCGAAGATTTCTCGAGCAGATCTCGGCAAAACCTGAGAGCGATTGCGGATCGGGAAACCTTCTGAGGAATCGCTCGGCAATCGAATCGACCATCTCGTTTCTCCATACGTCGGCCAATGACTTTTTGCTTATAAAAATCCTTTCTAAAAATTCTTTTGTTGTGTCTGCCTATTGTCGAATCCTTGCCCTTGACTGTCTCAAAATGTCCGTACTAAAAATTCTCGTAACGAAGTTTCCAAGCAGGAAATAAAAGTGGACATATAAATTTTCTTCTTTGAAACTATTCAGAATAAAAAACTAGCAATAATTGTGGTCGCAAACAAAAAAAAAACCCACGAAATCTGCTTTACCATTTAATCCAGAAAAGAACTGTTAGCACCACAAAAACAGCTATTAACATCACATTACAGCCGTTCAATTTTCGTGTCAACAGCTTCTTTCTATGATAAACAATTGCTGAGATATTTCACTGTTTGCAGTTGAACGCAAAGTAGATTCGCCGCGCAAACGCGTGATCGCTTCTCCAATTGAAATTCCGAAATTGGCTGACCAACGAGCCTCGTTTCCTCGTCCACATTCCAGCGACATGTGAGTCAGACTTAAGTCCCGACCCGTTTACATAGCATCACGATCCACACGCCTCCGCTGGTGGCACGCGCGCAGACCGGACGCAGCTCGGAGAAAACGAATGAGAGACCCGGCGTGTGTGTGCGCGTGCGCGCGTGTGTGTGTCTCGCTGCAACTGCAGTTTGCACCGGCGATATTCGCGCGTGGAAACTTACAGTTTGCGAGACACCGGCCGATTAACTGAGGATTAAACGCGAGCGTGTTCCAGAGAGCCGCGAGCGACAAACGAGCCACCGCAGGAGTGTTAAGTTGAGAACACAGTTGTTCAATTCGGGGCTGCGTTGTTCGACACGCTCGCGCGGAATTGAGACGTTCAGGGTCTCCTGTTAACACTTTGCAGAGCGTGTCTGCCATTATTATTGCGAACCCGCGACTGTAAATCCGCCGTTCCGCGAGAAAAGGTGCCGTCCGTTGTTTCGCGAACTCTGGAATATTTATTTTGCCGTGGAAAGTTGCGTTTCTTGTGGCAAGCATTTTCGAGCAGCACAAAAATGCACTTTGGTTCGAAGTTAGCTCATTGTAGTATCCAATTTACCGTGCAATTGGTATTTTAGCGATCCGAAAATTTGCTGAGAAATTACGCTAAGGAATTTTCATTTTGAATTAACTAAATTGCTGCAATATTTACGAGGAAGGATCTTGAATAGAATGCAAAATGAATTCGCAATGAATGGAATAAAATTTTGTGAAGTGTAAGGTAGCGATTTCAATGGGACCATGTCTGAAATTTGTTACATGTTATTTGCAACCTATAAATATGTATGTTCCATACCTTTGTGCGGTAGATTAACGAGGGACGTCTATCAACGAGAGCAAAGCCACGGTCCGAATCGAATCAGGCGGAGCCTCTTCAAATTCGCAAATCCTTCGAGATGATTATTTATCGGTTTTCCAAAATTCGACCGAGCTCTCAGGGGCTTTAATTATAAATCCATTAACGAGACAGATTAATCGAGCGGGCCGCGAGAAATATGATTCCGATGATCGCGAAAACGTCACGCAACGAATATTCCCGACAAAAGCCGGGATAATTCGTCTTGCCATCTGAAGAGATTAATTGGCGACAGGTTGTTTCGCGGGACGGCCACATAAATCGCCCGGCAGATCCGCTGAATAGGATCGCGATCGACCCGAAAATCGCGCCCTGATGAGAAATTATGGATCTGGTCGCGTGCAATCTGCCTTCTACCTAAGCGTCGATGTGTGCCGTTGTCTCTCAAATTGTGACTAGGTGAAATTTAAAATCGTTTGAAGATGAAACAAATTTAAAAACATCATATATTACCTACAGTTTATTAAAATTATTAAAGAACGAATCTATCTCTTGAAATTGGTGCAGACATTCTTTGCATAAAGTACCCCAATATTTTATTAATTTATGACAAAATCGCTTTTTTGCAATTAACGCATTCAATTTTCAGTTTGCATACAGATCCGCCAATGATATCTAATATAATCTTACCCAGTGTAATTTAGAGTCGAAAATAAAATGATGCAGCTAATTTCCCGATGAGCTAGAAAACTGTCACAAATAGAGGGGGTAGCTACCCTCAATGATAACAGCCAAAGATATCTCGCGTGCCGTTTCGAGTTCAGCGATTTCGTGTTACCATATTTCGAGCACCATTAAAAGCCATGCCAAATTTACATTCCAGCCCAGTTTCGATAATCCCGGCGCGATTTGTCAGCGAACAAAAGACCGCTGGGCCGAGGCGAAACGTTGTGTTTCGGTTTTATCGGGCGCCTTAAAGAACGAAACGTAACGGCGACGTTATTATTTCTCCCCCGCGGGACAAGGGATTCCTTCAGGCGCCGGGAATGCGTGACGAAACGAAAATACCGAAGTGTGCACGGAACAAGATAAAGTGTGTCCGGCCCGGCGAAAATAGAATCCGTGAAACCGCGGCCCGAGCAGCCCGAACACGAATATTTTTGCGAGCGGAGACGTTCTTTCGGATTTCTCTCGAGTTTAGACGAGTCTCGTTTAATACTCGAGCGCGGTACACGATTAGGCGAGACGACGTTGGGTCGTGACCGGACGGAAGCCGAACGATATTTTTGCGGGAGTTGCGATGGATGTTCGAAATGCGGATTTTTTACAGTTCTTCATCCCTCCCGTCGATTTCATACAATTTTCCACTGATTTTGAATAAACCGTATGTTGCACATTGTCTTGTTAATTGCGAATGACAAGAATAATCACCTGGTTGGATTAAATTTTTATGCAAAACAAGAATGTATCAATGGTGAGGTACAGGAGTCGAATAACAATTCAGTAATACTTTCAAACTTTTAATCTTCCTACTATTTTAAATTTTACCTACTCGTATCTGTTGTAAATGCATACAATCCACAGTCTAATAATTACATTTTATGTAATTGCTTCTTCGATTTTTCTGAATGGATAAAATTCGCAGGAGATTTCGTTCGAACGCTGAACTTTATAAGACAATAAAAGAAAGAACAAGGAAACGAGGAAAAGATTGCGAGAAACGTTTATTTATACCTCTGTGAGAAGTCCCAAGCCAACGAATGACATTGATCGCCGGACAGCGAAGCTCCGCGCAATTACAGATTTTTCATTATCCCGCGGCAGGCCAATTAGGAATTCCTCTCATCGATTAGGCTTCCATTCGGACAAGAATAAAATCTTGAGGAAGACAGGCGTCCAACGAGCAAGCATCACGCATAAGTGGCGTGGTGCTCGACGGATGCACGCCTCTGTCAAGTGAAATACCGGCGGTTTAGCGGTTACAACGGGCTTAAAGCTCGGTTCGCATGTGCCAGCGTCGATTCCTTTTCAACCGCAGAAATATTCTGTGAGAACGAGGATCACGCGCGCGGTTGTTCGGCTAACTGGCTGGAGCCTTGCTAACTACTTAATGCCACTTCGATTGCGTAAGCCGGAATAATTCTCATGAATAACCCGAGGAAAATGGACGTGACTCACCTCGCGTGTTGCTAACCGTTTCCCAGATAAATCATAAATCCTCTTGTCCCCTGTCCACATTTTAGAAATACAACATACTCTCGGATAAATCCTCCAAGTACCCTTACGGTCCATATTTTACACCGAGAAACTAGAGATACCGCCGATTTTTCAGAGAGCTTAATAGGTTCAATTACTTCTGGATTAAATTATTTACAGGTGGCTAACCATTTCCCAGATAAATCGGAAATTTTCTTGTCCCCTTGCTGTGCACATTCTGCACCAAAAAACCATGTACATTTCTCACGATCTTTCAGAAAACTTAATAGGTTCAGTTACTTCCGGATTTCTAGACCGAAAAACTGTATTAATTACCTGCAAGGGTAAAATTAATCTCTGCGTTCGTTTTCAGTCTCCTTGATGCACCACTGAAAAGGCTACCACATTTCAGTATAAATTGCGTACATTATAAGCAATATCTCCACGATTGTATCTAATCAGTATTGATTTCCGTTTTCTCAGAAAGAGTATAAATATATTGTGTTGATTCAGGGTTGAATTTGCGTTCATTTTCATTGCCTCCGAACGATGAGGTGAATACATTAAGCAAGTAACATGCACAATAGTTATTACCGCGCGTAATTGCGGAGGAACGAGTTTCCGTCTCCGATAACAATCGCGCCCGCGAATCCGCCGTCCCTCTGGTCGTCTCTCCGATGTCGCGTCGGTGTTCTTTCGATGCTTAAATAATTCGATGATGGCGGACCTTTGAGGCGGACATCAAAGCGCCGGTGCAGCAAGTCATTAAACGAGCTTCGCCGTTTACGCAACGAGAAATCCCATTGACAGATATTCCCATTGAAGTCGTCCCAGTTACACACCGGACAATAGTTACATAAAACCGGCGATAAACGTAACGGGTCGTGCTGATTTGGCGATCTGCCACGCCATCGACATTTCTGCCCGTCCTCCCGGCGCGGCGGCCCTTGTATTTACCAATGAACGCTGTCGAACAATTACCGCGGACGAGTTTAATCGAATAATACGGAACGAGGAGGCAAGTAGACGGCGGTCACGCGCAAAAATCGTCAAAAAAAAAAATAACAAATCGTATCGTCATCGCCGTTCCGGGAACTCGTGTTTCGAAACGAAATTCAATTCGACGACGATCTCGTTATTATATTATATGAACTCGCCGCGTCAACGGAATCTCTGTGCAATAACGAGGATGCTGATTCGTGCGCTCGTTCGCATGCTTTTCCGAACAATAATTGCACGGAAAAGTTGTTACGCGTGTATCCGTCACCTCTGAAAATTTGTAAATTTATGGATAATTCGGATAAACGCGACAGCATCGCGGAAATAAATAAGCGAGCCGCTGCGCGCGTAACGCGCGCTGTTTGCCGGCCAAATATTGCGAATTTCCGCTCTCTTCGAAATCCATACAACACCCGCGGCCACCGAATTAACGGGGTAAATCTCTCCTCTGGCGCGTTAAACGATTTTATTCCCGAAATAATGATAACGTTTTCGCGGGGACACGATGGAAATGTTTAATTCGACGTCGAGCGGACAGCGGATGAGAAAAATGACGTTTATCATCTAGACTCCACGGGAAAAGGATAACTCGGGAGACAACGCGAATATGTGCACAAATATAAAAGCAAACACGCAAATAAAACATGGCGTTCGCGGAGCGGTTGCAGACCACCGCGGGAAAAGGGCTGTCACAAATGTTTGCTCAAACTTTGCTTTCGTGCCGGTCTGCCACATTTAATTCGCTTCTCCGAGACTGAAAATCCTCCCCGAGGGCAGTTGTGTTCCGCGAGGAGCCGGCGAGCTTTCAAAGAAAACTTTGTTTCCTTCGCCTTTCGCTGGATAATTAATCCAGCCGAAAGAGAGCGAGACAGTTGGGGGGGGGGGGGGGGGGCCGGGAAAACCCGAGCCGGCGACTGTGAGCCCGAAGTTAGGGTCCCTTCACCCGGGAATAATTCACTCTTCATGTTCTCACCGAGACATTCGTCCTGTTCGCATCGCATCCGGACGCGTTCAGGTGACCCATATTAGTTCGAAAACTGCTTCAAAGCGACATTGTAGCCGGAAGACTGGTCCCTCTAACGAGATCCCGAACGGTGTCCAAGGGAACGAATTTCGAAAAATTCCATTCACCTTCGGACTCTGTTTAACGTCGTTTAAAAGCGTTTTCAAAGCGTGGGTGTTTGATGAATTTCGGGGTACTTGTGGGCATAAATTGGTCCCGCATGATAAGCAAGTTTTACGGAAAATTGCTTCCACCACTAAACGGAAATTTCCTGGTAATAAATTTCTCCTTCCTGAATGCACAGATCAATTATTGCAGGGGTGGCAATGAAAAGAGTACAAATATTCTTCTTAAAAAACAGATAGATTCTACGGAAGAATAACGTTCAAAAAATAAAATGGCACCTTTCCTCCGTTATTGAACACCTTTAAGGGCCCGGTCTTTGTAGATTCGCGATAAGGTAGAGTGACTACATTACCGTCAAATAATGGTTTTACGTGCCTCAAGTTTTTGTCCTTATATAAGATTATTTTGTCTCTGGTGAAGGATTCATTCGAAAGAGGAAGGTTCAATCTAGTGCGCGCTGGTCAGGAGCTGCCGAGATTATGCAGATATTTGGTAATATAAGCGTTAGAAGTAGGCCAAACATTGACGATGCAAGCATTTTTATGCCATTGGACGAGTTTTCTGGATGAAATTGAAAGCAGCGCGCGCTAGAAAATCTCTTCAGCTACAAATTGATATTTGGTCTTGATTCTCTGCGAAATAAAGCCAAAAACTTGAAACACGTTTCTGGCGTCAGAATTCATAATATCGATAATACAGAGCAAAAAAATGTGACAAGTTTAGTCAGAGACTTAAGACTCGTCGGATCAAGACCAAGACCGATCTTGAGTATGTGAACGAAAATTATTAAAAAGTCACGTAACTATCCCGGGCTTTAAATCATCAGGAAAGGAAAAGCGAATTAATCGACACACCTGGTACAAAATTGTTCCAGGTGAACGCCGGCGGTGTCTACGCAACACACGGATCGTGTCGGTCGCTCCAAAAACCCCGTTGGCCGCGGATGCGCTCCGTTTCGGATGTAATTTCCATTGACGATGGTCGGCGCGGCCGTAGCGTTGGCTTACGCAACGCGCGAAAAATCAGGACGCGCGTTTTATCGGACAGAGTCGGGCTTGTCGGCTCGTCGCGGACTCGTCGCTGGACCGCGGTCTCCGTCAACATTGGAAATTAATCGTTATTTGTACGCCCGTTCGACAGGCGTCGGCCGAGCAAACATCGCGTACGTGCGTTTCCCCTCTAACAACGGATTTCCTTTCTAGATTAGGCAGCTCGCGGCGCTTCGGATGCTTCGAGCGTTTGCGGTCCGACGTGATCTTAAGCACCAGCGGGAGACTTTGTCTCCGAGCTATTCTCGCTCCAGGGAGTTCTGCTTTGATCCCCGAACTCTTTGCGTGTCTTCTGCGAGAAGGGGAGGGATGCGCATCGGTCGATGAAACTTTATATGATAGACGCAGGGAATCGTCTTCCTCGAATTTCCGATCGCGAGCCGAGCGAATTTCGACTTGGAAGAATTTTCGCGTGGAGTGGCTCGACCTTTGCGTCCCACCTCTCGCGTCTCGCACACCGAATAGAGACAGATTGTCCCCGGATGACAATGTAATTTTAACGCGTGTCCATCGATCATTTCACGAGCCTGATAGAGCCTCATTCCCATGTTTCGCGGTTTTAATTCGACGACGCGACGAGGATTGCGACGAAAACAATCTGACTGCCTCAGACTTCCTCCTCCATCTGACAGATAATCATTCGACTCGTCAGGTGCATGAAGCCTGCGAACTGCGGAGACTTGCCGCAACAACGGTCACGAATCCACCGTGGGAGAGTAGAAAGTGTTCCATTGAAATCCTTTCCGTGTTATTAACGGAGGCCCGCGCGTAGAAATCGAATCTCGTCTTCTCGCGCGTCACCGTTTGGCATGGTTCCTCGCGGAATTGCAGAACTCGGTCGCACAGTGCTCGCGACAAAATAAAAACCCACGGATTCTTTCTATCGATCTCCTCCGCCCTATTTTTGTCTTCCGCTGAAATGTTTTGTTGTGCGAGACGCGCGTCCTTCCTAAAATATCACGACAATTCCGCGAACGAAAAATCATGAACTCGCTGGGTACCATTTCCTATGATTTCGAACAACAGGGTGTGTAAGATTAATTTGAACAAAGTTTGATGCGAATTATCAGATTGGGGATGTCACGTGATAACAGTTTCGAAGGTATCGTTAATGTGTCGATTAATATTCTGCTGCACTTTTACTTTGAAATTGAAAGGATTTCTTTTCCATCGACGAATAGTATCGTTTCCTGCAACGAGTAATGCGGTAATGCACAACCAAGTAGTAATAATTCGAACACGGCGTGTTACATTGAGCAGTGCATTAATTAGCGATTAGTAGAATCTATTACCGTTCTCGCATCGCCTAAAAGTAATTATTCTCGTCTGCGCTCGTCGCGTTCGTTTTGCGCTCGGTGAAAAAGCCCGTCGAAAGGAGCCGTTTGAACGGGCGCTCTAGTTTTCAGAAAATCAGCTAATTTCCTGGTTCAGAGAAATTGGCTAATTCGGCGATCGCGGCCGTAGTGACCCATTTCGCCTTTCCGTTCCGTTGCTTTTTCCGTTGCTGCTGTGATTATTGCGCCACGCGCGCGCGCGGCCATTTCGCAGCCGGCGTGGGCGCGGAAAATGATTTCGCGTCGCAAATAGAAATTACAGATACGCGTTACCGATGGCCGATTAGGTGTCGGAACACCGACGGAAGAAAGGCCACGGTCCGGGCACGCCTCTGTGTGCGAGAATAATGGCGTACGATTATCATGAATAAGAGAAAAGGTCGAGGCGCCGTGTAATAACAGCCCCGCCGACGACGGTCGTCCGGTTTCTAATAACTCGAACTCGCCTTGACGAAATCCCGGGATCTTTCTCCCGGTTCATCCAGAAACTCGCAGCCCCGAAAGAATCTAATTTCCGAGCGGGCTTCGCCGGGCCCAGACGATTGAAATCCTTCGTGGCGAATGAAAAATGCGCATATCGATGCGTCTCGACTGTGAACCGTTCCCGAGGAAGTTTTATTCGCGATGGAAACGTGGAAATAATGTCTCGATCCCATAATTTCGCGATCCCTTCCGCCGTCGTGCTCTTTTTACGCTCTACTCCCGGAGAAATCGAGAAAATATTGGGAAACGGTTTCAGCGAGAAGTGAAAGCGCACGCAAATTCCCCGGCGCGAGGATGGATTTTGTTTTATTAGTTGTTAGACCTCTCATGCAAATTTACGTGAAATCGCGTTTAAAGGTTTGTCCCGCTGATTGAACGGTCGTTCATTGTATAAATGACACGCTGAATTTCTCTGAGTGCCACGAATGCAATAAGGTTTTCACTTTTACGATGATTTCTAACTTTTAATAGACGTTTCTTCTGAGTCCCACTTGTACCTTGTAATTGCACTTTACATGGAACAAAAGATAAAATGATACCCAGAACGAATCAATTTTTGTGCATGACTTCTCAGTTTCCTTGGGCAACTGCAGGAGAAATTTTCATTACTTCGTGTTGCTGTAGGATTTGATGGAACTTTTTAACAGAAATATTTTAGTACCGATGGAGGCAGCGTAATTTAAATTTCAGGGGATTTTCAAGCGAATTTTTAAACAAATTTTCTAATAGAAGAAGAAGCAGCCTATTTTTGTAATTTTTTTCTATCTCTGATTGTCGAAAGAAATTACAAAAATTTACTTTACTCTTCATTAAACGTATAATCTCATTCACGCGGGGTAGAATAACGTCCAGCAAAAATCAGCGGCATAACTGTTGCCATAAACGCATAGAGCATTCTCGAAGTGAAAAATTCGTTTTGTATTCGGTATACGAAACGCCCATTTCAAGTGCACCGTGATATTGATCGATTCGCGACCACGTGCGTCTCAGTTCATCGAAGCGATAGTAATTCGTGTATTGCGTTGCGCGTGACGAAGTGCCCGATTTGACGCAACGGTGCGTCATTCGTCGTCAGGGTGTTGCGGACAGACGTGTTTGTTCGTCGTTTTCGGTGTTTGGCTTTGAGCGACGTTAAACTAAGATGTTTACCAATGGAAGTTGTCGCTGAGAGGCGAACTTTTCCGGTCGACCCGGCTATTTATTATAGGCGTCTGCGTTAACCGACGACTAAAAAAGCTTTGTTCCGCGTGTGTTCCCCTGTTACGTACCGCGAACCGGAAACCGTCGCTTATTTACGGCTCACACGGACCTTTTAATGCCCTGTGTAGCGGACATAACGTTGCAACGCGTCGCAGAATTTCCCGCGTCAGACTTTTCTATCAAACGTTGTAAATTCTAACGTATTTTTTTTTTCACATCCGAAACACCGTGGCTGCTATTGAACCCTCAAGCTCCAAACGTGGAACAAACGCCTCCCGAAAAGTAAATAATCTAATTAACGTTCACGACATTGCAGTATTTTATCAGTCACACTTCTCTAACGCTACAGAAATTCTGTATTCTGAAAAATATATCGAGTTGCCCGCAGGATCCTTTCAATTTTTCCAATAAAATATTTCTGGAAATGCTGAACCTAGTTTTTTAGTCAATCCAATATTTATCCTATAAAAATTGTCCGTATCAACTGTAAGAAACAAGCTTAATGTCATATTTTCTTTAATTAACCTCGAGTGAAGTGGAAACATTACGTCGATATTATTGAATTTTTTTAATCTCTTTACCGTCACAAATTTTACGTATTTCTATCCTAAATGCATAATATCCGGAGTATAATTAGCAGTGCGTAGAAATGTTTTTGCAAATTGGATATTACGGAGTCATCTTTGCTTTTAATTATGCAGGGAACGAAGGAAAGAAGGATTAAAATTGTGCTCCGCCATTCGACGATTACAGTGGAACTGAAATTTCTGCAGTTCTTTCAGCGCATTAATAGCATAAACGCGTCAGCAGTGTAGGGTCGTCTTTGTTCCTCCCTTTGCGTTTCTTCGAGTACAATATCCGCAGCCCTCTCATACGGCAGTTCGTTTCGCCTAGCCAGCTTTAATCCAAGTCACGTTTTGATCTCTCCCTCGCTGTTCGTACCGAGTATAAAAATTTCATCTTTACATGCCAGCACGGCCGTGTAACCATGTTATCCGAAGGTAAAAGCTGGAACGTCGGTACTCGCGTCCATGTCGCATGGAACACCAGGTCGCTCCTTTGTTTGCACTATGCGCTCTTCTGACAGAGTAATCGAAATGGTTTCGTTCTGATTTTTTGTCTGCCAAATGACCACCCTCTTATGCGTGTCTATTAAATTTCCACTGTTCCAGAGACGTGAACACGTCCACAATTTTCATAATAGCTCATACAATAGGAATTTCAGTCTAAAAATAAAATGGTACTCTACTATTAAACATCCTGTAAAATACTGCTCATCAAGATGAAGACAAAAAGGACCACAAAATGTCCACACTGATTAAACAGGTAAATTTCGTGGAAGAATAACATTCGGGAAATAAAACGGCATCTCTCCTCTCTTATTAAACATCCCAGAAAATATTGCTTATCAACATAAAGATAAAAAGAACCGTATAATGTTCGTACTGGTCAAACAAGACAATATTAAACGAGAATAACATTCGAAAAATAGAATTGCACCTTTCCTCCGTTATTAAATATCGTAGAAAATGTTGCTCATCAACACAAGGATGAAAAGTGCCAGAAAGTGTCCGAATTAACCAAACAGGTACATCCTAAGACAGAATAATGTACAAAAAATAAAATGGCACCTTTTCTCTGTCAATGAATATCTTTAAAAGTACTGTTCGTCAACGTGACGACTAAAAGAACCAGAAAATGTTCGTACCAAACAGCCAGGTAAATTTCGCGGAGCGCAGCAACAGCGCAGGACGACGGCGTTGTGAACGCAGCCGTACAACGAGCACCGTTATTCCCCACCCGGCCGACCCTAGCACGGTGTAAACGTACTCGAACGGGCGCGTACTACGCGTAGTATATTACGCGGCGTGCAATGCGTTTACCTTGGCGCGCAGCGCGAGCTGTGTTACCTGTGTGAGCGCCCCGCACCGCAGTCACGCAACGCCGGGGAACGTGTGATCGAGTCGGTGTAATGCAACCGATGCAACGCGCTGCACACACTGCACTGCACTGCACTGCACTGCACTGCACCGAACCGCACCGCATCGCATCGCTCGACGACGTTCCCTTTCGACTCAAGCGCTCGCGCGGATCCGCTCGCGGAAATTTCACTGTCCCCGGGAATCCGTTGAGTCGCCGGAGACCGCGGATCGCTCGAATGATTTAATATCGAGGCACGAGAATGAAATTCGACTCCTCGAATATTTGATATATCAGACCTTCCGATCCGAATTCAATGCTTGCCGGCGCGCCGCGTCGATCCGCGTCGCTTTGTCCGCGCTGCGGTCGACAGAAGCACGCCGAGCTCTCGCTTAAATATTCTTTTGTATACAGCATGTCCCCGTGCTACCGCGCGAAACGCTGCAGGGGTAGGTTTAACCCTCCCCCGAGCACCACTTGCTTTAAAACGTCGCTGAAAATACTCGGAACCCGCGCGCGACTCGCGATTGCCACTTCTTTGAAGATTTCGCGAAACGCTGCGGAACGACGCCGACTCTCGAAGACGCATTCGAGTGCAGGTAGTAAGGTTCCGTTTCGTGCACTTGTTATTCGCCATTTTCTAGAAGCACATGCTAACTAGGCTGTTGCGCATTTTTGCGGAGCGAGATACGCGACTTTCCTCGCGGCTACTATAACCGACCCTCCGAGGACTCGAAGCAGTCATTAAAGCTACAAACAAGCAATATAATTATGTAGTATCGCAGTTATTCATGCCAACCTTGCCAGGCGTATATTTTAGTTTTAGTGCAGTTTTTGTGCTTTACCTGAGCGCGTATTTTTAGGGATTGAGCGTGGGGCCTGAAAGGGTCATAAAAATTGAAGCGTTTGGGACATTTGGCGAAAGTCGGGGGTGTTCGGAAAAGGTCGGTGTGGGCGGAAGGACTCATCGGAAAATACGATGATGCCCAGACTCGTAGAGTTGACGTCGAAGCGAGAGGAGCGTGTCGTAGCGAGCAGAACTTGTAACTATTCTACTTTATTATTTTAACGCGTGTACCATTTGTGGGGGTAGTTTTATATGTATGATAGGAGATGGCGCGGCGGTAGAATGGTGTGTGCCCCAGTTGGTTGTGAGTTGCGTTGTGAGAAGTTTGCGGGAACATTATAAAGGAGAGAGTTACATTTATATATTAATACCTTATAGCTGAATTATATTAAAAGCCATTAGTTAGATAAAACATTGTTTCACCAATAATTTATTCCATACCTCACACCATTAGTTCGAATAAATTATTTTAAGTTCCCAACCGAATTCAAGTTTTAATCCTACAATTATATAAATATCAATGCCTCGGTGCATGCTTCTGTTTCGAGCAAAGTACGGACGGATTGACAATGGACAAGAATTCTTCGTCCATGGAGATTGAATATTGAAGTGATTGAATATTGAAGAATATTGAAGTAGTGTCGCGGTGGCGACACCCGGGAGCTCCGCACAACAAGTTTACCGTAGTAACAGCAGAGGCAAGCACGTCGGCCCGGCTCGGCAAGCATTCGCGAGGACGAGTAGCGTCAACACCTGCAGGCAGCCAGACTGACCGAGTGGTCTAAAAGCAAAAAGCCGCGGAACAGGATCGCGGAGGCGAAGAATGGAGGCTGGACCGTTCGTTCGGATCGTCGGACTTTGTCCCGCGTGGATCGGGTCAACGAGTATGCTTAATGGTGGTCGCTGACTCACGCCGGGATTCATAATGCCGCGCCGAGCCGCGCAAAACACTCTGCGCGCGCCCGTCCGCGTTGAGAACCGCTGGTATCGATGACTCCGAAAGCATCCGGGCGTTCGGTCAGACGCAATTATTTGCATATTTATCGACACCAAACATACGCGACCGATAAAACCGGTGATATTGGAGAGTATCGCGCCATCCGCGGACCGAAACACTGGGAAATATCAGTTTGCTCGCGGTCGATTTGGAAAAGCGACATCCGTTCCGTGCTTCTCGCTGTCGCTAAGATTTCTATGAAGTGTCAGTGACCCGATGCTTCGGGTTAAAATCACATTCGCAGAGCAAGGATAGCGCAGCTTTGCGTCAACACGGATTCAATGTTTACTATAAGTGTCGCGTCGCCTGTTCCAATCTGGGTGATGTCACTGTTGAGAAAGTCTCCTAGTGTCTCCTCAGAGAATTTTACCGTCGGCAGTGAAATTTATTTATTCTACTTCCTTGTCTACACAAATAAGGCTCCGCCGAGCTCGAGACACTCCTCGGCAGCGGAAGAGTTGGTTCGGGACTTTTTAAAGACATTTAAGCGTGGATTACTGTAGTTGTTCGCGAATAGGCGAGCACATTGCCAGACTCCGGTTCACGAGTTTCTCCAATTCTGCGAGTTGAGCGTCACTGGTTCATTCTCTTATTCCAGCGTCGCGAAATGTGTTTCAGCTTCGGGACTTTTTCGCTGGTTCTTTGAGAGCCTCTCGAGCGTGGCGTTTCATTAAGTTCCGCGGGTGTCGCCTTGCGTGTCATCGAGACAATATCGGGACGAAGGCGACGGAGCTCGAAGCTGTTTGAAGCCGGAGCTTCTTGGGGCAACATGATCGAGCATGGTCCATCGAGAATTCTTTCCTTTGTATTCTACCACGATAGAAATTGGACGGTATCTCCTCTGGAGTTGGCCGTTGATAAATTCCCACTTTTGGGACGAAATAGCTGACCTGCTTCGATAAGTGTTCGTCGATGGAACGAAGTAATGTTTAGACTATTTCGTTTTGGGTGGGTGTTGATCGAAGGAAGATTAATGTTTGAGTTTAACTTGGAATAAATTCTGGGAAATGTTAAATTTTTAGTTCTCCGTTTGATCCTGAAGGGACGAACTAGGAATCACACGCCCCTCAAAAATAGTGGCGCAGATTATTCTCCCTCATTTTGCATCCATTGTACTGTTGCTGAAGATAATGTGTCAACGTATATTTTATCATAGTCTCTCTGAAGTCTCTCTAAATCTAAAGCAGGATTTCACATCTACTCCTGATTAGGTTCTACAGAGTGAACAAGATTTCATAGCCAGCAAGGACAGTGTCCCTAGTCTCCCAGGTCTCGAATCAATTTCAAATCCGATCACCGCGAAACTAGATTCCAGTAATTACCGGAAATCTGATTCGCTTCGACGGCATCCTGTCCGAGAATTGCTACATTCAGATCTCTCTTCCACATTTTCTCACGACCTTCGCATATTGTATCCCACGTAACAAGCTTTTCCTACGGCAAGAAAAGAAAGAGCAAGCTCTAGCGTAATTAAAGTCCTTCTCGTTTTCGAAAGGTGTACACTCGCGACTCTTACTCGTGCTTTTCATTTTTTCCCATTATTTAACATTGTAATACGCGATCCAGTTCTCTGGGGAAAATCCCCCTTTAAAAAACGCCCAAAGGATTCGCAAAGGGTTAAACATATAAAATTTTTCAAACAATGCTGAATGTGCCTGATACTAATTTCGTATTTTCAGTTTGAGTGTAGATTTCAAAAAAATCCTTGCTCTCGGAGGATTAAACCCGTAACTTTGAATTTCAAAATAGTGCAGGACACAATAGTGATCTTGTCTTTCGAATTCGAATGTAGTTTTGAATCTAACCGACCGAGACATAAAATATTTGCCAGTTTCCTCGAGCAATGTTAGTAGAAGGGAAATATCACGAACGAGCGTCTTCAAGGTGATATCCATGATTTATCCCCGTCCATCTCAACTTGGCCGCCATAGGGGTGTAACGTCGGGTTACCGGAGTGTCGTATAGGGTTTGCACATTTCCAGGATAACCCAGGACGACACCAGCTTGCAAACTTGCCCTCTAACAGCGGCAGATTTATGATACACCGTTGCCAAACCGCAGGATGTACTCGAAGTCCTTATTCCTTTGAGGATATGAAAATAATAAAACCTAAAACATCCCCTAAAAACTTTCAAAAATATTGGAAAAAGTCACATCCACGGAAATCTCTTCCGAGTCAACCTACCGTCAAAATTCGCCGACGCGCAATCGAAATATGATGATCCCCGAGTTCCCTGATGGCAAATCAAATTTGCGTTCGGCCAATTAATGCCGCATTAATTATCTCCCCTATCCTCCGCGGATTCTGCAACTCGCGGGGCGCGTTCGTCCGCAAAAATATTACGGGAATAAAAAATCCAGGCGCGCATAAATCCCCTGATGCGCGACCGCGTTTTGCGGCCAGGCATATTTTTTCGCAACGCTTGCACAGGGAGCGGTGCATAAAACAAGCCCGTCGGACGCCTCTGAAAAATGGAGGGAAAAAAAAGAAGGAGTATCCACCGCCCCGCCACCGGTGGCATGTAAGGACACATTCGCGCGTGCTGGGGGATGCAATTAGGGATTAACGAGCATTTAGCCCCGGTGGAAAGGCGAATAATGGAGATTCGATCCCCGGCGAGCGCGAAAGGCGGACGGCTACCCGCCAAGGGGTGGCTTTATGGTTTCTCGTGCTTTGTGCACGCGAAATACTGTCTGCTCCTGGGCGCATTCCATTCGATGGGCAGACCCGTAACCAACCCCCCGCTGTTTACCATCCGCGTATTTGTTTCCAGGCTCGTCGCAGGAAATTATACGCGATCGATCCGTCCCGCAGTGGTTCGATTACTCTCGGCGCTATCTGGACAAAATTATTCCATTTAAAACGCATGCTGATACATGCTCTACTGAAGATTTTTATTCCATCATCTTCCGTAACTACAATCATTGTAAAATAAAAAATCTCGGACCGGTCGTGGTTTAGTCACGACAAATTAAATTGAAATCGAAATTAAATTTGAAGTCGAAGGGTTGAACCATGAAGACCACTACTCGAAAACACGGACGCCGCGCTCGACTGTCAAAGCGCTCGATTGTTTGTCCTCCCCGAAATCAGAGTCGCGAAAGAGGGCGGAGGGTGGTTAGCATAATTGAAAGAGCGCGAGACATCCTGAATGCCGAGCGACGGATAATCTCGGACGATCGAGGGGTGGAGCCTCGGCAGAAGACATCTAATGGAATAACGACGTCCAGACGTTTTCGGGCAGGCAGTCGGGCTTCGGAAACGAGCGGAAAAGTGCAAAGATAAAGCGAGGGTTGCTGAGCGAGCGAGCGAGCGAACTGTTAGGGCAACGTTGCCCTGGACATGGCTCCCGCAGCTCTCGGCGCAGGGCTCGCTTCGCAAGGGATGCTGGGGCGTTGCTATGGAGACGCTACACTGTTTTCCGTTCCCCAATTACCTGGCCGCGGGTTGTCAACTTGAACCCCTAAACACATTCCAGCGGCTACCGGGGCTAGGTGACACAGGTGTACTCGGGTGTTCCTCGGGTCTGCCTCAAGACACACTCGGCGTCTGGAGTGTACCGGCCCACCTCGAAAACAAAGCCACCACTGCCGTCACCCCTCCCACCCACCCTGTCTCGTTTGTAATCGTTTGCATCGGTCGCCACGATGGTTGCTCGTCGCCCACGAAATCGCGATACCGACGAAGCACCATCACGGTTCAGGTGAAATCGAGCGCAGACACGGCCCGAGTGAATGGAGGATGAAATGCCGCCGCGGAGGACGTCTCCATTCCCCAGGATTTTAATCGCGTTTAGTACTGCAACCCCTGTCCTGCGGAAGCTGATTGTTCCTAACGAAAACTTTCCTCCCGGAACCCGGTAGACGTGTCTTTCGAATTGTATCGACGCGTAAAATCGAGACGTATATATTTCTCATTCGTAGCGATCCATATTCTATGCAGGGGTGCTCGGTTAAATCTAACTGAAACCTGCTCGGTCAAATTTACACGAGTGAGGCTCTCTGACAATTTACTCGTCGATGCCTTTGCACAGTGTTAAGAAGGAGACAGAAGATGTCCTGCTCGCGAGAATTGGCTCCCGAACTGATGTAATTGGCCCCGGAATTTTTTTAGAATTTTAAATTGTCATTAAATGGGGAAAATGGGCCAAAAACTGGATTTTCATTTTTCCTTGATAACTACCGTTACAGATGAGCTATAGGGCTAAAACTTGGCTGAAAGGTATCTTTTTTGGTAGGCTATCGAATGGCGCAAATTGGAATAAAATCCCTTCCGGGGCCGATTTGGCCTCCAAAACCGGCTATAGCCTTTAACCGAGCACTGGTGCACCACCCCGAACGTCCATTTCGTGGACTATGTTACGTTGATTTATAGTTTCATGAAAATTTATGCGAAATATCTTGACACTAGGTTTACGAAGCACTAAAAGTGAGTATTTTGTACTGCTTTATAAAAATTAGAAGAATGAGTCTATCCAAGTTTTTATCCATTTTGTAAATAATATATCCCTAAAGAAATAAATTTCATTTTGACGGATCCTGTAAACCTAGTGTTAAATACTGTAGATTTTAAATTATTAGATAACTCCGTAAGTAAATCACAACATCTTCATAATTACTGTCAGATGATTGCAAAAATGGGTGGGTCCAATTCGAAAGAGTACAAAGATCGAAAGAGTTTAACAGTATCGTTTTTTGAAATTATTAACCCCATCCGGTCCAATGTCGAGACCCGACATTAGCTTTTGCGTTTGTTACACTGGTTTGCAGTACGTTCGTGAATAACGTCATACATGATTTCATGGTAGCATTTCGAGAAAACGCAGGACAGCTCGCCGTCTGGCTCCGGTCGCTGGCCGATTATGGGAGCGCTCGGCACGGTTCAAGATCCCTCGAACAATAACGTTTGTCCATTGTTGCGTTGGGCATGCCTGTTGCATCAAAGCGTTGCCAATGGTCGAACGGCACTTACGCCTCGCCGGACGGCGACATATTGCCGTGGTTCGAGTGACATTCGGGTTCATACGCTCGCTCCGGTAATATCGAAGCCGCAGCATGGTTAAGCGTCGCGTCACCGTCGCCCCTCTGTCCCGGTCGTTCTAACAACAATAATTAATCTCTGCCTCCGCGGGCCCACGACGACAATGCGCCGGTACCCGCGCGGAAATCGTCGCATCGCAGCCTCGTTAGCACAAACGACGAAAATTTCGAGCGGCCACGCCCGAACCCTGATGAGTGCCGTCTGATTGAGTTCTTTGGTCGATTGCGTGGGAATTTCGATTCCATCCACTATTCGCGACCACTAATTTTTCTTTTTTTTTTTGTTTAATCGATGTCGAGCTTTTCTCGTACCGTCCGCTCTCGAATTCAGCACAATTAAGCCCCTGCCCGGGACTTCCGGTTGCCGAGCTCGTGAAAATCCTCGGGGTCGTTCTTACGAACGTTTGTTCTTTTTATGCAGTGACAATTTTTATGAAATGACTAGTACGTTTTAATTGAAACCAATTTTATTTTGACTTCGCGTGGCTTTCGTTTGGACTAATTTTAATAAATGTGAGATGAGACAATTGGTTATTTAAGCCTCGGACGGCTGCGAGTTCTACGCCTTTGCCGGAGTCATTGCTGACCCACACAGATATTTCCCTAATCATATTGGCGACTGCTCGAGCTTATCCCCACCATTACCGAGACGGGTCACAAATGACTCCGGCATAGCACACGGAGGGATACCCGGGTAAGGTGATGAGTTTGGTATTAACCGAGGCAGAAGCTGGAAGACTATTTTCTCTCTGACAGTTGTGCCAATTTATAGCTACCCCAATTATATTAATATTTTATTCAGGAATTGAGCAATTAACCCTGTAAGCTTTAAATGTTTCTATATAGTTAAATAGTAGTATTTCTTTGACTTCTACTAAAATGACAATTGTAGGAGCGAGCTTTCTATGCCAAATAGGCAGTGCATTTGTCTGAAATTATCGAGGAACACGAGCGTGTAATAATAATTTTTTGAGCAACCAAACTATATGCACGTTCAGAAAATATACGATACAGAAAGTGGTGAATATATCACCAGTTGCCAGAATGGAAACTATTACTGGAACATCAAACAAGGGTCGGATTACAGCTTTCAGCCTTACGACTGTTTCATCCCACCGCACCCCATACATTACATCCCATAAGCATTCCCCTATTCACCGAAAAAATGGATTGGCTGCATTTAACTCCCCGAAGCTTCCCCACCCTCTCCAACCAGCATCGTGCCCCTAAAAGCTGAAGCTAATAGACAAAATACTGACTCAATGCTTGCTCGAACAGTTCACGAGGGTGAAACAAGATGAATTGACGACATCGCTATAGCCAGAAATATTCTAGTCATCCGCGCAACCCTGTAAATATTCTTCTTTCTTTCATCGAGGAAATAGATCGACCAAAATCAGTCCCAAGCCATTACTTAACAAAGAATTCCTGGCGTAATAATTTTTTGAATAATGTTTAGACTGTGCTTGCTGAAAACGTGTTTTAACCGTCCACGTAATAATATTTTATGAACACTGCAGCGTCCTCTTGTTCGCTGTAAAAATTGCTACAATTTAGCCTCGCGGAGCTTAGCTACCCTCATTAGCCTGTATCGTCCCCTAAGGAATCTAATTAGTTATACAGAGGATGATCAAGCAAACTGAAGCGGTGTACAAGGATCTGAAACGGTTGGAAGATATGAGCTAACATCGTTTTAGTGGATAAGAGTTATCGAGTTTAGCTACCTCAACTATCTTCGACCCCCATGAAACATGAATAAACGAAGTTACTAAAACAATGCACAACTAGACAAAATCATGAGAAAAATTGGAATAGAAAAAACGACTACATGAAGGGAGTTGTAAATGCTGTTCGAATTAATTTTAAAATACTCAAATGTAAAGGCAATGAAAAACTATTCAAATGAAACAAAATCTCGATTTACCCTTGTAAAACGTTAGCCTAAATTGGGATCACTTACCTGCTTGTCTTAGGGGCACCCTGGTGCAGATATGGGGAGATCGCAGGGTTTTGATTATTTATAAGAAAGTTATAAGAAAAACTAATGCAAAGATTCATGGAAATACATCGTAATACATTCTAATATATAATTTAGGAATAATACATGCAAAGTTTTCTTTCATTTACACAGAATCTATGATTAACTAGAAAGAACCTATGTTAGGTGACTTTCCTCCACGTCGCCGTTTCCGCAGTCAGCGACGCCGACGAGCACGGTATCACTCGGCAGAACAACACATTGCCAGAATTTAGCTGGCCGGGGTTTAGCGACCCCCTTTAGCCAGCATCATCTCCCAGAAGCAACCCCGAAATTTGCCCACAGGATCGCGTCCTAATGCGGATTTGGTTTGTTGACACGTCGAACGGAATCCTCGCGGACGCGTTCATGAAGGCGGATTTCACCGGATCCGTGGATCCGGGCGGGCGGGCCGGCGCGGGCATCGGGCCTGGATTAAATGTTCGCAAGCGTGTGCCCGCCGGTGGTGGCTCGTGGCCACCGATTTGCATATCGCCTACCCCGTAACTAGGAATCACGAAGTGGCCGTCGGTGCTTCTCGGGTCTATGTGTAGGTGCGGGTGCGGTTGGCCAGCTAGCTGCGTAACAAGTACCGGAGAGTTCGTTATCGATCGATCGACTCCGCTGCCATGTGACACGCGTCCGTCCCGAGGATTAAATTGCCGTGTGATTCGATAACGCGTTCAAGAACTCTCGAGGCGGTGATCGATAACGCTCTGTGCCCGGCTGAATACATACGCGGAAGCCTTTGTCCCGTCTTTAGCCTGGAGAACTCACTTAGGCGAACGCCCGCTCGAAAAACACTCGGCTCGCCTTAATTCGATGGCTGCCGACCGGTGGATGCGCGATGCGCCGATTCTGCGCTTCACGATGATGCATGACGCTCGGAGAAATTGATCGCCGGATTGTCGAATTCCTGCGACTTCTTGCAAAATAAATTTTAGAACAATCTGCCTGCGATGATTTGAACTAGACTCCGTTTCTTCAAAGTCCGCTTTTCAGGATATTTAACCCTTACCCCATAAGCGTAGGTCTCTCGCAAGTAGGTAGCGAATTACTTATGTATGAACAAGTTATTGCTTACGTCTCTCGTTCTAATCTCAATTGAAAAGGTTGGGAGATGTTGCTAAAATTTTTTCGGATTTTTCCAAAGACTTTTTCATCTACCGAAAAATACGTCGAACACAAACACTGCTTTACGGTTTGGGATTGCCGGAGAAATGTTTACAATATAAAAGAGACGATACTGGATGAGTGTACGTACAATAATAATATTATAACTTGTGATAGGTATATTTCTACGGTGAATCTTTTCAGATGATTCCAGGAGTCTAAAGGCTTAGTACTCCACGCCAGAAGCAACCTCCCACAAAAACCCTCACAAGTAGACACGTCTGAAGTGCGCCCCGATAATTCATTTCGCTTAGCCTCTTCGCGGGAAAATATACAGATGCTCGGAACTTTTAAGTATCTCGCCGAGGGTGTAGGAATTTACACAGCGAATGCCTGCTGTATAAATTCGCAGCCGAATGATAAACTACAAGCAACTCGTCGCTAGCCCGCGGATCTTTATGCGAATTCTGATTTTTATATCTCGGTTTACGAAACCTGAAATAAAGGAAAAGCTTCATTTTCAAGGTTTATTTGGGTAAAAATGAAATGATAGCATTATTAATTCGTTTTCTCGTATTTCATAAGGATTCGCAGTCTGTGCGTCGTCGATGTGTGTTTCGTGCGTTGCTTCGTTTTCTGTCGTACACTTGAAAAGACGATGTCCGACTCGAATGTCATCTGAAACCACTCTCAAAGCGATCTATATATAAACGATCCCACTCTCGCAGGATCACCGGTCCTTCTCCGTGATGCAAGGACGCTGCGCCTGGACAATGTCTTTAACTGGTCCTTCAGACATTGGCGTCGAGAGAAAAAGTCTCGCTCTTTCCTCCCATTTCCCGGCGTGCCTCTCAAGAGCAAGAATGGGAGCGCGGAAAATTTATTTTCCACGGTTACGGAATCTCCGTGGAGCCGAGAAAACGAGTGCATCTTGTCGATAAGGGTTGCTGAGCAGCGCCACTGCGATTTAAAGTGAAACACCTTCTCACCGGGGATGAAGTATTTTTAGTCTAAACCCTTTGAGCGTGAACGCATATTGAACGGTTCATTTTCAAAGTTGCGAACGAATATTACAATTACAGTAATATTTAAACACGAAATGATTTGTTGAAAATTGCTGTGGCTGTTATGAAATCCTAATGATCCACGGATTTCCACGAAATTCCTTGATAATTCGTTAAAATTAATGGGGAACGGGCCGAGCAGCAAAACGAGCGGCGATCGCGTTGCAATTTCGCCGAAAGTGCATTGCACGGGGACCACGTGACCCCGTGGTCCCGCCACCGCCGATTTGTCTCCCGTTTTTTCAGCAGCTTGACGCGATAATGGGCGGGTCACGTTAAGATGCATCGTCGCGTAGAACAATGGGAACTGCACTCTCCATCGTCGCGTTAATATTGCCATTGTCCGCGAACCGGTAGACGATGCACATCGGTGCAACGACTCTCGACGGGCTTTGACGCGCGTGAATAGGCCTTCCAGATACCGGAAGCTCTTTGTCGCGTCAATTATTCCGCTTCGAGCCACCGATATACCGCTTTCCTTCCCGTTTCTCGGCGAATCGATAGATCCACCCCGGATCGCTCAGATCTCGTTCGGATCATTCGGAAAAAATGCAACTTGAGACTTCCATAAATCTGCCTGAACGTGATCGACATTTCTCTTGGTTAGCGTTAAAAACTTGTTCTCCTTTGATGGCACTTACTCTAACGAGGGGCTCTCGACGTTTGCCCAGCAAATTCGCCATGGTTTTTAAACTTTTTATGTACATCCCGTTTAATTTCATTGGTTTTTATCTCGAGGATACTTTCTGTTCGTTCGCTTCGCTTCAACGTGTATTCTTTTTCTTTTACCTTAGTTCAATCTCACTGTTTTTCTTCGATTTATTCGGGATCCTTCGGATTTTTGCTTTCTCTCCGGGTACGCTCCTGTGATTATTCTAGTACTTTTATGTTCGTTACTATTTTCCATTGCTTCTACATTAAACCGAGACGTAGAATATTTTATTCTAGTGTTATCTAGTTGGTAGCACCAGTGGATTGTTGGGAATTTTCTGATTGAAATGAGTCCCAACACGACGCGAATAGCACTACTTTTACAGCCTTAAGGCAAATATAAACCTTAGGTACATAAAAATTAGGCTGAAGGTACCAATTCTACAAAAGTCGACCGATTCAGGTCGTGTTTGGACTCATTCTAATCGGAAGAATCTCGGAAATCCAACGGTGATACATTTAGAAAGGTAAAACTAAAATGTGACCGAATTTGAAATTTTCCTTTGACAGCACCCACCCCGCTTTCGCTTGCTATATTTTTTCTCTTGCTTCGCCGAGCTCCGGGTCGATTCCTCGAGAATAAACGCAACATCGCGGCGTAAGAATTTGACTTTCGAACCCCGAACTTTGCGGATTTCACCGAGCAGTGCCGCAACGAGGAAATGCCGCGAGCCCTCACCTCGAAAATAACGACGCTTTTCGTCCGAGTAGGCGAGCATCGACTCGCCGATAGAATTCATCGCGAGCGAAGGCCATCGCCTAGGCGAACGGGTTTGAAATGGATATCGCATGCTCGATCGATCGAGCGTTCTTCGAGTAATTTTGACCCACGATCTTGGCGATGCTTGCCAAGGAATGCCTTCCCCGCGAATCCCGTGCCAACAGTCCGCCCGCTGAGCCATCTCCGATGGCATTGAGTCTCGCGAAAACTCTCGGAGATCGGTGCTGCACTCGGCTCTCGAGACGCTGCGTGCAATGCCGGTGTTCGCCGTTTCCGCGGTCTTTCGCAGTTCTAGAACTGCAACTCGGGTAACAATGCACCAGCAGTCCCCCCTACCCAACTACACGCATACAACACCGATGCACCGATGCACCGATTCGCATCGATTCGTTCGGGTACTCGTAATGATTTCGTGAGTACTCGCCAATCTTACGAGCCCCCTATGTCATTGTTTATTCATTTGAATAATTCATGTGAACGATTTCCTCGAGAGGAGCTCGACAACCAATTTCAAGAAATCGTTCTTTAATAGCAGCATAGTGATACCTTAAGCTTCGGAAAATTGTTCGATTGATTGAATTGTCCCGATGCATACGGTTTAATTAATAAAGAAGATCTTGTAGACCAGGTGCTGTTCAACGTCCTCAATGGCATTCCGATTCGAAAGGTCGCCGAGTCATAAAATTCATTGGCAATTAGTTGGAAGGGTAACGGTGGCTTTCAACCGTTCATTAATCATCCCGAATTAGTTCTGTAAGGACCTATCGTAACTAGGTGCTGCGGCAATCGGACTAAATCCACCCCAGAGCGTTGTGCCAAGAATTCAGGCTGGAAGATCCTCGAAAAGTGTCCCGGAGGGATGCTCAAGGCCGATAATCGTCGCTCCCGACGAAACTGCCCTACCGCACGTTATCATCCGTTATTCCCCACCGGGGCCACCCCCGAAATTGCCGTTCGACAACGCCCTACGCGTTGCCCTTTCTTCTCCTCGCTATCAGAGACGATCCTTAACGCGAGCGACACGCGACCTCTCTTGCACGCGTTGCACTGACGGATGTTGATGTATCCCTCGGCTTGGGGTGCACACGATGTTTCGCAAAATACGTCTGCAGGCGACGGAACCAGGGGTGCGGAGGCTCTTTCAGCCGGTTTTGTATCGGACTCGTGGCTGAAACGGTTTCTTGAGGGCTGTTTACGAGCTTCGACTATCTGCTCGGGGTTTAAACGCGTTATTCAATCTTCGGGGATAGGTCACATTCTTTTTAGCACGCTTGGGACGTTCCACTGAAACACCACCCTTACTGTATAGACCATCATTGCTGCGTTATAGTGCTTTCGGAATTTTCCGCGGTTCCTGCGAAAATAAAGAATTTAAGGGATGAAAAAATTTCAATTGAAATACTAGATCATCTTGCTTGGAAGATTGATTTGCTTCATTGGGGAAGATGTCATTGTTATATTTTAGGGGGTGAGAAATTCTTTTACTACCTGGCACTGTGAGAATAATTAATTCACCGCTGGGGGATAAATGAATTTTGTCTGAAATTTCTTAGGGATGAAGATGTTGTTCAAACTTTCAGGGGTGAAAAAGTATTTTACCACATTTAGGTAGTTTGGGAATAAATAATTTAACTTTTGGGGGGTGAAATGTTTCTATTGAAATACGATGTTAAATAATCTAAATCTTCATAATCTAAAACGGTAAGCCGACACGTTAATGAATAAACCATTGCGAGGATTCAATGCTCCCCGCCCGCTTTAAACAATCGTGGGTCATAGAAATCACTATTACTCAGTCCGATAATACAGATAGATCGCCGGCAGCCTTGTCGCGTTTCGAGTTACCGAGGCAAATCCGTTCGGCGAAACACGAGAGCCATTAAATATCTATGGGGCCACGGTGTCGGGTATTGATTTTATGGTGACATCGACATGGCCGTCTAACAATGAGTTAAGAGGAGGCAACGGAGCCAAGGAACCTCGCCGGACGCGTTCGATACGGTTTTCTGCTAATACTCGTTCGCCGGGTCGACGAATATTTCGTCTGCTATGGACACAATAACCTAAGTTCCACTTTCGGAACGTACACCCGTCATCCCTCACGGCGTTAGCGTCATATTCTGTTCGCTTCCCTGTTGCGAGCCCCCTCTGTGGAATACACAATAACGGAAAAATTCTATAAACCACTGCGCGCGCAAAGAAAAAAAAAAGAAACACGCTGTTAGAACGACAACCGATTTTTCTGCAACCCTGTGCTTGTTCGCACGGTTGCAGAAGCTTTCGACAAGCCCATTCCACCCGATTTCCAATGAAAGTTCGCACGGGCAAAAATTCCATCGCGGTTCTCCTCCCAGGTAATTTCGTTCGATACCTAAATTCATCGAATGCATTCGCTTCCACGGACGATTCGCTATGCGATTTTTTCTCGAAACCCTTTATGAAAGCCCCCCCCCCCCCTCGAAACGAGTCCTCGCGGGCATCGATACACGATATTTCCGATAGCATCGGTGCCGTTCAACCGAAAGGGATGATCGATTCCTGGGGGTGGTAAACGCTGCTCTCGGGGTGGTTTCATCCCTCGTCGGTATAGTAGATGTCTGAAGCTATCGCTGCTTTCACGGGAAGCTATCCCAAGTCGATAACTCGGACGCGACGCTCGCGTTACCAACCGCGCCGGGAAATTGCAATGGTAAATCGTTGCGGGTGAAATCTGCCGGGTGAAATCAGTTGATGATAATACGATGTTTACCACGGAAATGAGACGCGGGAGACTGACGGTCGGTTAATTTCTCTGTTACAGCGAAGAAACAAAATGGGGCGGCTCTACGGACGAACAGTTTGGGCTCGGGTGCGAGAACACCACCCTTGGAGAGGAAAAGCAAATTTTCAGCCCTCGGTAGACTCTTCAAGCCGTGGAAGTGGAAACGGAAAAAGAAATCGGACAAGTTCGAGGCCGCCTCCTTGTGTGAGTATCCGTTTTTGTATTCCTACGGAGATCATGTGAAAATTGTGTAGAGTGCTTCCGGTTGGCCCGATTGCCTATTAAACTGGGGTTGTTTTCTCGCGATTGCAGCGCTCGAGAGGAAAATCTCGGTACGAGCCAGCAGGGACGAGCTGGTACAGAAAGGGATCCTGCTGCCAGTGATAAGGTCCACGTCGTTTCCGGAAAACGGTGAGTTTTTCATGCCTCTTATCAGATGGTGCCACCCCCCTTCTGACCCGCCGACGATAAGAACCTGCGAAGCCGTGCCACGGATAAAATAGAAATCCTCCGTGCAGTAAATACGACGAGATAAGAGCGTTGATCGTACTCTAACAGAGTCTTGAACAATAATTCAAGAATTATTAGGTGTACAAATTAAGTCGTGGCCCTCGAAATTTGTCAATTCTAACTTTATTTAAAATTCGATTCTTCTGCTCGTCGTTGCGAGCTCTGCGACTCGCAAACTTTAAAATGAAAGTGCACTGTATTACGGTGCAATATAATCACTAGATTGCGGATCTTTATTCGCCTATCGTATCTACACATTTTTTAAATATAAAAGGTCGTGTAAGTTAACAGACGTTAATAGTATTTCTATTCTACATTTTACAGGTAATTTACTAAATTGAATTGAATTCTTGTCCTGGTTTCTAGACCGTAATTTATGAAAATTGGGATCAGAATGAACATCCGAATAATTGCACAGCCTGAAAGAATTAAGAAACAGTAAAAAGAATTTCAGAAAATTAATACATTCTAAATTTTAAACTTCTATTTGGTTCCTACGTTTTCCTAAGTTTATGAAACGCAGTAAACACGAGTGACGGATTAACTCGTCATCGGCTTATCGAAATAATTTATCGAAAATGTAAGAAACAGTATGAAATGTATGAAACATTATTAACGATTTTAATTGATTTAAGCGGCGAGGGCAAGTTCATCAGTTACCCGTAAGATGGAGTAGACGTGCTTCCACATAAAATTATTTTCAATAATATATAAATAAATATGTAAAGAGACGGCCAAGGATTGATTTGCACACCCAATAAATTGTTTAACTCTCGGTTTCATAAATGATTTGTGACCCGATGGAATAGGTCAAAGTTGGCAACAAGTTCCGAGCTCGATTTTTATGACGCTAGCGATTTGCTTCGAGAATATTCGATCTCTATCCGCGAGTATATAGCAACAGCAGTGATGATCGCGATTCTTTTTCAATTTGAAAAGGTTAAAGTGCTTTTTCTGTCGAGAATAGTAATTAGAGAATGGTAACTGGGTTATTACTTTCGGTGTCCAGAATAACCTGCTTCTGAGCCGTAGAGCTTTTCTTATTTTTAGTTTATCGGAATGACGGTGGATTTTCTTTCGTTCTTCGGCAAAGGATTATTTATTTACATTGGTACCGGTTGTTCACACACTCTTGCTTAAGGCTTTGGAATCTGTTCTTCGAGGCGAAATAATGAAGAATGTTCATGGGTAATTTGAGCTTTTGCATATTTTAAAATATAGGTGTTTTAGACATTTTTCTTCCGTTGTTCAAGGAACCGTCCCAGAATCTTTTAACGATTACCTCTTTGTATACATGTTTCTTTATCACACGCATGTATATAGAATTTTCTACACCGAATTCTATCTTCATGTTCACCTTGTGTTTTACAGACGTTGCGCGTCCATGATAATTGCAAACTTTTCAGAGCACTAATATCAATGTTGTTACGAACACTGAATATCTTAGTCCATTTACTAAATTAAATGCACACTCTTGATATACACATATATCCGCATTCTAATTGTTCAACACCTAATTTCAACCTAGTCACTTTGCAATCTAAAAACACCTAAACCACTCCAAAATAACCAGAAATAGTCGTCACGTTTCATCATTTAACACGTTCACTGCCAAAGATTTTGTTCGTTTTCACTGTTCGAGCTCCGATTATTGGAAGTAAAAATGTTTGTATGTCAAAGAGCCATTTTTTAGTTCTCTCGTAGTTCGTTAAAAATTGTTTTTATCGAAGATACACAGTTCTGTGGTAGCAAGTGAAACACGGCATTTATTAATGCGACTATTAGTTCTCTTTTAACAGGAATTAATTTTCATTAAATGTTGGTTAGAATTTGATTCTGCTAAAATCTATTGTATTCGACGATTTTTGTACGATAGAGAAAATTGAAAATATACGCGAACCGTGTAATTGGTTAAAAATAAACGACGATACTTGTTCAAGAAGATCGTGCATCTGCGACAAGTATTAATTGATTCGTAGTTTACTATGGCAGTCAACGTGCTCGCTGAAAACGTCGACGCGCAAAAATCGTCAGAGCTTTCGCGTTCGACGTCGACAGACGCAACTTCGATCAGGATGCTCCACCCTCTCGTGTAGTCTGGTCCTCGGATTTGCAAATTTCCGTGGACACGTGGAAATTGTCCGCTCCGACTGGTCAGGAAATAAGGGATCACGGTGTCCGGCTTGAAACGAGGCGGAAGGGCGAAGGCACAGGGACGACGACGCTTTGAAAATCAAAGAATGTAATTGGGTTTCGTGGTCATTAGCCAGCAGACGCGAGCTTGATTTCCGGAATAGCGGAGCTTGTAAATCTCCTGGCGAAAAAAATGCCATCGTTCAACTTTCCCGAATAAAATGCAAAAGAAAAAAGCATAGAGTTACATTTAAACATGCGCTATATTCTGGAAAGCTTGCGGTGGAAACGTAACGCTTAATAAAACGGGTACGTTTATGCATTTATAGCGACAGCCTGGAATTAAATAATTAAGTTTTAAGGACATCCATGACAGGACATTCGTGGTCCGACGAAAATTTATAGTCGCATTAGCAACCGCAGTTTGGTAATTAGTAAAATTTCAGTCGAGTAATTCTTTTACCGTGAGATGATAACGCGGTCGTCGCTTTTACCGACGAGATAAGTGGACTGCGGATGTTTATGCGTATTCTCAGGTCTCAGGGGTGGAGTTTCTCTCGTCACGTTCTCTCTGAGAGTTATACTACACTCCGAGGGATCTAAAAACCTGGCTACAGTATTATTTATTCGAGTTTGTCGCACTTGTCGCGCTATAATTGCATAAGATCCGCGATCTAATGGTGAAGCATGCGGAGGAATTCGAGTTCTTCATTCCTTTCAAGGGTGTTGAACGTTACTAAACATTATTGTATAACTCTCTATCGAGACGATCGATATACTCTTTTAACAATTGCGCAGATGCAGTTGTAATTACAAAGGACGGAGTACATTAGAGATAAACTCCTTGCGGGTCCTAGTAGAAGAATCTAGTGATGGGCTCCGCTTCCTCAAACTATAATACTTAAACTTCACAATACGATACTAGCTTTCTCTTAACACTACAACGAAGAAATTAGCTTACGAATGAATGCGATACAAACACCAAAGTGCATTAAGAATAAAATACTCTCCTCGTCGGTGATAGTAGAAAAATCTTGCGATTGGTTCTACTTCCTCAAACGTCTCAGACAATACTAACTTCCTGGTAATACTACAAGAAAGATATTGGCTTAGGAATTAATACAAAGACCGTGGTGAATTACAAATAAACTACCACCCTTCTTTCTCCTAGTAGAAAAATCGTGTGATGGGTTCTGCTTCCCCGAACTAAAATATTTAAACTAATACTAGAACAGGTCTCGTGAGAAAGAAACTGCTCTTCTTGCTGGTCCCTGTAGAAAGATCTGGTGATGGGCTCTACTTCCTTATACTTGTAATTCTGATTAGCTTTCCGTCAGCTCTGCAAACAACAGATTAGACATAAGCTGTCCTCCTTCTTGCGTCGAGTAGAAAAATCGTGTGATGGGTTCTACTTCATCAAACCGCTCAAACTGTACAATGCTCTGGTAATACTAACAGAACAATTAAGCAACCACCGCGATCCACAAACTAAACCAATAAAGTCTACGAATAACCCGACCGAACACAATCCCGAGTCGACCGGTCGGCATTGATCACCGGCATCGGCGCTCGATTAACCCTTCCGGCTAAAAAATCTCCCCCCCCCCCACCGTATCCGTAGATTAACGCGAACGCCTCGGTGGAATGCAATTACGGAAGTGTGGTGGAAAGTGTCCGCTTTCGTAGTCCCGTGGAACGCAGGCTCATTGATCGATAGCTCGGTTTCGCGGCGGCGGATCTTCCGTCAAAGAACTTCGCTGGGAGTCCCGAAACTCTTCGGGGCCGACACCGTCTACCCATTATTCATACACCGGTTTCACTTGGTGGGTGGGGTTCGATGTAGGAAAGGTGGTGTACACCGAACCACCCCGAGACACCTCTGATTAATAGTTGCCTTGGGTAGAACACACGCACACGAGCTTGGTTTCCGGGTGGGCGACGAAGAAGGCGGTTATCAAGCGTAGCGCAACAGCCCCTCATGATCGAGGGGCGTACAGAGACACAGACAGGAGAGCTTTCTCTCGCGGGTTTCGGTGCGACGCAGTCGAGTTACAGAAAGTAAACGGATACACGAAACGCCACTCGAATGGTATCCGCGGCAACGAACGAGGGGATTTAGGGGATCCCGGCCGAGCGGAGAGAAAGAGCGAGTGAGAGAGAAAGCGAGTGAGAGAGAGAGAGAGTGAGAGTGACACACACAGCAACTCCAGCCGATTATCCGGGCTCCGGGCCTCGCGCAACAATGTAGAGACACTCGCTGCTGCGACAGAGTAGAACACAAGTCCCGGACATCTGTCTACGTGGATTAATACCCGAGCTGACCCGCGTTGGCCGGTTTCAGAGACACCCGGTGACTCGACGGACGGCCAAAAACCGCCGACGCCGCAACAGCAGACCCAACACCAGCACCAGCAACAGCAGCAGCAACAACAACAGCAGCAACAGCAACAACAACAACAACAACAGCAGCAGCAGCAGCAACAGCAGCCGGCCGGCGGATGCAACCCAGCTGCAACACCCACATCCGCCGGCACGGTGCAGCAATCCCAACAAACACAGCAACCGCCGTCCTCGACGCCGACACCGACGACAGCGAATCCGCATTCTACAGGACCGGCCAGCAATCAGCCGTCGCCGCATCTATCGCCCCTTTACCCAGGGATCCCGCAACCCGGCCAACCCAACGGCAGCACGCAAGGTAAGATGCAAAACATCGATACGATAGAGCCTGTACACGGTAGAACCCGCGCCCTCTGATAAGCCCCGGTACTAGGGCCCGCAGCTAGGGTCGATTCGAGTAAGACCGACGCTCCGGCTCCTGCCGTCTATCCGATACGGACCGAGATATAGCTGAAATTTCTGTAACGTCGACTCGAGCAGCGAGGCGCGGATGGTTGCCTTCGTCTGGCTTTGATCGAGTCAGCGTCTTCCTTCGCGACTTTGAGCGAACCGCTTTAAGGGAGGAATCCTGGACGTTGTTGCCGTGCTAGTGTCACTTTGAGTGGTCGACGTTCGACGTACACCGCCCCACGATCTCTGCAACGAAGTCTCGAGGGTTGTGGTCGATTTTTCATTTCAAGGAAATGGGACGTCAGGAGTTGTTACAGTCACTGCTGATTTACATTTCCTATGCAGTACAATGATTTCTCTGTATATGTCGCCAAGGCGTGGGTGGTAAACGTCGCGAAATTATCCCCACTACCGCGGGGAGGAGTGTAAACATAACTCGGGTACGTCTCCTGGACGATACTCGTCTCTGGCAAGACCCGTGTTGTGACATATATCGAGAATTCACTGTACTCTTGCCCATTAAGCTTCCCCCACTACTGGGCAAGCATGCTCGTATTTTAAAATCTACTCTCCCAACAGTTCGTTCCATACCAAAAATTATACGCATCTTTTATTATGGTAGATATGTGCTTTATTCGGATTAGTGATCAATCCTTTGCACTACAAGCTGTTTCACGGTGACAGTGATTAGGACTTCTTTGTAGTGATTCTTTACAATAAGGAAGTTTAGATTTATTGTACAAACAAAGCAGGAAGAAAATATAGAATAACCTGTTTTCATCTGAAGCTTCGTGTTTGAGAAAATCGAGTTTGGCAATGCACGTGCCATTTGATAGGCATCGTCTGCCGCGTCTGAACATGACCAACCAATTCTACTTCCTGCGTACACTGATGCACGCGAGCCTGACGGATCTCGTTTTTCTCGAGAACGGAACGTCAAGCGAAAAAATGTTATTCCTTCTTTTCGATTTGCTTTTCCATCGATTGTTTGTGCGTCAGACAAAATGAAATGTTGTGTTTCGGAGTTCTGAAATTAAATGGTAACGGAAGGGGTTAGAAAAATCTTAGTCCACTGACTTTTGATAATCATGAATCGCCGATAGATAATTTTCTATAAAAAATTTTTCACATTCGTAAGAAAGATTGAGCCTATGCTGACCGTATACCGTTTGTGACGGGGGTGTATACAAAAGTTTCCAAGGAATACAGGGGCTGTCGTAGAATCCCACATGAGACCCCATAGAATTTTGTTACCGAGGCGTTCGGTTCCGCCTTTTCGAATCCGCGCATCGTCGTTAAATTTGACGATCATGCACTTCGGGATAATGTTGTTTCGAAAGAGGCGAGCGAAGACTTACGAGGAAATTATAGCACCGCCGTTGGAGTATGTAACCGCGTTGCGCACAATGGCGCGGGCTCAGGCGTTGACCTAATTACCGGAAATCACGTGTTGGAGGCAGCGCTAACGGGCCATCAGGTATGACAGTGGTATGTCGTGCTTATGCGACGACCGCTTAAATTTCACATGGCATCCCCGTATCTCTACTATCCGGATCGCGATGCGCCATTCCGTCAACGTTGAATCATTTCCGTGCAATTAATAACAAACGTCAGTCACGCTCGACTTCTTCGGCGGCGCATTCGCCCGTTCCAGCGTCACGAAATTCGTTGCATTCGCGAAATTAGGGGATCCAGATCGGACATGTCATCAGGGGTTAACAGATTGCTCATTCGAACACATCAGTTTGCTACTTCCATTTTTTTTTTTTAATATCATTCACTGGAGACGTGCTGTGGCTGTCAATGAGTCATTTATAATGCTCCATTATTCTAGTGGCAATATTCCGTAGCTGAGGTCTCGGGAAAATCTTTTCTCCACTGCTTCTTGTTTTTCCGAGCTCTCCGGATAATCCCTACTTCGTTGAAGAAGCTGCTTCACAAACTTCGATCGCGAATCACTCCCTGCCACCCCCGTTTGCCCCCATACACACAAAATTCTTCGGAAACCGTCACACGATACCCCGACTCGGTGTTGAGTTCGCAAATCCTCCAGACTTGAAGCTCAACCCTCGACCTTTCGGCCCCACTCCACCCCTTTTTCACCCCTTTCTCGTGCCCGGTATCTCGACCACCGTCCAGAAGCTGGGTTATCGGGTTTCTTCTGCGGTTCAAAGCGAAGCCGTAAAACCATATATATCATGCGGACCCGTAACACGATAGCCTAAGACGGATTCGACAAGTTACAACCCCGATTTCCCTGTTGTCAACCCCCACTGGCATCAACTCTTACTGTCTCTTTTCATTTACTAATAAACTACCGAAGTTACGTCGTAGTGTAATAGTATCTTGCTCAGATTGCATTTCATTCAATTAATGGGGGGAAGTTAAGAATAATCCTTAAAGTATGAAAGGTATGCGTTGCAAAATAATCGCGTCAAATTAATATTTGACCTGTCAGCGATGTTTCAATAGGATTTCAGAAAATCAATAGTTGAGAGTTTCTCACGAAATTGATCGATAACGATAGCAATTTTGTTTGCAAACCGACAAGTTATCTCGAGAAACATTGCCTGACGCTCATAATATATTTGTCAGGGTGGAAATTCGCATAGTTCTTTAAGTTTGTTTTCTTTGCAAAATAGAATTATAAGCGAAAGTAGAATTTATCGATTTGGAGAGTACATTTGGTGAAATATTATCCTGGTATCTTTGGTATATATAATTAAGTCCGAGGAGTGTATCACGATTAAACCTGAAATTTTGAAATCTATAAATAAGTTTCCGGTACATGCCAAGACATCTGAACCTGCACACAGACGCCGGTAACGCGATTCTGTTTCTCTATCGGGTTCGAAAAATCTGGAAAACAAGTTCCGCTCGATTCGTTTTCGGTTGCCGGGGGTAACGGGCGAAATTCGTCGACTCCCGCGAATCCCGTTGTTTCGAGCAACCTGTTGCTGCCCGCGAATTCGTTCGTCGTGATTCGCAAATTTCGCGAACCGGATCGACTCTGTCTCGCGCGGTTTTGTGCCGTTTCGAGCGCTGTTTCGCCACGAGGACCGGGTTATTATTATGTAAAAGTATATTGTCGAGCTCGATAATGCCTCCTGAGCCTATGCCACCGGATTAACGCGAAGAGAGCGTGTTGCCGTCGAATAATGCCGACAGAGTCTCGCCGACTCACCGTTGGCTCGTTAATTCACCGAGGCCTTCGCAAAATTTGCATGTCTGTCCTTTGAACTTTATGAATTTGCTTTTGTTTTTATTTTTGGAATTGCGGCCGAATGTACGGTTCGGTTGCATGCCGACTTTCTGTGCGATTAGGCTGTGGCATTTCGTTTGTTTCGATGCGACTCCGAGATCCGAAAGTAACGGAAAGGATTTATGTTGGCTTTATCGGTTCTTTTATCCCTTTTATTCCTTGATGGAATTCAGATACCCGAAAGTAAAAGAAACGGTTTTCACTTAAAAATCGATTCTATTATTGGTTAAAATACTTAGCTTTACCTCTTGCGATGTGCATAAACACCAACGATTTGTATGCAACTAATTCAATAACAATTTTCTTCGGAAGTATATCTTCCAATAAACAATATTTGCAATATTTTTCACAGATATCCGATAACGCTTCCCGGCGATGAACCCGCAGTCATTGAACCCTTGAAACGTTTGTCCGTGAAACATACCGACGAGCGTTTCACGTTGTAACGAATAATATCCGATTCAAAATAACGAACGACTGCAGAAAGCGTTCCGCTGACGCCGCACGGTTTTATCACCGAGGAGCGGAAAACATTTAAATTATGCCGACCATAACGGCGCGCAGCAACGAAATGATTACACAGATTCATCGTCAAATGATACTCGAAAACCAAACAGGCCGGCTTACAAATATTGAAATTCAATTAAATTCGCTCTCACCGTTTCCCCTGACGCCCGTCGGCCTACGTTATTTATATCGATAGTCTCCGTTCGTGTTTCACCGTGTAAAAGCTCGAATTTATTTCGAGTCAGCCTTGATCACACATAGGCCGCCGATTTTTTATGGGTTCCGCTTCCTCCGTAATATTTCACGAGCATGTTTTTACTAATTCATCGCGTTGTCCCGCCGGCGTGAAATCAGCCGCGACGAAATACGGTTTTCGAAATCGTCTGGCTGGCTCTGTTTACTTCGTCCGTCGAATATTGCGTGATTCGTACGACTGGTATATCGAAACCGCCTCTGTATATCGATATCTAATCTGATAAATATTTGTGGTGCTCGTTCGAGCCCCGTGGCCTGTTCTTTGTTAAAAATTTACACACCGTGTTTTCTTCGATGTTTTCCGATCGGATTTCACCCTCGGGAGTCCACAGAAGAAAATAGAAATCCCCTGTATACGGGTTTTCGGTCCGAAATATTTTTCTGTTGGTGTTCGCAAAAATAGAAACTAACTGAAACATCGATTTCTGTATTAAACATTTCATTCGTTTCGAAGTAGAGTGGAAAGCTGTTATATTTCATCGTGGAAAAATATTTATATTTTTATTTTTCCTTGTTATGGGAACCTAAAAATAAATTTAATGCTAACACAGAATAAATATTACGTTACACCGTCATTTTACTGATCTGTTTCCTCCCTCGGCCCTTATACGCTCTGCGTTATATTCAGTTTAATTTTCGTACTTTAATTTAAGCAATTATTTAAAATAGAGAATGGGTAAATTTTAATTCATAAAATATTAATTTAACAGTACCTCGAGCAGAAGATAAGAGTCTTTATTTTTCTATATTCGGATAATTATTATAGTGTTCACACTTCGAGGATGCTAAACGAAATGTTCGGGATGAGAAATAGCTCTTGTCTCTTTTAAAATGTGTGCTCCATCTGAAAGAATGGTTCCGCGTTACAATATAAATAAGTAAAGGCCTCCACTCTAGTGATTGTATGTGTGCGACGCGGTGCAATTTTTCATCTCGCACTTTCAGTCTAATCGAATCCCCAAAAGCTTGAAAACTGTTCCTAGGAGCAAGCTGCGACGACCCGAAAGCTCCAACCATCGGAAGATTACATCTAAATGATTACACATCGCCACCCCTGTGAGACGTCGTCCGCCTGTTCCCAAGGGTGCGCGGGGGTTGAACGTCCTCGAGTAAACGTGAACAAGAGCTATGATAATATTACCAGCGATAACGTCTTTGTTATACTCTATCCGAATGAAAACACATTAACAGAGCATCGTGCAAACCCGTCTCTGGTTCAACATACTCTTATACGGATTCTGACGTCAGAATCGTCGTATTTAACGTCACTATGAGAAAGCAGGAAATACATACGAGTTTAACACATACTTTTAAAATTGCCATGCACTTTCTGACGTATGTAATTTATATCTTGAAATTGTCTTTATCCCAAAAAGTGAATTCTCGACTAGGCTATCCTTAATCTTCTCGGAATTTTCAAAGAAATTAACAAGATAATTTTATTCTTCCCAATGCAACGCAACAAAGCAACATTGCCTTAAAATAACTCTGAACGTACCAGGAAAAGATAAAAGCAACATGTGCGGCTGTCAAGCGATTTCTGCTAAACCGAGATTAAACGAACACGCTCGCGCGCGCAGTATCTTTGAAGTTCTAAAAACACGGTTCTATCACGTACACAAAAAGAAAATGTATGAAGTAATGAAACTGTAGATAAAGCGTACAAACGAAGCATGCAGGTACGTGAGAAAATCGCAAACAATGATATCTAAAGAGATTACATAAATACACGAACGCGATTACAATAATTGCATCGAGCTCTCCGAGAGAAAGGGAGAAAAATTGAATATAATTAGGAGGAGGAATTAACCAGCTCCCGTGGTGCTCGCTCTGCTAACCGGTCGCGCGTAATTCGAATTCAATTAACCCGCTGGAAATTGATCGTTGCGTTAAGGGCGGCAGCGCAAGCTAATTATTTAAATTATTCAGGGGGATGTTCGAGGGAGGGGCGCGATCACACAAATTTCTGGATCAACGGAATTTCGTCGTCGACAGCGCGGTAAGGTTTCGCAACGGGCCTACGTCAATATCGATCGGTGTTTTCCGACGCGCACCCTTTCGTCCTCTCTGCTGCACCCTCCGATGCACTCCTGCATCGAAGTGCACACGCACGCCAGAAAACAACGTGCCGGCACGCTGAAATATGCACGGGTACGTGACGCGAGAACGATTCCGCCGCGAGTCCGCTGGATCTCGACACGTTGTTGCATCCTGCCCGTCGGATGCACCCCGGTGCATTTTTTAAGCGAGCTGTGTTTCGAAACGCAATCGATAATACAAATAGCTAGGAAATAATTGTTCTAGTTGCGTAGAATACTTTATCGAATTAACGGATTTGAAGTTTCAGAGAAAAATATTTCTAGTGTACCGTCAAGGGTACAGTCTGTACTCGATATATGTCTTAAATATCTAGCCGGTAAAAGTCCCAGAACTATTCCCGCGAGGGGCACACCTTGGCCTTTTCTACGTTCGGTTGTGTATCAAAGAATAATATCTCCTAGCCGATATATGTCCCTGGGTGTTGTGGACAAATATCGGGAAAATACTGTAGAAATTAATTTGTAGCATTTTCTTCGCGCATTGATTCTTTATAAACAACTGAAATTGATTATGCTTTAAAATAAAATTTCCATCACTTTCTCTGCACCTAGTTCGCAAGTAATTTGTGAACCATTAATATAGTGGTTGAGAGATTTTAATCGAGAATAAAATTGTAGATTTGACTGTTACGAAGCAAGATCGAAATAATGGAGGTGTTCACCTCTGAACTTCCCCCTCCCTTTTGCTGTAGCGCGAATTGTGGAACACACTCTATTTCTCTGGTTGTTGCCCGACATAATTAGACCTGTCGGCCGGGGAACGGGTAAACGCATCGGGCCCGCGGAATTGGGAAACAAACATGAACGGAGGCGTGTATTGACATACCGATTATTGAGCGAAGTATTCTCCGATTCCCTGGTTCCGTGACTTCGTGCCACTGAAATTATCTCCGGCCGTTCTTGCGTCAGTAATGATGCAATTTTAATCGCGTTAGCGGCCCAGTGCCATTAATACGTCATTGAAGGGAGACATCCGCTTCTGGACTGAAGTTAGTCGCATCCATTAGCGGAGCGATTGTAGCTTTGACGGGTGCCATTTTGATGCCGTTGCGCATCCAGACCGTTCATAATAGTAATAGTATTCGGGTAAAAATCAAATATTATTTTGGTGGACATTGCACTCCCTACTTTTATAGTACTTTCGTTTATCCCTCATGCACAGTTTCTGAAAAGTTTAATAAAACATTTAAACAGTGTAGGTAGCGAAATAAATGTTGCTAGCGAACGTCATTGATGTTGAAATTCAAATAACTAACAATTGTTATTGCAAACGCTGGTCGCTTCTCCGAATAAAATATATGTCAAACAGTGACTAAAGTAAACAGTCCATGCGGAGAACTGAACGTTATCGAATGTTTCATTCGAATCGATCCCAGAATCGAAAATCACGTTATTATGTTGATAGTAGTTTCGCAGAATGTTAGTTCACACTCTGGCATGAGGTGCGCTTATAGGTGGAAGGCAGGTGAATTATTTCGTAGCCAGCGGCACGAGCCCTAACAACTTCTCAGCACTGCGAACGCCCGATTGGCCGAGAGGACAAACGATCTCCTCGAACAACGTAATAAACACGTTCGGCGGTTAGTAGAATCGTCTTCTGACCCGATAGTCCGCGCTCCCTTCAGGGGATCCGAACGATCTCTTTAACCCCGAGACTTATCAGCTACACGCCTACATCGTGTTGAATTAATGGTGACCCTGATACTCCCCGACGCCGAAGTTTCTGTCTCCATTATCCGTGCAGAGGTAGAAGCGGAATTTACACGCGACTACCTAGCTCGTCCCCTGAAGAGTCTATGCACACAATTTTCTATTCCAAACATCGAGTGTCCCAGCCCAGATCTCGTAAACCATGCAAACGTTCCTCGATATTTAGATCTTAATTGCTGCACTGCAATTGTAGAAAATAGAAATATTTTAGAATATATAGAAATAGTTTTAGAAAATTGTGTAAAATTAACCGTACGAGTAGGCTCAAACGAATTAACCCTTCGCACTCGGCGCTATTTTAATTCTAAAACAAAATGTTTTCCGTCTTAGAATCTTGACATTTTATTCATACGATACTGATCCTATTTCCACATACATTATTTAAATGTTTAGTGATCTATTGAATACAAATTTTGTAATGTAAAAAATATTTTGTAATATTTTTTGTAATTTCTTTGAAATAGTGCCACAACAATTTTTAGTGGCGCTTCAGAGTCGCCGCTCGAGTGCAAAGGGTTAAACCACGTAAAGTTGAAGTATTTCTAATTTTTAACGGTATACTAGGAATTTACGGAATTTAGAATCGTGGAGAAATTGTTCTACTCTGTTAGAAGCTCCATGTATCGAGTTTAATCTGGCAGCTTATCTCACTCAGTTTTAGAAAATAGTGCAAGGTGAATCGTATTAGCGAACTCACAATCAGGATTAAACCACGTAAATCCACGAAAGTCCTTACACCTGTACCTGTACCTTGCACATGTATACGAATAGAAATTTAAATTCTAACAGTAGATTGAAGTGATTAGATGTCTATATTAAATCTAAGAAGAAGATCACGAAGAGAATACTTTGAACAAAATTTCTACACAAGGAATTCAACGAATAAAGTTCGATTAATTTCTTTGAACACGTTACGTACGATAATTTCGCAACCGACAGCGAAATGAAAGGTCGTCGAGGAGACCCAGCTGTACAACAAAGAAACCATGTTTCGTTTTTATCCTATCCTCAATGAGATCATCCCTGTGACATTTTCTAATGCGACATAATCGGACAACGATCCTTCAGGTTTATTCGATTTAGAAATGCCTTCGAGGTTGTTCGATCCTTCCGACCTCTGGTTTTCAGTTGGCGGCGGGTACGAACGGCTTGGAAACGGAAATATGGAAAAGGGAAAACGCAGGAAAGTTATGGGAGAGAGGGAGAAGAGAGAAAGGGGGAGGGAGGGAGAGAGAGAGTCGGCTGGTAGGCTCTTCAGCTGGCGATGCACGCAGAGAAGCGTATCGATCGTCGTTGGCTCTGGTGGTTCTTGCCACGAAACAGACGAGGAGCATACACCGACTCAACCCCCGAGTCTGTACGACGTTTTATCCTCTGTTTGCACCCTTTCCGTTCCACAGCCTCCATCACGGCCGCTTAATTCACCCCAGCCCACCTCTGCTCGACGTCTTCTCCGTGTTTAGCCAGGAAGCGGAGTCGAAAAGGGCCCGGCGGAACCGGTCTCCGGCGACGGATCGATGCACCACGAAAAAGACCCGATGCACGCGCGGTTATCAACGTGCACGCTACTTGCCAACTCGCTCTGATAACGCCAGACCCTGGAAATCGCCATCGTTCATTTTCGAGCGACGCTGGGCGCGAGCCGAAACTGCACTGGCATCGAACCTAATTACCACACGCAATTATTTCCACTGATACGGATATCTTTATTCTTCGATCCGTAGAGCTGAAATAGAGCCCTTATATTATCCATAGTCAGTACCATTGCCCCTTGACGTACGAATTAAATGAAATTACTGAAGTCATTAATACCTCAACTTGTCGTTTGTATAAGCTGAACAATGAATTTTCGTGTGGATTAAAGACAAATGCGTTCTTGGGCTGGATAGGAGACATATTGCTCGTAATATTTGCTGCTGTTCTTAAGCAATATTTTTCTTCGTTGTGTGCATCGTCGTGCGACGCGCATGACGCGTCCGAGACGACTTTGTGGGTCAATGGGTTAATGATACTGTAAGTATTTTGCTTTCTCAACCAAGAGGTCTAAATTTACAGGGTAATTAATTTACACGAATTTCGCACGGAAACATTTTTGTAATTTTCTGTGCGGGCAGGATTAGAACATAAGTTTTGCGATTTTCAGAGTTTACGCACAAAAACTTCAACTCGAATTCCACGAAAACGGAAGTCTGAGAAACGCCTCGAGGGTCTTGCAACGCTAGACGTATAGCGCAACTTGCGCCAAGTGTCGTTCCAAATGCTATCTCCACACCCTGCTCCTTTCTTAGTTAGCTTCCGGCCAGGGCCTACGGCTTAGTCCTCCTGATGGGTTCTACCGAGGGCTGGAACCCCATAAGAGGACTTTCTCGTGTCGGAAATTTGAAATATTTAACGTGAGTTTCAATTTCAATCGTTGAATAGGTAGAACGGAACTTGGCAGTCTTTTTGATCCAACCATTTACAAGTTTTTATGGAAATACTACTCCCGGCGGAAAATATTTGATCAAAATCGTGAATACGTTCGTTGACGAATTATTCGGGTGTATGTTAAATATGAATAATAGGAATATATATGAGACTAATATGAAGATGAGGATGTTTCCGAATTGCTCTTTAGATAACAAAATGTAGCTATTTCGACGATTCTCGATCATTTTGTCGCGCCACCTAAATTATCAAGATTTCATGGACCGCGAAAATTAGTACGCCACGAATCAAGTCGAGTCCACGTGGAAATAATGAAATTTTAAAAGCGACTGGGGCGACGACTGTAGCCACCTTCGGGATGCAAGGAGCACTCAGCGGTGAGTGACTATAATCTACTTACCCTGAGCGTAGAGCGAGACCGCGGCGACTATAATCGCTTTTAGCAGCGGAGTGGCTAAACGAAGCGGGGTCGCTAAAATTTGATTCGCAATAAATATAGCCAAACCGTCAGCTGCTTATCAAAATTTCCACGCGTCATTGATCAATCCTCGAAACACCGAAATCGGATTCGTTGCGCGTATCTTGATAACAAACGGGGAATCTTGTTAACAAAGAATTATTATCTGCTGCCGCGCGCCACGCGAACCTCGCAATTAAAACCCCGGGGGAGTCACAATCTCGCAGAGAAACGCAGCAACGCGTACGGAGCCGAAAACACTTCAATTACCAAGCTAATTAGTTCCTATAATTGAGCCGGTCCCCGAATAACCATTCCGCGCGTCGCTGCGAAATATTTCACCAATTATTCGAATTTCGTTCTCGGGACATAAAAAAATACAGTTTCGTTTCACGCTCTACTTCCGTGGAATTGAATCGCACGGGATCAATCATTCGGTATCGATACATCGATCGAGCGTCTCGGACCTTCGTTCGACAATTAAATTGCTATCGGAGAACAGTGGCGAACGAGTTTTATCACGTAATCTTCAGAGCTTTCAATCAGCAGCGTTCGATCTTGCGATTATCAAGAGAAACATCACTTTTTATTGTGCGTAACGATCTACAATCTAATAATTACCGCCAATTGATAATTTGATCATTTGAGCCAAAAATTCCACGTTGAGATTCGTCGGTCTATTAAACCAAACCCCGAAATTTTCAATCGGAGAGGTCCGTGATCCTCGGAGGACCTCCCGATGCTCGATGACCCGAATTCCCCGTCGGCAGGAAAGAAGTCAATGACACCTGCAGCGACGGTGTTGAAGAACGGCGAAGAACTCGCCAAAGTTTCGCGGAGTCGGAGCGAAAAAAGGTGCGCGCCGCAAAAAGGATCGACGCCGGAAACTTTGCCCCGTCAGAATGCTTATTTCTACCCTTCGCTGTCGCGCCGAGTGTCTTGCAACTTCCGGTGCTTTTAAGCGTGCTTTCCGGTCGAAGGCATGCGTAATTTTCATGATTCTTTTCCCGAGAAAACTATTCGCAGCGAAGAAAATTTTGAGCAACGTCCATAAATCAAGCAGTGGTAGATGGAAATTTTTGGTTGCATCTTCCTAGAAAATACTGAAATCCTTCTTTGATAAATTTTTTAGTATCGTGATACCATAAGCAGGAGGATTCTTCATGGCTATTTTGTTGATTCAATTTGTTCTCCTATCACTAGTTTCTTTAACCTTCCCACAGCTAGTTATAGAAAATTAATAGAATATTCTTTATTTCTGCAGGTGTTTGCTGGTTTAAAGAACAGCATTCGTTCCAAATCCAAGTTGGCAGTGACAGAATGTGTATAATTATTTGAGAATCCTATTTCGCCAATATCAGATTATTCTGCATAGTAGAATAATCGTTGAATGCCATCGATGTATTAGTTTATTATAAATTTTGTGTAGCAAATAATCGTTCAAATATAGTTATAACTAGAACGCGTGGATTTCTATATGTGTCTTCTGCTGCGTAATTAATTAATATTCCTCGGGACATTGTTCCTGTAACGCTGACGCAAATATTATGCAACAATAACGAGCAAATAATTCGATGACGAGGTATCGATTCGTGCGAATTAATACAGGGAGCATATTAAATGGTCGCCGCGTTATCGAAAGATTATTTCATACTTAATTAATGCGCGTTTTTATCTGTGCCGCAAGAAAGTTTCGTTGACGTAGTTCGGTGCAAGTTCAATTGGGAGAAATGTAGAGCACGTAGTTCATTATCCGAGCGGCTTAGGGTTAATAACAGCGGAAAGCTGCGAGACGACGTTATTTATTGATTAAGTTGCACCGGGTTGGACCGTTTAAGTACTTTATCGCGGAAACAGGGATATTTTAGTCTAATTTAAAGACGACCTAAATTTCTCCTCCCGGCAACTGGGTCTCGGTGTGATACTACAAATATCCGCGGGACACATGACCCATCAGAACGTTATAGTTAAACAAGCAACCGTGTTGCTGATTACTGGACCAAATGTTCTAAGTCCAGACGTCAACAGATTCTACTTCATCCGACAATTTATCCGACTAATATATTAATTACATCATGTTTATTTCCTTCAGTTCACCTTTTTCAATAATTATTATAAGCCGCTGTACTGTCTTCTAGAATTCATTTTTAGACCATATCCATTGACATTCACGGTGTATTAAAATTTTATTCCGATATAAGACGACGCTTTTTATTTCGATACAAGAAAATCGCTACCCCTATGTTTCTCGTTATTTTTATATTGTTCATATAGTATCGCTTAATAAATCTTGGCAACCCAGTTAGCCAAATGGTGTTTCTAGCAAATTGTAACGCAAAAGACTTGCCCATTTAGTACCAAACCCTGTTTGGAGCAGGATTTGGTCCCCATTTTATATGAATTTTGCAGCAAAATTTGATTCCAAATTCATGTACAAAGTCTTTCTGCTTCATCCGAAGTGCGGCGAACGCCGGCCCCGAGTTATCGCTTTATATCGAAAGAAAACTGTAACGAAATATTCGTGTGCGTCAGCACTCGCGGGAGTCCGAGAATTAAATTTGGAGAAAATAAAAGGTTAAAGGATTTTATTGAAACTCCACAGGTTCTGTTTGGTAAAACCTCTCAGTAGAATTTCCAGCGATACCGAAACATCCCCAATTTGTGCCCCACGCATTCAACTGTTTGCTCCATGCTGTGAATTTAAAATGGACAAAGTGCTTCGTGAGCGATTAAAAGTTGCTCGGAAAGTGTTGTTCTGTTGTTACAATGAAAAGGATGCTTAATTAAACGCAACAGTTAGGCGAAGCTTTTGCGTTCCAGAGGAACAGCGTGACGCGGCGGTATTCGCGTATGAATTCCACACGCGCGGTTGTAATTAAATTTAGAATAAAAAGGGAAGAATTGAATAATTCAGAGGCCTCGAGCCAAAGTTCACTGGAATCGCGCGAAGTTAATAATTGAGCCTCCTCTTGTAAAATAGACCTCGTTTTTACAGCTACATTATTCAAGAGCTGTACGTGCAGCCGAATCTCCATGGAAACGGTTATAGGCGTCGCTGCCTAAATCAATTCTTTTTAATCGTGTCAGTACGTGCGAAATAATCGCTCGTGCCAATTTCATCTGGGCGCAGACGTCGCGCAACGAATCCTTTATCCTTCCCTATAAAACATTCCGCATTGCCTGGCGAATTTGTACCCAATTAAACAGTTGCAATCTATGCATTACGCAACAGAAATTACAAATTAACCCTCGCACGCTGTTCCGAGAACTGTAACATTAATATTTCCCGGTTTAATCTGCGTCCAAGCTGGCGTTCGACTACCAGAAAAAGGGTAACATTTTAATAATTCCGCCGTGTAGAATTAGAGCAGGGAAATTAATTTATCCGTGAAACAAATATCACCGGAGGCGTATGTTTATTTGTAACTCGCGCGGAATAATGGAACGTCGAGTACCGGCGCAATGTTGCTTCCATTTCATCGTTAATGTAAAGTAATTGGGGGACAATTGAACTTCGCAGACTTCATTTCGTGCAACCATCTACGCAAACGAAATCGGGTCGACGCGGTCACGAGAAAATAATAGCCCTTCACGATCTATGTCACAGCACAGACCCGAGGATTGGACTTAGATCAAGACTTTACTGTATTAGAAACCTGAGCCGGTTAGGATACAGACCTGTATTCTAGGGTGAATCGCTTCAAACCGTTTTCTATGACATCGTTAACAGTTGAACAAATAAATTATGTCACTTGTGTACAATATACATCAAAAGTTTCACGCAGGTAATATCAGAAAGGTATTCAGCTATTCGACACCGTAAGTTTAGCGTTTTTACACCGTAATAAAATTTGAAAAGGGTCGAAAGAATCGACAGTTTCACCGCGCTGAAAAGGAAAGCCACAGCATGGTTACAATGGAGGCTTTCCGGGCTTCGTGCCGAACAAGAGAAACTGGAAAACAAAAATGGTTTCAACGAGTCACTGGACCTCGATTGTCCAGTATTTTTGTCCGGCACACGGTGTTCGCTCTCTTCTAAATCGGGACGGAGTTAACACATGGAGAATAATTCCGCTCGAATCGCCGCGCGGTTTCAATTGTCGCGGACACAACACGGCGGCGACAATTATACAGTTCGCGGCAGCTTTTTTTTTTAACGATCGCTCACCTGGACCACGGCCTCGGGAAACCGCACCGCCAACAGCAATTAAAATTTCCGTCGGTATTACAGACTGAAACAATTAACGGCGTTGCGTTCGTAGCTCGTCGCTGCAGCCGGTGGATGCAATTAGAAGCGGGATGGACACGGACTTGATTCCCGCACGATTTTACTATTCTTTACGTTGACCTGTCCGGCGACTGGACACTTAAGTGTACCTTGAGTGGTACAGTGTTTATGAACATTACGAAGTATCATACGATAACCTTTCTAAAATTCTGTGTAAATTTTCTCGGATTCTTTTAAGCACGTAATGAAAAACTTTCTGACACGAAAAAATATAATAATAATTCGCGTTGCTCGAACGATTTGTGCAAGCAAGCAAGAGCTTGACGCTTTCGTGTTCTTCGGGTAGAACGGATTCCAAAGATCCCCATGTAAAGCACCATATCCTACTGGGGTGGAATCGCGAAAACGTCCGAGGGAGAAGAAAAGAGCGAACAACGGGGGCGACATCAAAGAATCCCGCGGGGGAGAGGGATAACCTCGCGGCGTCATTAAACTCTCAATTAGGAAAGCTGCAATTAACTGCGACAAAGCTTGTGCAGTAGACAGCGAAATCTTCCCAGACACCGGGGAGGGACGAGACCGTGCGCGCGAGCCCCCTTTCGTTGACAACTGGCATCCCTTGAAATTTCGCAAAACTAGCGCCAAATAAGTTTAACAAATCCTCTCGTCCCTCGGTACCTTTTTTCGCGCTGGCTCGCGCGAGACTCGAATTAAAAAGTTTCCTTTCGGACAAAGAAAATCATCTACCCCCTGTGCTCTTATAAACGCGTCAGGTTGTTCGGATAGTCCTCGCCGTTATTAAACTGCGAATCTTTGTGCATTTAAAGCAAGCGTTATCAACAAATAAAGTGGAGTAAACATTTCAGCAGATTTATCGTTTGTACAGCTGTTAAAAATTATACAGTTCACCAGGATGTAATTTCACAACGCACGCACGTTTAAAATATCTGTTCTGTGCGAAGTTATTTTTAATTCTAAATGGTGGACGGCTATTTTGCAGACATTTTAATTATGTTCATAGTGGCTTTATAGTTGTGGCAACAATGCAGTGGCGATTTAGTCTTCTGAACGATTTCACGATAAAATTGTATACATTGTAATTCAAATCAGACGAAAGATTTACATAATTTGGGAATATCAGTGCGTTATTTTCAACTTATTAAAATGATCGAGGAAAGAACGGTTCGTACATTTGGCTCCTACCTCTTGCGATTGATGCGAATGGTTTTTATTCCACAGAAAGACTAGCAGTCTAGTAATAATACTTCATTTAATTCTACATGAAGATTTCTTTGAACGTGATCGGTAGATTCTTCGCAAGTCCAACATAAATTGGACACCCTGTATAACAAAGTAGCAAACGCTGGAACGATTGGCGATCGCGCACTAGAGATTCCGTCTATTTGCACGGCACACAAACTAGGATTTACCGCCTGGCTGCTGGCCGTCATGCATTCCATCGGCTATCAAATGTGGCCATTTAAATTCACGTTGGTCGCTAACTTTTCCCCGTCCTGTTCATCTCGATCTGTAACATGATATCCTACCTTGTAATCCGTAACCCGTGTCATATAATACTGAAGCTTGATAAGCCTGGCTGAAGTAGGAAATTCTGCTTAGAAGTATAAAGAACCGTTCTAAACTTTTTTAATTAGATGTACAGTCATAGCTATATACCTAATTAAAAACAAATAAAAAGTAGAAATGAAATGCTTTATTGTAATTGTGAGCGGTGCATAGTACCCATTCGAATAACTGCTGTCGGCTGTCGCATAGGTCAAAAGTAATTTTCTATAAATAGATAACTCCAATTTAACATTCTTCAAGCTGTCTGTTCAAGGAGCCACCCTCTGTATTCCTAGGGTTAATCAAACGAGCCAACAGACTGAAAAAGGTGCACCATCGGCTCCAACCCCCTAGCACCCCACCAAAGTCGAAAACCTAGCCTGAACCAGGGGTGGACCAAGCGTAGCGACCAAAACACTCGGTAAATCCCGCAACCCCCATATTTCACGAGCCTTGTCTCCGCGATGGAACAGGGAACTAATTCCGACACCCACCCCCGTCAAGCCGATTCTGGAAGGAATATCGAATGTCTCTGGGTAGGGGTAGGCACCCGGTCAGCAACCTTCGGCTGGCTCGTACCAGGTGCATGTCAGTGGATGGGTGCACAGCCTCGGCAGGTATAAACCACGATGCTCGCAGCCGCAAGGGAGGGGAAAAGGGGTTTGCGGGGGTTGAAACAGCGGCATGACGAAGAGGAGGAGGAGGAAGAGTAGGATGAGGGAGGTAGAGGGTGGCATAGGTCTGTCGAGGGGGTCGGTCGAAAGGGGGTTTAGGAGGGAGGCGAACGCGCAAAGGTGGCGTCGGCGTCGCGACGCCCGGAGAGAGTCAGTCACCAGCGGACCACAACGCGCCGCGTAGCCTCGCTCACCCGTTCGCAAGGAGGACCCCCCCAAAAAAACGGTCTCTTGTCCCTTCGTTGTTGTGCATTCGGTGGTGAATTCGCCGGGACCGGAAGCATTTCTAATCGCGTTCCGCTTGCGGTTTCCGTTCGATCGAGCGGCCCGAGGAGATCGAACCTTCCCCCGAGTCGCCGTCCTCGTGGGGGACTCGCACGGTTTGGGAATCGAGAGTGTTTCGAGAACGAGGAGCCGATTTGCAATTTCCGTTCCCGGCACAAGGTGTTTAACCCTCGGACAGCGGGAGTCGGGTCCGTCCTGACCCACGGTTACAAGCGGTCCAAATTCTAGCTTTCGATCAGTTAGCCGTTTCCTAGACGTTGATTGAAGATTAACGTTGATCCCGAAGAAGCGGATCCACGCAAAGATTTTAACGAATTTGGCTGCTGTCAAATCGGCAAAATCGGTACACTTTCGTGGGAACCAACTGCTGCTGATGATTCCCCCTTCCCCCTCGTCGTCTTGGCGCATTCACGTGTCCTCGCCGTCGCCGTGTTCGATGATCCACGAGTGTGATCACGGGATGTTTTCTACGGGGTTTCGTCGCCAGTGGGAGTTGGTATGGGGTGGGGACGCGGCAGCCTAGCCGCTCTTGGGTACCAAGACGCTTTTCATGCAGGAAATTGGGTCATCCGGCTTCGTTCGTTCCGATCCGCGTGCGATCCAATCGCGAACATTTTTAACCACAGCTCGATACCGCTTTTCACGGCAATGTTTTCCGGAAGAGTCCCTTGACCGAGCGGCATGCGTCGACCCGGGTATCCGCGTGACCCGGCGACCCACGTACCAGCGGAGCTGGGGTCACTGGGTACCCCGCCCGGATACACCAACAATTCTTCTTCATCTTCCGCGCCTTCCACTTCTTTCACTTACCGCTTCCTCCGACACGTACCCACTCCTGTCCATCAGTATTAGGACGATCCAGAAAGATGATGTGATTCTTAACGATCTTCAGAAAATTGCTGGGTATAAAATGAATGGAGGAACAATTATGGGAGATAAGTGGTCTTCCTAAGTCCAGGTATCAGCAGCTTCGTGCAGCTCGCAGGATGCGATCACACTTCTTGTCCGATCGTTTTCATAAACCATCAGCGTCTTCTTCGCCTCCAGACGATTTTCCCAAGCCATTAGTGCTATAACTCTTCCTCAACAGATTTTTCCAGGGCCATTAGCATCCTTCTCTTTCTCCGATCGTTCTTCAGATTGGTAAAAAATTTTTCGGTGGGTTGAAAGTAAATATTTCCTACAGGCTTTGGAGTATAGTAAGGAATTTCTTTGTTCGCCTGAATTGTACTGGTTACATGTGTCGAAATGAAAGATTCGATCGTCCACTTTTCCCTTTTTCAATAACACAATTTAATGGAGCGGAACGTTGAATGGAGACAACATAATTGGTATCCGTTTTCCTTTGATACGACTTCCCTCTGCTTTTCAGTTTCTTTGTGTTGTTTGTATCGTACCGCTCGTGCAGTCAACTTAAACAATACTAATTACAGACCGAAACCGAGAAGCTTCTCAAAACTATTTAAAGCGAATTTTCCACGGTAAAATAAATTAATCGAGGAAGCACCTAAAGTAGCAGGAATAATGTGATTATATAAATGCTCATTTTTTCGGAGAAGATGAATGTGTAATTTTGTTGAAAGACAAAATTTCAATACACCAGGCTTTTACACATTTTTAAATTTGTACCATTATTTTCCAAACAGAAACAATTCTAACCGCGTATTATCGATCGAACGTCAGCTTTCCCTAACAACCCCCTAGATGTCTTAATACTTATAGACGAGGACGTACGTCACTATGCACCCATAAGTTACATAAAATCGTTACAAGGACGTTGATATCATTGACACCAAATAAGTAATTTTCTCAGTTAAAACGAGCAATAATGAAATTAACAGGTCCCGTTAATCTACTTACTAAGTTCTGAAAAAGTTGACCCATCTGACCTGAAACTGCATTATCCCCTTCTACGACAGAGCCTTTTTTAGTGTCAATTATTATTAGCTGTTCTCCAACAGACTGCTGTACTTTAAACTTTCCTGAGCTTGCATTTTAAACTTACCGCTATTTAGTTCTTAATCGCGAGGGGTCAATCTCTCGTTGAATCACTATGAACGCCTGGTGAAAGCCTTATGAACTTTCGGGATGGTTCGGACAGCTCAGCTTTTCCACAGCTTTTAAACATTTTGCTGTATCCGTTCTTGTTAAACAAATTCCGCTAACAAAGAAAATCGCCTACATGACTTGCAAGAAGTCAAGAGCAAGAGACAGATAGAAATATTTTTCGAAAATAATATACCGATACTAATAGATTCTTTTAGTCGTTCTACTGTTTAAAATTCCACTAATTTCTGTTGTAAGCGCTTGACCCTGCATTGCTCGCACGGGGTACGCGATTCCCAGTAGATTAAAAATAATAATTTTCTTATTGCTGAACAATTAGTTACTGAATCTACACACAGTCTAGAACGTCTCGCAAAATTGTGAAGAATTTGAGAAATGATCCACGCAGAGTAAAAACTACGTTATCCATTCATGGTGCCATTTTTATTTACGTCGTGAAAGGCCAACGGGGCTCCAATCGAAGTAGGGCATTCGGAAAGTGGGTGCATGGGACATTAACGGCACACTGAAATAAAAATTGATTCTCTCTCGACTCAGGAGCAGAAGAAGACAGTTTTCCCAAAGAGGAACCGGCGCAATCTGTCCCGATCTGGTCCAACAACTAAAAAGCATTCTTTGTGGCAGCTCCATTGAGCGGCCGAGCGTTCCGCTTTGATATTTTGCATGTAGCCGAGGGTATATAGTGTATTGACCTTCCCCAGGCCGGGCAACATACTAAACGGAATTGATCTGCGTGGCCGAGCGTCGTTTCGCCACGAGAGTGCGAGGCGTCTCTGTTCCTCGAATCCACTTTGCGCCCGTAATGTCCCATCGATAATCGAATCGACAATCTCTGTCAGACCGTATTTTCTTCACCTAGGAACCTAGGGCGACGAACGAAAAATTCGGGGGGGGTGGGGGAGGGGTGTGCAGCAACGATCTCGCGAAAAAGTTTCGCGAACGAGGCCGTTCGACCGTAAAGAGATACTCTTCTTCTGCTTCTTCTTCCTCTTCTTGCATCCTTCCTCGACGTTTCTGCGAACCGGTCGCATAAAGGACACGTCGCGATTGAATTCGACGCGGTATCGGGAACGGATCGAAGATCGGTGACGCTCCGCGCGTTTCGCGAAGCCCATTTAAACTTCCGGCCCGATATATTCGAGCGACGTCTTATCGACGTCACTTGGAAACGCTCCAAAATCATTTGCCCCTCCGCTGCCGGAACGCTAAATGATACCCCTTATCGGCCACCCTTTCCTCCGTCGTTTCACACTCCCTTGAACGCGCCTCCCTTTCCAATTTCGGGAATTCCATTCCGTTTCCTGTCCGCGGACGTTCCCTCTGCAATCGACCATATTCGCCTCGATTCGACATCTGTGTTTGACTATGAAGCTCTAATTTGATTCTTGAGTCGAGAAGCAATGCTTCATGCTGCTTATTTGACTTCAAAAATGTTTTATCACCGCTGTTGATAACCAATTTCAATTTTTCATACTATCATCAAGCTTGAATCGTTTTACGACACGTGCTGCTCTAGCTTTTCTTTTACATGCTCCGCGTATAATACTTTTTCGTCTACATTTCTTGATATTTGTCAGCAACACGGGTCTTGCCAGTGTCAAGGATCGTGCAGGAGACATACTCGAGCCGTGTTATGTTTACACCCCTCCGGGTTCACTCCAAGGCCTCTCGAGATTCGTGGCCCTTCGCGGGATGTAGCCTGCGGTAGTGGGGATAATTCCGCGACGTTTATCGTTCAGGCCTTGGCGACATATATAGAGAAATCACTGTACATGGATCCGCTGACACAATTTATTTAACAGCAACCAGAACAAAATAGAATTTTAACGTTTAACTTGAATCAAAGATTTTCTGAGGATTTTTGGCAGCAATTAATTAATTTGTTTAGCTGTGCAGACGCGACAGGAACCTGACGAAATTATTTTTCGATTCTGTTCCTCTGTGGTTTACAGGATATGGCTCGGTGAAGTTTTAAATGATAAAGAGATTAGGAGCTACCCCTAAATGAATTTCCACTGGACGTTGACTTATTAAATCGATTGCAATCGGCACGCGTTACGCCGCACTTGAAAACACTCGAGCAGCAGTTTCGCCGATAATCGAAGCCCTGCAACAGCCCACGATTTATTCATCACGCGAATCGCGGTCAGTCGACGCGGCCGCGTGCGGCAAGGTTTCAATTTGCAAAATGAATTCCCAGGCGGCGGCACGGCGCAGCGGTGTGAAGCACTGTAAAACGGTAAACCGACGGCCGGCCGTGTCACGGGTTCACGAACCCCGTCGAAGGTTAAAGAGGAAGGAAGCTGATTCGATAAATTTCCCCGGAACATCGATGTCTTCTTTTTCTCAGCCGCTTCTCCACGAGCATTAGTGTCCTCCGCTCCCTCGGCGGCTTCGGCGGGACGTCTTTGCCTTTTAATGTCGTTCCTGTCGCGGAACTTTCTTTCCTGCAGCCGTTGTTTCAAAGACCAAAATCTTCCTTCCTGAGTTTTCTAAGAAAGATCAGAATTTTCCCGGAGAATCTTCTCTCTTGTTAAATTCTTCTTTCTTTTCAGCTTCGTGCAGTCGATTTTCTTTAATTTTTCTTCTAAAAGGATCAGATTCTTGGTCCTCGGCTATTCTTTAAAACACCAAAATCCTCTCCCGTCTGTATTTTCTTCGGAGTGATTAGAATTTTCCAAATTTTCTATCTTCGCATCTTTCGAATAGTTCAAATTTTTCTTTCGCCAGCTGCTTTCAGTTGATTTTCTTTTTCATCTTCTCCGACCTCTTTCAGAAAGTGTCCTGTGTCGCAGTCATTCCAAGAGCAATCAGAATGTTCTTATTCCTCAGCTACGTCTTCCGCAAGACATCTTTCCAAGAGTCCAGATTCCAGCAGGTTTATGCAGATTGTAGAACACCTCCTGATCGATCGTTCTCACAAAACACCAGCGGCTTCTTCACCTTCAAACGATTTTCCGAAGCTATTAGTGCCCTCCTTTTTCCCAACAGCTTTCCCGAGCCATCAGCATTCTCCTCAGATCCTTTAAAGAGCCATCAGACTCTTCCTCTTGAGCCGTCATTCTCAAAATATCAGCCCTTTTCTTTCCTGAATCGTTTTTCCGGAGTCATCAGCGTCTTTCTCTCCTTAAATCCTTAATAGCGCCCATCCGTCGGAACGTACAGTCAAACTAACAGCACTTTGAAATTTTTACAATGCGCTTCCTTACCCCCGCTCTGTATAAAGCTGTACTATGTGGCATATGTAGCACCACTCGCATAGATACACGATTTCACATTGAAACAGCCAATTGAATGGGAGCTTCGAATAATGGTCCACGTGTACTATATTGTATAATGTACATTCCTATTCGAGGTTTCCATTGAAATTGTTAAATGAAACGTTACTACAACGAATTCTCATTGAAGCAATTATATATTTATATAAATTCTCGTGTCATTCTACGATTCCTGAAAGTCATTTCATTCAACCCTTTGCACTCGAAGCTATTCTAATTCTTATAGCTTTTATAGAAAAATATGCACTTCTTCTAGTGCACAAATCTCAATACGAACATTAACAATACTTAATATGTAGTCTGCATTGTTGGACAGTTTTATTATTCTAATTCCAAAACGAAACATTTCTTTCGACCTAGAATATTTGCCTTCCATATACTTTTCTTTCATGTTATACATACGAAAATGGTGCAATTTACTCGTACAATACTGAAGTGTTTGGTAATTTATTAAGTACAAACAAATTTAGTAATGTAAAAAATATTCTAATAATGATGCAACACTTTTTAATGGCGCCCTACAGTTTCCATTCGAGTGCAAAGGATTAAATAAATCAAGGTGACCTCGAAGTCGGAACGCATTACCCCCACACCAAAAAATGTTTGCATCACGATATTTCCCCCTCTATACCAAGTTTTGTGTATATCATTCTTTCATATCACTTCAAATAATACCCACTAGGGATGATGTTGTAGCAAGTTCTAGAAAAGAAAAGACAGAAAACAGTTCGAACCGCAAAGGGTTATAGAAACAGCTCGCAATTAAGAAACAAATTGGCATGACATTCGCCCCGAGCAATATTTCCACATTATTCTAACCGCGTTCCCGAGGGTTTCGATCAGCTGTGCACCCCCTCCCGCCCACTGGTTCCGAAGCATCTGGCACAAAAGCTCTTCCCGATGCTCGGGCAGCATCCTCGGGGGATCGGCGCGATCGTCGCCGTTTAATCCGACAATTAAACGGGCCTAGCGATAATTGGTTATCGGAAGGCTTCGGCCTACTCTCTCTCTCTCTCGCTTTCTGTCGGCAAGCCGTTTTCGATAGATTCGCGACGCTTATCGAGCGATGGCCGTCGCTGCGACCAGTCGATAAGCCATTGTTTACACGGCGGGTAAACGGAATATCTGGGGGAGGGGGGAAGAGGGGTTTGGGGACGATCGAGGACTCGTGGACGGCGTGGTTTCGATCGAAGCCCGCCGATTAATCTTTTCGTCCCCCGCAGAACCGGCGACTCGGAAGGAAATTCGATTTCCCGCGCGTCACGGAAGCACCGCGTCGGCTGATCCTCCGGCGCATCGATCCACCAAAGTCGCAGCAGTTAGGCGGTGACGGGAGAGCTTCGCAGTAGTATACCTCGCAATAGTATTCTCGGGAGGAACCGGGACCCCCTGGCGAGTCGCGTGTATCGTGGCTGGCCGAGCGGAAGTGTGATTCTCGGACTGAAAAAGTGCAGTGGTTCCGGGACCTCCGATCGTCCCCGAAGAAGGGACCCGCTGGCAACCTGGAAGCGTCTACGAAATCAGCAGCAGAAACCTCGTGCTAGGACTCCGCGAGATTAGGTTTCTCGCGTCGGTAGCGTCTAAACCTGTTGAGAACGTGTGTCCGGTGCTCTTCGAGTTGTACGGTCCGTTATCAGTGAGCGGAGAGTCTCCGGTTTCGAAGTGCTGCCGAGATGCGAGCCGGCGACATTGACACCGAACGCCTTGATAGACCCGAGCGCCGAAAGTACACCGAAACCTAAGCCCGAGGCGGTGTTTGGAGAAGAGTTCGCCGAAACTTCGAGGATCAACGAGCGTTGTTGGAGGTTCTCGAAGAACGGACTCTCCGATCTGCGGGATAAATCGCGATCGAGAGCAGCCGACAGCAGCTGACAGAGCCTGGAACACCACAACCTGTTAGCGTCGCGTTACACGTAAGATAAATCCTCGGGCATCGAAGAGGGTCGTTATCGGGCCAGTTCGATCGCGGAAGAACAAGCCCGAACCACTTTCGCTGACGGAGGAGGACCTCCGAGCGCTGCATGCAGGGCCCCAGGGTGCAGCCAGGTGCAGCAGACCACGCAGCCGTACAGAGAGTCACTGACCTCTCACCCAATCACAGTCCAAAGTGTGATGTTTGATGCTGCAGTGGTGTTTTATGCGGCGACGTCGAAAAGGTGTGCATCCGCGGCCCTCGAACATACACGCGCATACATGTACATACATACGTACGTGCATACATATGGTACATGCATACACACGTAAATTCGCGTTACACACACGGACAGAGAACGGTGTAGGCACACACCGTTCCGGCCCACTAACCTAATTTTCCTCGATGCTCTGAGCGGACTGCAGTCGCTGCATCCCCGCCCACTGACCCGCGTTCACTCTGTCCGTCCCCCCTCTCCCTACCCCGCGTTTTCCAGCTTCATTCACCCGGGATCCGTCGCGATTTCCGCAACCGTGGCGATTTGGCAACGGAACGCCCGGTTTCGGGACGAAGCGGGTCATTGCGAGCCGAGCGAACCGTTGCGGGGTATTTCTGATTTCGGCGGGGTACGCGGTCTATGGGGTGTCGGTTTTCGCCGGACGGGGTGCAAGAATGTACCTCACGGTAGGAGATTCCTCTAAACCGTCGGACCAGAGTCTATGCTGCTTGCAATTCTCTGCGAATCTTTCTGCAAAATGTTAGGTCCATGTAAAACTCATGCATGCAGAGAGAGAGACCTCGAGACATTTGATGAGAAACCATGTAGAGTTTGTGATTTCCCTCAACCTGTGAAACGTTGGGAGACAATTACAGAAAAGCATGTCAAATTTTAACGCCCCGTGAGCAACATGGGTGGTTTATGCCCGGAAGGATATTTCACTCTGAATTTCTGCGAAGGGGAGGTAGGGTTCCATTAATTCTTTAAACATTTGTCATTCTAACGACGCCCCGGGGATACCCTGTACATTAAAATAGGGACATCACTACGTATTCCAGAATTGTTTTAGATTTTTTGGTAGCATTAATTTTGAGGTGTAAATTTTAAGGTATTTGTGAGTTCCTTGAGGGTGTAACGACTGTCGCCCGAATTCTTCTTTGAATAAGATCGCACATTAACATTTTTCTGAACTTCTAAAAATTAACCGGGCCTCGGGGCTCGTTTCTATAGAATGTCTTTTCAAACTGGAAACAGAAGATACTTTCCACTATACCGTCCTGACTCTGCAGAATGAAATTTATGAGGTTCAATAATTTTTAGAACGTTCAGAAAAATGTTATTGAACCTCATAAATTTCATTCTGCACGGTCGGGACGGTATAGTGGAAAATAACTTTTGTTTCCAGGCAGAAGAGACACCCTATAGAAATCCCCGAGGCCCGGTCGATGCCGCGAGAATAGAAAATGACTATGTTCTCAGGTTCTGCTAAACAGCAAGTCGTACTTGTTGCGGTCTACCGTGTCGAACGAACTCGGGTGCTTCGTTTTCGTCGTTCGGATCGTGTTTGTTGCATGTTTGTTTATATTCCGCGTACCTTTCGTCTCTCTTCATTCATGTGAGCTTGTTTTTTACGTAGAAGTATTCGGTGTTAGCTTTAGGGGATGTCTGGGGTTTCGAAATTGTTGTAACGAATCTTACGAACCTCTGAATATTCGGTATATATTTATTATGAACATTAACTTATCATGAGTTTCTGAAGCAGATTGTGCACTCTCCCAAACTTTTGTCCCGTTTCAACAGTAGAAGATTTGTTAAACTCAATTTTCATTTTTGTATAATATTGGCTAGCTTCTCGCCGAGTTGATGAGAACGGAAAAGTTGGAGGACGGACACTCTATATAGTAAATAAACAATTCGCCTCCTTTGTTCAGTATTCCGAAGGAATAGCTGTGGGGTTGATACTGTGCAAACACAGATTTGCATAAGCCTCCTTAGCTGAACCATTTGCGGGTGCGAGGCAAAACAACGTTGATCTGTTCTTGCAAAGAATTTCAATTTACACCTTAATCGAGACACCTGAAACGCGGAATCCAGCTTTCAGGAATAAGCCCGCCAACTGTTCTTTGAAATGCGTTCGAGAATACCGAAATTTACATTTTCACTTTTTTACTAGGTAGTATTCTTGAGGCAAGAAAATGAACGTTTTCTATGGAACATTATCTCGGGAGGTTAGAAAAAGTTAAGTAACCGCGAAGAAAAACTACTTCTCATATAATATTTGTCACACTTTTTAGAGAATGTATTTTAGAACACAAACAGTGAAGAATTATATATTTAACAATACCTAGAGACTGAAAATGGATGAACTTTAAGTTGGCTAAGTTGGATTCCTTCTATTTTTAAGGAATGTCACAACGAAAGTCACCTTTATTTAATAACATCACAATTGAATCGGAGATTTTGATGAGTTTACAGACAAAAGATCTTCTTCTTTGATTTATTTAAAAATAATTCTATTTTACTTAGACTTCTCCCCAGCAACAGGAGTTTTCATAAACAGTCACAGTGTAATAATAGCCCCCATATTATGCACGGTATGCATCGGTGATCCAGAAGGGGTCACTCTGCACCCTCTCGAATAGAAAACAATCGCCTTACACCGTTCCGTGTTACAGCCGCAAACACAAGCCCCCTAATTCTTCGCCAATTCCAAATGGGGGTAATCCCAATCGTAGAATCGATCGATCAGGATCCCCCGATATTCAGCATTCGAGAGTCGATCGGATTAAACTGAACCACACCGGACGGTGTGCGAGACGGTTCAACACGTTCGCACGCACAGAGTGAGAGAGGGAGGTAGACGGGGGAAGGGGAGGGAGAGTTCAGTGGAACCCTCGAATATTCCGCAGGTTCGGTAAACAGGTTCGGGTTAACGGGTTGCATTAATTAGCGGGACCCGAATCGAATAAATCGTCGGCCGGTTTAATCGACGTTAGGAGACGGGACTCGACCGACTGGGAGAGTCGGCTCGATCGATTTCCATCTCGAGAGCTTATCGAAAGGAGGGTGCGGAATGGGGTGCTTCATCCCCCTGCATCCTACCCCCCTTTTCCTTCACCATCCGGTGAAGTGTCAGCACGAGTGCGGTGTCGTAGGTACGGGAAACCGATGCAGCCAATGATCCTGAACGAGACCACTTAGGCCGACGGGTCACCCTCGAAACCCGACGGGGCTGCAACCCCTGCGCTAACGCGTGTTTCGTCGATTAATATTAAACGGGCCAACCCCCCGCCCCTCGGACCATGTCGACTCGATTCCGACTCGTTTCGGTGCACTGGAACGTCGACCCGCTTGCAATTGGTGCCCCACCCCCCGGCCACGTTTCAGGGGGGATACACACTGCAACGACAGAAAAAAAGACGAATTTTTTAAGCACAGCACGTGTAGAACTTTTCCCTAATATGGCTCTTTGAAATTCGCACGAGCAACAAAACTCTAAAACTTTTTGTTCCTAACGATTTTTTATATGAAACTTTCAGTAACATATCCGCGATTGTTTGCTGATTAAAATGATACCAAAGATGGCACCATTTGGACCCTATTTACGCGTTCGATCCACGATTTAGTGGAACGGTGATTTCGTTACAGGGTTAGATGAAATATTGATTAACTCTTACAACGAAACACGCGAGTGTTCGGATAGTAGTTCAGATAACATCGGTTCGGATAATCGAGGCCCCACTGGATCGTTAATTGACGAAGCAAATGTGGTTCGAATTGTACCCTGTTTGATCACGTTGCAATCAGAAAAATGTCGGAAATGTGTTGGCAGATGTTCCATAACGAAATAATCGCAGACGAAAAAAGCTTCGTGAAATGCAAAGCTTAACTTCACTGACTTGGCTGAAAAGGTTAGATTGAATCTTTGAACAAGAACTACACGCATGTAGGGTTGCTAAAAGAAAGTTCAGAGGTCGTTAGGGAACATCTATAACTTCGTTCTTTATGAAGTACACTGCTCAACACATTTCGTGCAAAGTCCCTCGTTCGTTTCTCCGCGTGAGACCGGCCGTTTCTTCTCGCCAGCATCGGTCGCGGGACACGACGTAGAATCGGAGCTTGTTTCTCCATCGATTTTCCCGAACGGAGTCCACTTAACGACCTACTCGGACTCGGAGATTAGGTGAAAGGTTAACCCGTGTTTGCCGATGCCATTGAAATCATAGTCGCCGCGGACTGCATAGCGGTCGACCAGTGGCGCGGAAATGACAAAGGCGGCTCGGAAGACGTCCTGCGGACGGTGGCACTCACGTCGACGTCCTTTTGCTCGTTAACTTAATTTCCGGTAATTAGAGGACCAGCTCGGAGGCTGCAACTTTTATCGCGACCCAATTTCCACCGTTTCACAACCCCCATCACGTTCCATAAATCCTTCGGTGCGTGTCTGTTGTAACAAAGAAACTCCACCTGATTACTCAGACTTCAAAATTCTCTCGAGAACACAACCGTGTACCATAGAAGCACCATAGAACTTACAGGGTAATTTATTTAATTTTTTCTTGATCTCCACGCGTCCCTCATTTTTTTCCAATTTAATTTCGCCCTTGGCGCGATCGAAAATCACTCGACGTAATTTTCACCGTCTTACAACCCCCGTCGCATTTCTGTTTCCCATCCTCGTACCTGCTTTCCTTTGAGTTGGAAAAACCGAATTCCCATGTCGAATACTCTCCGCGCTATCGGCATAATTCAATTTCCGCGAGCGGATCTGCCTCGTGGAAACATTTGTATTATACGTGCCCCCCCGTATGGAAATCGCCGAATGACGTTACTCGACGTTACCACTTACGAAACTTAATGTAATCCGATGTTTGATTGCATCGAGGGCTCGTTTGAAGGACCGAGTACGCGGACCGCGATGATTAAAAGATGAGACCCGTTCGAATGCAATCAATAAAAGCACACTTTCAATTAAATTGGCCCCGTTAGAGCAGACGGTTTCAGACAAAGTTGATGATCGAAAAAGGAACTGTTCAATAGATCGTTCTCAAACTTTGCCTGTTGATTCGCCTACGTTTTGAGAATTTACAGTGATTTTTGTAAATGATATTATTGCGTTCGAAAGTATAGCGAAGGGAAGAGGAAATCGAGAAATAGTTCTATCTCGATTTTAAGTGAAAAATTTTCAAAAATCCTAATTCTCTACGACTGTGGCTAGTGTTTCGACCAGAATAATTAAGAATTGAAAATTGTGAGCTGGCAAGATGTCAAACAAATTCGATTTCAGCAATGAAAGTTCTGAAGGAAAGCGAAATTACCGACACAGAAACAGCATGGTAGACCGTTGTTAGAAATGAAGTAGTTGGCGCAACTTCGAAAACACCCAAGAAATAAAGAACAGTTCTGTTGACTGTGCAATTTGAATGTGGAGAATGCTATGCTGAAGGGACGTTTCCGTCTGCCTGACAGATTCGAATCGGATCGGATAATTAGTTCGCGAGCTATCGAGTCTGCCAGTCGAGGGAATTAAAATCCGCTTTAAATTGAGTTGGCCCCGTTCAACAAGCGACGTCAGTCGAAGTGATGGTGAATTTGATTACACACTGACTGGGAAAATTTCCAGAATCTTTTACACACGATCTTCCGGCAATATCGTCGGTAAACCGATCAGCCTCGTCTTCCGGGCTTCTCGAGCTAATTCAGCTGCGTCGTTTAATTTTTTCTTCTCGGGGGTACGAAAAAATTGTCGCTCGGTTTCGCGGCGAGAAAACTCGATTGTTTCTGAGAGAGGTTTTATCGCGTCCCGAGGGTCGCCCGAAAATTTCTTGTCCTCGGAGGGATCTCCCCCCCCCCCCCCTTTCTCTCCCCGAGGAGGAATACCTGAAATATTTCGCGGTTTCTCAGAGTCGGAGGAGGGATCAACGCATCCGAGTCCCCGTGTGTTTCCCCGGGAAACTGCACCCTGTGATCCTCCTGAGGAGGAGACTTTCGAGACTGTCTGAGATCCGGAGGGGGAGGGGGTCCTTTCATGGCTTCCAGACCTCACCCTCGGAAAGGTATGCATTACCGTCGAGCACACCTCGTGGAGTAGCTCGCTGCTGGTGTCGTAAGGGTTGCAGGAGGCGACCGCAAACAACCGCAATCACGACAAAAGAGTTTGTCGTAGATGCTGTTAAAAAACACTCGCCTCCTTCGAGCTGCCGCGCCGCCCGTTCCTTGTTTCCTTAAACCCTTCAATCGCGACCTCCCCACGTCTTCTCTGACACTCGTGGAATAGGCGTGGAATAGGAAGATTACGAACGTGATCAAGTCTTCTTCAAGGTTGTCCTTCAGCATCGGCCAGAGCAAAATTGAACCGATGAAACCACGTTTCCACAACATAATTATACATTTTCGTATTAAAGCGGAATCGCAAAATACTTAAGGGGCATTTTACATTCATTTGAACTGAAGAAACTATTTAATTTATCAGTTACAATATTTCATTCCTGACTCAATTTTAAAACAGTCCAACATACTAACCGAGAAATATATATTTGATATTTTATTTAAGAACATTGGACTACCCTGATTTGACATATTTGGCGTATTGCAACATTCTTGAGATTTCTATCTCTATTTGAGAATTTGTTTTAAAAAATTTCATTGGTTCCATTTTGATCCACCATGAAAATTCGTCGGTTATATAAAGGGTGTCTCATTTACATTGTTTCAAGGGGGGCACAATTCTATGTTAATGACTGTTTTATAGACGGAGTTGTAGAGGGCATATGAAGGTCACTTTCAATTTTTTTAGTGACATCGTGTAGTTCTTAACAGACCAGTGGATACAATTCACTCTTCCACATAAAAAATCATCAATTTGGGCGATATTACAATAATGGAAAAAGTATCGAAGGCTTGGTATTTTTCTCGAGCGAGAGTCGCGAGTATCTTGCGTCTCCATTTCGCGGTTCGGGGCGGCGGAGGGTGCGGGGGTGGTAGGGGGTGTTCAGGAGGGTGAAAGACAACGAGTGGCGTTAGTTTACATTCCGCCGTTCCGAGACTGTTCCCAGACGAGTGCGCGGAAGCCGAACAAAGGGTCGGCGAGGCGCGCGGAAACGGAAAAACCATGGCGGAGGAACGAGACGACCATAGACACCTAACCCAGGCCATGGTTCCGCGGCTACAGTAGTCGCGTGGCGCTGGTACAGCGATTCCCGTGGCGTGTTAATGTAATTAACGCGTTCGTTGAGAGGCAACGACGCGACTCGCCGAGAAAAGGAAAACATAGTAATTGAACGCCCGGAGGGTGCAAATTAAAACTGTAATTTTCTGTTCTTAATGAGAACGATCCGGATCGATCAAAGCGAAAACTATGTCGTGATTTGAAAAATCGACTCTGTTTGTACAATCATTTAATCACAGACTCTTGGAAAAGCGAATATTATCACAAGGAGTGGTCAAAAGACATATTTTATGCACAAAAATGAGTTTCTAAAAAAATGCGAAACAATTTTTTTTGGATAGTAAATATTTAAATATGAGAATATTCATCCCTTCCTGCCTATGGTTGTCACTTCTGTTTATATTTACGTTTATTAAAGCGCACTAAACAAGTAAAAGTGTGTATTTCACCGTAACTTCACCCTTCGAATTAATTCCAGTGCACTGCTTATAAATAATAATAACCCTTCTTCATTGCATAATCGCTATTAAAACAAAAAAGAAATGCCGACCGATTAATCTTTATGAATGCAATAAAACGGCGGTGTTAACGAAGGTAATTTATCGCGCTCTAATAGCGCGGCTTTTAAATCTACTTTAATTTGCTCGGAACTCGCGACTCTAATTTGGAACGGAATTAATGAAGAACCGATATCTATGAAATGACCGCGATGTTCATAAATCACTGATACTAAATTATTGTACAGATACCAGTTATAAATGACGACCGGATATCACTGTTTAAAAATTGAGCTCTCGGTAGCATTGCTATGCCAATATTTAATTCGCTATGCTATAACTGGCGTATCAATGGCCCACGGCTAACTATATCGGACTAAATCCAATCGAATCTACCGTAGAATTTCCATCGCGGAACGAACTCCCGATAAGCAACCGATGCAAATAACGAGCCGAAGATGCTCGATCGAACGGGGAATCTTGAAATCCTGCCAGCAATTTTAATAATTCAACGCAGTCGCCGGTGGAAATACCGTGGACGGTGTCCAATAATCGGGCTTAATCGATGCACCATGTAGTACGGTGATTCGATTCGGGCCTGGTCCGGTCCGAATATTAATTAAGCCCCGCAGTTTATGAACCTTGGTGGAGGCCGCGGGCTGGACTCCAAACAAACGAAAATTCCCGACGATTCGACGAAACGATGCAATCGACAGCGAAAAACTGCAACTTAACCGTGTCCGTCTTTATTTAATATTAAATCCAATTTCTCCGGAAACAATTTCCGGCGGCGAACACGATCTGCGATATCAGCTAATTCTTTAAAGTCGAATTTTTCGTTGCATAAAACTTGCATTAAATTATAATCCTTTGCGGACGAGGAGTTTTTTAAATATCCATTTAAATGTCAACGTACCGGGCAAAATAACAATTACACTGACCTATTAAATAATTAAACTAATTGTTTGCAGCTTGGAGAGCTGAATACACCCGGTGTCGCCAATACGACGACGCTCGTCCTTAAAAGCAAACAAAATGGAAATCAAACTACTATGGGAAATATAGATCGTTTTAATATTTGAAACAAAATTGATTTTACATTCCTCAGTCTGTTTGATTTTCTGTCATCTTCCATTGGGCTTATTAACTTATGACACTTAATCGTATACACGAACATCAAATTGACAAACGCAATGAGAAAATTCATCGGAGAGCACGATAATATTATTCGCCAAATACAATAACGGTAATAATATTTGCAATATTTATTAGATAAATCGTTTCGCGTTGATTACTCGATCTTCCAAATTGGAGTCTCTTGAAAACACAACCATGTATGCTCGAACTTCACAATATATTTCATTTCATTTTTCCCCCCAATCTTCACACGTTCATTGTTCTAACTTAGATCGTCTCCAAGATACTTAGATTTCAATATTTCATTTTCGAGGACAGAATTTTCGAGGCTACTTCCATAAACTTGACTGATCGTTCCATCATAATATTTTTCTACTGTTGCATTAACTCAGCACCAAGACTGAAATCACGTTGCCAGAATGAACACACAAGGCTCAGGCAATCATGCGTACTGCCAAGCACATTCTGCAGCGTTCAGCAATCAGAGCACCGGTACAAGAACATCGACACTACAGTCCGGCGAATAATCATTCCATCGAGCATCGAGTTTCATCGAGCGTCGAAATTACCCGATGATTTCCAAAAATATCCAACCAGCTGGCGCGGGCGTTTCTCTTAACTCGGGTCAGGCTCGTTCCAACAATTTCCAAATAACATCCCCTTAACCGCGCTGGGCCGTAGAGCAGCGCGATGGTTTCCAACGCGGGGAGCAAGTAAATACCGCGTAACAGTCTCCAAAGGGAAGGAAATTCTCGCGATGCAAGGTACTCCGTCTGAAAACACGTCCGTCCGGATGGAAACCGCGGCTTCTCGAGGAGCCACCCTCTCCTGCCCGCTCTCCGCATAGGGAAGAAAGGGTGGGAATCATTATAGCCGCGTAGCATTCGCGGTGGACTCTCTCTCTTTCTTCCTCTCCCTCGTCTAGCTCCCGGTGTGTCCCCGGCGTTCCAGAAACGCGTGCTTTCCATTCTTCGGCTCGATAGCGTAGCCAGTAGCTGGCGTGCAACGCGTCGACCTGTTGTCGAAGGCCAAGCACAAAGCTCTCCCGGCCTGCCGGCGTTTCCGGGTCAGAGTTCAACGTACGTAAGCTCCCGCGAGCTTGCGCCTGCTCCGGGGAGCTGTTACTCGCTCGTCGCGTAGCTCTATGAATCGGCAATCCGCCTGGACTAAAGTCATTAGGACCGCCGTCGTAAAATCTCCGAATTTTCGGCCGAAGCTACGACAGAAGCTCTGCGGAACTCGGGGGCAAATTAATTTTATAAGGTTCATCAACCTCGGCACGTAATTGCAAGACCCTAGCCGGAAGTCGGACACTGGCGGTACGACACTGTCTGAAATGTCACTTATACCATGCACAGACGTTACCTCTTGATGTCTTGCCGCGTGCATCGAACGCAACGAAGGAGAGCGAATGCACATCGCGTCGACGCGTGACACTTAACGGTGAAAATAAGCAAAACTTTTTTTATTCCTAATGATACTTTTACGGGAAAAAATATATATATAGAGAAAGTTGAAGTCGTAAGTTCTGCGGTTACGCGTGCTGTTTGAATTCGCATCGCCTGACGCGTCTGACTATGGCCGACCAATTCTACTTGCCGCGAACGCTGGGCCAAGCGATTTCGAGTTAAATAGTGCGTAGACTGCTGAATTCATGCGTTTATGGTAAAAATGAGTGGAAAATAGAACTGCCAAGGCATTGGAAGAGTTTCAAAAATTGTTGTCTTCTTTCGACTCGCTACAATTATTCGAAGAAGAAATACATTTCAATTACATTTCTTATGGTTCACTGAGAGAATTTTTATTTTGAGATAAAGATCTGCAATCTTGTAATACGTGACGATTGTGGATTTTATACATTTATAACACAGAAATCTTCCACAGAATGAAGAACATTTAAAAAATTTGAAACTCCTTTGAAATTTTATATAACGTTTTTGTATGTGTAACTCTCGTGCTTTGTAAGCAAACAATTTTTATTTCGCATACAAAATCCGCAGTCCAGTGACAATAATAATACTGAAATAATAATTTCACGACCAAAACACTACAGAATCTCGACAATTACAAAATAAAGAATCTGAAGTTCGCGTGAAGTTTTGGGTATTACTGGGTAGCGCGTCAATTAAAAAATTGCGGTAAAATTCCGTCCAGTCAGATCGAGGAATCGCGACACGGTGCATCGTGCTCGCGGATCTCGAAATAGATCAAAGCAAAGGGGAGGAAAAAAGGGGGACGAGGAGGAAAACGCGTTCCGATCTAGCGCGGTCTCGACGCGTGTCGCGTCGCCGCGAATAATGGACGTGACTCTCCGCGCTTCCTTCTCTTTTCCTCCCGCACACCCCGGCCACGCTTTTCCTTTGTTCGAAGCCGTGATTCCCTGAACCGAACTCGCCCCGGGGAAAATGGAGTGCGCTTTAGCTCGAGGGAAAAAGTGTTTTCGCCTCTTGAACGCACCGGGGACCGAGCCGCGTTCCGGGCGGCGATAGTGGCTTTCCGACGATTCCGCTGGTCCAGCACGCTAGTTTCGCGTTTACGAGAGTCGCGGCAGCGTTGGATTCGCGCCCGGGATGATCCTACGGGGAAAGGATGTCGATGGAAATCGCCGGATTTCAGTCTGTTGCTCGCGAAGCGTGTTTTTTTAGCGGTCGTGTGTTCTTCTCGCGAGGTTACGAGGGCGTTCCCGTTTTGCAGACCAGAAAATCGATCTCCGTTTTGCATCGTCTTGTTGGTACTGTCGTCCTGAGAGTGCACAGAAAAATTCTTCATCGTAATTGTTACAACGATCCTCGTAAACTTGGCAGAGTGAAGGGGTACACTTGAATAATTTTGTTTCAACAGTCTCGGTGAAGCTACGTGACCCGCGATCCCAACCGTTTTCGGTGAAAATGATAGTAAAAATTCTGTCTAACACTTCGGACATACATATGCAAAATTTTATGTACGAGGGATTCAAAAATTCACAAATGGGACATTTTTCTAAATGTTATTTTCACAAAAATGTTGTACGAATTTGTAAAGAAAACACCGAATGTTTTCGACTTTATATTGGACATTAAACAACGCACCGTTCAACACCTGCACACGATTTCTTTGAGTACGTTGTTCGAAGCAAAACGTATTTATCCATTTTTTCATTTATTCACTAAATATTTCATTTACGTGCACGGCGATCATCGCGATGGAAGATATTTTCGACACGCGAGTAATTATTACAAGAAACGGTTTATTCGACTGAACACTCGAGAGCCTCGTCGCCGAGGGAACAACAATAACTGACACGTTCCATATTTATCGGATGTTTTTATTTCGATTCTCAAGTGACGGGCATATATCCCCGTATTTCAATTTTGATTTTGGCCAAGAGCGCTCGACTTTTGTGTTCACTTCGAATCGAACTTCCACTCCGGTTCGATCGAACGAAAAACTCGGATTCAACTGTAGCCACGTCGGTCCTCTCTCTCTCTCTCTATCTCTCGTTCTCTCTTTGGCGTGGCCGCGGCCATGTTTTGAGAGCCACCGTGTCCACAAACGGAGAGAAAAAGCTATTTTCCTCCGATTCGGTGTGTGTCTCCTTTGCCGGAGGTTTTTGCCTCCTTTCAATGGGACTCGATGAGTCGGCCGTACGTAACTCGCCGATGAATAGAAACTTCTGCGACGCGACCTGTCGACGTGAATGTAGATCATGCGAGGCGAGCCTCTCTCATCCCGACCCGATCATGGCTGCCCTTTGAGGCAGCACCGACGCTTCTTATGATCATACTTCTCGAAATCGGGCGTGCTCGCTACCGAAAGTTTTGTCACAGTTCACTCAGATATTAAACACTCGATAACTAGACTGCTCATTTTTATGGACAATAAAAATTGTCTATACTGCTCGCAAGGTATCGGAGCTACACGGTCATTGATTTCTTCTCTTAACAATTTCATTGAGTTCAACACAAATTTTCTGAACTCATTTCTATCACTACTACGTCTGCGTGAATTTATGTTCTCGGTAGCTTGTTCAGAGTGGGGGGACAGGGACATGTACGAAAATTGAAAACTAGTTTTCTTCGATTGAACGTGATCGGAAAGGTTGGTGAATTTGTTGCTCCCTGTTCCGCGCTTGCAAGAAAATCGGCAATTTCCTTATTATCAACAAGAGACTAGAATTCTCTTGCTGAAGAGAAGATAATTCTTACTTCTTTTATCTTTATAAATGTGCGAATAAAATATTTTGAAAATTGAGATGGAGGTTCCTTGGGACAGAAATTTTATTCTGCATGTTTTATGTCATATCCGATGAACAGCAGACCTCCTTCTGCGATTGATCAGTTCTTCTAAAATCCTGTTGCTTTTCGTGTTTGTTCATTTTATTTGTAATTTGTCTGATTTTTTCGGAGCGTTTCGCGCCGATTAATCGAACGTATAATTTCAGCTGCGAATTCCGGCGGGCGGCAAGCAATCTGGAATTTCATCGGAACAATCGGACAGTGAAATCGGTTTTTAATGGGTCCGCGGTTTCGTTCGCGCGAATCGAACCGGCGGCGAATCAATTGATTTGGCAGCACGCCTGCCGGACGACGATAACGACACTCCCGGTTATGGCCCGGTGTCTTTGATGTAAAGTGGCCAGCCGGATGAATGAAGCTAATCTTGTTGCGAGATTGAGTTATGCCGTTCCTTCAGTCGCGAATGGCGCCTTTGATCACCGAATGATAAGTCGGCTGGTATCGACCGCCCGTAAATTCCGCTTTTACGAGACGGCCGGCGACGAATCGCAGCGTCTGCTCCGCGAATTTTTCACTGGAACCCGACCGATATTAAATCCATTCGGGCGACCGGTAGCTTTATTGGCTCGCCCGGTTTCGATCAGCTACAATCTACGGCGAAACACGCGAGTTTCTCGTTCCGCGAACGATTAGGTCGTTTAATCGCCTTTCAAACATGACATCGTGTCGGAAACGTTCTATTGCGAGCCGCGCCCGTTGTGTTTTCCCGTTGTGTTTTCCCGTTGTATTTTGGATCGAACGTTCAACTCCATGGCAACAATTCGAGACAAAATTTTTCGACGCTCTTCCATCTAACAAATTCTTAGTTCGTGCTGTTTGTAATCTCCTGATCAAGTTCGATTAAACCGTGCCCGCATATTTACTTCATATTTGTTAGCCTCGACGGTTCGTGCTTCAGTCTGCACGTGCAAACACGCGAGAGCTCTTGAACGTTATTTGAAAATAAAAACGAACGTGTTAGAACATTGCAGTCGGTTATCGGCGTATATTTAACTCCGTGGAATAATTTAAGAAAATATTGTTGAACGCTCATCCACTTAATGAGGCGTTTCAGTTTCTCGCGCAGTTCGTGCACCGTGCAATTTCCGATAAAGTTTGATTAAAGTGTTTTCACACATTTGCCAGAAATTCGTTGGCCTCGAGAGCTCTCGCACTTATGCCACAGAGACACGCGAGAGGTCACGAATTTTACTTCACAGAAGAACCGTACGGTGATTTTTTCGATTTTCTCGAACTATTTCCCGGGTTCCCCTCGAGCATCGTTTCAGCGGATTTTTAATCCCGTCCGCTAATCGCTGAAGCGGGTTTTCACTGGCGCGCGGATGCATTCGACCAATTTACGGGTAACTTCTCTTTAGAAATAAATGTAAGAAGGTCGGATCTTTGTGCAGAGAAGCCCGAGCGAGATTCAAAGTCGAGGATCGGCGAGGGTTTGTTCCTTTCAGGAAGGAAGTTTTCGTCCCTCTCCTCCCGGCCTTAGAATACCGGGAGCCATACTCGAAGAAGCGAAGATATCATGCTGAATATTTAGTAAATATGAATGCCGGCTCGTACCGAAACAGCATTTTTCGAGGGATCAATATTGAAAGCTTTTCGGCGCAAATGTGAGTCGAACAGTGACTTTCCTTCGAGCGGAGGGGCGGAGGGTGGGTTCACAGGATTATTCCCTCTTGTAGAACTCCTTTTTCCTCTGTCAAATTATTAACGGCAGATCAGCGCCGGGTGGCCGAAGAGAAAGAGAGAGTAGTGAAAGAAATCGCGAGGCAAGAGGTTAAAGAAATTCCAGGAACATGCATATCTCAAGGAAAACCTCTGGCCTTAGCCACGTAAATCGAACCAGTCGCACGGGAAACCACGTTCCCACGATGTAAATCACCCCGGACCGCCGTTTCCTTTCTCGGAAGTCCTTCACGAGGAATGAACCGGACGCCCCCGCGTTGCATATCGAATAGGTTTGCACGGGGGTGGCGCGGCGCCGTTCGAATTTTATGCGAATTCATGCCCCGTTCCTTTCTCGTTTCGCTAACCCCTTCGTGTAATCCGTTGACTGCGGAAGTTCCGCGACTGGAACCTTACAGGATTCCGTTTCCTTTGCGGGCATAATTACAAAATAGTTAACAAAAGGGTGTTCCCTGTGTGGAGAAACTATTTTTCCAAATATACGTTCTAGCTAGGAAAAAACCGTACAGGACCATTTGGTGCAAACTCTTTTTCACTGCCCCTTATCTCGGGAAATAATTTTTGCAAATCCTCGTTTTCGCAGTTGGAATCAAATACGAGTCCATATCCTTTCCCAGGAGAAATTGTACAATACTATGCGTACCATTTTTTAGTTTTTGTACTGTTATTGGTACCACAATTTGTAGTAAAATCGTTAGTGCAGGGGTAGAAACCGCTTTTTACAACCCCTTATGCGGGGAACGAATTTTTGCAAGTCTACGTTTTCGCAATCGCGAGACACGATTCCATTTCCTTTCTGGGGAAAATTCCACAGTGCTATTGTTTTTAATTTTTGTGCCGTTACCTGTGCCATAATTTGTATTAAAATAGTTAACAGAGAAACCGATCTTCACAACCCCCGATGTGAGGAAAGAATTGTTGCAAGTTAATTGCTCGATGGAAAATAAAAAAGAGTTCGAAGAGTTGTAATTCGTAGAAAACGTAAAAATTGTAGTCCAGCAACCAATTGCTTGGTTAGTATATTTTTACAAGTTAGTTCAAACGTCAGAAAAATTGGTTCTTCTCTAGAACTTAAGTTTACAAATGAGCGATCGTCGAATCGTCGATCAACTTCCCCAACTTCCTTACTTTATCGAACACTATGGAGCCCCGTCTGCTGCAGTCCCGCAAGATCCGCAATCTGCTAATGAGAAAGTCGTGAATCCTTGACTCGTACTACTGAAAGGTAGCCTGAAGGAACAGAAATTCGTTGAGCTTTCCTGTTAGGCTGTTTGCTCTATCCTCTTGCCGCTTCACTTCCTCCAAATGAGAATTTTGCACTTGAATCTGAAACCATCGAAAAGTTTCGACTAACAATTGTGCTGCAGGGTAAGAAGAAATCTTTGGAACGTTGTAAAATAAATTATATGACTTTCCGCGTGTGGGCGTCATTTACTGAACTTATTCTAAATCATTTCTTTAGTGACTAACAGCTTACAATTACAAATTATTTATAATTTCTTCGTGTGTAAGTTTTAGGAAGAGTTGTCAATAGACTGCAGATATTTGTTTTCCTCTTTGCTTTCGATCTCTTGTTTTCACAATTTATTTTTTAAAAATTGAATTAGGCGAATAGTTTCTTTCACTGCTTAGAAAATCCATTAATGTGAAGTTAAACTAACAATGTTATTAATTTTTGCCAATATTTGAATTTGAATTTGCAATTAATGCATCGAGATACACAATCTGGTTATCAGTAAAAATGATAAACAATTGAACTTGCAATTTTGTGTTCACGCTGTTACGATATGGTCTATAATAATTGAAGGATTTGCATTTGAGTAGATCCATGTCATCGCAACCATTTTGAAGAGCCCGTTCATCGCCTATAAAAATCGCTTTAGACAGCTTTTTTACTGAGTTCACACTCGATAATTGGATAGGAAGCGTTTTAATAGCGATTATAGTTTCGCTTTTTTCCCCTAGCTCTGTTATCCGGCAGACAGTTTATAAGGGTTTTAACGTTACTTCCGACGTTAATGCAATTTGCCCGGGCTATCCATTAGCGGACTCAAAATTTCAACCCTTTTGTGCCGGCTGCCGCACGTCCTCGTCAAGATGCAATCTCGATGCGGTTTAATCTCGTTTATGCATTAGGCGGAACAGTCTGCACCATGTGGAAGGTGCTCTCCTCGCATTTTTGCTCTTTGTCCGCTCCCCCCCCCCCTCTATGTGTGTGTGTGTGTCTGTCTTCTTCCACGATACCACGAGAGAATACTCCGCGTCCGTTCAGGAACTACAACAATCCGCCATTACGAACTTCTATATCTTTCGATTCTAATCTATGAACCGCTTTGTGGACTGTTTAACTTTTCGACACGAGTCTCGTGCTGCTAACTTAAACACGATAACGCGATGCACGTGGCGATGCAATCGAGATATTTCATTTCGAACTCGATTGCACCCTTTATGCGAATTCACGTGCATGCTGGCTATAGAAAAGTCTTTCCTACTTGAAAAAATATTCACGAGGACGTGTAATAGTAGTACAATACATCTGGTTTCATTCTGTGACTGCAGATAACCTTTTCGACGATCGTTTTTATATGGCAGACTTGAAAAATATCCACGAGGACGTATAATAATTGCACAATTTATTTTGTGACTTCTGATAATGTTTTCTTTTTGACAAATATGTCGAATATCGTGCTATTATTAATTTAGCTCAAGTTTCGTGCTTCGTGTACCTTTCCTCTTGGCTATATTATTAACTTTTTGGCGTTTCTTAATAAAAAAAATACGATTATTTTAATATATGCGTTGCAGACAGTTATGGTGATATTTCATACTTTTTACTTTAAGAATTATTGAGTTTCCTCGTTCCAGCACGTGTTGTTCTAAAAATTTAAATAAAATTTCAGCAAATTCAATTTTGTAATATATTAATCACATTGTAGTGTTCGGTATTAAAATTCCGTCTAAATAAAATGTTGCACCGAAGGGAGCCATTAAAAAGCAACATTATCGATCTGGCGACGTTGCACCGACTCTCAGTAAGCAGTTAGTGCATCGACCGCGCGTTTATGTTCGTTACGGCGTTTTACTGTCCGGCGTATGTACCGCACGCGACCGGATCGACTCTAAATCGGCGCGACACTCGCATAAAACGAGAACGCGACGCGCTCTCGGAATCGCATCTGCATACTTCGTCTACGCGGAGGTCGGACGACTTTTCGCATCGCGCGCGTTGCGTAACCATCTATCCGCATCGGTCTCGCGGATATCCAGTTGATAAAACGCAGTCGAGATGCCGCTGGATATTACGTTGCAAGGGCCGATGAGTCTCGAGGAGGCCTGCGAGGGTTTCGAAATTGCGTGCCGCGGACCGGTTTCCAGGGATGCAGCACGGCCGTCGCATAAATTGCATCTCGTTCCCGGTCCCACGAACCAGCCCGACTCACGTGCCTGCCGCGATCGATCCCCGGCCACGATATCCGCCGCGATATTCGTCGATTGTCGATCATTTGTCACGCGCAGCGTCCCCGAATTTTTCGGTCGACCGTCCACCCCGGAATTCGTCGATATATTTCTATTCGTTTCTATTTCACACCGTTCCTCCTGCGAATGGATCCGGAAAAAATATGATCGCATTATTTTTTTATTTTTTCTTCCTGCCTTTTAACGGTGGCATCATTAGCTGTCGATTCAAATGAGACCTTAATTCGGTAACGTAAAGAGTAGCATAAAACCTTCGTCTATATTTTCAGCGCATTTCATCCTGTAAAGAAAAACGTGTTTTGAAATTTTGTTTTAATGAACATTTTTAATGATGTCGTTTGCTACATGTGGATACATAATCGTGCTTACACTGGAATTAAATTTACGAGTATCATGGTTCCTCGCCTTGCAAGAATTTGTAAATACAAGACCATAATATTCTATTTAATACGTGAGAAATATTTTTCGAATTGAGACGAAATATAATTATTACCTCGACATTAAACTGCGGATTTGATGCATTTATGAAAACAGTGAGACGGAAAAATGTGAATAAATAAACCGACTAAATGAATTTATGAATGTCGTCCGCTTATGAATATAATAATTGCATGTATTATAAAGTTCAAAATAAATGAAACAGAGCAGAATAAAGTAAAATATATTTACCCCGACAACAGTGGCATATTATGATGGAAGTGTCCATTAATTAATTTAAACCGTACATCATCAATCTTTTAAATGTTATTTACGCAACTTTTTCTATAGACCCCAGCTGTCTTTGTCGACGGGGTGTCGGGGTAGAATGAATTTCCTGGTTGCCAGGAAATGAATTTAACGTCGCGTCGTATCGCGGGGTTCGCAAAAAGGAAAAAACATATTCGGGGTTGAAAAAAAAGGAGCTAGTCCAGCGAATGAAGTGAAAGGAAAACACGGAAAGGGGCGTTTCGTGTTCGTTCGTTCGTTGGTTCGTATGGTCGAGAAGGGCCGCAATGACGGCAATTTGCCAGTTTCCATGAAACGCCGACGTCGCGGGACGTCCAACGTCCTACGTCGACGTAGAGAACCGATGGAAAAAACGAGAATCGCGTACGCGGTCGAGAAAAAACCAGGCCCCGGTTTTATTCACCGATTAATTGGCGCTCGTTCCAAGCTTTACGAGCCGAACAGAATAATTGGGGGACCCTCAATTACGTTATCGTGTACGAAAAACGAATGGAAATCTCGCGGAAGGTATCGAGACGAACATTATACTGGGAAAAGAAGAATATTTTACGCGAAGAGATTGAACATTTATTAATAAATCGCCGAAGAAACCTTAACTTGTGATTTCGTTTTTCCGACGCTATATTCTTTCACTCATTTTATCAACCATGCGAGAAAGTACTGGACATTTTTATTAGATACAATGCACATTATCGTTCCAGTGTATTATTGATGGTCTGCTATTTAGAAACTAGCTGAAACAGTTATTTATTTCAATATCTTGCAATTTATGATAGACTGCGGATGGAAAAATTGCTTTCTGGAAAATGCAAGTTATGCACACACAAGATAGACGAGCTAAATAGTGAACAGTAAATAATTATATAGTATATATAGCTAAATAATATGTAATGCTATATATCATTTCTTCTATTAATTTGCACCTGGTATCAAAGAATATTTCCGATAGAATACTATTTTAGCAAAAATAAAAACGCTTACAAAATGGGCGGATCCTGCGCGTCGAATGACTAAAATGAAAATAATTTACGTATCAGACCGTTGTAAAATAATGTTGCCTTAGGAACGTGTATCATCTTTCTCTTGAATATCATGTAAAGTATTTTTGTGAAGTTTGTGTAATATCATGCTAAAGAATTCCGATATTAGCAGACACGAGCAGACGGGGATACAGATCCTTCAATTGGACCACAAAGTAACTAGTTTATCAAACAGGGTCTCATAACTTCTGTAATTTCCGAATTGATCGGCGACCGCTGCGCCACAGCAAAGCCAATTGGTAGAATAATAGGATCCCGACGTGCTCGATGACGTTCGCCGGTGTGTGTGTTAGCGTTACGACCCAATTAAGAATTATTGGATTTCAACAAGTGGAAAGAAAAAATGTGCCTTCGGAACGAGCTAGCCTCCCATTCTGACCCGGTTTTCCGCGGGGCGCTAAGCGTTAATAAACATCGCGACACGCTTCCTTTTTTTCCCTCTCTCTCTCTCACCCTCTCTGTTTCTCTGTTTTTCATCCCCCGGCTCGCAAACGTTGACGCATTTGTTCCGCGGCGCTGAAACGAAACTCATTTGCCGCGCGTGTCGCTGAATACAGATTTCTACGCGGCGAGAAAAATTATTCAATCTTGTCGAAATTTATTTCTCGTCCCTCGAGACGAGGACTATCAACCCTCTGCCTCGTGTCGGATCAAGCAGATTGCTGACGGCTGGACGAGAAACAATTTCCCTCGGACCGTGATAAATTCATTTTCAATCGTGTGATAGAAAAGTGTATGTTTCAGAGTGGCTTGAATTTACTCAGACTCTTTATTCGTACGAAAGTAATCACTATAAGAGAAAAACCGAGAAAACGGTTCTAAAGTAATTAACTAAAAAATTTATATATGCCTGGCTGCGCATGGTTGACTGTTTCTACTTAACACCGTTCCCCGTTTATCGCTGGTTTCGCACGTCTGTATGTACCGATATAAAAAGACATGTTGTATAGAAATATTCAAAATTGCAAAGTAAACTAAAATTTCCAATTTATCCGTGCCCTTTTAACATTTTGATGAAAACCTGCAAATATCTCACGAAAAGAATTTTTAAAAGGATTTTTGCTGCATGTGTACAGTAATATTTCGCAATTTAACATATATGAACCACATTTTGAATTTTCTCTGTGCCGCTAATGGTTCCCGAAATATTCGCCGAAGCAGATTAATCAGAGGGATGATGTCAAGTTTCGCAGCACGTTAAAGGCACGAAAATCACCGCGCGCGGGATAATGTTCCTAATGAATGCAATCATTCTATAATCATCTAGGAAAATTTCCGAATGAAAACCGCGACCCGATTTCGCTGATCGATTTCCGATAGGGAGCCATTACTCGAGACCGAAAAATGGATTTCATTAGGTCCGGCATTGCCAACGAATCGAACGGACATGGCCGGCCAAGGGTGGTTCCCTGTTTGTGGACGGGTCCACGTACGCTGTACGATTTTCGTGGAGCGCAACGTCCGAGGAAAAGTTTCGCCGATTTATCTGTCGGCCGGGGCCATTCATCACTCCTCCGCGTTCTCTTCGTTTTCCGAATTCGATTCTCCCGCGGCACGGTTCCCCATCGATTATCGATTAGAATCTCTTTTGTCCGACTGCCGGTGCCGCTGCCAGCCTGCGCCCGATGTAAATTCTTTCCTCGAGTGTTCCGTGATTCGGTCGTGTTTCCCGCGACGATATGTTTCGTGAGAGCCGGGGGAATTATGTTCCTCCGGCGGTCCTTGTTAAAATTCTTGCCGCGACTCACGGAACGCAATTAAGTTTGTTTCGAACCCTTCCGGAGCGAAGTGCATTTCGTTAAAAGCCGTTCCAACTTCGTGAGGCAATTTTTTTTCCATTCACTCGGAACTTATTCAACACCTAACGACGACTATAGTCAACCAATATTGGATTTTCGCTGCTTATTAACAGACGGACTGTAAGCCAGTTTGCTTTTATTGACAGTTCTGGTCGAGTTTCCTTTTACATTGTCCACTACTACGTGGTTGACTATTATGCCAACGTGTGACATTATTTGATCGAGAATCTCATCCGTTAACAGGTTTTTCAGTAACTGCAGTATATCAGAAATCATTTTAATCGTTTTCTTCCCGAGAATGATCCTAGAAAGAAGATAGTGAAGTTGTCAGAAGAACTTCAATTTTGCTTCCAACTAAACACTACTAATGATTATTAAGGCAATCCTTAATTGCGTTCATTCATTCGTGCATTACAATAAGAATCTCGTTACTCTTACGCTCTCGTTAATTTCACAGAGAATTAGATTTACTAGCCTCGTTACTAGAGTTAATCTAACGAATGAATATACATGAGAGAACAAGTGGAAATGTGGAGCAGCATTTTTTCATACGCAGCTTCATTTTCGAATGAATCGCTGATGAACATTCCTCGGACGCGCGTGCATTCCTGCGAGTAGAAACGGTAATTAACGATCAGATCGTTAGCCAAGTTCTATTCAATAGCACGCGCTCCTCAAACTGAATTTTCTCAAAAGCAAAAGCAACCACGATAAGATTTTATCTCGCTTTTTCCGTTTTCGTTTAACTTCTGTAAGTTATTATGTAATATCCATTTTTCTCTCTCGGACAATCAAAGTGATTAACTTATATTTTATTAAACAGCACATTCACTGTGATTTCTAGCGTGACCCGTTGCAGTGCGCGATGAGAGTCAACCTATTTAATTACTTTCTACCGGCGCATTACGTTTCCAAACGGAAGTGGATCATGTAGATCAAGTCCAACGTTAAATATTCAAAATCCATTTTCGTAACAAGCCTGGTCCTCTCACGAATGTTTCAAGCTGCACAAATTTTAACGAACTTAGTCAACTCGAATTTAAATACAATTTTACCGCCATGTCTGACCAAAGTCGGTCTATTCCACTTACAGCAACATTTTTCACACTGGAACTGCCGAACCCGTCAAAATGACTGATTCCTAATTTTTTTTTCACATTTACGGAAATTGGTTTTCATCCGAAGAAATTGTCTAACGTTAAAAATTCTAATGGCAATAAATCATCGTTTCCTCAACAACATAACACAAAATGGTCAGAGAATTGTGGTATCGGTACAGAGTGATTAACTACACAGTCGAGCGCAAGAAAATTCAATTAATCCGATAACTTTGAAGGCAGCTTTACGTATTCAATAAAAAGTGGGTCACTCTGATCTATCCAGTATAATCCCCCAGCGTTAAAAATCAATGGTCAGCATCCATTGTGCCCCTCGATTTCTATTTCACGGAGGGATGGAATGATTCTGCGGATCGTAGGACGGTGCGTGCACGGATCTAACAAAAACGAAACACCGCAATACACGTCAAAACTGTCATGGGCACGTATGGCAATTTTCATGACGATCTCTCATTGTCACAGAAGAATGAAAATAATATCCAGCAGGCCTTTCGTAAATCTCGTCGCAGGCAGGTCCAGCGAAAGGGCAGGATTCATGGCGGGAAAGTTCCGGCCGGAGCCATAATTCTAACCTTGTGGGGGTTCGCTTCGGTCCCAGTAGTGAAACGTAACTCAGCCGCGACAGGGCTAGTGGAACAGGTTCGCGCCGGGTCAGACAGCACGAGAGGAAAACGATTTCGACGAGTCTGATCATCGGCTGCGGCCGATTTAACAACCACCACTCGATCCGTCACCCTGCTCTATTTTCCCTGCCGATTTAGCCCCGCGCACCTGATTCTGACGCGCATTATCGCCCGATGACGCGAGGTCACCGACGACGTGTACCGTCGAACAGAAAATTCCTCGTAACCATGGAGATGGAAGTTCATTAAAATTCTTTTATCACCTAATGCGTCCTTCGAGAATTCTTTAAACGACGAGCCAGGTGAAGAGGTCTCTTAAGTGCAATTTTTTAGTCTTTTAACTTTTTAAATTTTAATTTCCGAAAACAAATTGTAATGGTGCGTATTATAATCGCCACGATGTCGCGTCCACAGCCACTCTAAACAATAACTTTAATACAGTGTCTAATTCATAAGCCTAGAATAGTATAGACTATAATAACGTATCACACACTATAGTGGAGATACCACATAAATGGCAAGGCATTATTACAAATAATAGCGAGACAGCTGCTCCCCAAGCGGACCACACACTCGAGCAGTAATGCCATCAACAACTATAAATGTGATGTTCCCTCGCGATAATAAAGCTCAAACCGACGATCAGAGAATAGTAATATCAACGTGAAGTAATTAATAGCATCAGTATTAGCTGTAAGTAGAATCGGTGGGTCCGGATCAGGTTCCTAGTTACAGCATTTGAATAGAACCTAAACGGACAACTACAGAATAGAACCCAACCCTATTAGGGAATAGTAAAATCAACGTAGAGGAATTAATTGCATTAATATTAACTGTATTGTAATCAGTGGATCAGGGTTAGGTTCCATATTAGAAAATTTTGATTTTGCATCGAAATTCACGGTCCAATCTCAACGTTGACGAGAGTAGAACCCCAATCCACGATTAGAGGTTAGGGTTAGATTCCATATTAAAAGATTTTAGTAACCTCAACGGAGAGTGATTAACAGCATCAGCATTAACTGTAAGTAGAATCGGTGGGTCAGGGTTAGGTCCTCAGTTATAAAATTTGATTTTGCTTTAAAATGCACAGTCACGCGAGGCGAATAGAACCGAAACGATAAGAGAATAGTAAGAAAAATGCAGAGCAATTGACGTCATAATTATTAGCTGTAAGTGGAATCAGTGGGTCACGGTCAGACGCCGTAGCTGGACCGAATTTTTTCCTGGCTCGTGGTTCGTTCTACGGGAAAATGTCACTGCACATTTCCGGCTCGCTTCGGAGTGCGGAATGACCGTCAGATGTCGCGTCCTCGGAAACCCGGAGCTTTTCCCTGGAAATTGCTTAGGCGACCCGGGTCAAGTGTTTTTTGGGGAGGAGCCTCGCTGTGTTCGATGCACAATTTTCGGCGCTCTGTGACGGTACCTAGCCTCGACGGGTCGTGGTCGCGGGCTCGTCTGCTCGCGTATAAATTACGCGAGATTAATTAACAGCGTATAAACGGAGCGGTCACGTATTTGCCGTGCTCTCGCGTGCACGCGTACACGTTGTCCAATCCCTCCGTTAATTCGCTTCCCTTCCGTCCCGCGAACGCACCGTGACGAATAATTCTAAGCAGAAATGGTTGCCGGTAATCAAGATAATTAACCGACGCTCGTACGGACCGTGGAACACTGTAAAACACGAGCGGAGTCGCGTAATCCCGGGCAACGTATGCGCTCGTTGATATCTTGTTTGCTCGACGCGTCTCTAATCGACGCCGTTTCTGGTCCCGTGTACGCCTCGCCTCTGCTACAAGTCGTGTTTTATTCGCTGCCCGCCATTGGCCGAGCTGTAATCGTGTGCAGATAATTTCGCATCTTTTTCCCGATCCGGAGATTATCCACTTTTCCTGCAGTCTTACCGGTTTGCCCGTTGTATTTGATGCACAGGGTTTCCTTCCATACTTCAAGTCGGTTTCGGTGTGAATTCGGAACAGTGTTTAATAAGTATGAGAGGTAATGTCGCCCCCGCGTGTTATCCGCCGATAAACAACGACGAAGCAGTGAAGACTGACATTTGAAAAAACGGAAATGTTTATTTCCCCGACTGGGGGCAACAAAATTGTGTCTGAAATCAAATAAAAACATTATAACTGTTGTTTCGAACATTTTACTCTATTATTTCGCCTCGCAGTACGCAGCACGAATGTTGATACTGTGAAACAATTTTTCATTTCGTTGATATCATATTTCATTTTCACAGAAACAACCGTCCACGCGTGCTTTTCAATTTGTGCATACAAATATTTATTAGACTCTTTCACCACGCTCGAATTCGATAACACGAGAATTACTCTTTAGTGTCATTTTACAATTATCATTCTCGTTAGAACTAGCTGCTAGATCGTTTAGTACTGCCGTTTAGCGCTACTAGAGCACGTTATAACTGTTTCTCTGTTTGTGTATTGAATTCAGGACATTCTACAGGTTCCACGGATTCTCAGCAAGGTTAGGCAAAATTTGTAGATTCTTGTTCGCGAAAGGAATAATTCAGCGCTTTAAAAAATATGTTTCCTGTAATTTTGTAGAACGACTATAACCGGCTGTGGCAAGTTATGACGACGAGAGGATTAAGTAGCAGATTCCTATTTTTTCTGTCCAATGTCGAACAAATTAGAACAAGGATGCAGCTGCAACAAAGTTAGAACGCCGGACACGCAACGTGTATCGACATTGTTCATGCTCGGTCGATTCCGTGGACTGCAATTTTTTTTTCTTCGTCGCGTGATGGCCCCATGTTTGATGGTTATCATTCGTCGACTCGGATATCGATTAAAATGACTTTCGCAACGCGCGATCGCTCGCATCGAAAGCACGGGCGAAAGTAGCTCGTTTTTACCCTGACAATTTTTCATTGCTATCTGTAATACCCGCGGAACACAACATCATGTTTTATCAGTCTAGTTTTATCAGACTGCGATACCATCGCGATAACCAAGCTGAAGCTCTTAGATGTTTGTTTAAAAAATTTCTCTTCCAGTTTCGTATCTACTCTTGTGTACCTTAAATCGTGCAATAAATGTAGCCTATTTTATTCGTGTGGACAATTTTAAAAATATCGAAAATCGACCGTGCTATTAAAAAAGTGTCCACTGAGCTGTAGTTTCTATATAAATTTTTATTTACTGAAAAATTTAAAGACTATCTTCTTAAGAAATCACCTCCAGTTCTCCACTCGAAGAATGTGATCTTTTCGGGAATTTTTAATAGTTCAACAATGAGGCGTAAAATTCTGCAAATTTCATCACACCTGTTTCAAGATTTGAGGAGTATACGCAAAATTTTTCGGCTCAAAATGCTCATATTTTATTGAGAGAGAAAAATATTTCCAAAGGTCCTTTCTTCTTCGGTAGGATCGTGCCGATTTCGGCAGAATATCCTTAAATAGAAAAGGATGAGCCTTTGTCGATTGTTAGAGGAATAGTTGTCGTGTGTTCGTACAGCTGTACCCAAGTCGTTTTAAAACGCCGCGACTGCTTGCTCATGAAAATACACGCGCCAAATCGATTTTTGACCGTGCGCACGGTCCCCGTAACAAAGGCCATTGTACTATTTTTTTTTCTCTGCAAGTTGGAGCTTATTGTTTCGACATCCGAGCAGGGGACGTTTAAAGACAGTCTCCGCGAGCCTCGCAGTCGATTCTGAACTCGGCTTTATCGATTCCCGCGCGTTCCACAGGCCATAGTTTCCATCGGCGGCGTAACGGTGCCCGTGCTGCAGGCCGTCCAGAACGAGCGAGAACGTGTGCGCTCGGGCTACCGAACGCGAGACGATTATTAAATGTTGTAACAGTTTTATTGCGATCGATCCGCCCCAGTGAATAATGAATCCCCCTCCCCGTTGCACTTTCACGTGCGCGAGTGCAGCGGCACGTCCGCGATCCGTTTCAATCGTGCCCGGATCTCTACAAGCCGCTTCTCTAATCGTCGCTGTTTAATAATTCATGCGGACCGGAATGAAACTTCTGTCGCGATTGATGCGACACGCCTTGTATCTTTGAACCTATTGTTACTTTAATGCGGAGCTATTCGATTTCCGACTACGTTCAATTAACCTGAATATTATTCCGTTTCTTCGAGGCAAACGAAAGTACGGTTGAATTGTACCGATGAATCGCGCTTGGAAGATTTTTTTTTTAAATTGTTAGTTTCTGGAACTTTGCTTTGTCTCGGTAAAAATCGAATTTGGGAGAATGCAGTTTTTAATGGAAATCGGTCTTAACAGATCTGTGGAAATAATATTTTCAAAGCTCGTACTATGATAACATTTCAACCATTTGTTTACCTCACACTTTAATTCAATATTTTACATTATGTAAAATTATTAAGTGGGTCAATTTTCATCACGAGGAAATTTATATAGTTGATCAGCAAAGTTGGTAGAAAAATTGTCGTTCAGTACCGTGTAGTTAACTGTGTTAATATAATTTTAAACATACTGAACATTTCAGTAAAAGTAAAATATATTCTAAAATGGAGAGCATTAACCGAGACATATTCATGTTAAAATTCAATCTGGTTTGTGTTCACATAGCAAATACAAACTAGTTTATATTTTATAAAAATAAAGACGCATATGTTGTATTAAATTAATCTTATATTACCAGGAATGTAATTTTGTTTTTTGTACTGCCCTTTGAGTGGTTGCTTAAAAATTAAACATAGTGGTGGGTTGGTTAAATGTTAACTTCAATGAAATTCGCGAGAGAGTTCGTTATTCTTTTATCACTTAGAACACAATTTAAAAGTTCCACGCTACTTTCGAACTCGTTACAAGTGACTACTTTTTAAATATGAAAAAGTCTGTTTTCTCATCCTGGTTGGAATGTACTTTCGAATGTTATGTTGCACAAATAGAGGCGTAATTATGAACACTCCACATACTGGAATCCTACGAATTTAATTCTTCACGGCTGTGTTGCATTGAAACAGATCTTGATTAAATTTTTCATGACTGCCGCTACAACACAGCTCCGCAATGTTCTTTCAAACAACAATCCCAAAAGAAACTAATAAGTAACCTAACCTTATATAATCTGTTGGTGTGCTTCATTAAAAAGCAGAGCTCAAAACCATTCTCTTAAAAAATTAATTTAAAATTCTTCAGCTTAGTCGTTCAATAATTCCCAAAATCCAACAAACAGGATTTCCCTGCAATCTGTTCTACCTCAACCAAGCACAACAAAATAAAAATCGTTTCCTCAATTATTTTAATAAATTGTAAAATCCTGTATCGACGTCCCTTTAAATCCTTCCGATTTTTCTGTCGCGTTCTACTAATAAACAACAACTACCACACCTCTATTTCTTTTCTCACCAATCTACTTTTTTTCACTGTACAAATGGAAGAGCTCGCTGCTAAAACAAACAATGAAGCACTGTCCACGGTAACATATAAAACCGCGTCCCCGAAGGGTCGTGGCAGAAGCTCCGCCGCCAGAGGCTAGTGTCGGTAAGTGAAAAGTCCGACATGCTCGAGCATCGATGCATTGTTTATCGGGAAGCATTATCTCCGATCGCGCGCTTACGTGTGTCGGTGATACTCGCGCGTAACTCGTTTGTCGGGCGCAGCACTTAGTCATCCCATAAATCGTCTCCGGCTTGATATTGACCTATTAAATCACAGCGGCCTTGTTCTGGGACAGATAAAAGTTCCCGGAGGCGGAACGGGGACAAAAAAAAAAGGAACTTGCGCATCCGCGAAAGAGAAATTGCTCGACATGCCCTGGGACCCGGGGATACTTGAAATTAATGGCTCCGGTCTTGAATCGGCCTGTCTAGGGATCCGTCTCCGCACCCTTCCAAGATTGGCTTTGTCCTGATCGAGAAATGAAAAACAGAAAATTCGTGTTTAACCCAGTTCCACGATTGTCCTAATCCCCGTTCAGGGAGCCGAGGATCTTAGGTTGAAAAATGCTTGGTCCCAGTGTCGTATGCCGATTTTTATGCGTTTGTATAGAAAAATCTGGAAATAGTGTACCCCATTTTCAACGTTTTCAACGTTGTACACGACAAATATTCATTTATTGGACCGGTCTGAGCCAAGTAAAAGTTTTACGATCTCCGCAAAGGAAAACCTTCTGCTTAGTGTGATTTGATTATCATGATCGCCGGAGCGAGTTCTATCGACTGTAAACATTTATCGAAGTCCTTAGACGCGTCCTGCAATCGTCCATTATGCTCGCGAAAGTCAAGTGATCTCTCTAAAATAAACGCTATGCTCCGCTGATTCAAATGAATCAGTATTACGTTCGAAAGCGCCCCTATTCGCATCACTTTACTTTCTTTAGTATCGACGTTACTGTTGGTGCGCTTTTTACTGTATGCATTTTAATGGTTATGCGTTCTGCTTTTGTATGGAAAAAATATTTCGTAGGAAACCTAGAAAATTTATTGCGCATTAAAAAGAGTGCCAATTACAGTAATAAAGACTCGTTTATAGTAGCAGTAATATGTGAAAATCTCTTTCGTCGGTACGAATGGTGTTGTACATTGTGCTACAGAAGTAGTTTTCACAGATCTTTTTACAGAAGTTTATGGTGGGTATAGTTATTGCGTGTATCGTACCTGGAGGGTTGGTTGTACGTTTCTAAGTTGATTATCTTGGAAACTATTACAGACAGAAAGAAATTTCTAATGGGATATAAAAGATACGAGCTCCGTGGCGGAAATAAATCTTTTTTACACTATTTTGTCATGCTAATTGCCCATTAAGCGACCATCAAGTGTCCATAAAATCGAAGCAATTAATTCAGAGAAACAAGGAGGGTGAACAGGATCGAAGAAGTAAGAATTATCACAGTGTTCGCACGTTCAACTTCTTTAATTCTTTAATAATTGCACTCAACTAAACTGTAAACAACTAAACAAACTGACAGTGGAGCATTAAGAGACAATTTTTTCTAAAACCTGTAACCTCACAGTTTTCTTGAGATCATTTGTTTAACGGCATATTCGAAGACATTTGACTTCATGAATGGTTGCTTTTTGCATGAATACTGGGAAAAAAGGATTCGCAACGTCTAGAAAATTAGCCACAGTGCGCCGTGTAATTACCATAAAAAGCCTCCCTGTATCTCCAATGGATTCCGCGGTAATCAACCGTACACACTTATGCCACGCAAGTTGTATATCAACAAAACGATTGCCGCCGCCGTCAGCGGTTACTGACCGCTGAAATTCACGCGATGCCGCAGTAACATCAGCGGTCGTTACACCGTTGGCCCTCGAACGACCAATCACAAGTCCACTTTGACCTGGCATTGTGAACGTGTCATCAAACTTCTCATCATCATCCACAAAACCGAACCCGTTAAAGACGTTTCCGTGAGAAGTGGTTCGGCAGACTTCATTGTTCAAGCATACTCATGCACTGATAAAACTTTGTTGTTTTTTATTATGTAAAACTTTGTTGTTTTCCTCTATGAAAATTTTACTGACGACTCATTTTTGATCGAAATTACACCAAACAGGACACAATTCGAATCACGTATACTTTCTTAATTCACAAGGCTACAGAACCTCAATTAACACTTTGACTGCCAAACTAGAAACCTCAAAAATTCCATAAAATCAAAGTAAGTTGGTTCATAAAATAAAAATTGAATAAAATTAAATGTATGATATCGAGTAGTTATCCAACTTTCTTACATTTTACTGGTCCTATCAAATTTGGTAGAATGAATATATTGACATAAAAATTCATTTTAAAACATAGACGAATAATTCCGTCGTCCACATATGGGTGACATGGCAGTCAACGTGTTAATTGAACCGATCAGTGGAACATGAGCGTTAGGATAATGGAACAGTGACCTAGGTAATAGATAACATAGTAAATTTAATCTGGATTAAATCGTTCCCGATTCGTACAATAAATCGTGATGTTTACTCTATAATATATTCCAAATTCCTAGCCGATAAAAGTCCCAGAACTATCAGCACTGCCGCGGGGTGTACTCACCGAGGGGCCAAGAAAACACAAGAGACCTTGATCGCGAGGATCAAAGAATCTCCCGGCCGATATATGTCCGTGGCTAGACCCGTGTTTTGGACGGATATATCGAGTAAACATTGTGTACGAGCGGTTTTAGGTCCACTTTTCCGAGGGGTTGAAACGCTCGCGAGAAGTTTGTAAACCCCGTTCACTCCCGCCCTTCGCCGACCCTATACACTCAGCCGGTTATTGCCCTACACGAAGACATTACCCTAAGTCCGACCTCCGACTCTAAGGATCAACCTGTACACTTTCTCTCTGATCCTGTGCAAAACGGTGAACCGTGCGGTTGAGACAGAACCGTTAGCTAAAATTCTGCAAACTGCGTCCACTCCCACCCATCTCGCCTACATCAAGACTGTCTCTGATTCGGCGAACTGTTAACTGTCTACTCCGATCTTAAAGATTGACCGGTAATTAGCCCGGAACGTATGGGAGACGGTGCGTGGGGTTGGGACGGAGCGATTCGCTGAAATTCTGTAAACCGCGTTCACTCTCACCCTTGACGCGGTTCACCGGGCGGGTTCTCGTAGCGGGAACCTTGACCACTCGACAATAAAACCCCCTTTGCCCCGCTCCCCAGGGACGACACGAGAACAATCGACTCACCTGGAACGCCGGACGTCAGAGCGTTCCCGTGAACGAACGGCGCGGGCGCGCGTATGTACGCAACGAGAGACGGAGCGAGAGGTAGAAAAAGAGAGAGAGATAAAAAGAGGGAGAGAAAGAAAGAGAAAAGAGTAGAGCATGATACCGGCAACGATTGGACAACGAGTTCCGGCGATCGCGGCCGATCGACGATCGGCTGATGCCAGTCCGTGGAACTTGTGCACGTCGCACCGTTAGCCTACCGTGACCAAATAGTCGCGTTCACTGACGGTCCCGAACCGGTCGAGGACAGTTCGCGACGCGGATTCGACGCGGTGAGGTGTGTGTGTGTGTGTGCGTGCGTGCTGTGGCACGGTGCGGCGCGGTGCGGTGCCGTGCGGTGCGGTTTTGGTTCGCGATGTGGCCACGCTTCCGGTCCCGGCGATCTACACGATCGTTGCTCGACAACGCGTGACGCTCGATCCTCCGCTCTCGTCCGCTGACTACTCGCTGCACCGATGATGGGATATATTATGGGCTGCACGTGTTTCAAAGGTACCCTCCTGTCTCACCTGTTCCAAGGTTCGTACACCTCACACTGACATTTCTCGAACCGCGATTAGGCACACCGGTTTCGCACACGCGACTGATTACCGCTGACGCCACGACGACGCCTGTTTTCGTGTTTGTTGCTTGTTGTCGCGACACTTTTCGGTTGTTCGGTGTATCGAGTGTTTTTCTTTTCGTTGTTCTTTTTGGATTTTTGGGAACTTGGGAGATAGAGAATATTGTGGGTCCGTTGTGACTGGCTTACTGCTTCTATCAGGCTGTCCCGAAACCCTCGGACATGTTTTCGCGACTGCAAAATTGATCTTGCTCGAGACCGTTCACAGCTTGAACTATGAATCGTTTAAAACATATTTTCGAGGATACTTCTTGCATATTTCTTACATATTTTTCACTCGTTCAGTCTTTCTGACATTCCCGACGTAACAGATTATTCGTTCAATTCCATCGGTAAAAATTTTCGTATCGAGTTTCCCATCGTTCAATGTCGATTTTGATACCCTGGGTCAGCATAGACCCGAGTTCAGCCGTCGAAGAGTTAATCATTTGCGAGCGAATGTCGCCAGTGAGGTAGCCACGAGATGACTGTTTTGTAGTGTCACGGAAATTTTCGTTAATAACGATTTATTGTTAATCGCACGACCTCGAGATGAAAATTGAAAAATTTTTTTACGTATTAATTGAGCCCTTTGCGTCTGTTTCGTGCCACGTGTTTGTCTGAAATGAGATGCTCTATTCGTTGGTAATATTGATTTCGATTCATACATTATCGTTAGAGAAATAAAAATAATACGTGTGAAGAAATAAAAACGGATGGTAGTGTAAAATGGGTTAAAGCTCAAATCACTCGAAAAATGGAGCAGCATTTTGAACGAGCGCTACGAGAGACCTGTAACAATGTGTTTATGCTACAACATGTTACTGGCGACACTCCAAAAGCAATTTCCACACCTTGGCGCTCTGCTAGCGAAGCTTGTTCGACATAGTATCGGCACCTTCAAATTTAAATTCGTAACTTGTGCATCTGTTGTGAGGTACAAAATTGGAGACAATCGGAGATGTAACAAATCGTGTCGATATTTGTATCGCGAGGCGTTTGTACAGGGTGTCACGGAAGTTTTTGTGAAAGCTTTTCAAACGTATTCTTCAAACTGAAGCGTCATCGTCATTATTGCTTGACAAAAGTTTTGCAAATCATGACGTGCACTCTACTGCACTGCACTATAATATCTATTTGCTGACGATTAATTTCCTTCAATGTTTATCTGTTGATAGAAGATAAGTTCACTTTATTTTTAGATGATTCACTGCACGTGACACTCTGTACTGTGTGCATAGTTGTTTAGCACGTTGCACGTCGGGGAAATTGAAGTTCAGAATTACTATCGTGAACAGTGATTCTAGAATCGTCTTAGAAACAAGAACGATAATTTTGTTTAACTTTGTCTTGAATTACTCACGAATAACTACAATATCTGCGTGTATTTATTTATATTAATCGTATCTTGTTTGTTCCGTTCCTGTTTGACTCATGCTGATAATCGAGCATGTAATAGTAACAGCGATACTTGGCCGATAATTGGCCAACACATTCAAATTTATTTTAGTCTCAATTCCTTTGAGATCCATAAGCTAGAATTGGCTGAGAGGATCACGATATCATGAATACATATTGGATATAATACGTATATCCCGAAGCGGTTATGGTTTCGTTTAAATGCGTGTGAAATTCGATCATTCCATTTACGTGTGTGTAGATCAAATTTACGATTTAGAGAACGGTAAGCTCTCTACTTTCAAAACGGAACGTTCACCAATCTCTACATTTATTATACACTTTCAGAAACAATATACACCTTCTTCGACTGGTTAACATGTTAAGTGAAAATCAACCCTAAAAATTCAACAAAATCCAAATAATTTCATAAAACCGAAATCAAATTTTAAAATAAAAATACTGGGCATTTTGATCACTGTACGTCCCCTCAGAAACTATGCAACATTTGTTTGAAAATTTGTTTCGCTCAAGAAATAACGTACGAGGGCTCTCGAGTTTCGGAGCTCCTCACGGGATAGATTCCCGCGGTAGTGGGGATAATTCCGCGACGTTTATCCTCCAGGCCTTGGCGACAAATATAAAAGAAATCACTGTATTTGAAGTCGTGTTGTTACGAGACTCACCCTGTATAGTTTGCGAAAAATACTCGGTAATACTGAGCTTCGTAGCCGCGGAGAAGCACAGAATCGAACGATTAACCTCTCTCGCCTGCGGAATCGCCAGCAACGGTGCGGAATGCGATTTTCGCGAAACCGAGAGCGGTCACGTGTGCACTCTTGCATTTCGGTCGCCGATAAATCGATTCCCCGACGCTTCGGCTCCCAGGGTGCAATTTCGAGCGTTGCACTTCCGTTTGGTCGTCCGGCCAGAAATTGGCGGTTGCGTCGAAGGAATATCGGCGAAGGATATCCTTGGTGTCCCGTAAATTAAGAGGCCGATTCTCGTTATAACGCGATCCGCCGCCGATCGGAAATCGTAATTAACGGCCCGGCCACCGCTCGGGAATTAATCCCGAGTTTATTCGAAAAGTTCGCGGGCCGGACATTATTTCTCGGGCACGATTTGAATTTTAAAGCAGCCGGTCTGGCTCGAACGAGCCACCTCCACTGAAAGTTTCTCCCGGCGATCTCTTCGAGCTTGCGAAGTTCGTTTTCTCGCGGGCGACTCGAGGGCCGATCGATCACGCCACGTATCAATTTCGCGAGTGCACTCGATGCACGTCGCCCCGAGAACTAACAACCCCTTGGTTCGTTTTCGCTCTTCCTCCCTGTCTTCGAGTTTCCCGCCATTTATCTAACGAGATGATGGTCCCGTTGACTGGATCCTTTTTCAACGATGGCTGCCCGGGATTCCCGGTGCTTTATCCCAAGCGTAAATAATACGTCACTGTTTGTTAGGGCTTTATTCGGATTTTTATTTCTTAAAATACAGCGACTGTTTCTTAAACAATATTATTGTTTCGAGCATGTTCGTTTTAAAGCGTTGTTGTTGTTTATCTGAGCTTTATTCGAATCTTCGCTTCTCAAAATAGACGGATTATTTTTTCATTATTGTTGCCGACTATTATTTCAATTTTTATTTTATACGGCTCGCTTTGTATTTGCTCAATGCACGAGACAAAATTCCTCCCAGCCGAAAATATTGGAACGGAAGATGCTTTACGATACAATTGTATAATACGGTACCGTGCACAGTTGTAATTTCAACAAATTCTAAAATATTCTTGAAAAATGAACGACAACGTATGTACATCTGTTTGCGGACACGATAACTCGCTGGTTTTCCCAATTAGCATGGTAATTATTCTGCGAGAACGCGGTGCTGTGAATAATTGTAGACTGAAACATACTTTCGTGGTCTTCGATTTAACTTGCAAAACAACTCCGGTCTTATTCGGAGGCGGTATAATTTAGCAGGTGTTTGTTTACGCAAAACAGAACTTATTTCGTTTACCCGTCATTCTGACGGGTTCTAATATTTTCAGTTTACGAGTATCGAGATTATAAAGACGCATCCATGAGGAATTATTACAACTGATATTTTCAATTTACGAATGAGATTGTAAAGACGCATCCATGAGCATAATCATTGCAACAAATTTATATCTTTGAGTATATATTCTAAAAAAAAAAAAAAAATGGCTAAAATTTGGGTAGACACGTTCTTGTTATTTTCATAAAGTATCGCAAGGTATCGCGAGTCGTGGATATTGAAAGGCTCTTCGAAAAGAAAAGAAATTGGCAGAAAAGAGTCGCAAGATATTCGGGGGACGTTACGGGGCCGCACTCCGAATCAGCGAACATAAATTAATGTGAAACTCTAATTACCTACTTCTTGACCTAGGGAGCCGGCACGAGAGCCGCGCGCGGAGTAGGCTCGCGACAAGGAAACGGTGTTTTCCATTGCGAGTGTTGCGCGTTTCCAGCGCGAAACGGCACGCAACGCGAGTGTACCGTGCGCCGGAACAGGACAGAAATGGACAGAAAACGGACGAATCGGGAAACGGAATTCCGAGGAGCACGCGATCGGTCGACTAATACATTACACGAGGATAATTTGTCCCTTCTACCCACACGATAACTGCGCCGAGCATTCGCCATAATCGCTCTCGAAAATTGTACGCACCGCTCGATCCGCGGTTGCAAACAGTCGCATCATTCGACTGCGGATCTTCGTGCAAAAAATATTCGGCATGTGTTGCAAGAAACAGGAGCCACGTAACAATGTCACGTAGTTTTCCACCCTAAATAATTTGAGTGTGAAATAATGTAACAATAGCATCAACCCTTTGCATTCTAAGTTGTTTTAAAACCATTTCTTCTGACCTAGAATATTTCGATTGTGCATAATTTATTTCCTTTTATGCATACGACGTCTATTGCTCGTACTTACATCACTGAAATTTTTATGAATTTCTCGGATTCCAGTATAGTGCAAAAATTGTTTCAAATAACAGTGTAGCAATTTTTGGGGACGCCTTAGAACCGCCATCCGAGTGATAAGGGTTAAATCTGATATTTCTAATTTTTTGTATTTCACATACTCGTTCTTTCCATGAATGCATAGAATTCGCAGTCTAATCGTGATATTCTTAAATTCTACTGGATGTTCCTTTTTTTTTTTGTATTTCACCAGCCCGTTTCTCTTATAACCGCATCCAATCCGCAGCCCGGTCATTAGTGATCGACTAATAACCAGATCGTTATCTAGTAGCAATTTATTATTTCTGCTGACTGCTACAGCTTGATGGTACGTTTTTGAGCGTACTTTCGAAAAATGAAGGAAGAAAGTCAGCAGACTCGTTCGTTGAACTCTTACGCCAGCGCTGAAAATATGCGCGGCATAACTTCCTCGTGGAATATTCCTTGATTCCAACAAAAATATTTGAACGTTCTATAACCCAATTACTCCTATCAGAAGCGATTAAAAGCAATCCCCCACTTTGGAACGAAATTAACTAGGCCAGTGTCGGAAACAAGGTGTCGGAATAATTTTACCGTTCGCTACAATTGCAAAAGGATACTTTTGAAATATGGAACCTCCTGGTAGAAATATTTCGCAGCGAAATTAATATTTAAGAGCGACGAAATTCGCAGCTAGGAGACTTCTATGTACGAACAGAAGATACCATTATCATATAAGATTCACTTATCTGAACTGCTTATCTCGTTATTAAATTTCTTATCTCGTCGGCCGTCTAAGACCGCGCGAGCAGGATCGTTATTCAAGAGGCGCAGTCGCGCCTAATTTGCTTACAAAGAGAAGCATCGCGGTTAGACTAATCCGTGACTGTTTGCCATGCACGACACGGTAACCACGCTCGACACACATTGACCCACACACACGTACAACGCAACGCACACACGCCAGCGTCACGCTACATAACCATCTGCTTTGCTGCGAGACGAGCCGCTGAGCCAATGAAAATCTCTGCTAGCTTGATTTCATGCTCGTCGATGGATCTATGTAAATCCCGGAATACAGAGTGCGATGGAATGCACTTTTCATTTGGAATGTTTTTGGATTAGCGTGCCCACGTGACTCATCCGTCTGATGATTTTATAGATTCGTTGCATGGTTCGAAAAATACACTTTTCGTTGCTTCTACTGTGTTGCAACTCGCACTGTTTGACGTGGAAATAAAAGGGACGTGGAAGTGAAAAATATTTATTATTTTTTGAGGACATTTATTTATATCTCCTCGGAGAAAAAGATTTACTGCCAGGATAAGTCATATATATATGAACAAAAATTATTAGTAGTACTTAGTACTTAATTATCTTCTGTTCTAAAATTCTTTTACGACACATTACCTCGAATTTTGAAATTCAAACTGCCCTGTGTACATAGCTTTCCGGAGTGAATGCAGCTGCTTACCGTGAACAAAATTACTGTAAGTAATGGGCACAAAAGAATTCACTGAAACACATTAATTCGATGAAAATCCGCATCGTGATTTACTTTGCGCAGTAGCAACTTGAACCGCACAAAGCGCACACTCTGAAAATTCACTGGAACATTTCACAAAGGGGATAAACTTCCGCACCGCAATGGGATCAAACGAATTTCTGAAATCTAACGAGCAGCCACGGGGCAAGAGTGAGCGAAATTCTAGCGCGCTCCTTTTGTTCGAATCCGTACTCGCCGCTGGAGGACACGCTCGCGCGAAACTCGGTATATCGACGCGTCTGTAATTACACGTTCGTCCGTGGAAAAAAAAACGGAAGTGTCGGGGGTGCTGCACGACGGCGGTCGTCTAATTTCAGGGCTTCGAACAAAACGGTGGCAAACGGAGGTCACAACAATCGTGCGAAGTCGCGAAACGCGCCGTGTTCGAAATCGTGTAACTCGGTCGGCTTCTCCTCGAGCGTTTCTGCTCGTTACTCGAAAACCTCGACAAAGACCCTGTGGCGCGCCACCCTCCCCCGTCCCGAACACTCATTAACGGAATATTCGTGGCCGATAATTAATTCTCCTCCGAGGCGCGCCTCGTCGATAACAATCACCGGCGGATAATGTCGCGTCGTTGATTGAAATTTTAAAGGGGACGCGGGCGCGGGATTCTTTGCAGAAATCCATTCATATTTCCTCTCGCATTACGCTCCTTAAACGTTTCCACGAGAGCCGAGCTTCTCCGGAAAACTCGCGTTACCTTAAGCATAAGTCGTATATTCCGCGGAGATAAAAGCTGAGATCTCGGGGTTCCTCGCGGAGGCGGAATAATCCGGGAAAATCCTGTTCGTTTTCATGGTCATTTCCCGAATCTCAGGTTGCTAACCGTATTTCTTGTTTTCTGTTCCAGGTACGTAACCATTTCTCATCGGAAGCATCGCTCGGAGGCATACCGATCTGTGAGTAAAAGTAGTTTCAATCGCGGATTCAACGATTCTGATAATCGCTTCGGGATGATAAATATTTGCTGCTTTTACCGTTCGAAGAGCGGCCGTAAAGAAGCTACGTCGAAATGCAACAATTTTATTTCGCTCGCAGGATAAAAATATTCCACCGAAAGTATCCTAAGGTATTTCGAAGTATAGAATTGGTCTGGCACATCCGAGGAATTGATTCAACTGCATTTTCATAACTGCGGTGTTTTCTCGATATATGTGCACAATACGGGTCTACCCGGGGACATACATCGGGTAGAAGATACTATTCTTTGATACTTTCAAGTTTACACTCCTCGAGGCCACTCAAGTCCCATAGTTCTGTGACTTTTATCGGCTAGATACTTGGGACATATATCGAGAAAAGACTGTACAAGATTATTTTCTTGAATTTTTGACACCTTTCTCGACGAGTAGTCTTCGGTCATTTTTCCGTACGTATGAGCCTAGATCTGTGGAACCAAACAATTTTTTATATAAGAATCTTTTTTGTATCAAGAAGAACGTATTTGAACTTTCACAAATTCTTTCGCGAGCGCACAGGTGCGAGAAACAAATTCGTTCCCGGCCCTCAAGGATGTCGTCAAAGTTCAAACCGAATAAAAAGCTTCATTAAACTTTTTCCTGTATCGATAACTATCGCGATTCTCCAAATTGCTGTAGTCCACTCGATGAAAGCGGCGATTAAAGTCGGCTCGATGTTAATTTCGAATTAGTCGCAATTCGCGACGGTACAGAACCAGAAGGTCCGCTATCAAAATATCGGTATCGTTACCGTCACGCTAATTACCGTCGTTTATACTTCTCAGCGTTCAAACGACTCGTTTACGACCGCTCGTATCAGCGGGAGCGAACGGTGTCGCAATTAATTATCGCGATGGGAGATAAGATTCTTCGTTGTTCCCAGTCCGGAGAAAGTTTAGATCTCGTGGCTGCTGTCTGTGCCTATTCTGAGAGAAAGAGAGGGAGAGAGGGAGCGAGAGAGACGGTGTTCTGGAAACGGCTGATTAAGCGGAACAATTGTTAATTGCGCGTTTAACCTTTGCCAATTCTGCTGAACGTCGCCGACGCTCTTTTCCCTCGCGTTTGAACGGTCTAATGTACTGGGTGAGCTAGATTATCGGTAGACATGCTCGCTCGAAAAGAATTCGTTCAACTTTTATCTCGCTTTTGATGCTACCTGTAAAAGTAAAATAAACAGAGCGTAGTCTCTTCAGTTACCTTTCTATTATGTTTTAGTATTCATGTTTTATTGACATTTGCTTTATAGCTTTTTAGAACGCAAGGTAACAGCTAATTGCTCGGCCTCTTAATAAATTCTACGATAGCTATTTCAATACTCTCGGGCCAAAAAATAATTTCCGGCAACATAATGTAATCAAACTTTCAGAAAAAAATGATTAACGTTCTTTTTGTTATTAATGTAGTTACTCAGAAAGCTAATACTATGTTCTCGGTAGATAAAGTGCTAATATATCTATATTTCTGTATCACAAATATTCCTTCTTTATTATATACGCTCATTCAATTCTGTTTTGTAAAAATCAACGATCCTTTCTACAAAATTTATTTTAATTAGGCGAAAGGCATGCAAGAGAAGTAGTTTACCACTCGGGGATTTTTCAACCATCTTTCCTTGACGAAATCAATTAGATAATATTATATACCAAAAATTGTAGCATTTTAATTATTGCCTAGCGAATGATTCTTACCGGTTGCATTTATCTCCGCTGTGGATAAAACAAGGAACATTTGGTGAAACGTGGAAAATTGCCAGGGAACGTGTCGAGCCTCGGTTTCAGTCGCCATATTGAGTCGCTGGGAATCGTTCCGATACTCTCTTTAAAAAGGTCATGTCTTCCCAGGCCATCCTCAGTCGTCAAAGCTTCGTAAGCGAGTGTTTGCGGTGCTTACGAGACGCCATGATAGTAATTCTCCTAAAATTCGATCTAATCACAAGACGTCTCGCCGCGAGACAGTTTTACGAGGACCGTGAACTTTCCCCTCTCACCCTCGATTTCCTCGAGCAGCTGTCTTTTTTTCATTTTATTTTATGGCATCTTCCACAAATAAACCGTACGCGAGCATGGAGTACACACGAGGCTTTTATGCTCGATGTAAAAATCACGCGGCCCTTTACTCAGGGTCTCGTAAAAGCCTATCTCGCGACATCGATCCGGTGTAGTGTGTTTTTTTCCCTCGTTCCTTTTGTCAGGCTGCATCGCGGCCATCTGGCGGATGCAGCTTCGAATTTCGTTGCAGTCTCTGCTCTGCGATCGATGGTGGTTTGCTCAAGCACAGAGGTATCGGGATAAACAATGAATTTTTGAGCCATTTTTCGTAATCATTATATTAAAGTATCTTCGCCCTAAATAATACGATATCTTGTGGAGATAGGGGAGTTTCCGATACTAGGGTGGAACAACCGGAAGAGGGGTGATCGACATGAAAATCTGAGTCGAAAATGTAGAATGACATTCTTTTGTCCAAGAGAATTGAATGTTAAAATAATACCATAAAGATAACATGATAGTACGCTTAAATTCCTCGGATGTTATTTTGTGTTTGAACCACTAAATTTTCCCATAAATAAAAATCATCCGGAGCCTAAGCTCTTCGGAAGGAATTGTCTGACGTGTCTGATCATGACCGGCTGGATCTACTTCCAGTGAATACTAACGCGCACGAACCTGATGAGTTTCCAGAATAGATTTTCTCATTCGAGTCATCCTCTCTGTGATTGAACCACCAGATTTGAAACATCCTATACAACATAATTGTTTAACATCTTTCCGCACACTAGTTATGCATTACATTTAAAAATGATTAAAGTTCATTCAGAGGATGAGGCACCATCTTCTCTAACGTCTGACAACCCTGTTTAGAATTATGCGAACCGACACGGTGGGTAATCACGTACCGATAGTCGGTAAAACATTTTCCCCTAGATGAAAAGCTCCATGGGCGGCGGCCACAAACTTACGATCAATACAGAGAGGATACGAAAGCGCTCATGCTCGAGGGTTTTCTGCCTCCACTTTTCTCAGTGGAGACAAAGTTTATATCCAATTTAGTATGAAACAGAACCTCACTTACTTTCAGCATGCTTAAAGTGGGTATAGGTTCTGTTCTACTGACAATAGTGGAGATCGAAAAACCCCGCGCATGAGCGCTCTCATATTCTATCTGGTACAGACATTGCGCGCATTTTTCTGTACACGGTTCTGAATTACCGACTCTGTTAGAAAATGCTCTGCTAAGATAGCGGACTCTACCGAAATGGAACGGTCAGCTAGTGAACTAGTGAACTACGTGAGGTTGCAACCACAAACGAGGTATAGAAGTAGACCAATCATCATCGGACCATTGGTCAACTGGCTACTTCCTCCGCTGGTTGAACGATGTCTAGCAGAAATCTCTATTACCATCGTGCGATCAGGCCGTTCCACTAGACCGAAAAAATCCCCATGGAATGAGAAAAAGAAGGCACCGGGTACCCGCCATCGGTGAAATAGCTACCCGGCACTGTTAGCCCTTCCATTTCCTACGTTTCCAAATGTGGACAACATACACAAACCCCCCAAACATCCATTTTTTGGACACGCTACGTCTTTCTATCATTTTTAAAATAACTTTAAAATTATTGTTTCTTCAAAACTAGGGATGTAAACTGTTTTTTTTTTTCTAGTGAAATTTAGAGGTGGTGCTTTAAATGTGTTCATAATTTTTTATGTTATCTAGATCATCTCATTTGTCAGTCAATTTTTCGTAAATACAATAATTCCTTCGTTATAACACGAGATGTCAGTTCGAACGTGTATAATTATGCTCAAGAATTTTCAGTTTACTAGATTCGATCGTTTTCGTTGAATAATATGTCAAATAACACATGTTTGTTGAAAAATAACACGATTTATAAGGTGATCTAATAATTCTCTAATGGTAGATGAGCAAAAGACAAATTTCTGTCAAAATAATACGTAAACGGAATGTGAAGTATATTTTATAAATCCAGTGAGACAAAACCCAACACCTGCACTTTCAATGTGTTTCTCTGCACGACTAATACTTCTGACTTACACTCTTCAGCTCGCCCGCCAGAGATTTACACCCTTTGCTTGTCCACACAAGGATTAAAGGATCCCGTCTCGCATTGTCACCTGAACACACACGTGGAATTTTATCCAACTTTAGTCAGTGAAGTAGTAGCGCGGCTGTAACGCACTCAAAGAGTTCCCCGACAAAGTTGCCAGCGTTAGATCATTATCGAATTAACGAACTCGCGAGTTTGTTTGTGTAGGAGTTGCCACAGAGGCGTTAAAGGATGCTTCACAATATGTTTCTTTGATGTATAGTGGAACGGTAATGATAATACAGTTTCGTTCGTATATTAATATCTCTGCGAAACGAAGTAGAATACAAGGGTCACTCAAATATAGACGAGTGAAGTATTTATATTTTCTCTAATTTTGTATTTAGCAAGAAAAACTATTTAGATTTGACGACGATGGGAAACTAATGAGTAGACACAGCGGCTCCGTATGCAAACTACAAATTTTCTACCTGAACTGCAACAAACTGGACTAAAATAGAAACCTATTATCTCTCTTAATATGTTTACTAGGTTGGAAGTAATACTTTTAATATTTTTATTGTTTTAAATTACAGCTACATAATTTTGTCGTAAAAACCGCCGTATGCTCGTGAGAAATTCTACCAGTCATGTCTTGTGCTCAAGAGGATTTGGCACTTTCCAGACTGATTCAAGCCGTGGACGACGAATTCTAACTTCGATTGAATATCCGCTGGAACTTGGAGTTTCTTGCAAACACTGTCTTAACAAAAACCATAGAATAGTCGTGCTCGTTTACGGCAGCTGTAACCTAAACCCTAAGTTGCGCAGGGCGTTTGTCGATGATCGATCGGCTCCACGTGGAATCACCAAGGATACTTCGCGAATCCAGCGCGGTCGCGTTAATAATTCACCGTTTTTGTTTCGCGCGCCGTCGGAACGTCGCGTCGTCGCCTCGCGTTCTAACGAAGTCTCATTATTCTTCCGTTATTGCCGTCAGAAGCGACAGGCAGGACAGAATTCGCGGGACTCTCTCTCTCTCAGTTTCTCTATCTCTCCCTCTTGTGTTACCGCATAAATCAGCGCCGTCCGAAATCCGGGGAAACCCGACGAGACAAACGAACCCGGTCGCTACGCGAGACAGATTGCAATTAAGTCGGAGTTTGTTCAGCGAGAACAGCCCCGGCGCTGCCTGGCCTCGGGCAGCTTTAATTCCGCGAGCCGAAAGCCGGCGTTAAATTAAACAAATGTACCGCGAGCCGGATGGTTGTGCTCAATGGAGATCGAGCTTCGGCGATTTCCCGACAAATTTTCGGCTGAGATTCAGACAGCTGTTAATACAGTCTGTCTCCCGGCGATACACTACCGATTGCGGGGACCTGTTCACCAATTAATCTAATTAGTTTCATCCTCCTGGTCCGCGTATCTTCCGGCGAGCCCGGAGAGCTCTGGAATTCGAGCGATTACCTTCAGGAGGTTTGTCAGACATGTCTTTTGGAAATTGAGAGTGCCGATCGACCGACAATTGCACGCGCAAAGTACAGTTTCGATTGGACGCCTAAAAATTTTGGAGTCTTCTAGGCTTCGAGTATAGTATCTAGGATTCGAGTGCTTACGGAAACGCACAACTCATTGTAGATTGATGACTAGTGCGCAGATTTTATTTTTAAATTTGATATAGCAAAATACTTGAAAGAGAACAGCGAGTTTGAATTCTCTTTGAGAAAAACAAAAATGTCGAATGTTTCACGGCATGTTTTCATTAAATTACTTATTGGTTAGAATTAGACGATTTCTGAAAGAATAATTTATATTCCTTACCCTTGGGATACAAAATCGAAAGTGTATCAAGGGGTGTTGTAAACAGTCACACAGATTTCTTAAAATTGATAAAACTCGTGGTATGATTATTACAATTATACTCACAAATTTAACTCACAATATACTTGAATCTCGACCACAGTACATTACGTTCATTCTATACAATACTATGCAGAGTGTATCAGTACACCTAGCGTTCGCCAAAAGTAGAATCGGTTGGACGTGGTCAGACCTGCTAGCCAATTCTTATTCAACAACATGCGTAGCGGTATCGTTTTCAAAAGCTCCAATTTTGTTCGAAACGAACTGTATCGAATTGGAAAAAATGTTATTCGTTCCTTTTCAGTTATTTGTGCAAATAAAATGACGTATACATCGTAGGTACATATACCGTGTTACGTAATGTAACGTAACCAAATTCACACATACTATTTCTTACATTATATCGAGGTTGGAGAACAATGAAAATTACTTCAAATTACACGTTTCCTAACAGAGAATTTCACCACATAAGAAAATTTCGAAAAAGTCGTTCGTTTAAATCCACACAAAAAATTTGAATTTCGTATGCGATTTTTCTTGCTAATTCTTAAATGTGTGACTTCCGTGAATCGTCGAAACTTTCAGACCGACCCAATAGATCCGGCCGGGTATCTGAATATTTACGAACATCTCGTGGCGTCATCAGAGAATCAAGTTTCGAATTTGAATACGTAAAATCCCCGGGGGTGTGAGAGAGGGAAAGAGAGGAGGAGTTCCCGGGGAAAAGTAAACCAGAAAGATCGCACGGGAAATCGGTTTCTGCCGCACAGGTTTCCGGGCGAGCATTCTCGAAGAAACCATCCACACCTGGCTCGGGAGCGTGAAACTCGCTCGGCCGGCGTGGTCGGTTTTGCCGGGTCCGTGATTTTCGGCGACACGACTCTCCGCGGAATCTACTTCGAGGGAAGTTCCTCCCCGGCGTAGATTCTGCGGACGACTTTCCGTATCGACTTCCATCCCGCGGGGATGCGCCGTTGACCCAATTCCCTGCAGATTCCCTTCGGCCCTCCCCTGTCTCGCTCGGCTTCGAATTATTTATCAGCGAGCGGCCGGCACAATCGGTTTAGCAGCCGCTGATACTCTGCGGGCGAGTCTTCCCTTCGAGCCGCTTCGGTTCGTTTGCTTCCGCAGCTGGATCTCTATAGTGATGCTCGTTTGAATTTGCTAAATCTGTTACGCTTAAATTTTCACGAGCCACCCCCTACCGCTTACAACGAACGCTATTCCATTATCTAAACTGCGGACTTCATGCGTTTATGGGGAAAATGGACAGGCGTCGTGCGAAACTGTGAAGCCATCGAACGGATTTAAGCATGCGTGACGGCACACACTATGCACAGTACAGTATTCCCTCCGTAACTGTCGCATCTTCCGGACGCTTCGATCCCCTGCCTCTTTTTCTTTGAACTCCGAAACTTTGATCGCTTATTACTAGATTTGCGGATTTTATACATTTGTGACACAAACGAGTAGGTGCAATTCAAAACAATGAAAAGATTACAAGAGTTCAACAATGTCAGTACACCATTTTTAACATGTAAAAACTACTAATGGGCAAAATAAATATTTACTTAGCGCCTAGAGATTGCAATTGATGTATAAAAATTGTATTTTGCATGAAGATTCGCAGTCTACATATTACACAATTGTGATCGTGACTGTATCGTAGTTGGTACTATTTTCTTTGGAAAAGAGGAACGAGTAGTATGATGGTAAATGCTTCGTAAAAATAAATAAAAAATCAGAAAACTTGCAGTATTTACAACAAGATACTCGACCCCTGTACCGCTTGACTGGTTCCGAGGGGGTTCCCTCAGCAGCGGGGATAAAATTTGGACAGTTACGGCCGAGGTCCTTTCGACAGTTACGAAGAGAATACCGCAGTTCGCTGGAGCCGAAATTACGTGTGACTCGGAGAACTTCTTCTCAGCTCCCAATAATGTCACCATGTAACTTCCTACCACGTACGGCAACCGGCATGTTTGTAAAAATATCAATTCCGTCGACTTTTCGAACACGCCGAGTAAACGAGCACCGCCGTGTGGAAATTCCCGGAGCTCCAAGCGTTCGGCGCGCGTAGAGAGTGCTTAGCTCGCGAGCTTTTCCGGTTGTCCGAAGTTTTTCCAGAGTTCTTGTGGTTTGTCCAAGGGCAGCCGCGGCCCGATTACGCCGCGATTACACGTCACCCGGCCGCATTTCCCGTCTATCTCGCGGGCGGACGGATGCTTCAAAAGCAGCGGTATCGTAATTTTCTGAAATGCCTCGCGGCAGCCAGATATCCTGCCAAGCCTGTCCTTAACCCATATCACAGTGACGTATGAATCGGCCTCTCGGCCTGAGAGTCTAACCTCTGAATTGAACGCGTCATAATAGGCTCCGAAGGGGCGAAACCGGGCTTTGTTGTCCGCGGGATGGAGCACGCCGGAAGTCGCGGAGACGTTCCACCGACGCCGTCCTCGCCGTTTTCGCGGAATTCGCTGGATTTTCCACTGCAAACGCGCCATCGTGGCGAAAACATAAAAATTGAATTGTTGAGATGCAACGCAATGCGGGACCCACGATAGGGTCTCTCGAACTTGACACCGAGTCCCAATCGCTTCGACCACCCTAGAGGTCATAAATTAACCTAAGTGTCGGAAGACTCTTGAGACCCAAACGACGGGACTCGTCCCATTTTCTCTGCGAGTTTCCGGCACGAGAACATAACAATTTAAGACAGCGTCTGGATATCCTCTAACCAATCACCCCCAATTTTCTCCCACTACTTTTACCACCTCCACCACCAATTTCACATCCCTTAAAAACCCACCTTTGCGTGCGAGTCTTCAGTCTTCAGTTTGTCTTCATTCAGTTCTCAACTAGTTCTCATTTAAGTCACATCTTTGTCCAGTCGTTATAATTAAACTACGAGTGATTGGTATTAACAAGTTGTCCAATTTCTCTATCGCTCAAAACAGCTCACCCTCGAAAGAACTACCCAGCACGGTTTTAACACTAGAACGACGGAGCAATAAATGTGACTGACGTATATTGCTTTGTAACAGTGACACGACTGTGCCCATTCAGACTTCATACAACTTTTATTGTAATGTGTGCTTCAATGAAGAGGTTCATTGAAAAATTTACAATTCCAGTAATTGTAAAAGAAAAAATTAGAAAGCAGTCATTTAAAAGGAAGCAGTTAAATAACCAAGCAGGAGTGATAGACGCGAGGAAAGTCAACTTAACTTAAAAGTCGAAACCTAAGAACGGCGAGATATCTCGTCAGAAATCCGGACTTTTCGGTGGTCCCTGGCGGTAGCGGGAGACTTTCACAGGTGCCGGGTCCGCATTTACGGTATTTAAAGCATTCCGCGCGATAATGGCGGCGGGTCTTTGTCCTCGAGCCATCAAAACGCCGATTCTCTCCGCGCGAGTTCTGAAACGATCGGAGATCGACGGTGAATGAACCCGGGGAAATGCAGATGAGCCCCGAGGCGTTCGCGATCGCGAGATTCGGGCGAGCACCCGAGAAGACGTCGCCGTTCCCATGAATGGATCGGGGTCACGAATACACGGACCCTGTCCAGCGCAGATGTCGCGTTGAATCGTATTCGGGCCGGGAACTCGCCTAGGGCCAGGACCCGGCAAATGCGACGAGAAGTCAAAGGAACAGCCCTTTGTCCCCGAGGAAGAGTCTCGGGAAACGAACGGAGCTACAATACGTGTTCCACCACTCATTGTTGCGATTTTCAATTATCCCTCGTTAATGTTTACGAAAATTGCCGTCTTCCTGGACAGCGCACAGCCGCCCGGATAGCGACAATCGGTGGTCGAAATTTAATGTTTCAACTTCAACTTTACAATGGCATTCTTTTTACAATTGCATATATCGACAAAACTTCCGGGGCTCCAAAATTTGAATAGTTCCCATTTTTTCGGTAATTTTTTAATCAGACACGACATTACAAACATGAAATCACGAAATTATACGGTTAACTGATTACTTCAATTATACTATATTAATTTATCAATTATACTTTTTATTATACTATAATATACACTGTGAATCACAGTAATATTGGGACAATTCTAAAAGGATTTTTTAAATATTGGACCTTACGACTTGGATTTTTTTTTTAGTAAGAACAATTGGTTCACTATCTGACATGAGAAAAAAATTTGAGAAAATTGCAATTTACCGAAATTGCAGAGAAAATAGTGAAAGTTGTGTTTTCACAACTCTTTTATGTGGGTCTACATTAAAAATTTAAAACGTACGTTCCGTAGGTCTGTGTCAGTTGTACATATTCTGAAAGTTTCATGTATTTTTGGTAAATACCAAAATAAACGACAGATATTCGACTGCCTGATAGACTTTAGAAAACTGTTGTTTAATTACCGAAGTTCAGAAGGATTCTCTCATTAGTTTCTCTTGGCTGTGTCTAACCATAATCAAGAGACGTGGGGGCGTTTTCGGGGGTGGCTTCCACGGTCTGTTGTAACGCGCGAAGATCTAATTTCACTCGGTTACCGGGTTACACCCCATCTATCCCGACATAAAGGAATCGGGTCGCGTCGACGTGAACAGAGAGCTCTCTCTCTCTCTCTCTCTCTCTCTCTCTCTCTCTCCTGTTGTCTTCCGCCACGGGCGCTGAAATCGATGCACGAGTGGTGTATCGACTGACGAACGATCGCGCAAGACCTTGAACGTGTTACCTTTGGAACGGAATTCCACGGACGAGGACCGCTCGACGTCGGTTATGCCGTCGCGATGTCGAACCTCCCGAAAATTGCTCCGCTCCGGCTTTTACGGAAACGGAGTCGTCGTTTGACGACGATCGTTACAATGGTTTTAACGTTTCCGACCAGTCGTTCAGGAAATTCGAACAAATTTTACCGCGCTGTACGTGGACGAGCATGTGTGTGTGTATGGAGCACATATGTACGCTTTGGTCTCGATTCCGGGAGCTCTGGAAACTTAGGGGACTTGTAAAACAGCTTAATAAAAGAAGTAACGGATCGTCAAAGCGGAAACGTTAACTCGAGGGTTGCTACCCCTTTTAGTTCTTGAGCTTGCGTTGCTCGAAACGTCTGCTTGGGGTCTCGTAGAGATAATCGCATAATTTCTCGATTTTTAGATCGAATTTTATCAGGTTGTTCTGTACGTAATGCTATTTTTCTCATGTTTTTGAGAGATTAAATAATGACCTGTGTTTATACTTCATAAATACGCGGATAATAATTATAAGCAAAGTAGATTTGAAAATAAATTGCTAAATTTATGAATTTACTGTATGTCTTATTAAAAACATTTAATTATCATAATTATCCTTCACGTGAAAGGTTCAGCTGGATTACATTCAATCCAGAGAGTACAGAAACAAATTTATTTTACCATGTAATAACTTTCTGTAAACGGTAATAATTACGCGGGGTCTCTGGACAGTCAATGAAACAGTTAGACATATTGTTTTTATGTAAAAATAAGTTAATTAACGTTGAATAAGAGATACCATTCAATCAAAACCTACGGGAAAACTGTACGTTACAGTTGTGATATAATGTGGATCAGACACTATTAACACAGGACAAAATTTACGCGAACTATACCACATACCGTTCACCTTAGTCGCTATCACTTTTCTCAAAACTACAATAGCAACTTGATTTTCGTATCTGTAATTATAGTTTAAAAAAAAATCGACCCAGAAAAAATACAAGTTGAGGGTGAGGATGAACATTTGCAGCACTCTTCTGAGCAGGTCTCCGCCGATCTAAGAGTGCGGAATCGTCTGCGGAGACCCTAATTCCCGCGTCGTCCGCGTATAGGATGCGAATTCCGTATTTGGGACACGCGCGCACCGGTTGAAAATTATTGCACGGTCGCGAAATAATTAGCCGGCTGGCTCCTGTGCCCGGCTTATTAGTACGCGAACGTTTCGCTGCCAATTTCACGGCCGGCCGCGAGGACGCCGAGGCGAATGCGAAATTCTCGGCGAGCGAATTCTAAATCAGCGTTAATTCGCCGGCAAACGAGCCCAGTTTTTCCGTTAACGACCAGCCGAGTCGTTCGTTTACAACCCCCCGGAACGGAAGAGGAAATATCGGTCGCGGATGCGGCGGACGTTTCAATGCGACCTTTCTTAGCTTATCGCGAGTCATTAAATTCCCGTGAAATCGAGCACGCGGTTTCGAAATCGGCCGGATTAGTTTTCCTCGTGCGGCCGACCCCAGGCGCTCGCGAAATCAAACAGACTGTGTATCGTTTCGCGGGCAACGTTCGGCGCACGGACGCGGAAATTTATAGGTGTTCCAACGTTTACTATTCATGGACTCCGATGGTGGTTCGAAGAATTTATAACGTAACGCAATTGAAGCGTGATCCATACAGTCGAATCCGCATAATCTTCCGGAAGCGACCGTCAGCTTGGCTTCGCCTCTACGATCGATAAATTAAGCCGTAAAATGCCACATTGAAATTAAAAGTACAGTTACGTATAAATTGAGAACCGTTTCAAATCAGCACAGTAGATTTAGTGTAATCTCCCGGAAGATATAGTAGGCTTTGGAATTTGTAATTGAAAATTTAAATGAAATTCAAAGCAATAACGTTGACACAGTTCAGGCACGTGTAACGCGAGAATAAATATTTAAGAAATCGGCCGTCTCTTGATAAATTGTTTGCAGTTCGACCAAGAGGATGTTTCACGATGGAAGACGCGTTTCTCTCGTGTTCTACCCTGTTGCTTTCGCAGGATTAACGGTGAACGTTTAAGCAATAAATATTTGATATCTAGATGTTGTTCAATCCCTTTCAGGTATCCCCAGATATCCGCTTTAAACGCGAGGGCGGCAGCTCCGTCGCTGTCGATTGTAAATAATGCCGGCGGCGGCGAACAACTAAGTCCGCCGGCTATTGAATTCTTAAACATAATTCCACCTACTTACTACGAACCGACCGACGAACCGTTCGAACGGTTCCAAAATCCTCTTATCGACAACTTCGGCGAAACTAAACTTCCACGCACTCGACTTCCTCGCGTCGCGAAACGATTCCATGCTGATTGTCATATTTTACAGTTTTTCGAAGCAAAAATGATCCGAGACATCGTGGAAAAATACACAAAGAAATTTAAAGAATTCACAAACTTCTTCCAAAAGAAGCTTTCGCCGAATACCAAATAAACTTGTACATTCACGACAAAAATGACTTTAACTAATTGAACAGTGTCGACGTGTCCCCCTATAAAAAATTATTGAAGAAAGAGAGAAATTTCTAAATGGCTCCTGTTTCCTTTAATATTTTCACATTAAATAATAGGTAATCAATAGTTTAATACGTAGTTCAAATAAGTTAAAAATTGTGGTCTACTTATTTGGATATTTTTCAATTTTAAAAAATTACAACTTGCAACTTAATCTACTACAGCTAAATGACCGATTTTCTATTTCGCAATTATCGAAATGATAAAAACGCTTTCATAGCGACCGAATCGACGTCCCTATTCCATTACGATGAAAACCGTGCAAATTTTAAGTGAATTCAACGAGCGTAAAGTGTTAAGCAATTTTCAGCGAGCTCGCCGCGAGACCTGGGAGCGGTGAAAATTTCGAAATGAAAAGTGCGAAGGTCGGTCGGTCAATTGGAAAGCTCTCGAGGAGCTTGCGTCCCGCGTCGCGGAACTAATCGGAGTCGAAACGCGGGGTAAAGTTAGGCGAAACAGATTTTTGCTCGGCACCGCTACCGAGGTGTACCGGCGAATCGCGGAAAATGAAGGTTGTTAGGGAACCTCGATGCAATTTGTCTAACTACGCCGGGATAACTTGTGTGCACCGTGGTCGCTCGCGATCCCCGGGAGCCGGTCGCAACCGATGCAGCCCCAGGCGCACCGCCACGCTGCACCGGTTGCAGCGAGGGTGAATTCGCCGCGCAGCTTGTTTGCACCCTCTACCGCCCGCCGTCGTCGATATTACGGAATGAACGTTTGTCCACCCACACGCCGCTGATGAACATGTTAATAGCGTGTTCTCGTCGGATTAGGGGCGCTACAGGATCCTTCATGAACGCTGGACCATGATTTATAGCGCGGCAACCGTCTGCTACAACTAGATTTTCATGGAAAATAAAAATTCTGTGCTTTCGTTTTCAAGATGCAGGAGACACATTTATTTCTTTCATTCATTATTGTAACAAGTCGGAAACGATGTAACATTATTTCCAATTTTATCGAGCATTTTTCAACATTTGAATTCTATCTACAGTCTTTCCTCGATATATGTCCCAAATATCTGGCCGATAAAAGTCCCAGAACCATCCTCACTGCTGCTGGGTATACCCCGTGAGGAGACAAGAAGCTACGCAGTGTATCGAAGTATAGTATCTTCTAGCCGATATATGTCCCTGGGTAGACCCGTGTTGTGGACATATCAAGTGAACACTGCAATCATTTTTGCCACGAATGCAAAGATCTGGACTATGGCTTTCTTCGCGATTAATCAAAGATACTCTATGGTTAATGGTACATCAGAAAATATAAAATTTAATCTTCTTTGTTATTACGCTTATTTATTCTCAAATGAACGGCAAATCTTTATGGAAAATGGATGTTGGTGCATCAGTTGCAAGAAACAGGAGTTTAATTGAAGGTTACATAGAAAATTTGATCGAAAGTGGAACTTTGCGAGTGTTTTACTAAAGAATTATAGCAAGAATTTGGAAAAATGCTTTTATCTGGTTCGACTGGAACATTTATGAAACGCGTTCCGTTAGTTTTGTTCATAAGCTTTCGCCGTTTGCCCGTGCGCACTCGGCATAGCAAAAGTGTTCCGTTAGTTGTTGAAACGAGTTAGAGCAAAGAGATGAACGTTCGTTCAGCGAGAACGGAACCCACAGGATGTGATTAAAAGCTCCCGATTTTCTTCTCACTTTTTCGGTGTCCTTTTTTTCGGAAACAAAAACGCAGCGTTCGTTACGTTGAATTTCAGAAAGCAAGAAGGGCGCGATTAAATTTCTTTGTGGCTTTGAAACCGGTCGCGAATATTTAATTTTACAGAGTTTCGCGAGCCGTAAGTAACGAGGCTCTGGCGTAAATAGAAATTTGTGAAGCTGTTAATACGAGCGTACAAAATTTGTATTTTCCTCTTTTAAGTAACGTCGGATGTGGTTGATTAATTTGTAGGTTGATTGTGCGTGTGAAGAACGGTGTTGGTACTGTGATTATTGAATAATTACTAGCGCAGACACGTGGAGGGAAGGGTCGGAAGTGTCGCAAGGACAAATCGATGCGCAAGACGCCTAAGGAGGGTAGCGCAGGGATGAAATGTCAAGGTCGATTCTTGCTGGCTCTTCCGGATTTCTCGGAGCTTAGGTAAACGAATGTTTCTCCGGCACAGTGGCCTTTCTAGCTGGCCGAAAGTTAATCTGAACTTACCACCTCGAATAAAACAGATGGTTTATACGACGTTGCATAGTTCGTCGCTATTCACGCCGGAAACTATCCTTATTCCTTTATAGCTATTAAGAAAATTATTATCGTAGGATCTGTAACTCCATTTCTATAGTCTCCGCGTGATCTTTAATTATTTTAGAAGAGAAATCGGTGAATTGCAAATCCTGCGTGCAATAATGTACAGAAATCTTAAAAAATTAGTCACTCACATAATTTAATCACCAAAAAAAAATGTAATCATAATTTAATACGATTCTTTCTAATTTACGGAGAGAAGAAAATTTTGCAGGATTTTCGTTTCCTGAAACTCCTCGATCAAATGACAAATCACGATTTCTCAGCTGCGACAAACAAATTGCCTCAATTTTGTAGAATTTCAGCAAGCTTTAAAATCCGAAACGCACACAGCACACATTTTCACATTTTCGAATTTCGTTTGTTCAGGTCTCTCTCGCTTCGGTGAACTGTTGTAAATTTGCAAGAGCAGTCGCGCGTACAGTATTTAAATGTTAAATGGTTAGACTGGGAATAGAAAATAATAGAATAACTGAACTTTAGCGGCTAGCAAAGGACAATGTAACGCCCACGTTTGTACACCGCGGCTTAAATAATCCGCTGAATCGCAAACGGACGTGTGTGCCGCACAGCTCGTGTGCAAGTTTACCCGTTGAAACTCCAGAGATACGTTTTCTTTGAACTGGAATCGATTGTCTCGACATTTTATCCGACATTTTTAAATTCGAGGAGCGCAGCGTTTGTTCTCCGCCGAACCTTAAGCGAAATCAACGCTCGCGACGCGGAGCTAAATATTTGCCAACGTGATTTTCCAGCATGTTTCGCGTCGTGCGAATCGTGCAGGAACTGCAGTCCCGGACGAATTTTTCGTCGATCAATGAAATTCGCTACACGGAATCGGCACGGGATAATCGGTAATTTAATTAACACATCCTATTAAACGAAGAACTATGTTTTATGCTTCACTTTCTGACCGTCCTTTTTATCTCGCGTAAAATTTTTGTTACAACATTCAGCAGTCTCGTTACAGACATTTTACAAAATTCGTTACAAATGGCATGTCATTAAATTCAACCAGGCCTTCCAACTCATTTCTGGGGAAATACGAATAAAAATCGTCACAGAAAAATTGTGTAGACACAATTTTTGTAATACAGAAAGTAACATAAAATTCACAGTCTATGTATTAAAAACTCTTTAAATTAACACTGTTAGCGAACGTATTAAATAATAGCGATACCGGTGGAACGTCATCGACGTCCACTGACTTCGCATCATCCCAAGATTCCCAACGATACACGACGGCCTTGCGGTTTTGATCGTGTTGGCACGTGCACCGCGTTTTCAACGCGTGCATTATCATTCCGTCAGCTGCAGAAAATTGGGCCAATATAAAATTATGTCATACAGTACGTTTACATCGTTCGTACATCCAGCGTTATCGGTTCCAATATTATTGCAAAGGGCCCGGTATTTGGATCGATAATGCATAATGCGCACTTTTTACGGCTTTTGGAATGTCGTCAAAATCTTTCACGAAGATGAAAACTCTGAAACTTGCGAACTTCTTTTGTCGTACTTGTCAAACTGTGTATCTCACGTTCCAAGTGCACTTTTCCGCAAACCGAGGAATATTCAAGAATATTCAATTGAAGCGACAAGAAAAATCATAAAAGAAGAAAAATCTCCCGTTGTGAGGAATCATCAAATTCGAAGGACTTCTTGTCCTCGATAGAGCACTATTTTTATTTAAACGCAACAATATTTTCATACAGTTACAACTTTTATATTATTTGAGTACACAAATTCCGGACACGAACCTCCTACGTGGATCCAAGAAGTTCACTAAGCAAATCCGCAGCACAATTATTAGAAAATAAATATGCCCGTACAATACCGCGCCGCGTAATGCATAAACAACGCGTCTTACCACTTGGAGAAACCGTCGCAGCGGTAACGTCGCAAAGAATTCGTTCGTAAAAATTTAAACTCCATCCCGGAAATCCTCAAGGGCTCCATACACGACGCAAACACTCTTCCGTGACTGTTCTCGTACGCCGCGAGCATAATCGCGTCGGAGGTCGTAACAATCGGCCGGCAGCAATGTGAAATGAGAGCCGTACGGCTGTGTGTGTGGGGGTGGGGGGAGGAAGACGGAGGCCGCAATTCCGCTGAAAAACACGTTAATTTCCCGCGGAGGGGAAGGCTCGGGGAGGGTCGAGTGCCCGGGGGAAAGTTGAACTTTTCGTCCGCGTTGGAACCGGAAGCTGCGGGTGCGACGGCCAACGGCGAGAAGGGGTAGTCCGCGAAAACTGGAGCGAAGGTGCCGCCGGATCGATAGCTCGATGCCGGATTGGCACGTGGAGCCGAGGTGGCAAGAAACGCGATAGTTCGCCGTATCGTTGGCACGTTCCGCCCGCGACCCTGGCCCTGTGCCACTCGCTGCAGGTCGCCGCGTTTCCACCGGAGGATATTCGGTAGCCGGCTGCCATTGGCTCGCTGATTCTTCCCTATGTACGACCCTTAACCCTTACCCGCCCTGTACTGGGCCACTTTCGGCTCCTCTTTCAGTCCTCCGCTTCATGTGCACCATAACTCGCGACGCCTCCATTTTTGGACACTTTTCACACCCCTGTTTCTTCGCTATTGGCTCGACGATCCTTTTTTCTAGATCCGTTAACCCTTGCCCGCCCTGTACAAGATCACTTTCGGCTCCTCTTTCAGTCCTCGGCTTTATGTGCACCCTAACTCGCGTCGCCTCCATTTCTCCATGCAGACCGTCACCGCGGCGCCGAAAAGTATTCGAACAATTGAATTTTTGATTGTTCGAAAACAGTTGTCCGCCATTAGCACGCTGATCCTTCCCTTTGCGATGCTTAACCCTCGCCTAACCCTTATCCCTTCCTCGCTATATATGGATACTTTTCATACCCCTGACACATTTTTTTGCGATTGAATCGGGGATCCTTCTCTATAGGACCTTTAACCCTTGCCCGCCCTGTACTAGGTCACTTTTGACTCTTCTTTGCATCCTCGAGTTCATATGCACCACCGTGTCCCTGTCCAGGTCCGCCTCTGACACATTTCTTCGGGGAAACTGCCATCGCGGATCCAAAATGTATCTGCACGCTAAATTTTTGATTTTTGAAAAATCGTCCCCGCTGAAATTGCTCGATTGCCGATTCTGTGCATTTTTGGCGGAAGCGAGCAGATGAAATATTAAACAAACTCAAGAATACCGTGGTACCATTTTGTTCTGTTTATTTCACTGCAAACATTTATTATCGACGTCGGCCTATTCGTTTCTAATATACAGTTAAATATTTTCTGCTGAAGGTAGTGCTTTCAGAGTGACCTTCTCAGAATGTCTTTTAAAAATTGGACCACAGTAATGTAGTAAATTCAGGCAGGTTGTAATATGCAACAGTTAAAAATTCGGATGAACGAACAAAAACAAGAAATACCAATCTACTGCCGTGTTTTTTTTTTTTATTACCTTTTTCCAAGTAAAAACTTGCGTTTCCGTATAACCTTTTCTCGAAAAGTTCTCCTCAGACTGTGGATCTTACAGTTATAAATTCTTATCGAGTACCTCACAGAAAATGGAATTAAACAATAATTTCTTCACTCTGTCGAACCATGTAACAGATTTAGAATAAAATACCGGTCTGCCACGAAACTTTCTTAATACTATTACAACCTCGAGTTTTCCATAATCTTGTGAACTATTAATACACAAAGTCTACGTTGCACTAATTACGAAGTTCGAAACCCGTACCTTCGGGTGGTATTTCGAGTTCGAGCTAATTCAATCCGAATTCCAACGGATCTATATTTTAATCAGCACCAACGACAAACCGTGTACACAATGTACAGTTTCCCGTTTGCGCCGAAACGAGGTTTCAATTGCAGATCCTGAATTATAAATATCGTCCTAATCTGTTTCCATCGAGCGCGAGCATTCCGGGACCGGATAATCTGCAGGAGCACGGATTAAGAGGACTTCATACTAATCTCGTTGCCAAAGGCACGGGTCTTGATAAGAGTCTAATAAACAGCCCGGTAATTCCAATCGACTTTTATGGAACGATAAAAGTCGTTTATGCCGGTCGTTACCGATGCCGGAAACTTAAATTGTTTCACTCGCGGCTTCGGGAACGTTCAGGATCCTATCAACGTCGTCGTTAATTTTTAGTTAACGGTTAAACAACGCCCCGCGAAGCAAACGTCGCTCGGCAACCTTTCTCTCTTCCCGATTCTCCATCAGCCCGGTGAAAGTGCTGCCGCCGCGATTGGAAACGGGGCATTTATTTACCCGTACTCTCTCCGTACGCAAGAACGCGTTTGTCAGCGCAGCCGGATCGCGTTGCGACGCGAATTAATTGTTTTCCAATTTAATAACGCGTTTGTTCGCCCGGCGGGATGCCGCGGTCGCGCTCTTATTTCCCCATTACAGAGCGACGGCTGTTATTATTTCGGATGTGCCCGCACGGCTTGGCGCTCCAATAACGCCGTTTTCCCGTTCCTTGCCCGAAAAACTACCACCACCCCTCGCGATCGAATAAAATTCCGGTTTCTGGGAACCCGACCGGAAACTGCGCACGACCGTTTTCCTCGCAGCTTCTCCTTCTGCGGAAACTCCCGAAAACGGATACGCGATTTTAATTGGAGAGGCGTTACAGATGCTGCGCGGGAATGAAATATTCCTCGCGCGGATTTTCTTTTTCTTTTTAAAGTGTTCCCTGGATATTTAAGCTCGCAGAGACATTTTCACTGTCGCTACCGAGGTGTTATCTCATCGGTTTTAATCAGATTCCCGAGTTGCTTCGACCCTCTTCAACCGGGCTTATAAACCGGGTTTCCCTGAAGAAAGTTAACTCTAAACTGATCGTTTCGCTGAAGAGGAAGTTCTACGTATTTGACTACGTTTGGCTTCTTCTACTTTGTTTACGCTCATCCTGCGTCACCGTCTTTTTAAGTTGCAAACGGATCTTTTCAAGCAGAATATTTTCTGCATTGTCGCGGAGGTATTTCCCACGGGAACACACTAGCTTCGCGAAACATGAAACTAACTTAGTACTATGCGGTACTAACAGGGGACATTTATGCAGGATATAAGTTTCTCGAAAAATATTTGACATATCTGACACTATTTTTGCAAATATCTCGGGAACTAGGGGGTCTAGGACAGTGATTTTATTTTAATTTCTGTGTTTTAGAGTTCGGATTTTCTGAGAGGATTATTTTCACTCCCTACCCCCTGACATGGATTATCGCAAATGACAAAAAGAGAGTCAAATAAATTTCATGCTAAGTGATGTTCCTTGTAAGAGACGTTAAAATTACTTAGCGAAAAAATATCAGGAACTTTTTAAACACACTGTGTACACGGAGGGGTTGAGGGAATTTTGGATCACGTTTTAAGGGGTTCTACTGTGATCCACCATTCGGAACAAGGATCACGTCCGAGAATCCTTGGCCTTGGAGGGTGCGGCTCAATTTCGGTTGATGGTTCCGCCCGTCGAATCCTCCAGGACGAGATTACTCGTCGACGTTACTGGTTTTAATCGAACCCGGTGACGGATGATGAAAACCGCCGGGAGCGTAGTTTCCAACGTTAAAATAACCGTTGCTCCCGCTTGCGGAACGGAGGTAAATCCTTCATTTCAAGGTCGAGAGAAGAAGCTCCTTCGACTAGTCCCCAGGAGGAGAGACGTCGTCTTCTCGTGCCAACGAAAACAGAGGCGTTCCGCCTCCGTGATTCGGGATCGCTCAGACGATACGTCTCGAATGTTCGCGCTACAGGGTGGTCCTTAATTTTCGACTTTAGATTCTGACTTGATCTTGCCCCTCTAAACGGCAAGAAAATTACGTGTGCTACATTTGGAAGCAATCGGACAACGGGAACCCTTGCCGCGTTTGCGTCGAAGTTTTCAAATTTTTATAACTTCAGTTTCAAATATAACTGCATTTCGTTATTTTGGAAATATCGTTAAACGATTTATAACACTAGGTATACGAGGCCCGTCAAAACGGCGAATCCTAACATTTTTTATTTAAAATTATTAAGATTCCAAGAATGCGTGCATGAGAAACTATTGAGAAGATTTCTTTCTTTGGGTATATACTATTATAAAAATGTGGGTAGCACGTTCTTGTTATTTTTATAAAGTAATAGAAAATAGTCAGTTTTAGTGCTCTGTAAATGGTTTCTGATGCGCGCCCACTAACGAAAAATTTGTTTGGTGTAACGAGAATCAGCGAGCGTTAGAATTTGTTCGCGGAGGTCCGAGCTATCGCAGAATTTCCAGGTTTTTGCAGCAGGTCCACGATAAGACAGATCGCCTAAGCGTTCCGGGTTCTGCAGAGGGTTTTTTCCCGGGTTTCTCCGCAGCGAGGAGAACGGGCCTGTGCCCGGACCAAGATCGCCAAGTCGATCGCTGCCGAGAAGAAAAAAACTGTAAAATATGAGCTCGAGTAGGCCACGGGAAAAAGTTCATCGGTCAACGTCGCCGGGGGTTGCATGGTCGATCCTGAAGTTGACGCGTATTAGACAAAACTTTCAATAGAAATGCACACCGCGCCCCGTTCCCGATTAATTGCCGCAGTTGGCCGAGCTCCGGGGAATAAAATAGTTCCGAGTTCGTGACGGGTCATAATTCTCGCGGGCCGAACTTTTTCGAAATTTTCGGGATGCAGATGAAAACTGCGTTCGCCGGACGGGATTTGGAAAGATCGTGCGAACGAATTCATCCTCCTTGCATTTAAGCAGACGCTCTACGTTCGCATTCAAAATTACCACGTCGCTCTTTGGTCAACTTAACACGAACGCAGCGTATTTAACTCGCGCTGTGTTTGATCGAGGGGTTGTGCCGAATATACAGTCAGCAGGAAAAGTCTTCGAACACCCTGTAAAATGATGTTATTTTTTAAAAAGTGGACCGAACGACCTCAACTTTTTCAAGAACATAGAATTACTTTACTAAGTGACAGGATGCGCAAAGAAAAATTTGTAAGAAAATTGTAATTGACAGGAATTGCAAGAGGAAATAGCAAATATTGATGTTACATTTTCAGCAAATATATTTCAAAATCGTGTGTGCAATGTAACTTTAGGCCACGTTACCTTGAAAAGTGGTATGCGCAGCATAGTTTCCATTGAATTGTTGGAACAACGAGCTCCGAAAATAGGGGCGAAACGGCCCGCCATCATGTTAATCGAGGAGATCCCGTAATAGCAGGAATCCAAAGTGGATTTGATTGAACACGAAGTGCACTCGAGGCCCGCCACCTTCGAAAATGAAGATCACGCGAGACATAATTAGCGCCGCCGTCAATTACCGGAAGCTTGGGTACGCCGTTGCAAGATGTTCGCCGATTTCCGACTAAATTCGACTATCTTCGCTTAGTTCCACGCTCTTTTGTTCCCGTGCGCGTAAAAATGAAATTACGTAGATACGCTCCTACCGGGACAGTCTCGCCGGAATCAACGATTCTTTCTTCGCCTAATCCTTCTTTTTCGTCGCCGGTTTTTCCGCAGGTTCACGAGTCTCGTGTAAATACGCGGGAAAACGGCGGGAGAGGAAAAGGGAGAAGCGGAGAGAAAGAGCGGCCTTGCTCCGGGAAAATTGCGCGGACGGGAAAACGTGATGGAACGATGGAAAAACGAGGAGCTCGGGATAAAGAGCTAACAACTATTTCGCGGCGATCAAAAGATAGAACAAAAAAAAAAAAACGAAAAACGGTATCCGGCTGTCCACCGACGCGAAATCGATTTCAATTTACTGGACTGACCTTCGCCCGCGAATTTTTGGCCGGAAACCGTTCCGCGTCTCGTGAATCGTGATTCTGCGGGTCCGTCGAGGCTGTTTTCGATCCATCCTTCGACCCAGAATTAGGTTCACGAGCGGAAATTGGTAAATATTATAGAAAAAGCTTTGGGACAGTTCCCGGATCCAGAAGAAAAATATTTGATCAGGAAATTCAACGCTGAACTTATTAACCCACCGTGTGTGCTATGCCGGAGTCTTCCGTGACCCTTCGCGGTAGGGATAAGCTCGAGCGACCGTGGTATGTACAATTTTATTCCGATATAAGACGACGCTTTTCATTTCGAAATAAGAAAATTCCCTCTTCATCCGAAATACGACGAAAGCCAGTCCCGTGACATCGTCTTATGTCGAAAGAAAACTACCGGTCGGTGTGGGTCGGAAACGACTCCGGCATAGGCCTAGAACTCTCAGGAATCCGAGGTTTAATTACAAAAGGAACTAAAAACGTCATGAAATTAATAATTGTACTGCGGATCTTTATACAAAATAAAAATTCGTTCCATTAATTGCAGAAATCTGGCACCAAGATTTCTTTCCTTTTTTAACCCTTAGCACTCGAGTAGTGACTCCGAAGCACCACTAAAAATGGTTGTGGCATTATTTCAAAGAAATTACAAAACATATTACAAAATATTAGTTACATTACAAAATTTGTAGTTAACCGAGCACTAAACATTTAAATATTGTATGTGGAAATCGGATCAGTTTCGTATGAATAAAATGAAAATATTCTAACGAAACGGAAGAAAAATTGAGTTTTAGAATGAAAATAGGGCCGAGTGCAAAGGGTTAATAACTTAAAAAATTCTATGACGTCGTTTTAATATTTCCAACAATTGTCAAACAAAAGAACCGGTTATCAGTGGTAAGTTTACTGCTAAGTAATCGATTGGCAGAGACAGTCCCATTACATGGAACGGGAATTTTTTAATCAATTCCGGCCGTTTTATAGAAACGGCTGAGCGTGCACCGTTTACAAGAAAAGATCGCCCGCAATCGTGCGAGATTTGTCAAGAGCACAGCTCGAGAGCGAAACGAGAAGTAGTCGCGGCAAAAAGCGGCGAGCCGACGAAGGGAATGAATGTGAAATATAAACGACGCCATAAAGATCAAGGATGATGCACGGCGGGTGGTATACCGGCGAGATAAAAGGGTGCCGGATCAACCGGAAGAGGGGTGGGAGGAAGAAAGGGGAACAGACGAGTTCTGCGGAGAAAGTAGACAATTCACCGCGCCGACACCGTTCCAGGCGAAGATTTCCTCGGATCCGGCGTGAACAACGAAACATACCGAGAACGAGGAACGGTATAAACGCCCGCGGGTCGGGGGAATGGGATAATAATATGCAAAGCGTGAGGGTAAGCTGCACACCAGGGCGAACACTGGTTTCCCACGGTGGTGTGCGAGAACGCTGCAGAACATCGCGAAATCTCTTTCGGCCCACAGTTTTGAAAAACTGCGCCTCGGCTCGCTTTTTCCCGGCATCGACGAACTTCGGACAAAAAGAGTAACGAGAATCGAACCGCCGCAAAAAAACGGAAGACTAATTTTCGTTATGCTCCCGGATACGACGGGGAGCGTTCCCTTGAACTTTGCCGTCCTGTCTCTGCAAGAGGCACTTTCTTCCCGTGGGCGACCACGCCCCCACGAAATGTCTGCGTGGAACGTGGTCTTTTCAGTCCAAACACGAGGAGTCAGCATTGCTTACACCCATTACTGGACTGCGTGCCGTTATGCGAAAAACGGAGAACGTCTGCGTCGAGTGTAGGAAATAGGAAACAAATGAAATTCTGATTCCTTCATTGCACGAACCTTTAGGAATCTTTTTGTGCGAATCACCGCACCTCCTCCATTGGAATTTTACACACGTACTTATTGGATTTTGAATTATGTTTGTCAGTTTTTTTTTAAATAAATATTATCAAAATTGCAAGAGTTATATTTTCTTCTGGTTTATGTTTGCGTGAATACGACCACGGCCTGAACCAAAATCTTGACTATTTACAAAATAGTGGCAATAGTTAATGAAGACTTCTAGAGATTAAAATAAGTCATGTTGCATATGAAAGTCTAAAAAATCCTTGGCTGGTTAAAACAATTTTCTCTTCAGTTCCGATTTCACGGCACCGCATTGTCGAAAGCATGAATATTCATGAAAATGAGCAGTCTAGTTATTCACTACTCCGGTTCTCCCCTTACATTTTAACACTCTCATAATCTCAATTTTTATAAACGATTTTTTAATTCTTTCGCCGTTTTAGTTTCAATCTTTCCCGCTTTAATTCTCCATCATGTGTAAATGCTTTCGGCTTTAACACCAAAAGAAGAACTACCCTTATTTTCCACATGTTCTGAATCAACGTTTTCCAATTCCAAATGAAAAACACAGTTTCTTGATTTAAAGTGACTCGAGTAAGTTCAGTAATTTTACTTTCTTTAATTTTTCTCAAAAAGGTCACAAGTGGCTTCTCAATCTTGCTAATCAAGATTCTCGATAAGCTAATCGAGCAACAGTCAAGGAAATTGTTCAAATTAGACGCGTTTTCATTATACTTGAAAGCTAATATTATCTTCGGATCATTCGTGCAACTGTTTCACAGTCGACGCTACTTTTCAGATGTGAAACTGTGCCACTCAAAGGGAGAAAATTATGCGAAAATTCACAGGTATGGTTAAGGGTTGCTCATTTCCATAGATCAGGCCCCCGCTTTCAATGAAGAATTATCGATACATAACGAGAGGTCGAAATCCGATTAACTGACGGCCCCGGACGATAATCTTGCGGTCGTACGGGGGTTAAACGATTGCGCGATAAATCAATAGCTGCCGCCTCAAACTGGTAAGATTGCGAGGGTGCGTGCGTGAGTGTAGCCGATGCACATTTGCACCTAACCGCGGATCGTTTGTTTCTGTCAGGAAAGGCTAATCTCCGGCAACTCGCTCGCCCCGACGTTATGAATTTATGTCGTTCACCGAGAATCTCGTTAGAACCCTTAGGCTCGCTACTTTGCTGTCATCGCTTCCACCAACCCTGTGACTTTCGCTCTACCCCTCAACCCCTCGACCCTCGGAAGATCCTAATTCGAGAAATTTTCCACCGGGACAGAATTTACGGAGATGTCTATCGTAACCCACGTAGACGTTTCTCAAATTGCCGTGTTATTTCGAACGTTGGTTTATTTTGCTTCATAACATTCTCGTTCTAGAAATATCTTGTTCTGTTACTGAGAATTATTTGCGGAAATTACGATCTACTAATTATTCGAAAAAATTCAGTTCCATCGTCATAAATCTCTCAGTTACAGAGTATAACTGTGTTTCCCCGATATATGTCCACAACACTGGTCTACCCAGGGACATATATCGCCTAGAAGATATTCTCCAGTGGCCTCGATTCATGGCAACTGGGTATGCACCGCGGCAGTGGCGATAGTTCTGCGACCTTTATCGGTTAGATATTAGTGACACATATCGAGTGACACTTCCACCAATCATAAATATTAAAACCAAGTGACTCGTCTAGTTCAGAATATTTTTCGACAACATAGATTCTCGTCGCTTACGTTGACGATAGACGTATCTGTAACGAAGAATTTTAAGAATAAATTCTTGATTTCGAATCCCAATAGAGACCCGTGATTAGTAAGCAGCAGGAGTCGCACAATGGCGTCGAGAGTTTCAATAACGAGACTCCAGTGTCCGATGATGGGGCAGGAAGCTTCTTTCGGAAGCAATACATCAGTTTCGCGGATCACGTCCGTCGCTGTTGGAAATCGAGCTGGGCACGTGGCCCTTACATAATAGCAGCGTTAAATAGCACACGATAGAGCCCTCGACTACCTCTGTTATCTCAGCAAACTTTGGTTATCGATCTTAACCGCGTCCCGATGGGGCTGATCCGCTCCGAATGTACCGTAAATCCTAATAATGCCCCGCTAATGCACCACGTCGAACACCGAGATCCCTCGTTATTCCCAAACAACGCTATACCTGTGCAACCCCCTCTCCGTACAGCTGCTGCGCCTACTGACGAGCGGAAACGTGCCCATTCTGCGACCCCTAGTTCCTCCATAGAATTTCCGATTCTCGAAAAATTGACGACATTCAACCGATACTTGAAAGCGTAGGAAGACCCATTTTTCTTAGAAAAATGCTATAAACCTATTTGAAAATATTAAACAAAAAAAAATCTTCGTGCTTCGACTTATTTTAATCGCAAGAAACCTAGCTATCCATCGCTGCCACTTAAAATACACAAAAAATATGGAATAAAATTTTAATTTGGACATTATACCGGTTTTATTTTCAAGATGGATTCGACATATGCCGCACCGGCACACTCTACTTGCGAAACCGGAATAACATTTTGATACTCCCCACCGCTATCTACGGGCCATACATACGCGATTCCAAAGCAATGCCGCGGATCTTTTGTCAAGATGTTGAATAGGTCCGTCATTTTTCTTTCCACCTCCCACAGAGACGAAAAATCCCTTCAATATTTTCGCTTTTCAGAGAAGAAAAGTATATGGCACTCTGTGATCTCTCTTTCTCTGTCTGTCTGTCTGTCTCTCTCTCTCTCTCCCTCTCTCTCTCTCTCTCTCTCTCTCTCTCTCTCTTTCGCTTATGTAAAATTTCTTGGAGCATAATCCTCCTCGCGATAGAAATCATAAACCGTGCTCGGCGTTGCAGTTCATTTAATCCTGCAGGAGCGTTCATCGTTTGTTTTATCAGAGAAAGTTCGGTTCGTTTAAGTGAATCCACTCGTTCAGCCCGGAGGAATCGAATCGAATCGAACAAATGGGATTGGCTACGGTTAAAACGTTCGGGATTCTAAATTCTCGAGAACACTGTCGAAGTGGATGGTATCGATGAAGGTGAGGATGCTTCTACGTATCTTTGGCCCAACTCCGCCCTGTTACTTTGAAGCATCGAAGCATCCGATGCAATAAATTATAGAACAAGTCGAAAATGTGAAATGTAGTTCTCCGAGGTACCACCGGGTCTCTCTTTCGAGTTTGCATTTCGTGACGCAAGCAGAGGTAGCTAGTAACGATTGTAATATAACTTTTAATATAATTTTACACTTTGTCATTTTAATACGCGTAGAAAAGGAGATTATATCTTTTTCTACCTCTCATTCCTTCCATTAACAAAGGTCTCGTTGTACGAAGAATTTCATGATTCAATCGCTGCACGGATGTAAATTTTCATACATTATTCATAAATCCTGGGATCATCCTCTTCGAGCCTAAATATCCAATGAAATTCATGTTTGTGCAGCTAAATATTCCCCTCGTGGGCGTTTGTGCTATTTCGAATCAAGATAATCAATTGTAGGTACTTGTTTCATGAACATGCTTAACGCTTCACATTTTCGCGAATATCGTAATGCACGTATGAATAATTGTAACTAATCTGATACACTGCTTCAGAGACAATAAAGGTGGTGCATATTATAATACGATTTAGTTTTCTAGAAGTTGCAAAACAACTTTAAAGCAAAGGCTCACCAGATTACCTTAAATCCTTTAAATAACATTTTTAATATAAATTAACTGTGAACACTGTTCAGAATATCTTACTCTAATTCTGGTACCTTGTAATCACTTCGTTGCTTAATCATTTTCTGCGAGAAGAGGGAACTCTCCGTGCATTGTGGGCTTCCTGTGAAAAGTAGGTATTGACAACGTAAAAATCGTTTTTAGTAAATAAGATTATATCGAGTCCGCTTGAGAACTGTGCCAGGTGTGTCCCTGATATGACGACAAGGCGAGGGGTTAAACATCTCCCGAGGGAAACGTTTCAAAGAGCCCGGAGGGTCGTTTAAAACTCACGAACGTCGCCGTTCTAGTCCGTTTCGAACGGCGTCCGGTCGCCCCGGACCGACCAAAAAATATTCCGGGCTCTGTAACAAGAGCCAATCAAGGACACTTTGATCCTTTATCGTGACAAGAGGCACCGCAGCCACCGAAAATTTCTTAAATTGCGGCGACGACCGCCATAGCAATCGTGCACCGGCAGCTGATTACCTTCGGACAAGAGCTGTTCGCCATCAATCCGGCCACGACACACAGTCCAGGCTGACCGCCAATTTCCGTTCGTCGCTCGCACGTACCGCGATCCCAGGGGATCCAAGGTCCCCGGCGACCTCTCTGTTTCATTCTCTTTCCATTCGCGGCGGTGTATCCAATTCCGCGTACGATCTGACGGTACACCGACGTTTAACTCATGGTTTCTGTCAATATCCGGCCACTCTTTTCTCATTTCTGGTATCAACCTCATTTGGGATTCGCAAAGTTCACGTCGAACACGCATTAGCCATTTTGTTCGACCTATCAATTTGATTGCTCCACTTTTCCTTGTTTCTTTGGAAAGCAATCAAAACAGTCTGCACGATCAGGGCAATCTGATTTTGCGCTATATTATTTCATCCTTTTATTTTAATGGAACAGTTTGGAAATCTAACAGCTCTTTCATCTTCCCGTTATTTTTGCCTTTTTATTATTTATTATTTGTTTAATGTTGCTTCAACATCAACGGTCATTAGCAACACGGTACATTTTCTTCCAGTATATTGTACATATTTGTATCCTTGATATAGTTGGCAAGACCGTCGATATACTCCTCAGAACTTAACAGAATGGGCAACGATCTAGGCAGCTTAGCATTTTTTCTTTCATTCCCATATCGTCGTGTAAATCGAGGAAACTGCACTTTTTGGAAAACCCACATTTTTTGACGTTCGATTGGCGTTCAACGCGCACCGATTCGGTATTTAGTAGTGATTTCTGTTCGGCGTAGAATCTGGGTTAACGGCGAAGGAAATCTTGTAGTTTCGTTCGTAACGAGTTGGTGTCATGGCCGGCCTTAAAGCGCGGGAAACGGATCGCGCGTGTTCGGACCTACCCTGTATTAATTCGGGTAATCCCGTAGCTGACACTTGTGGCTCCTGCCGGTTGTTCTTTAATTAATCCGCAACCGCGCCCGACACTTTTAACGGGCTATTGTGTGCTATTAAAGTACCTCGCCCCGGCGCAAGCAGATCGAGCAACCTCGAATCATTGCTACGCGGAGTAATTTCACGGGCGAACTAATTCCGACCGGACGTTTCCTTTTCATTTACCTAATTAACGCCTGCGAGACAAGTTTCTAAACCTCAGATCGAAACGACCGGAATTTTAACGTTTTCATTCTTCGTTTACAGAGAAACAATTGTCTTCTTTTTATTTGAAATAAATTCAGCCGATTGTCTGTATTAATATAATATTGTTAACCGGTCCCGAAAATCTTTCCTGCACACAGACACATTCTGCGTCAGCGATCCTCTCGTATTTTTCTGAACGGGTGGATTGAAATTTCAAAAATTAAAAATCCTAGAAAAATTAGGGGAGGATTGTGCAATTATCTGCAAGGAGTTGACTTTTATTTGTCGTTCTCCTCGGCGAGCCTTGTAGGCGATCGAATGTTTCGCGACGCCTACGTCGCGCGAAGTTAAACTAATTTAGAGCGAAACGATCCGAGTTAGATCGCGCAGCACGAAATGGGTCACGGAAAACAGGGGCCAGGGGGGGATCGAGAGATTTCCAGGGTTTGCCGAATGTCAGCGTAGTTTCGTCAAGAGAGAATGCGGGGGAGTTGCGTGAGCGGTTCGAGAGGAAAGTTTCCTTTCCATCCAGCTGCAGTCGCGCCGAGTAATTCGAGGACCGCGGAAAGAACAAAGTCACGTCTCCGGTTATAAATATTTATCGTTCGAGCGAAGTATTCTTTCGCGAAGACGCTAACGACGACGCTAACGACGGGAATTTCAGATAAACGTGAAACCTCTCCTCGGCGAGAATTTCGAAATTCCAATAACTTCCCGCGCGGAGAGTCCGTCGTAAACGCTTCGAACCTGCACGTCTGACTAAAAGGTTGCCCGCGCTACTTGCTGATCCAAAAAGAAGAACGCTCCCCGGAGCGCAGAATTATCCGAAAGAGCATAAATTCTCGTTGAAACTTGTTTTCTTTTTTTATTTTTTTAGCAGGTACGTTCAAGAATAAATGGCCCTTTGAAATCTTGCTTGTGGTTTCTCGAAATAAACAGCTTGGAACAACGGTTCTCTTTGAACCGAGGGAATGGTGTTGTTTTCTTCGTTTTGTTTACGAACGTCCAAGAATAAACAACTTTCCATCAATCGTGAAAGATACCTGGGGGCGTTCCTCCGTCCGACCAAAGCTTTGCTCGCGTCACTTGCTCCTCTCTGCGGCGCCGAGAGATTAATCTTCTGCCTTTTTCCCCCCGTAAATAAATAATTATCATTTCGAACGGAAGTCTTTCTGATAGCTGCATGGGCGGGGAGTAGGATGCATTAACGAGCGAAGTTTTCTAATTTACAGAGCTTCTGCCGCGCAACTTTTGAAATTCGAGGAATTTTTAATGGGACGACGCCGGGCGCCACTTCAAAGCGACGGTCCGACTAATTCGATGCGTCTACTACTTGCGCTCCGACGGTCGGCGAGTTCCGCGAGAGACCGAGTCTCGAGACGTATTTTCATTGTCGAGGACCACGGTCCGCGACGTTTTGTCAGTTAATAATTGTGACTGGCCCCCGGGGGCCATTTTTCGCGAAACCGAATTAACCAACTTGTCTCCCTCACCTCCGACAGCTTTGTGTAACACGCTGAGCTTCATCGTATTCCCCGAAACGTTTCTACAATAAATAGTACCGTGGCGCTCTCTTTTCTCACTCATTTAACTGAAGAAGATGGCGACTGCAGATTAAAAACGAATTGAATTAAAGTTTTTGCTGCTTGACAAAAAGCGAACGAAGTAAACCAATTCGTTGGGTCAATCAACAATTTAATTATAAACTTTCTGTAAAGAAGACGGTTGCGTTTCTCATGAACCAATGATAAACAAACAAAAATCAATTAGAGTATAAACGTACGGTTTTATAACGGTGGTCGAATATTTATACAGAATAATGTACGTATTTATTCCCAGGAGGGTGGTTTATTTGTTTATTCAAGCCGGATAAATGAACAAGAGTCACATAATCATTTTTACGCTTTCGGGAAACAAACGAATGTACACAGATGCAGGTAGGAATTATACTATGTTCGAGAGTCGCGTGATCAAATATTTATTTCACGATGCAGAGAATTTTCACAGTAAATTGTTCATTCCAGTAATTCATGCAACTAATTTAATTCATCAATCGGTTCGATGATTAAATATTTACGCTAGTTCGCTACGATTACATGTCAGTCGAACGAAAAATTTAATCGTCAGTTGGAATTGATAATCAAATACCTGAATCGCGTCGTCAATCATTAATTGCAGTTAACATTGGCCAACTACGCTCGAAACTAGATCTATAAACGACTGATTGAACGACTCGATCAACAATCCTTTAAATTAGACATGATAAATTGTGGCGTAATTAAATGACAATTATAACAGAAGAATTAAAGGAAGATTGATTTTAACAAATGGTCAAAACGACGCCCTTCAAATTCAATATATTTTTGCGTATAACAAATTCTTTGATCTTTTATACCATTTTATTGGTAACCTTTTAATCCATGCACCTTGCTCTTTCTCTGTGACATTTTAACAAAGGCTGGGAGATCGAAATGCATTTTTAAAATCCGAAAACAAAGGCATACAATTGTGAATCTGTGGTTTCCATAGGTTCGGTGCCAAAATCCGTGGAAAAAAAGTACAGCTAGGTGAAAAAGCCATTAGACTAAAAGACGGGCCACTGTTCAGGCCATTAACAACGAAACTGTCGAGGAAATTTCCATTCCCATAAACGAACGCCATGGAACGGCACAACGGTGGCGAATCATATAATGGTCAGAATTTCTCGCGTCGACAGCAGCGACAGTGACGGAATTCAGGAACAAGTGTGTGACGTTATTGATACAAAACAGAGAGACGCTGGACAGACGAAAATAAAAAAAAAATTAAAACAATCGACGAAGAAATGTTGTATTCACCGACGCGTGCACGTGCGTGACACTGCGAATTGTTAAATAATTTTTATGGCCGAAAAACGATGCATGTGTACGGCCACTCGTCCGTGCGTTCAAACAAACGAGGGATCGGATTAAACTGCAACTGCGTTCGTTTAGAGGATTGCAGTTTGATGTTCATTCCTCCAGTTGCGTTTTAACAATTGACGGTTTTCGAGAGGAGAAGTTTTTGAAAATTGCGGAACGGGAACCTTCGGGGCCCTCGAGAGTGTTCCGCTTGTTGCCGAATTTATTTTGCGGATTTAAATCTTTTCATTGTTCCGACTTTTTTCAAAAATTCCGTGGCTGAATGGACCGACCCCTCGAAGGTCTGATTAAAGTGGATGCATCACTTCGCGAATTATTTCATTTCGATATTCCGATTTAGTACTTTTATTCTGTACTTGTTTATTAACCTTGTTCGATGTGTATTTGTTACTCTTGTTATACTTTTGATGATTACTTTTGTGATAACTGGAAGTTATTATTACGGAATTGCTAAGCGAATGTACCAATTTGAATATTCTAGTACGAATATCTATTCTGGTCTGACGGAGACTATCGTATTCTACTTGGCGGCAATATCAATGATTTCTTTATTGATGTTCACGGTATATGCTGTACGTATTCACAGCTGTCACAGAATTGTAAGAACAGACGTATTGATGTGAATAGTGGATTGTATGTATAGTTTATGCTAGTCGGTCTAAAAGTTTCGTGATTCTACTTCAATGCTTCAGAAATTATGTTTTCATTGACACCTGGGGGTTACCGTTATATTACATTACAAAATTATAAGAGTAAATAGTATAACATAAATAGTAGAGGGAAATTGTAAAAGTAGTCGCTTCAATGTACGTAATGGAATAAATATTTCCTTCCTGTCTGACCAATGCGTTCATATTCTACTTCAGGAAATTAGAAATTATTCCTGTATAGATCTTTAAGACCGGTTTCACTTTATTATACCAAAATTGTGGAAATAATTGCACTAATGTAAAATAAGCTGTACATTTTTACCTGGTCTGACCAATGCGTTCATATTCTGCTTCAAGATGTTACGAATCATTTCTTTACTATCGTTAGTGGCTATTCTCATTATTTTACGACGGAATCATACGAATAAATGCTCGAACCTAAATTTTATGGTGTGCGTTTGTCCGACCAAAACAAGTACATTCCACTTGAGACACCATGTTCCGCTCGCTCACTGCACTTTCCTCCATTCCGTCACTAAATAAGACATAAACTGAAACGATCGTTTCTCCTCCCAATCCACCATCAATTCATGCCACGATGCTACTGAACGATCGTTTGACATTTTCCAAGAAAATCTAGTTCGTCGGGCGACTTGTCGCGATTCGCGAAAATTTCGAACGTCTCCTAGGGAAAGAAAAATTGTTCCAAACACATCGGAGCTCGTGGAGACGTTGCATAGGCGTCGGGCTAGATTCCCGACGCTGCGGCGGATTTAATAATGAGCACAAAAGCCGCGGTCGGGCTGCAGCATCGCCATATTGATTTCGCCGCGGTCCGGTCGGATTTTAAGCAGGCAGGATGGATCCTAGCGGCCTACCAGCCAAACGCTGAATATTAATGCCCGAAATTGCGCGAGATATTGCATTAGCCGGCGCACACCGTGTTCCCGTTGACCGATTCCCGGCGTCCCACGCCGACACAGTTTTCCGGGACGCGGGAGAGCAAAGGCTAGAGGGGGCTCTAACCGCGTCAAACTTCCGCGCGAGCGGATCTCCCGCTGTTCCGCCTGGCGTTTTCACTGTTTTCCCGGCCTTGACCGAGAGGAATGTTGCCCAACCAGGACTTCGGCGTCCTTCGTATATTAATTGCCAGCGCCCCGGTGAATTCGAACGATATTCCGAGCGAACGGGTACTCGCCCGGCTTTGCAGCCTCTGTCCCGTATTTCCGGATACAGGTTTTTCGGCTTTTGTCGCCGAGATTGCGATGGATCCACCGGACTCTCGCTCGTTCAGCATTTTATTTGAATTGTTTCGACTTTCGCCTTTATTGGCTCCCCGCGAAACTCGGTCCCGTTCCCACAATTGTGTTTCAAACTAACGTTGCGTTCGTCGTTTCCCTTTTGACAAAGGGAAACGAGTTGTTCAAAATGTCGAGCTGTACAACATTTTTCAGGGTCGTCAAAATCGAAGAGGAGTTTTCTGAATAATTATCATTAGTCTTTCTCGACTGTGTACGATAATTCTATTTGTCAAAATAACAAGGTTTACGTTACGCCTAGAAAAATCTGTCATGCGAGAGAAATAATATTTGGGTTAAAATTTTTGTGAGAACATATTCTTTAAAACTTGTTCACAAATTTTAGATATCTTCGAACAATTTGATACAAGATAGAATAAAATTTGCGACATATTTGAACAATTTTACTACACATCTAGAGGATTAGGAATCTTTGCTTTTGAGAATGAGACCCGACATACGTTTTTTGTGGAATGAATGTTTGTATTTTGGAGGGAACGTCAGCGAGGTGTCGGCGCGAGGTGCACTCAGGTAATAGCGCAGGGGTTAAAAATGTCCCGGCAATTCCGTGGGACGACAGTAACGCGCAGGTGACATCAATAATCCCCTCGCATGCCGAATTAGGGGTGGCCATTGGCCGAGATTGTGCATGGGAACGTGTGCGCACTGTGTTTGATGTTCCGCCGGAAAAATCGGAGTGCTTTCGGAATTATCAGTTCACGCTCTAATAATCCGACTTATCAATAATCCTGCAATATCCTATTTTGCCGTTTGCTCTTTTCGAATCTGGTCGGCGTGGTCCAGTCAAGGCCAGAAGAACGATTTCGTTGTATAGAATTAGACGTTACCTGCAACGACGCCTGACTTGCTCAACTTCGATCGTGGCATTGGGCGATCTTCGTTTCAAACTGGCAAGCAACATTGAAACGTCGAGGCTCCTCCATTGTGCGTTAGGAAAAATGCTTATCGCGAGAAAGTTGGCGGTGGGGGGGACGAGAAATAACGCGCCCTCGAAACAATAATTCTCGTTCCGCGTGGCGGGTTGATAGGGTGGCATTGTTCGATGGAAACTTGCCTTGACAAACGTGGATGACAGTAGTTTTATTCAGCCTGGCTGGTGGGAAGGACTGTTCGATAGTCTCGCTGGAAAAAAGGATTCTGTTAAAAGGAGCAAGCTGCGATACGTTAGCAATTCTCGGGATAGAACGTTCCGATGTTATTCTTTCGGCTGACGTGTGCTTGGCTGAATACAATGTCGAAAAAATTTAAATTATCCGCGGAATGATCCTGGATTAATTAATTCCAGTCTCTGAAAGACGACAGGATTCTGCATTTTAAGGCTCTGTAATTGAACTATATTTTTCTGGATTGAAATTTTGAAAGGAATGTAAAACGGACTGATTGAGATTTCTCTACGATCGTATGTTGTGAGATAAAATTGCAAAAAATAGCAGAAAATTTGTGGGAGACCGAGAAAAATATGTTCATATGTCTAAATTGTCTCCCACAAAAGGAGATCATGTATCAACAACAAGAACAATTTTTGAAACGAATATTACACCGGCAAAGGAACGAAATGTGTAGGTGAAGGTAACTACCGCATGAGAGTAGAAATACCGGAGGAAAGCCCAATTAATTATGTCTACGCGTAAAGAAGAATTTATTTCGCTTATCGCATTAACAAACGCAAGAAGAGCGACCTTGCAATCGACTGAAGGAAATTACCCAGCGCCGGATAACAATGTTCCAGTAAAAAAAAACTAGCACCTTTAATAACTCAGTGGAACAAGAGAGACTATTTCCAGACGCGAAAAACACGAAGCATAAAACGATGAATTACCAGCGACAAAACCCAGCAAATAAAAGTGCTGTGAAACCAGCGGAATAAGGAAGATTACTTCCACCGCGACGGAAATTTTACGCCCATAGAGAGAAAGGATAATTACAGGTAATATTATCGCACGATAGAACCCGTCGGCGAAACGGTCGACTCGTACTACTGCATTCCGTTAGTTCGCAGGGGATAGTCGGCGAGCAAATTGAATTTCGTCCATAAAAGTGCTATCGTTTGAAGAACACGAAGGACGGAGGCGAGGAGAGGGGGCGAGTTCGAAACAGAATGACAAAGACAAGGGACAAACAAATGGGGGAAACAGAAACAAAGAAAAGGGAATGCTCGGTCTCGCGCAACGTTTCGATAACATTCTCTTGATTCTTTGTCCCTTCTGTTTCTATGCGCCCGTTGTCCTTGAACTCCGCAACTCGCCGCACGATATCCTTTGAACAAGATCAAAGTGTCGCTGCTAAAATGGAAAATATGGAATTTCATCGACGTGCCGGAAATTCCCCGCGAATACCACGATCGGGATTTTCGGGCATTTCTGACGATCGCCCGATTCCTCGGTCCTTCACGCACTCCAAATTCTCTTCGTTGTTTGTGTTTGGCACATTCGGGACCGGTGACGCGACTCTTGCGTCATGCAGTGTCCCTACGGGGTTGCTGGAGGCGCAACGTGTGCGTCAGAGTTCGATTCGAAGGTAATTCATTTTTGAATTTTTGTTGGTACTGTAGAATGAGATCTCCAAAGCATTTCACAACGCCTCGTGTACCGCACGTGTTAATACTAATACAATACTAATATTAACAGCAAATATTACCAACAACGTATGTATTATCATCCCAGGAAGATTGCTAAGCTCCTCCAACAATATGTTAAATAATAATAATATTTTTGGTTGGTGGAATTTTTTTTTCCAGAAGTATTTTTGAAAGGGGTACGAAGCTAAATAAAATTTTATATTAATTCTTTCTTGCATTCCGCAATGGAATTACGTTCGGAGTGGTACGTTTTAAAATTATTTTTTTCACTTTGGACACTGCTTCCCAGAGCACAATAGGAGCGTCAAATAATGAAGTAAATCTAGAAAGCTTCCGGGCTCTCCGAGATCGTATAAAATTTCTTTGGCATCAGTAATGATTTTCTTTGGGGAAAAAATGAGACTTCTCGAAGTTCTTCTCGACGAGAAGGATCTTCTTCCAAAGAGAAGAATCCTTCGAGAACGGTTCTCGCATCTCGCGAGACCGCTCGCTCATTATTTTATCGCGCGTATTCGCTCGTCGTTGGTTTGTTCCTCGAGAGAAATAGGAACACTACCGTCCAAAAGTATCCGGACTCGTCCAGGTTTGCAGATAACGTCCACATATCTCGCAGATATTTTTCGTTTTTTTGTTCATTTATTCTTTGGATATTGTAACGTTAAAGAGCAATATAAGCAAATTGTTACACTACAACTGAAAACACTATTTTCGTCACAATGCCTTTCTTGCTTCTACCACCTTATTTTATTTCTATCTATTATACGTGTTGAGCCTCATCCGGTCACGTGCCACCTATAAGACGGTTTTATTTGCAAACTTTGTAGTGTAATTTCTATGATTTTCTAATTTTTTATTTCTCTAAATGGAAAGGCCAAAGTAATCCAGATACGTATAAAATAAAATATTCCTCGAATCGGCGATTAGACCACTAATTGTAAGTGTAAATTCTTTTGAAAAATTGTAATGTTCTCGCAGCCATTGTACGACATTCGCCCACATATGTTAGGCGAGTCCGGATACTTGTGAACGGTATTGTACGTACGCGCGCGGAGAGACAGCAAGCCGAGCGCGAGAAAAATTGTTCTCCGTGACCTTGCGGGTCGAAGACAATTTCCAGAATGCTCGAATGCGCCGCCTGCCTCTCGTTTCAGCGGGTTGAATATAAATGCGAAATTTTCCTGGTGGATAGAGGAGGGGGCGAGGCCAAGAGAGAGACAGCCGCGATTTACATTCCTTTGTGCGGTGTCGTCCTCGCGCTTGACCCGTCCGCCCACTGATACATCCACCTGTCCCTCCGCTTCCGTGAGAAAGATCCCCGATACCGGCGAATTTCGAGATGGATTATAACCATCGCGCCACGACTCCCTTCCGGCGACCTATTTTTCGTCGGGCCCTTTGTGCGCCGTTCGATTCTCCCACGCGCGGATGCGTTTATTCGCCCGCGATAATAAAGCCCGCGCCAAAATTAACTCCTCCATTTGGTTCGTTCACGGTTTCGAAACAACGTTGTTGGAAGCAGAAGCGGAAACGTAGAAATCGCTGTGCTTTTGTCGTGGCTATTTAGGCTAATTTTCGCGCGTAGGAGTTCTGATTCGTGCGACACTGTTGTCTCGGAGCAGGTAGTTAGAACTAGAAGTTCTTGTTAACAAATTTCTAATAAATTCAGTTTAAGCCTGCGACAAAATTCAACCTCCCGTTTGGCTCGTTCACGGTTTCGAAACAACGTTGTTGGAAGCACATGCGGGCGCGGAAACGCAGAAATCGCGGCGCTTCCATCGTTGCTATTTAGGCTAATTTTCGCGCGTAGGAGTTCTGATTCGTGCAACACTGTTGTCTCGATGCAGGCAGTTACAACAACTAGAAGTTCTTGTTAACAAATTTCTAATAAATTCAGTTTAAGCCTGCGACAAAATTCACCCTCCCGTTTGGCTCGTTTACGGTTTCGAAACAATGTTGTTGGAAGCATACGTGGACGCGGAAACGCAGAAACCGCGGCGCTTCCATCGTTGCTATTTAGGCTAATTTTCGCGCGTAGGAGTTCTGGCTCGCGCGACATTGTTGTCGCCGAGTAATTGACGCAACTGTCCTGTGAAGTGTTTTGCTTTACTCAGTCATTTCGAAGCTAGCATTATTTTAGTGCTTTTAATCACACTACACCGCGAACCGTCCGTTACTAGACCGGTTAAAATTTGTGTGAACTCTAGGGAAGAGAAAATTTAACAAAATCTGCCAAACGAAAACTAAAATTCCCACCTAAAATCTTCCCTACAAACTGCTCTCTAAACTCGGAAATTCCCGTAAATGATCGTAATTCAATTAACAAGGACTTGCAGCCGCATTGTTCGTGCGGAGTCGAACGCTACTGATACGAAACACCCTGCACATAATTCTCGAGATATAATTACGGCGTGGGATCGCGTCGAGAGCGTTGTAATTGGCTTTTAATTACAAAGAGGATGTGATATCGAGTTGGTCCTCGAGGACGGAGTTTTGCGTCGCGGTTCGTGAAGCTCCCGCGTAATCAGATTTTTAAGACAACGTTAACTATACGTGTATCAACCGGGTAGCGGGGCGAACAAGATTAGACGCCGGGATTACCATACATTAAAATTCTCCAAGTGACTGAATAATTACTCGAGGCGCATAAATCCGCGTCGGATAGACGGGAAAAGCCAGCGACCGGCTGGAGTCCTCGCAGCGTATCGCGAACAGACACCGTTGTGTATCCATCGGATCCCTAAGTACCCTAACACGTAATGGAGTTCGAGCCGATTAGCGACTAACAATTAACCTTGACATCAATCCCTACGTTCGACGTCCGTTGTGCCGACGTTGAACGCCGGACCGGCCCTTTTGCCACCACGGCGAGAAAATGCACGGACATCCCTTTAACCAAATCCTCCCGAATCCCTTGTGCAACACTTTCGCAAGGTGCACCTTAAGATTCTCGACCTGGGGAAATTTCGCTGAAAAATATTATGCTTCGAAAGCGTAAATTCTCTTCCATCGTGCGTTGCTGAAAATGGCATTTCGTTTAATAAAAGAGCAGGATATTTTTGATAATTACAGAGAAATTTTATCAACATTATATGAACGGAATAAATTCATTTAATTTATTGAAGCCTACTTCGTGAAATGTGAGATTATTTCTACTTCGAGCAGAACAGAAATGCATGTTATTCTCTGGTAAATGTTTTTAAAAAACTTATGGAAATTATACAGTTTTTAAAAAACTGGAAATATTTTATATACCTGGTCTGCGAATGAGTTCGAAGACCTCGCAGTTTATTTATGGTTACTTTATTTTTCTGTATCAATGTTTGTATTTATCGGTTTCCTGTAACGCGGGGTAAATGTATAGAAAATTGTGAGGATTATTCTACAGACTGTATTTTCAATAGTTGCTTTGAAAATGAACAGTTAATTTTTAGAAACGAGACCGCGAATTAATATGTACACCTAGCATGTTGCCAGGAAAGATGTGAAACAGTATTGTCTCTTTTTTTTTTAATGTGGTTTGCCGAATGTTCATATTTTCGGTATTGAAATTAACTTTTCTGGAACAAATTACATTTTCCGCTACGTGCTCTTCAAAATGGTGTCGGATTTATTGAAATTGGATGAATGAAAATGTTTTTGTGTTTCACCAGAAAAACACGCAACTGTGTCCTGTTTGTTTTCGATAAAACCAGTTGGTTCCTGAGAACAGAAGCATATATTGTTTTCCAATGATACCAATTTTATTCATTTCAAATAACAGGAAATTGATCATACATTTTGCGTGGGAAATATAAAACCGTACTTTGTTTTATTTTAAATGTCGTGTATTGGCATATTTCGGAAATAAAATCATTTTTATTTTCCACAATACAAACACATGTATCTTATTTTATCGTTAACAAAAAAAAACATGTGTTCATGAACAAAAGTTTTATTTCACATTCAACACGTTCGGAGCCAGTTCTTTACAGTGGCAAGTAGAAATGACCAGCAATGGTCAGACAAGAGGCAACACGCTGCTCAGAGACATGAGTATCCAAATCTAACGCCATAAGACACTACCATAAGCATTCTATTAGCGCTTTCATGCACTCTAAACCCTTTTTCTGATTTGTACTTTCACACTAACAAAATATTTTGTCCGAAAAATGAAAAGAAAAGATTCTATGATTAGTAGCGTTACTGCTAAGACTGAAATTTGTAAAATCATGAATTTAAGTTTCAGCATATATCACTCTCTGTACATTAAATCAGCATTTGTATTAATTTTATTAACAACATTTTTAAAATAAATGTTCGTTGAAGGGTTGTATTTAAAAACAACCCTCAAAAAATCATTCGTTTCCAATATTTAATACATGATGTCAAATATTGGAAAAAATACACAAACTACGTTTTATTGAAAACGGCGGTACAGAGATTTACAAAATTCTAAACTATTTTTGTGGGTAAAAATACACACCGTGAACATAGATACGAGAAGCAATGCTGGGATGATTTGCGCATGCTGTTTGGACGAGCATTGTTGCGAGACAAAGTAAAGCGAGAGAGAGAGAGAGAGAGAGAGAGAGAGAGAGAGAGAGAGAGAGAGAGCGAGAGCGAAATGGACGAGTTGCGTGTTATCAGAGCATATTACAAGTTTGTTAAAATTTTTGGGATTACCTGGCAGAGAATGGCAGCGAGCACGAGTGGATTATTCCGAAGTCCGGAGGCAGGGAGATAACGCGATCCGTGTCCCGACGGAAAACACTAAATAGCTCGTTAAAGCTGCAACTATTCTCTCGACTTGGGCACCGTGGATTGCCGGGGTTGGTCCTCGAATTAACGTCGGGGCACGTTGCCCGGAATGTCCTTGTCCGACACGGGAACAGAGGAGCGGGGCTGTCGTTAGGCTTGACAGAGTTACGACGCTGCGGAATTGCGCCCGACCGCCGCTTGATCATGCGGTATCTGCTCGCAGAACGTTGCGTAAGGGTTGAAGGGGGCCGAACCGGGACTGTGAATCGTGGCACGCGAAAGGTTCAAATCACTTGAGAAACGGCGCTCTAATCTTCATCCTCTCCTCCTTCGCTAACAACTATACTTACTACTTCGACACACAGAAGTTACAGTATAAAAATCTTTGACGTCGTTTGTACTCATTTTCGAGATTCTCTGAGAAAACGTTTTTGACACTGCCCCACCAATTTTTAACACAGGAAAACAAATGAAAATCTGGATCCACGCGTTTGCGTGCACGGAAAAAAACACAGGCGAGCGGATTACAGGAAAAAATAAATATACCGAGTGCAACGAAATACGGAGATGCGCAAATGTGTGCCAGAGGGTAAATTAAAGGAAAAGTGGCGCGCTTAAAGCGAAGTGGAGAGGTCAAAAAATCCGAAAGGTTGTGCAGTGACTGGAGGGATGCGGAGGTGGAAAATAAAAACATAATTCGGGGCACGGAGGATAAAAGAGGAGCACAGACAGGACAGCGGAGGTTGCCGGTGAAAATCCTGGTGGATCCAGGTGAAAATGCGCCGGCTCGTAGATGGTTGAAAAACAGAGCGAAAACGGGGTAAGAAGGCGAACGGGAGAGGAGAGTGCGGCATACGTGGGTGGCGTGGGCCGCTGCAGCGGCAGGTTGTACGGTGCATTCTGCAGAGCTGCGATAATCGAAGGCATTTCGGCAGAGCCGGCTGCTCTGGACACGGCGCGAGAGTTTCTCAGCCCGAAAGTCGGCCGAAAGTGTATATTACGGGAGCCGATAGACGTAACCCGGAAATCCACGTGCGCGTGTATCCTCGTAGATCCTCTGCGCCAGAGAGAAGGAGAGAGAGGGAGAGAGAGGGGGGCCAGCTTGCTCTGAACCCTGGATAATGAAAGGCGAGCCGCGAATCCAGGCCAACGATTTCTTTCGGCTGTTAATATACATGCATGCATGCTCTAGCAGCCGTGGAGACTTGTTCGCAAAAAAACGATACCAAATTGTTTGATCACAGAGCCACGAATGCTTTCGATTTGCTTGGTCCACTATTTGCACGTCTGGAACGAAACTATTGCGGAGAAAGATAATTTTGAAATGATTTGGTAGTCGCGTAACTGTGATCCTGAAATATATGCGCTAAGAGCGTATAGTTGCGCGGATCATATTTTCACGGAAAATCTTCCAACTGTAATTTCGTGTCTAGCACAAATGCATTGTTATGGAAATTTGATAGACTCCGTCGTCGTCTTTGTCGTTCGCGGCTCCGCATTGAAAAGAAGATTGAATTTTGGTAGAACCGTGAATTACACGTGCGATCCAGTCTTACGCGTATTACAAATTTCATTCGGTCTTGATGCGAAGAAAACCCTTTCGAAATTACTTTTCCTCGCGGCGAGGGGAGAAAGTTTCACCACCCACGAATCCTCCGTGTTAACCTTCACCTTTTCCGCCTTGGGGGGAGGGAAGCTCGAACCATGCTGTAAAATTAAAACCAAGCTGAAGAATCACGTGACACGACGACAAAAAAAAACGAGAACCCCTCTTACACTCGACGAACGGCGAAGGGCCTCGATTCTCTGCGGATTTCGAAATACACAACCTCGCCGCGGTTTTTTTTTCATCTGTGTTGTTGTACACGCTATAACCCCGATGACATTCTAAGGAAATACAGCATCTGCTCCCGACACGCATTATTGCTTGAAAACGTGTTTTTATCGTTAATGCTAGTGCCGAGAAAAATGAGGGGCGAACGAACTAGACGATCAATTTATAATGGTCGTTTTTGAGTTTGAAACGTTTGAAACTTTTTGGGACGATGGGAAGAGAAGTTATGACGGGAAAATTATTTACTCTTTTAATGAATTAATTAGTTTAAAGCGCCACAGTTGAACTCTGCACGTTTTATTTTTGTGTGCGTACAGGGATAAATGGGTCGCATTTAAGTCTGCAGAAACTTCAGTATTCGGCTGTATTTTTTTCATTAAAAAGTCATCTTCGTTCTACGGCGAAGGAGTGATAAAATATTTATGAGCTGCGGTGTACTTCCTTAGACATTTTCTCAGTTAATCCCCCACCCCCGCTCTATCCGGAAGAATTTACAACGTAATTCTAAATTTCCAGCTTTTTATCGGCTTTCAATTTTACAGTTAAAAATATTAATATCTAGTTTCAGTACTAGCAAAGTATGGGCTGATAATGTCGCCATTAGTTAATTCCTCAATTTTCTCTCAACTTCCAACGTAATTCCAAATTTCCTCTATCTCCTTTTCGAATGTTAAGATACCATTATTGAATAATCTATAGTTTCGAAATTAATAAAACCGGGGAATAGAGTAAAATGTAAATGTAACGGAATAATTCATACAAAATCAGCGTCAGCGTCGGATGAAATATTGATACTCATCAGCTCAACTTTCCAGATTTTCCGATTCGTTCATCCCTTAAATATTCCCTCTATCAATAACTAATGGCTCGAATGGGAGCCCCGGAATTACGAAGAATTAAAATTAAATGTCGTTCCCGCAGCTGAGTAAAATCCGAGTCCCGGGGGAACGAGTCCTGCGGCGATCGGGCCGCGTCTAACATTAATTGCCGCCGATTTATAATAACAATTGGCAGGGAGGGGGATGTGGGAGAGAGAGGTGTGATTTAGTAATCTCGTTTCAAAATGAAAAATATGCTCTGCCTTTCACGCGTGCCCGCGGGATCCAGGTCGTCGACGTATATTCGTGTTAAGCATTATCTATTCGGGAGACGTGCACCGAGTCGCATAGCGGTTCCCGGGAAATAGGAAGATCGCATACAGGGTGTTCTATTAAAACGAGGCTGCCTTTACACCCCCGTCGGAATACTGTCCAAAGCAATTTGCTTTGAAAACTGGTGGTTGTGCGAACATCGATGCTGCGTTATCCTGTTGGCAGGAAGCGAATACAGTGGAAGATACAATATCTAATGCACACAAATACAATATCTAAACGGCTCCAATCCGTACGCAAAATAAAATAAAACAGATCAGAGACAATATAAAAATCTTCCTAAATTCTAAAACATTGCATAGAATCCTCGATTTAATAATAGCATTGATGTTACTCTTAATTTATAACACAAAGTCCAGATTTGAGAAAAGGGAAAAGGGTCAACGGTGGCTGGAAGGTTACGTTGCTTCGTACAGATTCTTCCTTGTTACGTAACGTGAAACTTGAGGGTACACCGTAGAGGTAACTTATTCTCGGCTCGTTAAGTAGTCGAAGTAAACGCTAAATGAAGCTGACAGCTGCACCGAAAAATATTAAGCAGCGACGGGAGCTGCGAGGAAATTATTTCGTACGATTTCTTCGTTAGTCACCCCGTAGATGTTTGTCGGGCTGGTTCTCCCTGGCGGCGGAGCGGCTTCGATTAACGTGCTTCTGCAGAGAGTGTACGGACGCGGTGTTTGTGATCCTACAATAGAATCTCGTCGCCCGGATGTATTTCATTTGGAACAGTTGTTCGCCGTTGCCTGGAAATTCCGCGAGCCGCCAAGTTCGAGAAGCGAGAACGAAATCGTTCGCCTTTTCCAAAATTGTTCGCACGATCCCCGGTGAAAAAAAAAGAAAATAGTCTCGCATTCGTCGGACAGACAATTGCAAGGCAAATGCAGTCGCCGCCGTAGCCGCCATCGATTCTGAATAACGGTAAGCAATCTTTCACCGCTGTTGAACACAAGTCGGACGAGCCTGGGACCCGGATCTTTAATTTCCTGGCCGAACAAAAATCCCTCTCTTCCCCCACCCCCCACCCCCAATGTTCAGGGCGGGAAACTGGCAGCTGCTTGAAAAGATTGAATAGAATCGCGGAATCTAATCGAAGAAAGTCTCGAGGTAGAATCTGTCGGCGCGAAAAAGTGGGATGGAAATTGAATGAGCCGAGGCACCGGCCCGGGTACTGTAATTGATCGATCGAGTCCTCGATTAATCCGAACGGTCCGCGATCGATCGGTGCCGCGCCGCCGAAAGAATAGAAATTAAATCGGGCAACCGTCGTCCTACGCTTTCGTGGCGGCACGACCAGATCTTTTCGCGCTTCGTCTGCTCCTGATGGGACATTTTATCCTACGGGGGGTGCCGCGTGTATTTTCTGCGCCCCTTTGTCGACGAGATCTCTGTTATTGCTGTGAAATCGTTGGGACCTTCGACCGTCCTTCTATGTTAACGCTGGAACTACAGGTTGCGTCAAAATGCCGGGTTTCCCATTTTTCAATTTATTTTTAAGTCCTATTTTTCCAAGTTCCATGTGGCGCGATTATAATTGTTGCACCGTTTGCATAGCAGGATGATCATCTTTCGAATTAGTTTTACACCTTGAGCAGTTTTTCTGATATTTTCGGTGTCCCATACTTTGTCTTCGTTTTTATTACAAAAGCATAAAATCCATAGTTTATACGCGCGTCCGTGAGACGTATACTCTACAAGGAATTTTGCGAAATGCGAAATTGATGGAAGTTTGATCCACTTCCCCTGCGACTTTAATTCACCGAAAGCGTCGGCGAGGAAAACGAAGCTTCCAATTTTCAGTTTTACAAGATTTCTCAGAGATTTATGTCAGTTTTACGGCGTGCTCATAAGCTTCCCGGACAGGGAACTATCCCCCAACAATTTGTCTGTCGCTGCGCGCAGTTATTAACGCGAAACACGTTACGCAACAGGATGTCACAGCGCTCCCCGCATCGGCATGAATTTATACACCGCGGAGACTCGACAAATATGAATTTTACATTCGCGGAGAACCTTGTGAATTGATTCCGCCCCCGTCGAAATCGTTCTCCGCCGCAAGAGAATCGCATTCTCGACGGCCGGGGTGCGTTTTGCGCTCGGACAAAATATTTTGGATTATCGCGACGCTAATTGCGCGCGGTGATAAAATCAAGGGGCGGCGAATCAGCGTGTCGCGCGACCGAAACACGTCTCCCGGGCCGGATAATCAGATTCCCCGTTGAATAAAACATTCATCGACCAGCCAAGATGGCGGCGTCGGCTGAAAAGCGTAGTTGCAGGATGTCGAATGCGATTTTTCGGGTTGGCCGCTGTTTGATCGCTGCGTCTTCAACGGTTCGTTCGAGAAAAAACTATCAGAACTGATTGCGACTAGACTGCGGATTTTTGTGCAAAACAAAAATTGTCTGCACCAATTACAAAACCAGATCTAAAACAACAGTACTTTAACAGTTCTCTAAATGTTCCTACTGACCTGCATTTCATTTATTAACGAGCGCACAATCGCGTGTTGAAGGGTGGGCAACGATGTATCATATTCATCACTTCTAGTAAAGATTAATAAATAAAAATATTGAAAAAATTCCAGCAAGGTTTACACACATACCTCTGAGCCCTGAACTCGTTAGTTCGAAGCCTGTAGAAATTTTTCTAACGAGCGACAATAAATAATTTTGTGGAGAAACAACGTCTCTTGGTCTCTGGTCATTTTCCGTCCAGCGGGTTTAAGGAAACCCACCCTCAGTGGCCCAAGGGTTAATTCCCGGGTTTCCGATGGGGCTCGGGACAAATTGCCCCGGAACGAAGCGCTGGGGAGCGAGCTGCGAGTGTCAGGGCCGCGTCCCGTTCAAGGACGCTGGTCTTCATGGGTGCTTTTGGGGCGCGCGTGCACCGCGGCGACACGTGCGCCGATACTTCGCGCTGTTCCTCGGAAGAGCGCCGTGGAAGGGGCTGAAGTTAGTGCTTAATGAACGGACGCCGTGGTCCGATTCACAGGCCGGTAAAAAGATTCCGTGAAAAAGCGCGATAAACCGCGAGCCCGCTCGCCCGTATGCACATTCCCGCGCGTGCTCGTTAACGCTTTGAATCGTCGGTTAAATATAATCGGCTGAAAGGGAACAATTATAATGGACCTCCTGCGAAGCCCCTCTTTCGCCATCCAGCTTCTGCTTCCGCGGAGCTTTAGAAACTGCGCGCGCGTTCGCCGCGATCGAGAATAACGGGACGATTTCGAATGGAACGTGTCCTGCCCGGGTGAAAGGGCTGGCAATTGAATCGGGCGCGGAGGAGATAACGCGCTCGGAAATGTTAAGATAGAGTAGGTAAATATGGCTGACTCGTTAAAACGTTAAGGGAGTGAAGTCGCTGAAAAGTGATATCTTTTCCCTGAAAATAGATCCAGAGGAAATTGTACAATACTCACTGCGATTTTACGGTATAAACAAAACCTTCTTTACGCATATAAGGGTTGATAAAATGACAGTACACCGTTATTTCCAACCCTCTGTAATGCTGTGCAATTTAGAAGCCACGGGGTTAACAATTTTTTTACTTACAAAAGTAGAGGAACAACGTTAGACCTTGTTATAATTTTTTCCAGGCGATCGGTATCTCTGTGACCCTGACAAAAAGAGAAATTACATCTCAAGGAAACCACTCGTGAAATTTTCCCCAATTTTCTCTCCGAATCTAACGATAATTTATTGTACAATTGCACATGATTAAACGGTGTACTTTGTGGCTGTAAATGAACGGTTTAGTCGTATTTACTTTTAATCCGTTTTTACCTTTGCTCTCACGTTTTCCATGCATTAAGGCGCAAAAGGAATTCGTAAGTTTCGAAAAGCGACGGTGCAAAGCGATGAAATGGAAAATTTGCTGAGCAGTCTGCGCGTTCGCCTTTCACTTCAACATACTTAAGAGAGATCTTTCTTTTACGACATATCCAAGTTCTCACTGGAAAGTTTCGAACCCTTAGGCGACCTGTTCGTTACATCGCAGAGCACTCTTGCGACTTTAATTCGCTTTTCCCCGGTCCCGTGCGTTCCGCTGTCGAGATTAGTATACAGCACAGTTTCTACAATGTGTGGAGACAAACACACATCGAACAAATTAGGGACAGATGTATAGACTTTCTTGTGTTTTCACGTTTACAAACTTTGTAAATTACACGTCTATCTCCGCCGGCGAGTTGAAAATATTTCTTCGAATGAAATATTTAACCTCGTAAGGGGTGCGGTGAGCCTCGGCAGATCTAATTGCATTTATTTAAATTTTAAATTACAGTAAATTTAAATAAATTTCATTAAATTTCTCCTCTCGGCTCGCGGGGAAGAAAAAAGGCTGCCAGTTCAAGGAACAAGAAACGCCTGGTATGGAGGAAATTCTGCTCCGAATGGTAAATTGTTTGTTTTACTTTGCGAAAAAGAAAATGGAATTAATGCCTTATTTTCTTTAATACTGTGTCAGGAATAATGCGGAATATAATAAAAATCCCTACACAGAAAAATTAATGGACAAAGGAAGGACACAAATGTTTCACTCCCCTTTTCGGGATCAACAGTAAGAAAGAATTTTCCCCAAATTTTAAAAAGAAAAAAACATGTCTCCCTTTCCATTTTGTGAAGCAATTTTTTAAAGAATTTCATCGCATTTTTCCCGAATAATGACAGCTCTCGAGAAATCGCATGCATTGACGTAGAAACCGAAGGAAGATCATCGAAAAGCGGGTAAAGCGAGTATCAACGAACCCTGACTAATTAATCGAAGAATTCCGAGGGATGTAAAATTGATTCTCCCATTTGATGCCTCTCTGGTCGTTAATTCCCGACCAACGACGCTATTAAATCGCCGCCGAATACTATCCGGCCGGGTCTCCGGAATATTCATCGATGTAAAACAATCAATTCCTCTCGTTCGGCGAAGCTCGTCAAAGCGCGTTATGCAATTGGCTCGCCCAGGCCTTGACCTCCGGTCCTCTCCGCGGAAGCTAAAATCTATTTTTCGCATAGCAAAATTACCGAACGCTGTCCCCCTGTTCTCCTTTTTCCACCGAGCCACCGACGACGACGCTCTTTCATCAGGCGAACGGCGGGCAGATGGGGGCTGTAATGAAAAATTCATCGACAAATATTTACCAGACCACGTTTACCCGGCCCGGAATACCTGGCAGCGTTCGATGCATTAGGCTACTGCATAAGGTCCGGCCATTTCGTTCGCACGAACGGGCGTATCGTTGAGTTATCCCCACTGTGTGCGTTATTAATTCCATTTAAACGAATATTCTGACGTGGCACGTCCGAAAAAACTGAAACGACGCCAAACACAATTACTATAATAATTACTTGTGTAACCAGCGATCCAATTTTCGGACTTCACACTTACGCTAGAGGTAGACGAATTCTGTAAATGTCGAGTCCGGATCTTTAACACTAGGTTTACGGAGCACTTAAAATTACTATTTTACATTACTTTATAAAAACAACACGAATGTATCTATCAAAGTTTGTAGCAATTTTTTAAATAATATATATACCCAAAGAGATCAATTTGTTAAATAATTGCTCATGGATGCATTTTTACAATCTCAATATTCGCAATTTAAAAATATTATCTAGTGTTAGTCATACAAGTAGTTACGATCCTAATTATATCGTGTACATATCGTGTTTAGTGTCGTTTTGATCAGAGAAACGAGACGAATATGGTGGTAAAAGTTTCATTAACGAAAAGTAGAAAAATAAGGAATTCTGATTTTTGAATTTAACTCTAGGTTTACGGGCTCCTGTCAAAACTTTTAATTTGCGATTATTGAGATTGTGAAGATCCATCTCCGTGGAATTACTCAACGAATTTATTTCTTTAGGTATATATTATTTAAAAAATGGCTGAAAACTAGGATAGAGACATTCTTCTTACTTTTATAAAGTCACTTTCAGTGCTCCGTAAACCTAGCGTTAATATTCGAGTTAATGAATGGACGAACTTTCACGATGAAATTAGGCAAAGAAAGCCTGAAGAAACAGCTGTCAGGCCGGGGTACCTACTCAATTTCGCCGTGCGATTTTCGGGGATTGTGTTTCGCCTGGAGTTGGGCATAATTCGGATGGAAGAAAATGCAATATTTCGCCGAGAGGATTCCAGGCAGCCCGGCCAGACGCCGTGGTTAACGGAGTTATCCGAGGAGTTAGATAGCGGGGCTAAACTACTTAGGTCTATTACAAGTTGGCCGGAGTTATATGAGACACTCCGAAACGTTCCGTCTCATCGCAATCTGTTTCTCGCCGCGTCTCCGTCGCACAGACGGTCTACGAGACCGAGTTAAACATTCGGAAAAGTCTTTTGAATATACTTGAACGGAACTTCATCAATTATTTGCGAGAGGAACACGGAGAAATCTTGCGGCGACTCCGAGACATCTGCCATAATTTCTTTACCGTCGAAACCTTCTACCTTCATCCTCCGGCGTTATCGGAGCGTCGTTCAGCTTTTTAAAGTTAGAATTTCTTCCGAAAGAGTTTACCTCATTTGTTTAATCGCAAGAGCTCGTTTGTGGCTGGGCACCGTTTTTGAATAATGTCTTGCAAGTATGTACGCTTGTTGGTCGGAGGTTGTATGTAATCTACTGTAATAGTACTTGTTTTTGAAGGAGCATACATATAATACATGAGCATTGCGAATATGTAATAAATATATAAAAATAGTTATATGTATACCTTGAGAATTATTCTCTTTCTTACTTTTGATTTTAAATTCTTCCCCTTTTTAACTGGAAATCTTCAAGTGTAAAAAACAAATGAACCCTGCTGTATATCGATGCTAATAATTTCTGTATTCTGTGTTAAAATATCTACGTACCCGTCTATATTTTTTATAAAGTCGTCGTCTATCTGTAGGTTGTAGAAAGAGAGGAAAAATATATGGAATTACAAAGGAGTTATGTTCTTGCATTTTTATCTTGTAACAATGATACACCATCCGCATAAATTTGGTAACTGCATTAGTGAGGTGCCGGGAAATGATCATCCATTATCTCGCGAGAAGCAGTGGTAATATTAATGACACTAATGTCGATGGAACAGGTTGTACATTCGTTAGAAAAATCGACCCGTAAATCAGCACGTGGCCCGGAGAAGTTCAACGACGCGTTTGATTTATTCGTCGCAATTATATCAGCGTGGGAACTGCGTTTTCGGGTCGTTTGCGGTCCGGCTCGTGCCAAAAGTTTGCACGTTCGCGCCATTCGGTCGGTCCGACTGCGCGCGAAGCGACATAAACATTGTATGATACTGAAAACCGGAACGCGTATATTTTCTTGCGCGGAATTTCCCGGCCGCGTATCATGCGAATTAAAATCTAATATAACAAATGAGATTCGGTCGATGGTTAATTCAAGAGTTTCAGTTGAATTCGAATAAACCGGCGAATTGCGAGCGGATGCTGTACGAAATGTTTACAACGCTGTAGGGCAGATGAAAATCGGATGTGAATTATTTCTAGCTTGCGCGCGAACGTTTCTTTTCCAGTCGCTTTAATATCTCGATTTATTTATTTAGAGAAACTGAAAGTTGCCTTGCCGCGTAAAATTATTTCGCGCTGTATTTGAACGTAACAGTTTATGCGATAACAATAAAATCTCTGGAGATATTAACATAAAATTATCCAAAGAATGCAAATCGATGGAAACGTTAATTGTAATCACTTGTAAAGCGCCAGAGGGTGGACGGGATGTTTGCATTTGTGACAAATCGCAGTGGATCGTTTTTGATGAATTTAACGACAGCTGTCATCAGGATGACGATGATGACGGCCGGATGCGGGCGTGTTTCGATTTGCTAATCGCATCGAGCGCAAACATCCCGTGAATCACTGGGCAGATGCGGGCAATCTCCGCAACCAGCAGGGACAACGCAAGCTCCCAAAGCTCTGGCAACGATAATTCAATGTTTTTCGTAATTTTCCCCGAGAACTACGGTTATCTCCGCTTGCGGAAAATAGAGCGGAGTCGGGAAGATTTACGCAAGCTCCCTGATAGTTCCTTCTCTGATTACGGCGTGCTTGCGAGGCAACTTCACTGATGAATGGACTGCGAATCTGTGTGAATTCGCGCCGTATTGTTGGCATCCAGGATAACACAATATTCGGTAAAAGGATGTCGGATAAGGAGATCGAAAGGGCCCCCAAAACCAAATTGAATTTGCAATAGGCTATTTGGTAGCTGATCCGAAGAAAATACCAATTTTCAACCGTATATGTCGACATGGGGGGTAGTAATGGGGTGACAAAGAAAACCAGGTTATTCCATCATTTCTCTTATCCTCTTCAAGTGAAAATTCTGAAAAAAATCAGGTCTATTTTAGCTACTACAATGTACATCTGTGAAATTTTTCAGAATTTTTAGCCTCGAATCCGAATTTTAAAAGTATAAATAAAATTTTGATATGCCGATTTCTTGTACAAGTTATGAGTTTATATTTTTACAGTTCTTTTACATCAAGGAAAAAGTTCATTGATAAGAATTCTCATGAAATTACTGTTTATAATTTCAATAACCGTGGAAGACAAGTAATGTTAATTCGTGAACTGTAAGTTCTCCTGTCGCCTGTAATGGAATACGTACCGTAATACTATACTTGTAAGAGTACGATTCCTTTGTGAAAAAGCATGCTAGTCTCGGGCTTGATAAATGCGAGTATTCGATTCACGGCCTGACAAAGCTTTCATGTTATTTCCGTGGCTGATTTGCATCGCGGCAACGAATTCCCGGTTACGTTCTATAATTGAAAAAGCTTCGTACGCGAAACTGTGAATGGAAATATATTTATATTTGAAAAACCGTGGAAAGCACTCCTGCATCCGGGCCGAAAGGCAGCCTCATTGACTTTCTAAAGAAGCTCTAGCCGAGAAAGAGAAAGAGAGAGAGAGGAAGAGAGAGAGAGTGCTCCGCGTGAAACAGTTGCCCGACTTTATGCTCCATCTTTAATTCGAAATTACGAACAAAGGCAATTCAGGAAGAAATTCACTTAAACCGCCCCTTTGTACTAACTATACCGCACCCAGATTAAAGTTACGAATCTGCGAAGCCTGCGGGAACAGATCCGCGAGAGTTTGAATAATATCTCGCATGTTTCCAAATCCGTCCGGTATCCACAATTAGGTGCATCACTAGGAATTTGGACACGTGTGCTTTTATTTGACAACAGAAACCCGTATCGTGGTTCGTACTGGCAGATTGTAAAAATAAATTAACACTTTGATAACCCTTTTCAATGTCTAATATCGAGTCGGAGTTGTGCTGAATTTTCAAATTCATTGAAAATTTCAAATTGAATTTAAGTATCAAAGAGATGTACTTTCCTCTAGAAAATGATAGAAACATAAGGTATCTATGTCTACATCAAAAATATGAACTACCGCTTTTAACTAAAACTGTTTCCACATCTCCGTCGCCGTATTTCATTTATTTTGATTCTACGTTATTACATTGGGGCAGCAACCCCTCCGCCAATATCGCAGAATTTAATAAATAATAATTATTACTCGTCCCGTTGAAATTAAATCAAAACAAGGGTGAATTATTGCAGGAAAATTAAATGTTGTTGCACAGTTGCATTCCAAATGTAAATACGACAAATGGAGCAGTGCTTTAAGAAAATTTTTCTCGATTACATTTCCACGATCCTTTGAGAACAACGCATGCAGAGAAACCCGGACTTGAGCCGAACTCAAAGACCGGCTCTCCGCCCTGCTTCGATAAGTACCAAATTGCCATAGCAATCATTTCGAAGGTTAATAGGCGCTCGCAAAGCACGCGAGCAGCCGTGCAAATGGTCCAATTAGTTCGCGCCGCTGGAAATTATGTTGGCGTTGAGTTTCCGTAGACGCGTACAATTAGACGCCGTCTAATTACAACGAAATCTTTCGAAATCTCTTTTCGGAGATCGCAGGAAGCGCTCTTTTGCATGTCGCTCGAAATAGAGTGTTAACGAGACTCGGGAGGCGAGAGGATACTTTCGACGGGGGGCCGCACGATCGTTTATGCGAACGACGGCTAGCGCGCGCAATTAAACAAAACACGCGACCTACATTATTCAGCGGCGTCCGCCGACGAATTCCAATTAACCACGTACCAGCAGCCGGACCCGTGTGATCCTATTAAAATTTAAGGGCGACCAATGTAAATGTTTCGCGCGGAGACGTCTGCCGCGACACCGGACACCGTGTCACCTAAATCACCGAATTCGACCGCAGGACTACGGTAATTAATTGGTGACTGTCGGCCGTGTTCTCGAGTTTCCAGCCTGACGACGTGGCGCGGAACTTATTGCCCCTGTTAGAGGCATTATTGAGTCGTACACAGGTTATGTTTGCGCTTAACTCTCGCACGGTACTCGAAAATAATCGCGCGAAAGATTTTAGATTATAACAATCGGAAAGGGGCGTGATCTTTGGACATTTTTTCTGAATAAATTATTCGACTTCCTGTTAAAACTTGTAACCTAGTTGAAGGTACATATGTTGAACAACTTTTCGTAATTTTTTTATCCCATGACTTTAGAAGATTCCTAAGTCACAGCTTCTTTTGTAACACACTTCTGCGATGTTTCTTATTTTAAAGAGTCGTACCAATAATTCGAAAGAAAAGCGATTTTCGGGAATTTTTTTTTTTTTTGGGAAATGAGTGCAGTGTTTTCTGTGGATCTTTGATGTTTTATGATTACGATAAATCGTCCGAACGGTGCGCTCAAAGCATCGCCAAGCTCCCTGCGCCATAAGCCACGGATCTCTGAATTTTGTGAACTGCGATTGGTCGCGTTAATTTGTAACTGTTGTCGCAATAGAAACGTGCGAAATAAATTTGCGACTAATACATACGCGTGATAAATCGTCCGAATGGTGCACTCAAAGCGTCACCAAGCTTCCTGTGCCATGACAGCGTGGATAGGGGGTTCGCTCGCCCGCATGGATGATCTTTCCGCAACGGCGAGGAAGAAAACATTGTTCAGTCGCGGTCCGCATCGTCACGTACCATTCCCTGAAAGCATTCACTCGTGAAAGTTCTCCCTCTCTCTTTTTTTCCTCTCTTTCCGCCGAGCTATTCCTGAACCCGAAGGACGATGGAGTGGGACACACCGGTCGGGGAAATTCTTCCTCACGTATCCGGAAGTCGGAAGCTCTCCCCGAGTCCGCTCTCTCTCTCTCTCTATCTCTCTCCCGGGTTAATTTGATACAGAAACGGACGTTCCTCTTCCTACCGAGCCTCTCCCGAATACCGATGGAAAGACGAAGAGCGGTGACGTTGCTGATTGATCTCCTGGAAAATATTTCCTCGCCGTGTCTGACACGTATTCCGTCTTGCGATGCGTTCCGGGCGATTTTTGCCGAACCTGAAATCACTTTTCTCCGGTAACTTCTAAGAAATTCAGGACTGAATTCGGAAGCTCAGACATTTTGTGCGATGCGTCTGTAGAACGCTCTATAATGTGATTAGTTCACTCTAGCTGATAAAATTTTTCAGGCACTTCATTTTCAGTCATTCAGTAAGCTAATCCTTTTATGTTCATGGGAAAATTTTAGACCGTTTTGATCAATTGTTAAAATATTTACTCCGCTTGAAAAAGTGTATACATTTTAGATTGATTCTACAAGTAGAATTGCTGTATATTCTTATAACGTTATAACGAATGAACTTTTGCTGCAGCATTAGTTGTTCTTGCAAAATGATATGGATATGAATGGTATAAATGATATGATATCTCGTTGTGATACGGTTCTCGGACAGTTTTTTAACATTGTGCGTTTGTGTTTCTGTTTCAGGTAAGGGTACAAACATGTGCAAAAATTGTTGTTCAATGTTCTCGGATCCCGGGCCTCGGACCTTAGACCTCGAACCTTGTAAGTACGTGAAAAATGTGGAAACGGTTCATAACCCTACAAAATTGCTAATTGAGATCGGTAAAAATTCGATTAGCTTCTCGAAGGAGACCTAAATTCTTGATGTCTAAAGTGATGTCCTAAAATCCTGATTCTCATCGAAGTTGCCCCATAATATTATGCCAATAACAACTACTCAAAAATTGAGTTATAAATAACAGATTACGGCCGTACAATCTCCTTACGTTATTTTTCCGAATTTATGTTACCTTCTGTGTGTATAATGTCTATTACCTTTTTTCTTGTGATTGTTGTGTTATGTTCTTCATACTAAAAAAGATTGAGTTCCCGTGACGGAGCTCCATTGAACAAACATTTAACGGCGGCGAAGTTTCGAGAGAAACAACCTAACGTTGGAAATGCGAAAGAAAAAGGAAGATTCGTCCGTGAGAAAGTTCCCCTTCGGCTTCTTATTTCCCGTCAGAGGATCGATACTGTTTACCCTCGACTCTACAGGCGATGATCGTGAATCAGCCGGCCACGTCAAAAAATAACCGTCCGACTAGCTCGTAAACGTTCGTCCGTGAACTGTATCGGATCGCGTTCCTGCGTTCGGATGTACAAGGTGGCTTGTTATTAGCGACGCGTTCGACGAAGTGTTACAATGAAACACGCGTGATAAAGGACGGTTTGAATTCCTGATCGGTGTCGGTACCATTAGTTTCAATTTAGCTGGCCGTCTGACCATTATTTGCCATTTCTACTGTGACTCGCGTGGAAACTTCGTTGGTTATTCTTGTTTCATGTGGCTATTTCATTACTGGAATGAAAGTGACGAAACTCTTCTACAAAAATAAACGCATATTCGATATATGCAACTCTTGTACAAATAAGTATAGTAAACTCATTAGTAAATTTATGTTTCAAAGAAAACGGAAATTACAAACTCGCAATATTATTAAATCGGTCTTGGTACCTATCGATTCGATTTGCTCTGCTTGTCCGACCATTACCTGTTATTTCTACTGGAATATACGTTACTGCAAATCTTTTATTTCCTGTATCCATCTTTTTATTGGAATGAAACTGATAGCCAGGAAAGTCTTATATAACACAGTGTAAATAAAATACAAACTTAAACCATTAGTAACTTTAAATTTAAAAGATAAACTATAAACTCACAATATTGATAAATCGATGTCATCACCGCTCCATTAAATTTGCCTTACTTGTCTGATCATTACGGTTCATATCTACTTCAACTCCCAGGCAAACTTCTTTGCCCATCTTTTATTTCTTCATTGTCCTATTGAGATGAAAATGATCACCAGAAAATCCTTGTGCAATTAAGGATAAATAAGATTCCAATAAAAAAATTAAAAAATTTCTTGTTACAGATATAAAATACCAATTGGTAATATTAATGAATTGAAGATTTAAAATTTACTGATACATCGATTTACTAACTGTGCTAGTTTGTATTTAAAAATATTCACTAACATCAATATTGATATAAAAAAAGAAGTTCATATAATCTCTTTCGAGTCTTATATCGCTTTTGAAGATACTCTTTGCAGAGACACATAACTACTGAAAATCTTGAACGTGCACACGGCACACCCTGTGTATCAGTCCGAAATTTATTTCTTGATTCGCCGGGTGCACTCGTGGGACACGTCGCGTCCGTTCTCGTAAAACAGGTTGCTATAGTTACGCGGTTACGAGTGCTTTGAACCTTTCCTGGCCGACGTCGAGCTCCTGCGGCAAGTTTTTGCCCTTGTAATTCCAATTCCTCGGCGTTCTAGAGATGTTCCGGTCCGACAGACCCTCGGTTCGGAGGGTCTCGGATACTGTGGAAAGATTTCTGAAGGGGATTTGGTGGGGGTTGGAAGAGGGTCGAAGAAGTCTGAGCCACGGCTCGGCTCGAATCAATGAGCCAGAAGGGCCAGAAGTTTTAAATAGCTTTCCGACGTCTGGCTGCGAATTAACGTCGATCCGGCCGGCGCTTGCTTTGACAGCGTAACTAATTAGAAAATGCTTTTTTTCACCCGCCCCCGGGGTCGATAATGGCGATGTAATTGGTAGATGGATATCGTGCTTCACCGGAGAACGGTATTTGGTTTGATTTCAACCGTTCGCGTGGGTAGACCGATGTTTATTCCATGTTCAATATTTTCTATCTTCCAGATTAAATTCAGATATGTGGGATTATTAATGAATAGGATAAAATAGGTCCGCTTTTCATTCATGTGAACAGTTTGACACTGTTCGATTTCCAGATTTTACATTTAATTACATATATTTACAATGCTTGTAAATAGAGTAGTGCCAAATTGTTATTAAATATTTTGCAAATGGACACACATATAAGAGTTACAAATCTTGCTGTAAGGTTTTTTTTAAAAAACTTATATTAATTGGATCAACTGTTCAGTTTCCATTACAGTTCCTTTTCATCCAATTTTCGATGTGGCCCTTGTAGGGTTTCCTCTTTGATGGTCAGAAGAAGGACGAAGATGCGATGAAATTTGATTTTTGCACTCGTTTCCAACATTATCACGTTTCTTTTTTGCACGCCCAGGAAAGGTGCCAGTGTAAAAGGGACGCGAACTGCAGAGAATAATAATTGTTTTTGCGGCAGTTTCATTAGAAACGTCTCTCGGTCTGACCAAAGCGTTCCTCTTCCACTGCGAGTCGCAATTAAACAGCTGCTACCTTCTAGATTTAAACTCGGTTGTCGGAGGAATTCAATTTCTTCTTGGAACTCCCGTTGCCATTTACCTTCGTGTTTCAACAGTGAGTTATACACACACATATATATATACATCACTTATGTATGTACATAAGTTCAATGAAAATAATAAAGTTATACAGTCATGTAATTTTGATCAGTTAATTCGATCCTGGCAGAAAATTGGAAAATGATTAAATCTCTTGCATCGACTAGACGATTCTTTGTGAAAAACGTAAAATAATAATCTGATCGTACTATATGCTAATAAAAGACCTTATGCTAATAGATAATCAGTAGTTAAATCACACCATGTAGGACACGAATGAAATGAATGAAATTCTCCTTCTACCTACACTTTTCCGTCTGGTTAAAAATTAACAGTACATTAAGTTACCGTGTTGCACGCTTCTAAATTTCCTAGAAACATATAAACAACCCGTCCAACGATAAAACAACAGGGTTAATCAATTATTCGAACGGATGCTCCGGAGAAGTGGTGTTCCCTTGGAACGGTTCCGTGGAACAAAAAGGGTTATTAAATTACCGACTTTCGAGTAACTACTTTGAGCGGGGTAGCACGTGTTCCATTCGAAACTACGATCCCTCGGGAATCAATTCGGGGGCCCTTGTCAGGTCACGGAGCACAAGATTTCGTTAAATTGTTTCCGCAGTCCACAGAGCAAGCAGCCCTTGAACGTTCGGTCCTCTTTCGATCGGCGTTCCACTCGAAAACTGACCGTTGTCCGTCTGTCTTTGCGTTGTCGGTGCCGAAAGCAGGTTGTTCAAGCAGCGATAAGCACGCGTGTTCGAAGCGGATCCGAGCGGGCAACCGCAAAGCTCGCCCGGGCAATCTCGAGAATCGATGGCTGCACGCGGATATTCGTCGCCGCGCGAATTCCGGCCGCGTTATGTGTGCGAAACGGGAGACCGCGAGCATTCTGGGCGGAGCTTTTCCGCCTATACTGTGTGTGCATGATCGTGAATAATTCCGTTGGGCTCGAAGAAGCTCCACCGCTGCCCACACTGTCCCCACGGATCGATAAATTTGATGACGTTCTGTCAGAAAGTCCATTGCTTCAAATCATTGTCTCAATTGTAAAAGCGGAGCTTGTAAAATTCCCGTATCTCGCTTCATGCTGTCTAAAATATAACATATTTGTGGTGTCGCGTCGATCCCGGAATTGGGACAATCGTATCGCGACTAGATAAAGGTTTAACGGCGAATGATTGTATTGTCAATCTCCGGAGAACTGGTCTTTATTTGCTAGATGTTTTTGAAGCAGTTCTGACTTGGTTACAATCATGTAGGCATTAGGAAAGCTCGAATGTGGGTGTGGTTTTAGGAAGTTGTCTATGACTGGTTGAAGGATGTGTTTTTGGAAGGTGTTGAAAGTGGTGGAAAATTAGGAAGAGTAGGAGTAGAAGGTACATTTGGTTACATGCGGCTACGGCTATAAAACTATAAATCTAGATACTAACATGGTTCGCAGTTCAGCATGTGCTGAGTTTTTCTCGGATTTCCCACTACGCTAAATTATGCCGGATTTTTTATGACGGTCATGGTCATTATGCCGGGGGTGGTTAGTTGACCTTCACGGTCGTACAGATGTCCCTTCGCAGAGGGATTTTACGACGGAACAATGTTTCAACAAATTATTTGTCAAAATCATTGTGACAATCTCAGTTTAGGATGTTCGAGTTTTTTCAGATTTTTTTTAAAGATCTATTACTTGCTGAGACACCACTTTTACGATTTGACGGCACCGTGAAAACGTTCAGGACGGACTATGTTGGACCTAGCAGAAACGGACGGTGCATGTCAGCCATATGTACGCTAAATACAGAATTGAGATCGTAAAGAACAGAGTAACGATGATAATAGTGTCAATGTAATTTTTATCCTATTTTTAAGGAAGCCATTATTATAAAAAATCAAAGTGTGGTTCACGAAAGTAGGAGTCGATGGTATTGATCAGACGACAGTGTACATACTGTCTTTCGTAAGGAAAGAAATCGAGATAAACGTCAGACAAGTTGCCATTATTGCGTGACTATGCCTGTTTTCTGCGGCAGGCGAGGTACGCTGGGAACAAAAAGAAGAAAAAAATGGGGAACGCAGAACCCGGAGAAGCTGGCAATCGATACTGAAGAGCCTTCATTTCTCCGAGACTGATACCAATAACAAACTACTCGCTTGTCCCAATTTCACGAAGGATACCACCAGCCCGAGCGATCCTTAATAGAAAGTCGTTCTCGTCGGGCCGGACGAGTTTTTATTGAAAACGAGCACCGACGCGGCGAGTAACGACGGTGCCCCGTCGGGATTCACCCGGTAGAATCCCATCAGATCTCGAGGTACACGCTATTAGAGCGCGCTAGCAAGTTGCCATCTCGTTTCGCCGACAATAGGAACCATGAATTGGAGCATGAATCCTAAGTGAACCGAATCCTCCTGTCAGTATCGACGCTCCCGCTGGTGCTCGCCGTTACGCGAGCTCTTCCAGAGGGTGTCTGCAGCGTTACCAGTGTGTCAGTTCACCTTTCCGTTCCACAAATTGTCGAGGGACGGTGGTTGTTCCAGCAGTAGTCTAGAAAATTTAATAATTTAGTCGGCAGAAAAGAATCATAAAGGTGCTAGTCGTAAAAGTTTATTCCGTATCATACGACGTTTATTGGAATTGGAATGCAAATATTTTGCACTTGTAGGTTGGGAAACCTTCTACAGACTCAATAAATTGTAAAAGGTTAATAGAGTTTAATATAAATAGATCTGCGTTACTCTCCATGAAAACAATTGTTAATAAAATTCTACCTTGCTCTGATTGTTCATTATGTGTAATCGTACTTCTTCAGTTTTACAGTTTTGTTGTTTTGTGTATCTACCACAGTCTCAATAAACCGGATAACCAGATAATTGTCTCCTTAAGTAGAAAAGTGACGCACTGGTCAGACACTCGTATGGAACAAGAGAGAAATATATTAAGGAAGCGTAACCAATCTTTGCGAAATTCTGATCTTCAAAAACTAACGATAAGGATCACATGCTGAGGATTGTAAAATATTCTTGTTTTACATATATTCGGAATATAATGATTAAATGTTCCTATTTTCTTGTCTAAACTAAAATAGAATTTTACCTTGAGGATATTCAGAGGTACAGGAAAATTCGAAAGATTGTGCAAAAGATGTAGCTTGCATTCTGCGATGTGCCCGTGATTTAGAAGTCCTCTCTAACACTGAAAAATTGAAAGGGTCCTTTCGCGACGGCTTCAAAGATCGGTTTTATTTCGTGTTCTCTTCCCGATGGTTTGATGAATATTTTATGGGCACTATCGGTGTTTGGATACACCCTGTGAATAGCAGAAGCCAGTTTCGCTGGCAGCGGACCCTGCCTCCTTTCGGCAGCCGTTCCCAGCGAACCGACGTGGAAGAGTGTGGGGTTCCATCCGTTGAAATCGATGCGAGGACTATCGTGAAACGCCCCGAAAGCAACGCCATGTCCAAATCGAGGTCAAGGCCTCGTGGGAACCTTCGGGGCCCACGAACACACGATCCTCCCGCGAGAAAATGTTTACGCACACGCCCGAAGAGGCCCGAAGAACGCTGCCAGCCCTTTTCCTTTCTCGCTTCGCTCGCGTCCCTTCGGAACTTTTCCTGACGCAGCCTTCTTTATCTGGCGAAAGAAATTTTATCGGCGGCAGGGAAATTGAAATCGACAAAAAAGAAAGCGCCTCGGACGAACCGCTTCTCCGACGGAACAGTTTTTGGCACTCCAGATCCCGACTGGATAAACCGAATCGGTTGGTATACCGTTTGACATATTTTACCGCTCAGTGGACCAGTCTGGCACGCTTTTCATCGTGTCGCTTTTCCGCGGAAAATACCAAATTAAATACCCCGCCAATGAGAATTGACAATTACTTGCTAATCAAGTTTTCAGGGTACATTCGTGGTGACGACACAGTAATTCGCACATTTTGCCGCGTGATATATATTCCTTAATTTTCGTACAAATTTTGCAATCTTCCATGCAATTTCGGCAAACAAAAGCAACCGTAATTTTCATTCGATGACATATGCTTCGTTTTAATATCTCCTATTAGCGAAGCCCGTGTCCTCGGTAGCAAAAATACAATCAAAAACAGCAATTAAAAGTCGGTAAAATGAAATCGACGATGGCAGATATGTGCATTCCCGGCCGTGTGCTGCGCACGGGCGAGTTTTTGCGGAGATCCGAAATCGTCCGTAACTCAATTATTTGGAAAATTCGCGTCCTGGTTTATTTTTGCCCGACGTTCGCCAATGTCAGCCACGTGTCACCATCACAATAAAACGTGTCGGGGGGCGCGGGGTGGGGATAAAGCAGCTTGCCCACGTTTCATTCGGTCGAAGTGCTCCCGGACAGACTTTAATGCCTTTCTCCCTGGACGATACAGACGAAGGCAGCGTCTTACGTTTCCGCGAGAGGATCCCTTGCTCGTTCCAGTGGAACGAGCGTCCGATAAAGCCGTCCGGAGGGTGGAAATCGCGAAAAAGTTTTTCGCGGCCGGTGTCGACGCTCGGTCCGCTCGCTCGAGCATGATTCGCTAGATCCGGTCAAGGTCCGTCCGGAACCACTTCCGGTAGAGAAACACCGCTGCCACAGTAAACTCCTTTGTTCACGGGCGATCGTGTTTAGCAACAATTTACCGTTCTCACGGGGGCGGAAAGGCGATCCAGATGATCCGTGGGCGACGACTGGTTCGTTCGCCACTTTGAAACTGAAATTAACGCCGATTCGCTAACCGTGATCGAATTCCGTTCTTTGTTCGATCCGTGGGTGTTTCATTTGTAGATATTGATATCGGTAAATCGCATAGCTCGCTATGGGCGCACGAAGACATTCAAAAGAGACACTCTTTCGCAGAGGACGCTGTGAAAAATTTCTACGGATAATTAAACTCTACGTCTCGTTCTCGTTAATAAAGGATTAAATCGTGCTTCTGTCTCTTTTAAACGCGTGCTTGAATTTTTTGCGCGGGAAGTTAGCTACGTGTCGTCCAGGGAATTTAGCAGACTTGTATAACATTACTATGCATGAATTTTTATATATTGTTATCTTAAAAACTACAGGAATTATACGTTAGAAGTCCCAGCTGCAATGATCCACTTCTTTAATGTATAATCACCACGATTTTAATAGTAGGAACTTATACGAGTTCACGAATGTTGCTTCAACATTTGTCAATAAGTCTACAAAGTTTCATAAAGATGTATTGCTTAATTCGTTCATAAAAACTTTCCGAAACGTATGCTGAAATCGAGGTGTCCAATAGTGTAAGTAGAAAAGGACCGATTTAGTCAGACATTTTTATTAAAATGCAGAAAGGGTAGCCAATTTTTACAAAAATCTTCTTCCACGGAACTAGTGGTGAAGAAGGCGTGTAGAGGATCGAAAAATAGTGAACACACATATTTCTACAATAACTGAATATAAAAATGTTCGTGTTCGAGAGGAGAGAATGGTAAAAAATAAATTGTTGTGGCCTGTTCCCGCTTACGTTTCCATGTAGAATCGGCGACCACCTTGCACCATGATTTCTACGTAGTTCTGCACTTCCATGCGGCATGCGCTCGCCAAGTTTCGTTGCAATCTGCAAGTCGTAGTCGGACGGCGCCGCTTGTAAGTATCTCTATTGGAAATGAGATGCAATTTCTGGGGACAGTTTCTCGAGTCGACTGGAACGTCGACGTATCTCTCGAAGGTGTTAGTTCGAGTTCTCACGGTTTCCATTTCGTTGGGCGGCGGGCTCGGCTCCGGGGCGGAAGTGTTTGTCGACGCCTTAACGCCGGCGAACGTGTTAAGGGGAAGTGTTCGCCGAACTTATGCAAGGGACAGAACGAGAGAGTGCCGAATGCGATTAAAGTTTGAAGGGCCGATAAACGCGGCTCTCAACAGCGGCGGCAGGAAGCAGCCCTGACCGAGTTCTGACCAAGCAACGAGAACCCGTGTAGCATGTAAACGGTGAGCTTGTAAAGCATGTAAAGCGTTCGAAGAACGGAAAACGTGAGATATTGGCCCCTGACCACGGTGTATCGGGCGCGCGAGCGACACGTGGCGTTCAATTTTTAATACAGGTTTTATCGGCGCTGCCCAGAGAAATCACCGGCTCCAGCCACCGCGAATGGTTAATGGCGAACGGGGAGAGTCACCCCGAAGAAGTTACGTAGGCGGGGAACAAATGGCCGATCAGCGTTCTTGCGCCTGACACGTTATAATTCCGATATAATTTACTTGGTCCATTTATTTTCCCGTAATAGAAGCACTGGGGAAACCTTTCGAAACACGGAAAATTGCGAACCGATTCTGCACGACGAAAGATGACGAAAGTGTGCATAAACTTTTTCAGCAAAGCGTGCCTTTTCCGAAGAAATGGAGGTCGAATGTGTCTAAGGCGAGCAGGTGTTCTCTGCGTCTGATCATTATTCACTGTTTCTACTTGCAGCGAGATCCCTGCATTGGGTTTCCACTGTTCCGCTGTTTTTATCATTCCCTGTGCACTATATCTGTTAAAACAGTTTTAAAAGTTTGCAATAATCTTCGTAACATCGAATCAAATGCCTCTACTTGTATTTTACACGTCGTGTTTTGTGTAAGAGCTATGTTTGCTCTGCGTCTGATCATTATTCACTGCACTGAGATCCTTTCGCACTATTTCCACTGTATCGTTGCTTTTCTGCGGTTGCTCGTATACTATGTTTGTTACAAACATTTGTATACACCTGGTATTACCTTTGAAATATCGAGACAAATTATTATACTCATAATTTTGTACATTATGTGCTTTGTCAGAGGTAAATTATATCTATTTAAAAGCAAAAATTTTCAATGATTGTAGAAAAAGGCATGACTAATATAATTTTCTTGTAAGTATCGCTCAAGAGGCCCGGAATTTGTTATGAATAAATAATATTATAATTGTTCATTTCACCTGCGAATAAATATTCTACTTTAAATTCAACAAAACAGAAAATGATATTTGCATGCAGGAATGAAATGAAATGTATTAAAATTGGTGTTTCGGAAGTAGGTGGTCGAATTTATTTTAAAGATACATTATTAAGGGACACCTAGAGTCTAATAATAATTCCCGTCCACTCAAGTCGGATCATGAATTTTCGATCTACTTAAGCGGCGGTCTGTTGCAGTCCGGCGGATCGAAATTGCCTGTTGCCGTCGAACATTTGTGTCGACAGTGAATTATTGATACAGGCTCTCGCAGCCACTTTGCTTCATTGATGATCGCCGCGTTCCGACGTCGACCGCTTCGTCACCTGTCACGCTGAAATTTCACAAAAGTGCCCAGCGATGGAGTCGTCGGGCTGTGACACGTGCACAAGAGTGACGTTTATGAACGAAGTCACGATTCGTCGTCGTTAGCGTGACGCGCGGATCCCCCGGCCGACGTTGTATTAATTTACATGATTGAAAAACCGGCCGGGCTGCGGTTGACGATGACGCAGCGCACCTGTTACGAAACAACGATCGATATTTACACGAAAATCCCCCCCGATCCGTCCACAACAAGCGCTTTCGAAATTATTCCCTTGGCTCTCTTTTAAAAACGCGAATTCTGCGAAAAAATTTAGAACACGGGCAAATTTTTCATCGACTGCGACTGCCTTGTTGTTACTGCCTTTATCGAGATTCGCTTCACGCATCGAATTCTATATTTTCAGAGAAAATGATTTTACGCGAAAATTTCAAAAGAAAGCTAACGAGACAGAGTTTTCTGTATCGTGCTGAAAATTCTGGTGGTCAGAACATTTTTTCTCAAAAATTACAAAACCTTTTGATATTTTCTCAATACATATTTTAAGTGTCGTAATAAAATTTTCTTTTAGCAAATAAAAAATTCTGTTATTTATGAAAATATTTTTGTGAATGTCTGCATACTATTAGTGTAATAACAAAATTGTTTCTCAAAGAATGCTCGTAATACAATGACAACATTAATCTTCATCTGAAAAATTTCGTTTATATTTGCAACCACTTTTAGTGTAAGATGACGCATCATAAAAGAAGGACGCCCCTAGGTAACCCTAAACGTATTCAAAATTATTCCTAGTTACTGTCGCACAGATCTAGGTCCATTTATCTAAAAAAATCACCGCAAGTCCAAAGAGGAAAGATTGATGCCGCGTTCTTGATCGATCGCGAGACGTCATCGGCGAGCGATGGGCACCGTAACGAACGGGGGGACGTCACGGAACATCCTTATTGTATTGTCGGCCGAATTCTATCGCGATTACGTTCTCCAATCCGTGATGTATCGAGGAATATTCGTCATCCGGCGTGTCGGGCCGCGGCGAGAACGCTCTTCCGCCGAATTGGATCCTATCCGGTCGCGTGTCGTTTGTCACTTTCCGGGGCGAGTCATTTTTCTGACGGTTATTTATAAATCGCTGTCTCCCGCGGAGATGATCACGCCACCGGAACGGAACCAAATATTTCCGAATTTAATGCGCGAGAGTGTCGCACCGACGGCGACATGACAATGCGTCTTAGACAATAACCTGCGGGAAGAAATTTTAATATCGAATATATTAAACGTTCGTTTATCCTTCTTGTCAACTTTATTTGGCATTTTGGTAATTCCAAATTGATTGATATTTGTATCTTGAAAATTTCCGAACGTCCTAAATGATTTTACTTCTTTCGTGAACAATTGCCATAATTTTCGCAACAGCAAGGTACGATTCACGAATGTTGCTCAAACATGGGTCAATAAGTGTACAAAGTTACATAAAGATGTCTTATTTAGTTCGTTCATAAAAAAAATTATAAATGGCAGGTCTCGAATAGTGTAAGTAGAGAAGGAACGCTCTGGCCAGACATCACTCAAAACCTATTTCGCGAAGCGAAATAAATGGATTGTTAAATCTACGCGATTGTTGATTCTACTGCAAGCTTTGTTGCACTGAAAATTGTACCGATTTGATGTTACGCGTCGATGGTATTATTTCGATTAAATTGCTCTCTATTCGGAATTTTTGTCAATTCTAGATTAAATGCGTTCGAGTGCCGGGTTATGTTTTCGAAGCAAAAATGTTTCCCATTCGCCGAATAATTTTGATATCGATGATTAATCCCCATAACCATGCAGCTCGCTCGAGACGAAACTCGTGGGCAGTGAATTTGGGCTTTTTTTTTAACGAGAGGGGAATATTGTTTTTTTTTTCTTTCGTTATCAGTTACAGTTGGGAGAAAACGCCGGCAGAAATACGCGTCGAATAGCGGCCCTAAAAGGTTTGTCGCGAATAACGTTCTCCATTCGGACTGTTTGCGACTGGGTGTCATTGGTATTCCGACTCCGCGGTTTACAATTTCTTCAAGGTTCCCACTGCCCTTCCCCGCATCGGGGATCTAATAAAAGTTTTCCGTTTCAGTAAAAATCTCGCTGCATGCCGGCTGGATAAGGCAAAACTTCCACGAGTCGTTGCTAGTCACGATCAAATTCGATTCTGGGAATATCGAAATAAAGTAGAATTGTAATTGAACTTCAAACTGTTGTGAAAAATAAAAATTGCGAGATACAAGAGCTGCGTACATATTCTTCTCTCGAGCTCTTAAATACGTCAATGGCGAGATTTGTATAAATTTAACAATAAATTTATAGTATTGATTCAAAATAGATATGTTCCCGGCAATAAACATATTCATAGTAACATTTGTTGTTAGTATTAAACGATATTTTAATCCATGTGTACCATGAAGAAACAGATAAAGAATTTGAAATAAGTTCAACTTTTTACTTTGAATGTGTTTTTAAATTCTTTGAATGCTTTACTGTTGTACACTCGGTCTACTAGTTTTAATAATAATATTCATTGCTATTGAAAATATTGCTACGTCAAGCTGCAAGGTATACAGAGTGAGTTAATGTTATTGGAAGAATAGGTAAGAACGATAAAACAAAATTATACGAGAACTTCCATTACTAGAGGGGTTTTAGTTCATCACAAAGGTGTCACAACAAGAAAGTAGAATATGTATCAAATTAACATACAAAACAGTGAGAACAACGCAAGTATGAACAGTAAAGATTCCATTGTGCTTGGCAACGTAGCAAATCGAAACGCCGGTCAGAGTTGCCAAGTAGATTAAAATGAAAAAGCAGAGGATGAAATAAAAAATGTGGGCGTTACGAGAACACAGTTTCTACCATGGGAAGTATGTAAATCTCCTGGGGTAGGTTAAGCGGCCGGATGGATGAAAAATTGTAATTTCCCGGTGTAATTAAGACGGACGCCCACTATTAATTACACCGAGCATTGCCACCGCGGCGATACACCTTATCACGGCTGGCTGCATAACCAATTTTCCCCGGCGAAATCTCGTAAAACTAGGCGTGCCGTAAAGCTGCCGGTTTTACCCTGGCTCGTAAAGAAAGTAGCAAAATAAACGCGGCCGCGGAACGTCCCGGGCTTTCAAACCACCGCGATCGACGTTCGTTACTTTGTCTGATTTTACACCCGTCGATTAACCACGCTGAAGCTGTCCATCAACCACTTGCAGTTTCATCTTTACCCCGTTCCCGAGGGAACGAGGTAAAATGCGAAACTCTTAACGCTGGACCATCGGCGGCTTCAGATTTTTAATTCCGCGGTTACCGAAACTCTGAAGACGATTTTATCACATGAATTATACGAAATTATAATAAGTAACACTGACCTTAGGGAAATAGCAATGGGAATATAAATGACCGCTTTTTATTTAGTAACAAAAATACTGTACCTTCTATAGCAACGGAAGTAGTGAAATGTGAAATTTATATTTGCTATTGAATTTATTATTGCCTATTTATCTAGGGTTAAAGCTTGGTAGTTTTTACACTTTTACGACAGGTTTTTGCATGAATATTTAGCTGCAGAAATTGCGAACAGTTCTTGATTGCAAAATCGGATGATATTTCGAGAGTAACGCGCGATGTCACGGAGAGTTCATAACCCATCGAACTTATTGGGCCCGGCCAATAATTCCAATCGAACAAAAAGCTTTATAGAGTGGAAGCCCTTAAAAATCGTAACACGTCCACACACGGTCGCAAAAGTAGCCGTTCCACGGCGAGAAGCCGTGTCTGAAGCAGCGATGGCCGGCACAAAAGCGGCCAGGATTTTCAATAACAAAGCCACTTTTGTCTGGTGCGGGTGGCAGTCGAGCGAAAGCCTCTTTCTAGGTTCGTTCGCGCGCTGAGAACGTTCTCGCGGCTGAACGGAGCACGTGGGAGGTGTGAAAAGAGCCGATTCTTCGCAAAAATCGAACGAAAATCGATACTGCTGATCTAACGAACATGTTAACATCGTCAGTATACACTTAACAGTAACGTTGAGTGCAATCGGTGTTTATTTGGCAACTGAACGAATCCTTTTCTTCCAAAACCTGATCCAAAAATCTGTCATGAAGATTACTGATATTTAAACAATTACAACTTCGCGAAAAAAAATCGTACAACAGTGCACCTCGGCTCGTTTTAAAGCTTGAAGCCTCTACTTTCAAAACTCCTCAAATTTTTTCTATACTACACCGTATAACTGCAGGGGAGAAGGAGCATGAAGTCTGAAGCATCCCTTGAAAAATCAGAAAAGTCGCTCAACGATTTTTTTCTTTTGTAGCAATTCTATTGAACTTTGGAAAATAGAATCTTATCAGCGCCGAGTAGGAGGTGTATTTACATGAATGTATGTGGAAATGTTTGCCCGTTTGGCTTCCATTCCTGAGAAAAATTGAGTAGTATGCGGCGAGGAGCAGTGCTCGCGCGGAAATTCGAACAACACCGCGCTCGTAAGTGATCCGTGAATGGGTCATTCAGAGCCCGATGCCTCTCGCATTCTAATTGAAGGGTGCTTCTGCGGATGCCTGCTTAGCCCCGCTTTTTTCGTCAATCAGCCCTCCCTCGGAACCTTCTTCCATTGTGCGAGACTCGCGCGAGCGGGTTCGTCACGAATTTCTTCTCCCCGCGGTGGAATTCCCAGCTCCGAATTAGTCTAGACCACTTCAACGGTTGTAAATTGGAATCGGGTTTAATCGGCCGCGACGATAAGCCTCTCCGCGCCATCAACGAGTCCGTTAATTCGGTTTATTGTCGCGCTCGACGCCGCGCCGGCCGAGCGAATTCGATGCGAGTTTTGATAACGACACTGGTAAGCTGTTTCCGGCTGGTGAATCGTATCGATCGTCTTTGAATGCACTACTCGATAACTCTTTATTTCCTTTGCCGTTCGAGCATCTCGTTTGATCGTGTCGCCGCGATCTCGGCATGAATCGTGTCGCGTTTATATTGATCGCGGCTCGATTATAATTGGCAATAATTTATTCATTGATACCGATACATCGGAATTAATATCCCACGCGTGCACGCACGAGGAATTATTTGATTAACAGGTTGTCCGTCTATGGGACGCGATCCGCGTGATGCGAATACAAATTTTCGGCTCCGCCATGAATATTTTTAGCCAGTCGTCGGAAAGAGCTATCAAAATGATTTGTCGCGGAAAATGTTTTCGTTTATACGATTTTGAACGTACGTCCGATGTAGTTTAATGTTTATTTTCGCGCGTGCAAGCTCCCATGCGATAAAAACGAATTATTATCATTGTTATTATTACCGTCTCGACGTGGAGGAGTTACGCTTCATCGCGAAACATCGTAATACCGCACAGTTTGACGAAGCAATTTTCTGTCGTTAGCGGAACACCCGCCGCACCGAAACGCTGATTTCCAATTGTTCTGATAACTCTTTCAGCGACAATATTTTCCGCGCTGCGAACGAAGCGTTCCGAGAACGTTACCGACACACATCGATCGCCGGTAATCCTCCCATGCGGAGAAAATAGCAACGACAAATTCCACAAAGCTTTGCCGGGCGAAAAATGTTCTGTTTGAAACGGAAAAAAATTTATTGCCGTTCGGGAGCAATGGAAACGCGTGGAAAAACCGGGACGACGTCTTCATAAAAATTCGCCCGCCCACGCAGCATGTACGACGACGTCGCGAATAAGTTACCAAGCGGTATACATGTGAAATGCACGTCTGTTTAAATAAACATTCCAAAAATACTTCACGGTCGCCGACTGTTATCCTGCCACCGATAACGGTTTCGTTACCGGGGCGCGATCGAGGTATCGCTGAAGAAATTTCTGCTGTTCTCCCTCGGGTCCCGCGCCCATGAAAATATACATTTGTCGTCTCGTTTGATCGATCCGTAAATATTAGGGAGCAGCTTCCGCGTGGCAATATCCCGAGGACGATGATGCATGGGAACTTAGGTTATAGACTCGACAGTAAAATATGTTGTATCATCCGCCCACCGATTGGCCTCACTCCGTATCGGTTCTCCTCAGGCTTAACGATGTAGCGAAAGCTTTTTGGCGCAGACTACGTTACTCAATTTGTTATGTTCGTTCTTAATGTTGTGGTTCTACAGCCTGATCATATTGGACGTTTTTATTCTACCGAGATGACTCCTACAGATGACTTTAAATTTGAGTCCTGTTGGAGAATTTGTGTCCTGTTTAAATTTTATTGTGAACCCTTAGTCTACTTAGGACAAGCTCTCCATTTTTCATATGTTCCATTTTACAACCATTTGGTCTGACTTTTATATATTCTTATTTCACACAGGTTTAAATTGGAAGTGCTATGTTTGACTCGAAAGACCTATTCTACTTAGATCTAACATTGAAGTTATATTGTACTCAGGTCTGACTTTGAAGTCTCATTCCACTTGGGTCTACCTGTGAATCGCTATTCCGTCGAGGTCTGACTTTGACGATTTATTCCAGTTAAGTCAAGCTATGAAGCCCTACTCGACTTAGGTCTGACGTTGAAGTCTCATTCCACTTGGGTCTACCTGTGAATCGCTATTCCGTTTAGATCCGACTTTGACGACTTATTCCAGTTAGGTCAATCCATAATTCCCCATTCCGTTTAGGTCTGACTCTGAAGGCTCGTTCCACTTTAGTCTGGCTGTACGGTTCAACTACACTCAGGCCTGACTTTGAAGTTTTATTCCACTTAGGCCTGGATGTATGAATTTAAGTCCTATTTTACTTATGCCTCCATTTAAATCCTATTCTACTTACCCTATGACTTTGAAGTGGTGCTCCACTTGTACTCGATTATTGATTCACATTCTACTCACGTCTGATTATGAATTCTCAAATCCACTTGGGCCTCCGTAACTGTTCTTGTACTACTGGTTTCCCGCTTTAAATTCTCCTACTTAAATTTTTATTTCATTCGCAACTTCTGCTTCGCTTACAGCCAGGCTTGAATTCTCCTTTCAGTTATATCTCCATCTAAATTCCTTGTTCTGCTTCAAGGAGAGCTGAAACTTCTTGTTCTACTTAGCCCGAGCTGAACTTCCTTTCCCGTGTAGTCCAGTCCCGAGTTCTTGTTCTGCCACTTAATTAGATTCCTCATCATGTTACACATTTATTATTTTTCGAAGCATTCTCCTTTGTCCGACCACCTCGGCTATTTCTACAACCAACGTTGTAAAAAGCCGCGTTATAACACGGTTGTTACGGTCCTTAAAAATTCTCCTGAAAATTTCATCTATTATAAGTCCCGTCTTATAACGGATGTGCCCCCCGAGCGTCAAACCGCGTTAAAGCGAAACCGTACGATACAAAAGGCCGCATTTGCAAACAGCAGCAACAAAATCCACGTACATAATACATCACAGCTCCGCACCGCACGCGTCGGCAGGTATTTGTCCATCGCAAACAACGTCGCCTAAACAAACCATCCCTCCGCCTTTCACCCAAAAATAATCTCACACAAATCATACAACCGTGCCGCGACGGAATCCATCGAACGTTTCATTCTCTCCTGTAACCAACCCCTCGCCCGAACATGCCAGGGGTCTAGCTCTATAAATATAATATCCGTATTAGTATAAACTAAAATCGTAATTTCGTTGTTCATGGAAAAATGTCTGTCGCCTCGATTTTACTTTCGTTGCGTCCGCGTGACAGTTCATGACTGTGAATGTGAAAATGTTTTCAAAAACCATATCGCTATTTGTATCCTCGAATTTTGTCTCGATTTACGACCGACGAGTAACATAAATATTTACTAGATGAGTAGGTTGACTCAGACTGGATCGCGAAAGAGGAGGGATTAAAATCCCTACCTAACTAGACTTAGATTACGAATCACACTCGATCCTACAAGCCAAAGGGTCAACCCTTAGCACTCGAATGGCGACTGTAAGGCGCCACTAAAAATTGCTGTATCATTATTCAAAATATCTTTAACAATTTTAAATCTGTTTGTATTTAATAAATTACTAAACATTTCAGTACTTTACGAGTAAACTGCACTATTTTCGTATGTACAGCATGAAAATATATACACAGAAGGGAAATATTCTACTGTAGGTCGGAAGAAATGTTTCGTTTTAGAGTCAAAACGGCTTCGAGTGCAAAGCGAGTATTAAACACATTATCGTTCAGGCAGATCGGCGAGCATGCTGTTCCACGAAGCGAATACTCGTCAGCAAGTCTCGTCAGCGTCTCGTCTTCCTTTTTGCCAATCCCAAGGTCGTCGGGTCTCGTCGACGTCGAGGCCAGCGTGTCTACGGAGGCCTGCACCCACGCCCACCCTTAGGAGCCGGCCACGCTGAGAATCGAGAGACAGAGAGCGAGAGAGAGAGAGAGAGGGGGGGGGAGAAAGAAGAAGGAAAAGAGGGATGGCTGCGAGAAAGAGAAAGAGGTGGCCGAGTAATGATCGATACTGCGAGTGATATACACCGGATCCCGATCGGGTGCCGGTAACCCTCCTCCCTCGTGGCGGTCGGTTGTGTCACGGCGACAGAGAACGGTGAAGGGCGAATTTTCGTGTCTCTCCTCGTGTTTCCTCCTTCCATCGCGCATCGGCAGCCTCTCCCGCGCTCTCCGACCGCCCAGCCGACTGCGCGCCCCCTTGGAAAATGAAAAGGCCCCTCTCCACCGCTCGAGTTTTCCAGTAACGATCGGTTCCCTTGCCCGGGGTACGGAGTAGCGCGGCACAACGCGGTCGCCCCTCTGCCAGCCCTCTTCTATCTCTCTCTCTCTCTCCCTCTCACTCTTCCTCGCGGTAGCCGCTCTCCTCTCTACGCTCCTAGCCACCCTCCCTTTCGCCCTCAGGCTCGGAACGGCCTCGCGCGGCACCCTCTCACCGCACGATCAGACGCTGCGAATCGCCGAGCTCGCACCATCCTCGGCGCGACTTCCGAACCATCAAACCTATCAAATGATAAACATGCTCGACACACTACCTCGAAAAATTAATTAGCCTTCGCTATCAATTGATACCACTGTGCATTGAAGCACAGTACTTCGATGCCAGAGTGCATCGATATGCCCGTTTTCTGGACAAAAATCGAATACAGTGCGGTAAGACACGCTTAAAATTCTGAGCTGAGATTTCAAGGCGGGGGAGAGATTGCTGAATATAAATTTTCAATAGATGTATTAATTTTAGAGATCTTAATGAAAAATTATAGGATACATTCGATTCCGTCTATACTTGGAAAAATTTAGGGCGGACCTCTGGCAGAAAATATTCCATCAAAATCGTGAACATGTTGAGCGGATTATTAACAAATTTAACTTAACCAATTAACCATAAGCAGTGTCTGATTTGTTCGTTCTATACATTGTGACAAACATATGTATTTTTATATTAGTATCTAATTTATATAGGACGAGATTTATCACGGCACTTGGCTTTATCGTTCGAAAATGTTCCCATTGCTCTTTTGTGTTTAGTGAGTGGCATATCGATCACTCTTTTATTGTAAAAGTAGATTTACTTCAAGGTAGAATTCACCTTATTTAATCGTGAAATGACGTACACGCTACACCTACGTCTCGAAACATTTCTTTATTCGACTTATATGGGAAAGAAAAACATCATTATCTCACATTGTTATCCTGGTGGAGGTAGATTGCTACAACTGCACACCTAGCGCGTTGTTCAACCTCGGCATTGAAATACGTTGCTCGAGGGTACGCTGCCTCGATCCGATCACTATACCGTGCACATAAACGTCATGTATGTCTTCGTTCTTACAATGAGTGGAAAAGTTAAATAATGAGCGGGTCGTCTAGCCGTGTTCTGTTCGATGTAACTCGGTCCCTTTGAACGCGAAGTGAACTTCGCCAAGAAATTTTATTGGAAATGGGTCGAATAAATTTTGTTATAGTTCGAACAGATTTTATTCGATTGGCCCAAGCCCAATTCTCGTACCGTCAATTAAACCACTAAATATAGTTGGAATTATATCGTGTTTAGGGTTATTTTAATCATAAAAATGCCACAAGTAAGTTGACGAAAGTCCCATAAAAAATAATTAAAAGTAAAGAAGTTTTGTAACAGTGGAGGGGGTAGGCGAGCTGACTAAGATCGTATAGCTCCGTTCGGCTTGGATGAAGACTTTACTGTACTATGTTCCTGTACCAAACAATGCAGTTGGACACGATGCTTTGTTTTTTAATTGTATTTATTCGTCTTTTTATATTTATTTGATATTCATCTTGGCATGATCTTGATATGATATTTAACTCTGGACCATTTTAACGCAAAATTGAGCAGAATATCTTGCACCATGGCCACACGCCTATATTTTTGCTGTGAAGTATCGTCGTGATTTTATACAGCGATCGAGAATGCTCGTTCAACGAAAACGAATTTTCTTCGTTTTTGAACCTGATCATTAAAATATAAATTGCTACGCGTCGGAGATTGATCGACGTATTTCCACGTATAATCTCTGAAAGCCTTCAATGGAGGGAATAAATTTTCATTCAGTGGCGTCGGTACAATCGAAAATAAATCGAGAATTCACGAAGGCAAAGGTGCAAATGTATTAGCAGCGAAATATTTATTTCCACCCGTTCGTGACTTTTGTTGCACCCCGTGGAATTGAATTCCACCACCGGCCTGTATAAATTGAACCCTCTATGGTAGCCGTGAGCGTTCTCGCGGATGTAACATTTACTGTTTCAATAATCGCTAAATGCCGGTATCTATAGCGATAAATTTCGTTCTTCGTTTGCTCTACGTGCTCTATTCTAACATATTGCGATCGTCGATTAACCGAATTAGCTGCGAAGGATTAACAGCAGTAACGGATCTCGAAGTAATTAGATCATTCGACAAGAAAACAAACGTTAGAAATAGTACAGAAAAACCAGCAAAACTAATTGATGAATATTTTACAAACATCGTCGAAATAATATTGGATGATATCCTATCTTTTAATTGTTTCTTTTTTCTCGGCGATATACTCGCGTCGCATAACCGCACTCAATTAAATAACGCTACAAAACATTAATCTCCGGCGAAAACGTGGAAAGCACGCGCGGAGAACTTTTTGCGGTCAAAAATTGGCGACTGGGGCAGGTTTTGCGGTTAAACAATTATCTGCAGCGTCCGAGTGTACATTTTTAAATATGCTTTTACGTGGAAAAAAAATGTTCTTTTATTATAACGCGGTTGTGTCAATCGTTGTAGATCATTTGTTCATGGAAAAATTCATCGGGAATGTTTGAATACAGACGCAATTTTCGCGAACTAGAAATTGCGCCTCGCAATTTAAAATAGCTCCACGGAATTCTCAAATGACGATGATCAAAACGGACGTATCCACGAATACAGTTTCCGCATTTATGCGTGGGAGGATGGTCGAAGTGGCGTTTCTTTCTCTCGTAGAAGTATGCCTGCGGATATATGACCGCTGTCACTGTAAACTTGACTTGCATGGGAATTTGGATCGCTTTTTAAATCCTTGCTATTTTCTTTTTAGGTGAGCTGCTCCGTACGAGGTGGGAACGTGTGCGAAATAAATATCATCGACGTACGCGCGCCCATGAAAACCGATTAGATCGTAAAAATTCGTGGAACATACAGCGCATTTTTTAAGGATTCAGACGAGAATTGTGAGAACATTATTTTCACCGCGATATACGGGTTACATATTAACTGGGAATTTTGGTGCTTGCGTTTTCGTTCGGATTATTAAATGTTCCTCAATCAATTCAGTCCTAAATTCATAAGTCAGAAAATAATTTCTTGACAGACTCGATCAAATTATCGTCACTATAAAAATTATTTAGAGATGAGTATCTCGACTGGAGGCGTTTCATCTTGTTTTACATAGTTCAGCGCGTTGATAACAGCATCACGACTCGTGTACGACGTGAAATGAAGTTCTTTCATTTGTTACTACCTCGTCCTTGGAGAAAATGAAAATGACCAACGGTGTGCAGCGGAATACGAAAATGCACAATGATATCTGTCTGCATTCGTTATGCAAACTGGACATTTCTACGTGTTCACGTAACGCGAACATCGAGCATCAAAGTGTGCATACCCTTAGTGTAAAAGCGGAATGTTCTCAAGGATATTTTTAAACATTAATGATGAATAAATAGAAGGAACATTCTCAAAGTATTTTCTACGGCTGCAGGTTTTGCGCACTCGTGGCGTAAACGGGCGTGCAGAGTGCAATAAAAATGTTCACTCGAAATTGACTAGAAGAGACTTTTATTCCATTTTTCATTTCTTGTGGCAAAAAAAGCAGGAATGGTCACTTTCACTGCTTAGTCATTTCTCTTCAAGCATCTGCAAGGAAAGATAAGAACAGATTAACAAATTCCGTAACTTGTAAATACAGTTCTCTACATGGTACAGTTTCCTGTGAAATTATTAAATAAATTTCATCAAGCGAAACTCCTAGTGGAAACGTTCTTGTAAATTTCGACGAATCATTGTAGACCATTTATTACTCGTTACTCCCGGTGATAATTAATATCATTCTTCAAAAACCAGTCCTTTACAGCGGTACGTCCGCATACAAAATCCGCAACCCATCAATATTCTTTCGTTGCGGAAAATAAATGAAAAAGCTCCCCACGCAATGATAAATAACCCCAAAAACTGAACTCAATTTTCATAGTATATCACTCGACATCGTGAACCGATGCTCGACCCAATCATCCCTCGTCTCTTCAAAAATTCAGAAGCAAGAAATAAATGATCTCGCGAGGAGATGAAGAATCGGGACAATCTTTTCGCGAGCACTGACGGATAAAATCTAGTAAGAAACATTAAAAATTATTACATCAAATAATAAACGACGGAACAGTTCGGACCAGACAATAATTTAAATAGAAATACTTCAGTCTCAAGCACCTGACGTATAAGATATAATATCTTCAATTTTTTTTAATTTATATCCAAAGTGCCATCAGAAAATTTTTAAACAAACATATTATGTTGTTCCATCAGAGAGTTAAAATGTGCTTCTTCTTTTCAAAACTTGATTGCGAATCTTCGTCTGTTGTAGATTGACAAAACTCTTCCAATCCTCCGCTATCAATACTTTTTCAACAAAAACATTTCGAACCGTACCCGAAATATTCCCGGTATCTTTCCAATCAATGTTTTTAAAGGTTTTAACGCCAAACAAAATGGTTTGTTTTCGACGTTGTCGCCACGGTTCGATTCGATAGACTATTTGCTGTTGGCTACATTGCGATCAGCATGTATAAACACTTTGTTCCTGAATTATTATTGACACAGTGCAGGAGAATCATTTCGTGAAATATTACCGTGCTGTTTTAATGATTTATCCTAGCTTCATCTCTATTTAGTAGACAGCGGATTTTGTGCATTTTGACAAAAATGGGTAAGCCCAATTTAAAGCAGTGGACATATTAAAAAGATTTAAGGGCACCAGCGTATTGGTTTTAATAAAATAATTAAAGGAAATAAGAAATTTTTACTTCGTTTCGGTGTCTTGCAATTGATGCAAATATTTTCTATTTTGCATAAGGATCCGCAGTCTAGTAATTAGTATATACGACAAGTGTGCCTTACGGAAACTTGAAGCTGCAACCATCAAGTATTGTTAGAATTGTGTTGTGGAATGTAAAAACTCGACAATGACGCAGCCTCGTTGAAGTGGCCGGACTCAGGAAATGAAATAACGATTTGCAAATACTAATTTTAACCCTTTGCACTCGGAAGCTATTTTAACTCCAAAACGAAACATTTCTTCCGACCAAGAATATTTTCCTTCTATAAACATTTTTCGGGTTATACGTACAACAATGGTGCAATTTACTAGTGCAATACTGAAGTGTTTAGTAATTTATTAAATACAAACAAATTTAATACTGCAAAAGATATTTTGAATAATGATACAGCAATTTGTAGTGTTGCCTTACAGTCGCCATTCGAGTGCTAAGGGTTAAAAGGTCGTCCTATATACAATTTTTACGTTTGAAAAATGTTTGTAGAAAGAAAGAAAATACTGAGTCGAAATAAGGGCATGTAGGGCCCCCCTTGTACCTTGTAGTGTTTGCTCATCGGTTTCGCCGAGCGACCCGGCCCTGCATCAATCCCCGGCACGAGCGCAGCCCTCGGACGCCCACGCGTCTCGCAGCCGCGATCTCGCGCCCGCTGCCCGAGCAGCTTTCCCGGTTTGCGCACGCAACCAACCCCCGAGGATCGGCCGCCTCCGCCGCCCCTCGGTCCCGACGCTCGGCGATCTTCGGCCGGGCTCGGCGGAGCCGCGGCAAAGAAAGACAGAGAACCGCTCGCCGTCAGTACGGTGGACGCTCTTCGCCGGAGCGCACCTCGAATTGAGTGTGGATTTATCGGTGTCGGCCGTCGCGCGCGCAACTGGTGATCGATTCTCGTTTCCGCCACCGGTCGCCACCTCCGAACTGTCCAGGATCTGTCAAGGTCACCCGTTGACAACCCGACTCCCTCGCACCAGGTGCACGCATACGTCGACTGGGTGTCCGCGTGCTCGGTTCACCGGAAATCGTCGCTCCCTCCGAGCCCTCCCTTCGTGTCTTCGCCTCGAACATTTCAATTTCGAACCGGAAAAACAATCGCGAGCTGTTCGACTTAACGGGATTTTATTCAGATCTCCCATTCGATAGCACACTTTTTTTGTTCTTCTCGTTTGAGTGAACCGAGGGGTGAGTTTCCGGATTGTTTCTCTAACGGTTGCGGATCTTGATCGAGATTTCTTGCAATCGTTGGGTTTATTGTGTCCGGCTCTTTGAATCGTGGAGTGGAACTTGGGGGTGGTTTCCGGGAATGAATCATAAAATTGTCTCTCGTTCTTCGGAAAGTTGAAACTTTTATGTCGAGTTCTAATGGAAATAAGATCAGTTATGTCCAGTATTTGTTACACCTTAAGCAGTGGTTTCTTTGCTAATTAAAAGTTGTCCTTTCTAGAACGAAGGCTTTTCTAATCACAGTTAAACGCATTTACGAGCCATAAATAAACTCTTCGAATATTGTAACATATCTGTATCACTTATCTCGTCTGACGCTCTAACAGTTAAGCAGTACAGTTTTTTAAAATAATTTTTAATGCGTCACTTGCGAAACTGTTTTAAAATAAAAATTGCGAGAGGACAATAACGCTTCCTCGAGCTTTGTCTCTTTCTAATGCAGAAAATATTAAAAACTGTAATTCTCGAGTAGTGAAAACTCGAAGAAGATTTTAAAACGTAAACAAGAATTTTTACTGCAAAGTAAAATCGCTTATGCCGGAGAAAAAAAAAGATCAATACCGATGATTATAGATCCAAAATTATTTTCCAGTCGAAAGCACTTGTGCCAAGAAAGTTCTCGCAAAGTGACCAAGGCAGAAATAAATTTTCTCGGGCAAGCCAGCTGCGCTTTTAAGCAAAAGTGCCGGCGGCGAGCGGATATCGAAAGGAATCATTCTCCGGGGATTCCTCGATTTTATTTCTCGTAACCGGGATCCACGTCCGTGAGTCAAGTAGTTCTTTTCGCAGCTCGAAACGATCCCGGGAGAACGTCGAAGCGACGTTTTAACGGCTGCTAATCAAAAGTTTTCACCGTTCGCGGTTCGATTCGCGGGCGCAACTGGTGTTAAAAACGTAACAGCTTCCATTATTCGGCCGGAGCCAGACGCTTCTCGCGAAAATATCAACCGGGCAATTCGCGACGGACACCCAGTCAGTTTGCAGAATACTATTGTTGAAACGTATCGCGTTGATCGTATCAATGAACCGTCTATTCGAGCACCATTTCGATTCAAGTTCTACCCGTTTCTCGAGTTGTTTCTCGGTCGCTGCGAGGAGGGTGAAAGTGAACAACTTCGTGAACGAAAATTTTGTGAAATTTTCAGAAACAATTTTTTTCACTGCCATTTCTATCGATCTACAAATGAAATAGACGATTGCATCTCAATCCCCTGAATTATGGATTGTTAAATTTAATTTTGATTGATTCGTTAGAAATTTTCGTATTTCGTGGTTTTGTCGACAGTACAGGGTCGAGTCGGTTCATTTTTGCCTCCGTACCGCGCACTTCGCGATTGTTAAACAATTCTCTTGAATCATGCTACATTCATACGATCAGTAATCGTTTCAAAGCTCGGACCCAGCAGAGTCGCTTCTAATGGAGCCCTTGCGTAGCCCTTTGCGCTCGATGTGTCAGCTTAATTGTCTCCAAGTTGTTAATGGTTCTACTCGTGGCAATTCCGCACAATGTTCTTGATAAATTGTACAATATATTGTGTCATATGCGCTCCGCCGAGCGGAATAAATTTCCATTATGTGGCGAAACATATAACGCGAAGACGGAAGAGCGAAGCTATCAAGAGTCTAGTGCTGTCCCGCAATTGTCGTCGCGTGTAAATGTCACAAATGACCGCGGCGGCTGCTCGACTGAATACCAATGAACGATACAAAACATACCGAAACCTGAAAGCGCGGCCCGAAAGATTTTACAGTTGTACATAAACTCTATTCTCTCGATTTGCATAATGTCACTATAAATCGGGCGATTGGGAGAGGTCCAAGTAAACAGTAGCATAAACTCCAGTGATCGCGATAGTTCCTTGACGAAAAACATGTATCACGACCCGAATTTTTTCGTTCCACTTAATCCGGAACTGAGAAATTTTATAAAAGCTCACCGAATGTAGCAAATTAGAAAATATTTCAAAGTGAACCTGTCTCTTATATTTGTCGGGAAGTTCGAGCTTGTATGAAAGAGCATCGGTTGAATGGAACAAATTAAAAATTGAACGAGTCAATTCAGTAAGCCCTGAATCGAGCGCAAAAGTGCCACCCTGCCTCCCTAGAATCAAAGAGGCGTCCCTAACTCATTTCCGCCTGGTTCCAACAGGCGGGCGCCATTCATCCGCCATGAACCGCACAGACATCATCGAAATCATCCGGCAGTGAGTCGAGATCACGCCCGGCGGATCACGGCTCGGCGTGAGGGGCCGGCGGGGGGGTCTCGAGTCGTGTCTGAATCGATCCGCTCGCTTAGATTGATCGCGTGCGCAAAAAACTGAATCCTGATCCAGGGAAGCTTCGCAGAAGGGTTCCCCGGGGTCCCGTTCGCCATCTTGGATCACGGTGTCCAGCCCCGGGCGGCACGGACGGCGAAGCATCGCGCGAGACACGAGACCACAGAACGACGAGATGAGCGGCGTCGGTTTTCTCGCGGCCGTGAAAACGTTCGCGCCGGGCGGTCGTCGGCGTCGCCGCTGCGAGAAGCAGCAGAAAGTGCTCGAGCTTCCGACGGGGTACGCAATGCAACCGGATGTCGTGCCATGCTGGGACGCTGCGCCACCGATCACGCCGCCGGCGGCGTTTCTGCCTCCTGGATACAAGAAGGGGTTCCCAGGTGAGACGAGTTTTCGCATTTCTGCTCGTTGTTTCGGGAGAGCTCATACCCTATTGAGCAGCTGCGGCTTCCAGAGACGCACCTAAGCAGCACTCGTCTGCCTCGGACGCGACAAGGTCTTAACTGTGTTTGGGCCTTGATCCAGACTCAAAGGGAATTTAATTTGCACTCGGCTTGCGTCTACCCGGGTCTTAGACATGACTCAGGATTAAAGTAGACTTAGCCTGGCCATGGAGTTGATTCTAGACTTCGATGTGAGTTAGTCATTTCACCTGAATATGACTCGATTTAGGGTTGAACCAAGGCTGGTCCAGGTCTTAACCCCCGGATTTCTGCGAGATCTAGGCCTACGTCGGAGTCACTACTGACTCACGCAGATGTTTCTCTGCTACCGTTTTATTCCGATATAAGACGCTGGCACGGGACCCGCTTTCGTCGTATTTCGGATGAGGGTACGTACCTATGCGGAATGACTCCGGCACAGGATACGGAGGGCTAAAGAAGGTTCTATTTCTGTGTGATCTAAAATTGAGTCTTGATTAAGTTATCTTTGAATTACTGCGAGGAAAGTTATACCCTATCGAACAGCTGCGGCTTTAAGGGTGACCGAAGTCGAAATGAATATTCTGTCTGAGACGCAGCGAGGTCTTACGTCTACACGAATCTACAGGGTGTCTCAAAAATGTCGGGAAACCTTGAAAATGTAGTTTCTGAGGTCATTTGAAGTAATTTTTCCTCAGCAAAAATTTGTATTTGACATATCAAGTCCATGCCTCTTCAGCATTCAGTTAAAAAATTAAACCGTCGTTTTATTGAACAATTCTTTTTAACTTTCGATCAAAAAATTAACTTTTCCTCGCATATGCCGAAATTTCACCAAATACGCGGACTATAGTATGCCTCGCGGGCTGAGCGTACTTCAGTTTTATCGAGTGATAGGCTTGAGCAGTTCGCGTCAAATAAAACACGGTCTAGTGAGTTTACAGCACATTTTGTTTGTTCCGCGCGTCACGTTGACCTGTATCCTTGTGTTGGTTTTTCGAGGCGATTCATCGGTTAAAAGCAACTAAAAAAAAAAGTAATAGTCATTTTTCGTTCTCGGAAGGTCCGGCGAACGCGGAACCACGATAGGGAATAAAACGGATCGTTGCCGGCGTACACCGCACAAATATTGATATTCCTCGTCGTTTTTCATTGCTTAACGAACGCTGGTTGTTTATTCGCGGTGGATCTCTTTCGTGGAAAAAATTGTAAGACGTCTTCGAAACCGCGTTACGTGTCGGCGCGTCGTTCCTGTAAAAGGGGTGGAGTTAATTCAACAAAAGTTTGGTATCATGAAATAAGTTGAAACTAGGTCGAAAGCTAATATTGGACTAAAATAGACTGAACAGGACGCAGACTTATTTGTTAAATAAATAATAGTTGAGTTCAAGTCGCCTGAAGCAATGCATCGATCACTTTTCTTCGCGTCTCGAGTGTTAATGCCGCGTTCTGCTTCTAAACGAATATTTTCTTATCAATTACATAATAACTGGACTGCGGATTTTATGCGTTTATGGCAAAAATGGATAAGTCGAAAACGAAACTGCACATACATTAAAAGAATTCATGAATATCGTTACCTCCTTTTCGACTTAATAAAATTATTGGAAGACGAAATGTATTTTTATAACGATGCATAACGATGCATAACGATCAACAGAATCAGAGTCTTCAGCGACAAGTTCTTCTTTCTAATTAATGTATAATTGACGGTGACACGAATAGCGTCTAGCTTTTTCCGACTCTGGCCCACTGTGCAGAATGTCGAGCACACTGTCTTAAATTTCGTTTAGAATGAATAAACAAATAGAATTTACTGGAACAAGAACTCAACGTTATTTTGGAGATTTTCTCCGGGGAAGTGATTTCGACTGCTCAATTGGTAATTGCCAATTGTTAGAATCGAGAAATGTTCTCCGGCAACGAATTTCTCAATCAATCCGGTCGTTGATTCAGCCGGTCTCGTTTTCACGCGCGAAAGTGAAATTAGGCAAAAATGGTACGTGATATACATTTATTTTTTTTTTTTATCGTGGCGATGAAACGCGTGGAAAACCGAGAGAGAATCGACTGCTGGTGTTTGCGAACGCGATAAAACTGCGTCGAGAACCAACCCCGAACGCCGGAATTAATTCGAGAATGTTTCGCTTCGCGTGGATAAAGCGGGTGATATTATCGGAAACTGCGGATGAACGGTCAGTTTAAATAAACGTACCGATACGCGCGCGCAAAAAAAAAAGAGAAAATAAATCAAACGCACCGTTTGAACGGGAACGATAAAAAGGAATGATATAACGGCTAAGCGAAATTTATAATATTATCCCGTCCATAAGCTGCAATTTTGCCTCGCTCTGGAAATCGTTCATTTAATTTCTTCGCAGCGGAGAACATTTGCGCATTCGGTGCGCGGATTGCGATCATAACGTCAAATAAACATTTTAAGGGGCATTTTTCGCTGGAATTTTATTTTCGTGCGCTAACGAATTGCTTATCAATTTTTGTTCGGGAAACAACGTTATTTTCAGGAGACAATCACGGTATAAAATGTTTACCGTCGATTGTTTTGCGAAAGAAGGGTTTTGAAATTTTTTTATAGACATAGTAGTCGTTCGTTTCACCATTGTGTTGCATGTTTGTTGAAGTAGGAACATGATGGGTTCTAATCAAGGAAAGGGTCTTTTAATACCATTTTTAAAAAATGATCTATGGAAATGGAAAATTACACGAACTTTACTTGTACTTGTACTGACTCTTCAATTATCATTTTATTCCTAACAATAATAACCAGATCATTAACCTTCGAGTTCCACCTAATGGTCACTTCTAATCATGGAGACCGCGAATGTAAAAATTTTTTTATGACAAAGCTGTAAAATTAAATCCATTACCGCCTTATTAACATTTTGCGAGAAAGAAAATATCCTACAGTTCTATGTAAAAATAATTTCTATGAAAATATAAAATTGTTACTAGTCAGAAATTGCCAAAAATTGTATGAGGATCAAATTTAATGTTTAACACTTTGGTGGTTTGTATTATTGAAGTGTAGCTTGTTTAACGATTGCAAATGGAATAATTTGGCAAACCCCTTGAACTTGAACCGCGGATCGACTGTTTCCGCAGGGTCAACAGCATTTTCATCGTGGTGTCGCGTCGAAAACCGTTTTCAGCTGATCGTTCACTGGTCCAGAAAATTTCCAATCGCATTTCCACCCTGGCAAGGGGTTGCCGAGGACGGAAATCTGATCTCAAACATCGTCCAACCGTCTCGAGCATACCGCACCCGACTCGCAAAGAAAACTTCTGAAAAGGTCCGACCTTTTCGCGATTTCAACTTCACCTCTCACCTGAGAACTTTACCGTGATTTTTAAGAGACTACGGTCTTATTGGCGAAATGTCTCGCACATCTACTTTCCCTTCGTTTCATCCCTGCGGACCTCCGTTGGCCTTGGGTCTGCTGCTTCTCTTTGAATTGAGACCATATATTTGTAGCGCGAGTACCATTTTTCCACAGTTTTCCTGCGATTTATCTCACGAAAAATGTTTATGATGTTACAACTTGAGTATACGTTTGTTCAGCACGATATTTGCGTGTCTACTTTAACAGATTTTCCGCGCTTACACCACCGGCAAACATTTGCGGACCATGAGTAAACGGTTATGCTGCTCATCCTGAGAGTTATTGTACACTTACCGCACGGGACACGAGCGATATTTTACAAAAATATTAACTTTGCCGCAAAATTATATATTTATGCTTTATTGTAACTAGACTGCGGATCTTTATGCAAAATAAAAATTTTCTTCGTTGATTCTAAGAAACAGGAACTAAATACAAATATCTTCCACTGTTTAAAAATTGTACAAAATTTAATATATTGTAACGACATCCTTAAATTCTTGTAATCTCTTCGTTGTTTTGAATTTTACCCAATTTTGCTCATTTTCCCCATAAGTGCATAAAACCCGCGGTCTAATTATAACGCAATATACAGTAACTCACGTGATTGATCATTTTAAACTGGAATAACTTTTTTTTTGTAAAACGTGGGATTAGTTTACTCAATCAATTCTTCTAGCTTCGCAGAAAAATTGAAGCCGTTCGGTCTATGCGTGAAAATGTTATTCGGACTTAAAATCTGTGAGTTATGCGAGTCAGCTTACGCTTCGAGCAACTACATTTCTGAAGCGAGTCACGTTTAACGAATGTTGCCATCATTATCTCGGTTCTCGGCACCGGATCGAAGGAAATATACACAGCATTCCAAACGGTTCCCAGAACGCCAATTACGCGAAATAGTTGGCACACGCAGCGGAAAAGCGATTCTCGGGAATAAAAACGCAATCGTATCCCCGAGCGTCTTTTGTTCTCGCAACCAGAAGAATTAGGAGGAAGAGAGAGAGAGAGAGAGAGAGAGAGAGAGAGAGAGTCACGGGATGATGGAGGAGGGTCCGTCGTCTGTTGTCATCGGTTCTTTTCTGGTTTCGGGAACGAAACCGAGAGTCGATTTGGCCGTCGCGACTCGACGATCGGGTCGAGGTCGAGTTCCTCGGGTAGCACGCCGCCGCCGGGCCCGCGAGCTTATTAATGCCGGCGCAGCGTGACAACTGGGTCGAATTGTTCATTGATGAATCACGAGGCGCCGTGCACGAATTTTCGGGGCTCCCGTGGCCCAGTTCTGTCCTCGTGTTCTCTTTCTGTTCTCTTTCGGCCGATCGTCGTCTCCGCCGACGCTGAAACACGCTATATCGTCCGTAAGTATTCGGACACCTGGCACATTCCGGTAAACAGAGCATTAACACGTTCACTGTCGAGTCAGTATGTGGGTGACACCATTCTTCGTCCATTCCCAACACCTTGAACCAAACAAAAATTCTCAACACTTCAGATTCTAATCCGTCGACGATGGAACCGGGTCTATTTTCAGCCCGAGTACAAAAATCGTCTTTTAACGCAATGCCGAACCTAGATGGTTACAATTCAGTGGACGCTACTTTCACGATTTTACATTTTACGAGGCCTGATAAGATTCGTTTCATTTAAATATGTCACAATGATACTGAGTTTCTAAACCTTTAACGCTAGAACGACCGGAGCAGTCAAAATGACTGGATTCCAATTTTTTCTTTTACAATTACTGAAATTGTAAAAATGTTTTCATTGGAAATTTTTTTAATGAATCTCTACATTGAAGCTCATATTACAATAAAAGTTATGTGAAGTCTGAATGGGCACAGTCTTGTTACTGTCACAAAGCAATATACGTCAGTCGCATTTATTGCTCGGTTGTTCTAGTGTTAATAAAATCTGTAGTAAAATTCTCCCATTTTCTTTTTTTAGATACAGGAAATAGTTTGTGCTCTTTCTGTCATGTATTTAAATGAATTTCTTTAAAATCTGTCAGCGTAAATGAAACATAAAATCGAGCAAGGTCATTCAAAATGGAACAAGGTCATTCAAAGTCAAACAAAGCCACTCCAAATCACGCAAGTCTATTCAAAGTCAAACAAGTTAATTCAAAGTCGGTTTAGACAATACTGTAAATTTTGTGCAAGTGCTTATTATGTCGTTGGGGATAGAAATAAATATTAGACGGTAAATTTCAACGTTTCCTTACATTTATACAATTTGACGAACTCGCGAGCGACACGAATGCGTGAATAGGTCAGGTAATAATTGTCCGGTTCGATTCGAATTCCATTTGCTGGCCGTCGATTTATTTTCGCGGTCCGATTTCGCGGCGGCATCGTTTGCCTCAATTTTATTCCCGCTAATGGCCCGGCTCGGCTCGTTTGATCACCGATTCCTCACCGAGTCCTCACAATGTTCGGTTCGCCGGGTCCGGGTCCGATCGATGCCTCGATTCGCTTCTGTTCCCCGAGTTTACACTAAATGATATTTAATCGGGTGCCGTGACCTCCGCCGAAGAACCTCGGGTAATTACAAAGCTGCGGAAAAATCGTTCTTGGCAACGTTCCAGACCGGCACTCCCGATACCCTCGTGGAAATTTGCAACTTAGCCGCGGCAGCTTTCGGAACATTCGCTGCCGGGCCAGCGACCATGCAAATCAGAAATCGAAGCGGAAGATCGGATTATCAGAGCCGATGCGCGAAAGTAATTTTCTAAATTATGCAAAATCTGAAAACACGATCTAAGTATTTATTTTTCAAATATTATTAAATAAGAAATATCTTAGATATTCTAATGATTATATTATCTGATATCTTCGCGAAATCACATTACGGTAAATTAATTTATTAAAGGAAGGAATCAAGCTCAAGGGACGATTTCTAATTTAACAAATACGATGCTTCTTGATCATTCATCCACAGCCAAGGGTTTCTGAATTGATCAAAAGAATTGCAATCCGACGGTATCAGAATTCACGTAGAGAGCATCGCTAGTAATCGGATCGGGAATAATGGTCGCGATCCTCTCGAGAGCACTGATTAAGCGTAATTGGTGGTCCATTAGCGTAGAATCGAGTTAGGACATCGAGAAATAATGTGTCTCCGCCGCAAATGAATCGACTTCCTCTCTCTCTCTCTTTTTTGTTTTTTGTCGCGTCGTTTTTGTGTCGAGCGGAATTGTTTTTGCCGATCGTTCCGCAACAGTTCTATGTTTAACAAGAATTTTAATTGATGGTCCGATGTATTTACCGTGCGATCGATTATTATTCGCGAGATAATACAGTTTTGAAGCGAGCGAGAGAAAGATAGAGAAAGAGAGAGAGAGAGAGAGAGAGAGAGAGAGAGAGAGAGAGAGAAGAGGGGGAATGGGAGGAACGGGAAATCTAGGATTGCGGGAGCGGGAAGCGTTTCCGGTGCAAATGGAGGAAAATCGTTCTCCCAATTTTTACGGTGCTGAATCGCGGTGTAATTATTTTCGGCTAAACGGGGAAGACAGATTAAATGTAGACGTCTACTTCCGCAATTTGGAGCAGAAATATGTACTGGCGTATTCTACAGGCACTTTTTTGTATTCAGTATTTAATAATTATTTGATCGATTCTTACATCTTTCAGCGACACGGTTTTGAAATTATAAATTTTCTTTCTGGTGGCCGTGTACTCTTTCGACACGTGTCTTCTTCGATTTTTTTATGAAATTCAAAATTATACTTAAAAAATGGTTAAATCCTGTACTTCAAGTACCCGTAAATATGTGTGACGATTTATAATAAGAAAAATTTTAATAGTTCTTCGGGAAACAATTCGTAAAAATTTGGTGAGAAAACGGCCGCGAAAATCGGAATGCCAGCTGAAGCGAATTTGAATTTTGCATGCCTGAAAATTGTGAAGCGAAGAAGCTCATCTTGACAAAACGTTGGGAGAAAAAACCGTGTGCAGGATACGCGACAATGGCTGTCGTCGGTGTCGTTGCACTCGGAATGAAAATGCTCGTCGCCAATTACGGTTCGGGCTCGTGCACGCGGAAACACGAAACCCGTCCTGTCGCTTTTTCAATGGGCATTAACAAGAACGCGACGGGACGCGTTATTACGCGTCTCCGTTTGTATATAATCACGAAACGTAGCCCGCGATTCATGTAACCAGAGAACAGGAACACTGGCAGCACGGACTCGCGGTTGAAACGAAATGCTACACCCCTCCCATCCCCTGCAAAAAAGCGTTCGATTATCAACGTGATTCCCAAAAGAAATTATTTGTACAAAAATTAAAAGCATTTCTGCCTTTTTAATATTTTCAAATACACATCTTTTTGGTCCAGTGAAGTTTTAACACGTTTTCATCTCTTTGTCGGAGATATCAAAGGCAGAATATTTTTTTAATTCTTTCGATAAAGGGAATTATTGAATATCGTTAATGTTTTCTACAAATACAGTGCGATTTTTTCCTGTGCCGTAATTGTTTCTGACCCACACCGATCGCTACAGTTTTCTTTCGATATAAGGCGATGGTTCGGGACCGGCTATCGTCCTATTTCGGATAACGAAGAAGAAGAAGAGGGGAATAGCGATTTTCTTATTTCGAAATGAAAAGCGTCGGATTATGTCGGAATAAAATTGTAAAGATGGACGATCGCTCGAAGTTGTCCCCACCGCGACGGGTCACGAATGACTCCGGCATAGGGTACGGAGGGTTGGTGCCGCGAGTCAGTCGTTTCGAGGGGCGCTGCGTTCGACGGTCGAACAATCCGCAAAATCTCCACTGCGAAACAACATGCGACAAGAATTTTCCGCAGCGGCAAAGGGAAAAAAACGTTTCCTCCGGTGGTGAACGGTGCTTTATGACGCACGCTAACGAAGCCCGCAGGGAGAGCGCCGAGAGCGTCGCGACGCCATGCCCGACCACGCGTGGGCGCACCGTTCCTTTTGCCCTGTTCGCCGCTCGCTTATAATAATCTTGACCACGGTGGTCATTTGCCATTTTGCGATATTACTTTCACGGCTTCCATCGTTCTTTGTCCGTTGCAAGCGGTAAATCCGCGCGCGTTTTTGCTGTCAGCCTGTCACGGGCTACTTATTACGCCGACCGATGGAGGGGAACTTTGCTTTTTATTTTTTCCGTCGTTTGAAGTCCCGTCAGCCCTCAGTATACCGTTTTCATCCGACCGGTTCGTTACCAACTGAAATTAATTATACCTCGATAACGGGGAGAACATATTTTTTTTTATCTTTTTAGTTCAAACCTCACTTTCCATAATAGATGCAAACAGTTTTTGTTTTGCATAAAAGATCCGCTTGTGATTTATAGTATACAAATATTTACATCATTTACATATACCAGTCTAATAATATGTTCCTCGCAGTATCATGTCAGTAAAAATAGTCTTCAAAGCACCCTCAACGCACAGACAAATAAAAATACTCTTTTTCTTTTTTAAATATTCTCCGACAATTTTATTAATAATTCCGCGAGAGTGCGCGCTAAAAATATAGTGACAGGATCGACCGCTGGAAAATGATATCAGTGCCGTGGTGGATGAAAGAAGAAAAATGGAGTCGCGTTACCGCCACCCATCGGAAAAACAAGATTATAGTAGTAATATCGACAGATTAATATTAAAGTATTGGCTGGTAATTAGCTTTTAGAGCAGCGGCGCAGTGTGGCTCGCCTCGTCGGGAATCGACGGGGATGCCAATACTCCGATACGGGAATCGTTTCATGAAATTGAAATTGTGGATAATTATCGGGTGCCGGGCGACAGAGCGAGCCCGGGTCATTCGCGGCGACGTTGACGGCTAATTAGTGTCGCGTTTTCGTCCAACGGTGCTGATTTCGCGATAAAACAATGACCGGATAATTCGTTCCGAATCCGAGATTCCCGTGGTTTTCCTTCGGCCAATTATTTGTACCAGAAATGTATTACCAGGACGCGAACGACGGCCGATAATATTTATACTAAATGCTCGGCCTCTGCCGTTTGGAATTCCTCGATTGCATGAAATGCTTCCGATGATATATTCTTGTTAAAAATATATGTATATACGTATAAATATTTATTACCACTGGACAGCAATTTTTATGTGTTTACGGAAGAATTTGGTAGACAGAATTTAAGGTAGTGAAAGTTTCCTGATGCTTCTCTCTATTTTTAAACTATTGCAATTTTTCTACATTTGTGGAAACGAATGGGACAGTCAGCTTAACAGACTGTCGCTCCGTTGTATTTTTAAACTACCGACGAGTATGTACCTTCAACTGAAATGTTTATTTTTAAATCACCGTTTCGCAGCAGTTATTTTTCACCAGGCATTTATTTACATTTCGAGTGTTTTCAAGTCACTGTCCTACAGTCATGTTACGCTTTAAATTTTCCGGCAAAGAGTACGGGAAGTGTCTGCAAGATGTTTCAGTGTTAATTGAGAACGGTTCTAATGAAACAGGAAGCAACGGTGACCGAAGTATCCGCTCCACAGTCTGTTCGACGAAGATGACGAATGGAAGCAGATTGCACGGGACCGATAAGAAAATCATGAGTCGCGCGGAATCCCCGTTGTTTTTCCGTCGGAACCGCGGTCGCAAATCGCATTAAACGTTTTTCCGGTTGCAGCTGCAGCTGCACCGTGCCTCGGCACTCGCAGCTGTGTCCAACGGGCCCGATAAAAAGCACACCGCTGTGCCGCCATATTAAACTGAATATCGCGCACACCGACGGATTCCATCGTGTCCCGGACTCGAAAACTCGCGGGCATTCCGCGCGAACGATAATTCGATTCGATACCCTGGACGCGGTCATTTCACGGCTCTGACGAACCGGAAAATCTAGTATTTTTCACGAAAATATTCGTCGGCCGCGCCGGAAAGCTTCCGACATTTCTGCGAAAATATTTCAAAGAACGCGCTCCAACTATACACCATTTTATTATTTTATTGACCGTTTTGTACTCATTTTCTACTTTGCTAACTATAGACAAGCTTACAAATAGCATTGAACGCCTTTTACAGCGAATTCTCGTTAGGAATCAGTTGCGCGGTTCTGGTGACTGACTCTTAGACGAAATCTGAGGTTCTCGCCGAACCTCCGATTTGAAATGCACAGGGCGCGCTGGAAACCTAAGAGTCACATCCGTCTATAAGTCATAAGCCTATGACTACTAACTGATAGTGACAAGAAGACTGAGAAAATGTCTGTCTCGAGGCTCTCGAGCTTCGATCCCTCACCGCGGTGGTGTGGGTAGTTCCAGTGACCCCAAATCGCAAGGTTGCCACTGACTCGTAACGAGAAATCACTGTATTTAGCAACAGAAATACTTTTACTCCCGCAGAGCTCTCTTTAGAGCTACGAAAAGAAAGAATTTTGCTCGATAGTATGATTTCTATATTGATTTTGACGATAGTCTATATAGCACATTAAAATATGGCGGTATGAACGAAACACAATAGCTCAAATCAAGCAAACAGATCGTACAGCCGTTTGTGACGTAAACTTCATGAAGAAGTCAAAGATTTTACAGTTTCAGACATCAGAAAAGCAGAAAACCAACAAATTGTCATCCGAGAAGTACATGATTATTGTTGTGGGTTGGTATGACCGGTAAACGGCAGCGCCATCTGACTTACTATGGTGGTGCGAGTGGAGATAGCGTAGTCAGTAAGACAATAGCACAGTACGAGGCAATAACGGCTAACCTCAAACTCTCCAGACTACTGTCTCTATATTTCTACCTGGTGAAGATTTGTTTGCAACAGCTATAAATTGAAAACCGGTGCACCATCGATAGCCGCGTTCATCAAACAACAAAATGGCTACACGCAAGAATGGCCACGAGGTAACACGAAATCTTGTAGTACCGAGCGTCTTACCTATTGAAGTTTCCCGCGCGCTTTCCTTCGGGCAAACATCTCGAGCCATTTAGTTGCAAACAATTGATCGACTGGCAAACAAGAAGGTTAATTGAATCGCAATCGGCCGGAGGTGAACGACGGGGGTTGCAAATCAAATACAGGTTGGGCCGACAAAGGGGCGCGCGCGCGCGCGCACCGATGCTCGGGAAATCGTGCAGGAAGTTTCCCAGGGCCGAGCGATCATTTATAAAATAAGGGCAAACCGCAGCTCTGTTGTGTAGGCTTTCGTTTGCCAACCCGTTTCCAATTACGAATGGTCGAACAGGTTATTGTATAATATTTTCCGCTACCCTGGTTTTCGTTCCCGTTGCGCGCCGAAAACTGGTACCTCTTAATTGAAAATTCGAATTTCTGGAGAGCACACAACAGAGAGAGAGACAGCAAGAGAGGGAGAGAGAGAGAGAGAGAGAGAGAGAGAGAGAGAGAGAGAGAGGGAGAGAGAGAGGGATGCGTGTACCCAACGATAAGCGAGCACAGAGCAACTATTGATTAACAATAGTGGTACTATACTCACGGCGGAACGTGTACACGATTATTCCAATATATATATATATGAAAACCACAATGCCTACAGATCATTTATTAAAAGATTGCAACATTGCATGAATGAGGATGATCAACAATTCGAACATTTATTATGATATGTAAAGGTCAACCCGACCTAAACAACGCGCAATGTTTGCTGAAACACGTAAGTTTTAAACTTCGACATTTCATCCGCTTCAACATGATTATTCTTGCTCAAGGTCATTTCGAGGTCAAAAAGGTGGTATCCAGTAAATTCAGTTTTTTATTGTCTATCATGCTATCAGAAAAAATATACTATTGCATTTTTAAAAACATCGGTGACCTTGGAATTTCATTAAAAAACACGACATAACAAAATTTTTTCTTCGCCATTATATTGCTCCCCGCAAGAGTGTCACTTTGTCTTCTGAAGTTTTCTGATAGGACCGTAGATACGAAAGATATTTAGGTGTTCCCATTTATGTGGGAAACCCTGTATATATATATATATGAGAATGACTGCACCGTGAAGGCCGTCAACCGGCCGAGTCATTGCCCGCGCGTCAAAAACAAACGCTGCGCGCCCGATCGCCTAATGTCGCGCGTTTCTTAGACAATGTAAACAGTCGGGGACAGGAAAATGAACTGGCCTATAAACATAGACTAGTGTCATCGCCCGTACACCGACCGGGTCACGGGAAAAAATCATGTACGTACGTTCGATCGCACCTGTGTGTACAATAATAAAAACGGGCCACAGAGGACACGGGACACCTTTTGAAAAACCCGACGATACGTGCAGTACCACGAATTTACGATTAGCAATTACGTCTCACGGCTTACGATTAACGATTACGACCTACGGCATACGTTTAAAGATCACGAATACGGACACGTTTAATTATAATTTTCGCGATATCATTATTGTATTTCCGCCGCTATTCAGAATAAAGGGCAGATATTTTCATACTAAAAATCCTGTTCCTACATATAGATGTATATATACGCGGAAATGCTCGCGCGGGGGTTGATTAAACTTTTCATATCGCTGGATTTTAGATAATTATATTGTACGGTGTACGCATGAAATCCGCGGTCTATTAATAATTCAATTGTGAATTTTGAACGGCGCTCCGATTGTTCCTTCATAATGTCGGGGGGGGGGGGGGGGGATAATGGAATATGAGAACGTTCGAGCCGTGGTATTGATTATTCGATTGCCGGGATGCCGTATAATAATCGTTACATTACGTGTACATGCTTGTTTTTGAGGCATGATGCTCGGGCCGCTTGTTTGGCGAAACATTGAAAATTCACGGTGCATTTAATATTAGAACTATCGACACTAAATTATAGATTTATCCCTGTGGTTTTGTGATAATGACAAGATCGTGTTTATGTTTTGAAAGATTGTAAAAGAAATATCGGAAACAAGTATTTTTGATCCGTATATCAAGATATTGTTAGACAATTTAAGGTCGCGCAATCAAGACTGTTCAGAAATGTTATGAACTTTTAAGTTCCAAAATTAAGTCTTCGAAGTAAATCGAAAGGTCTCCATCTGTAGCAAATAAATTTATATGACGTATATAAACCATAATATGTTTGTATTAACCTGTAAGGACACTCGTGAACAGTAGTTGAAATTGAAGAGGAAATAATTGGTTCAGTTCATTATTCATCGTAATTAATAATGTACGATTGATCCAATTAAACGTTCCCCTACAACCATTCGTAAATGCGGTTATCAATAACCGCAAGGCTAGCACGACCTCCGGCAATAAGAGCAAAACAAGTCGCCTTGTGTTGTAATAAACTTTTACAACAAAGTTGGGCCCGGGAGGACGGTCTAAATATTTAAAAAAATAAACTGACAGGCGTGGTGAAAAACGTGAGGCGCGGTAGAACTTTATATTTTAATTTATTTATAGCGGTAGAACTTTATATTTTAATTTATTTATTACGCTCTGCCCCAGTTCGAACTTACGGAGAAAGGTCAACATCCTCGTTCCCAACCGTGTTCCGATTATTACCGGTTGCACCGTTCGCGTTATTAAAAACTATAAACAAACATTCACGCTCACCATAAACAAACATTCAATTCCCTTATTACCGGTCGTTGAGTTTGTCAACGCGTTTCATACATTTTAGATTACGCTGGCAAGCAAACTGCGAAAATTCCTGGACATTTTTATATTTTCGAAACAATTGTGGGAATCAGTGATTAAATAAAGTTCCATTTTCATAAAGAATAACTTCAGCTAGAGAACTTCAGTCGAAGATAAAGTGAACACGTAATATAATTCTACTGAACTCAGGACGAAGGAATAGATATCTGCGACGTCATTTATATTGTTTAAAGATATTTACGAGGTGATAACGCAACGTTGAATTACACCACGCTATTCAAGAAGATTCATAAAATAATTCTATGTAAAAAACAGTTACATAATACTCAAGACAAGACAAATACAATTCCACCTAAAAAACAATTACCTAACACCTACTGCCAACGCACAAGACATCTTCAAACTCGAAAATTGGGTACAAGAGTCGGACGAGAATAAAATTCATGGACGCGCGCGGTTCGTTCGAAAGTCGGAGAGACGGTTATTGAAAAAGTACCGAAAAGGGACGGAATTTGTTGAACAGCGATAATCCAAGCCTGCCTGGTGTCGGACCCGAGGGATAGAGGGCGAAGATTACGAGAGAGAGAGAGAGATAGAGAGAGAGAGAGCGGGTTGATCGCGAAAACCCCACGGGCCATTAATCAGACGTTAAACCGGCGGGAAGACAGAGGCCGAAAAGCTCGAACCTCGGTTTGATCGTGGTCGGCGCTGTTTTTTACGAGCCGGCTGCGCAGATTTCCGAGGACAGAACTCTCCTCGCCACTGTTGACCCAGTTCCACGGACCTCGGTTTTATCTGGAGATCGACTTTCCCTCCGGTCAGCCGAACCGATCGGTTTCCGCTGCTGCAGGAAATGAGCAGGGCGCTTCGAATAGGGTGGTGTACCGATATTTTTACGTCGTCCGTGATTCCACCAGCTTTGCTCACCTGATAGAAAAAGTAAATGCGGATCCTTGCTCGGTGTCTTCGCCGCTGGACCGCGTCGGGACATCAAATATCAAAAATACGGCAGCATTTCGAAAAAATAGTCCCCGTCGTTCTCGGTCTGGAAAAATTCTTGCGGAAAATTGCTTCGATTCAATCCAGGTATACAGATCGTACACAAAAAATCGTTACTATAGATATTGCAGATGCTAAATTCTCGGACTTTAAAGATTTGCTTGAAATTCTCCGGTGTCCGCTGACACATCGATTAATCACGGGACAATATTAAATTCCGCTAAACCTATTACACCAAATGGCGGCCGATCTCGCAGGCGTGACGTTAGTTAAAGCTCTGCGAGACATCGGTGCCCGGCGAACACGGAAAATGAAAAATGTATCCGTCTCTGGGGAACTTTCGCACGCCACTCTTCTGTCATCATCGAAGGAGCAAGAATATGAAACAGTCGTTCTATTATCGGGAGGGGAAGAAATTCTCGTTCTCGTTCGTCGTGAACTCCGACGTCTCGTTCAACAATGAAGTCGATTCGGGTCAATTTAAATGTTCCCCGGCTCGTGCCGGTCAATTTAAATATTTCCATTACCCTACAACTTCTCAATGAACCGACTCTTTGAGCTTCCGCGATGGGCGGAGGCGTTTGAGACGAGAGAAACCGAATGGAAAAAGGGGGAGAGAGAGAGAGAGAGTCGACTTCCAATAAAAGAACACGTACACCGTCCCTTAATTGAAGCCGCGGAGCATCTCGCAGGATCTCGAGACGACTCGCGAAAGGACGCCGGCCTGGCTCCTCGGGATAAAAATTCATAAATGCGGGATCGACTGCTCCCGGAGAGCAGTTTACCCACGAAAATAGAATCCTTCCGCGGCCGGCTCCTTTTCACGGACTTCCGGGCCTCGATACGCGGAATTGGAGCGCCGGAAGAAACGCGAAATGAACTTGGAATTTTTATGAAAGGGCCGTCAGCCGTGTCGACGGAAAATGAATATCATCGGAGCCCCCCGGAATCTTAAAGCACCCCTCCCCACGCTCGAGTTACTTAAATTTAAGCGACCTGGAATCGTCGGTTAACGGACTATTCCGATTTTCAGGATTTTGCAGGAATTTTTTTCACGGAAACTATCGAACCCCTTGCATCGAGATTTTTCACACGTGTTTACCGATATTCCAAAGTACGCGTGTGATTTTTTTTAGACCGAAAATAATCAAAATTACGCAAGTTGTATATTTTTTACATAGAGTATGTTTCCAGAAAAGTGAGAAACTGATCAGAAACAGAAAAGTAAGTTGTTTGTTAATAATCCCGAAGGAATTAATATTTTTCTTTGACTATATCTTGAGAATATCTGGACAAAAGCGTTAAAAATAGTGTTTGATTAGCCTGTGCAAGCACAGGCGACCGCGAAGCTTGCGAGGATATCGAAACGCCGGAGCAAGAAATAGAAGTCCATTTGTCGTCGTTGGAATTGATAGTGCAACCGATTGTGTCTCGGAAATAGAATTTCCTTCGTCCCGGAGCTAGTTTTGCGTTCATAAATAATGACTCCGACGGCACGACGTCAGATTGCATTAAGCTTTCAGCGGAGTAATCGAGCTAGCACTGATACGTTGTCGCAGGTACGTATTTGCGGCGAGCGTGGTCACGGTAACGTTGTCGGCGGTTACGTTGTCGTTCGATGGAAATTCCATTTTGCACGGTCAGTTTATGAAATCGTCGACGAACGATAAATGCGCAGGACCCGATCGTTCCTCGATCCGGCATGATCCCGGTCGAGCTACACGTTTCGTTTACAAAGTTTATATCACGTTTCCAATATTTTTCCGCCTTCGCGTTTAATTCGCAAACAAGGAGTATCGCGATATATTCGTCAATATAATATTCGCAGATCATTAATTCCGCCGCGGATACTGTAAAGTATCACGTAATTTAATCATACTCGATCGTCTGAGTTTATTTCGGGCTCGATCGGCACGTGCGCTCGTCGTTTATGCAGGCTGAGAATGATCTTGAAGCACAGATTGTTTGGTAAACTGACGAGCAATGAAAACTATCGACAGGATAATGTTGCCTACAATGTGTATTCGAAATTTCCAAACGTAAAACAAGAAAATATTCCAGAAATCCGTGTAGCAAAATTTCAATTTAAAAGTCGATCATGAAATCTGTGTTTGCACAGGTGGCTTAAATAATTAAATCCGGGAAATTAAGAGCATAGATAAGGTGAACTGTGTGCAGTGAAAGAGAGTATACCGAAGCAGGGGTTAAAAATTGAAGCACGATATAGGTAATACAGTGGACGGAAGAGAAAAAGGGATTGGAAAGAGGAGGATGAGAAACTTTGTAGAATTTTCCGGAAGAAGAAGCATTAGCATTAACTGGGAAACAAAAGAAGCGCTAATGAAGGGGGAGAAGATTTAAATTGGGCGCAAAAAGTGATAAGAAACGGAGAAAGGCGGAAGGAAGAAGCTAATGATGATACAAGGATAAAGGAAGCTTAGCATCCATGTGGACCTAATATAGAGTTAATACATATTTACCTTGGCGAGGAAACATTATTTTCAAATAAGAAATACATTTCATTTTTAAAGAGGGACCCCTCAGCGGCATATCTACGAATTAAAATTGTTAACCCTCCCTATGTTATGATCAACTTAATTCCGATGTAAGGCGCGTAGGTACCCTCATCCGAAATACGACGGAAGCCGTTCATCGCCTTATATCGGAATAGAACCGTGAAATATTGGTATAAATCAGAAATTACTCACTTAGGTCTATAACTCGCAGGACTCCGAGAGTTAATGAGGGATATCCGAACGAATGACGACCGGCTTGAAACGCGTAAACCATAATCTCCCATCGCTGCATAGAACGAGATCCTTGGGGTGTTACAATTTCTACATTTTCCAAGTTGTGAAGAGTCGGAACTGCGCGTGGAAGTTTTGATAATAGGGACAAGTGTATTCATAGACGGTGAACAAAGAGAACTTTGAGAAGGGGACCGTGAGCCGAAAAGGGAAACTATGATGCAAGAGAAGAAAGATCGTTGGTAATTAAGTCGATTTGTCGGGAGGCAAGGCGAAACCGAGAAGGAAGCAAAACTGCAAGAGAAGCGGGCACCCTCGGAGCTGTTTTCCAGCGCAGCACTTCTGTTGAAAACGGCGGGCGCAAAATTAGTTCGCCCGCACGCCGGGCGGACAAAGAAGAAGATCATTTAATAAAACAACACGGGGTTTCCTAGGGAACACAGTGTTAACTAAGTTCAACGCTGTCTCGGCAGCCCTCCCTTATTTCGAGGCGGATCCGCCCGGGAATTGAACGTGCTAATAAGGAGAAATGAATTTTATTAATTTTTAAGTGAGCGGAAGCCTTCGGGAACGATTTTCGTACGTTCTGCCGTTTACTCGTTCGTAATTTTCAACCGTCCGCCTAATAAAACGTAACGTTGCTAACATTTAATATAATAATCGCTCCGTTATACCGCGTGCGATAGTAACGCGTAAAATTCGTTTCGCGAACGAGCAAAATCGTTTTGGTAACACCTCGCCACTTTACGATGGTCCTTCGGGGCGAGAAGATCATTAACTGTCATTTTCCACTAAGTCCAGCTTTAAACGACAGTTATATCTTTCAGCGGGTATATTATGAAACTCGTTAAATAAATGTTAGCAAGTGAATTAATTCGATGTGATCCTCTTTTGGATCGTTCTCTATGGTGGAATCCCTCTGCCTGTAATTTTCCGCGTCGGACACGGAACGAGGGACATTAATTAATTAATTGGGATCGAGCAGGGAGGGTGGTATTCCCTCCGCGAAATTTCATAGCACCGGGGAGACAGATCGGTCCCCTGAATTAACGGCCGTGAGTAATTTCTTGCGAAAATGAAAATAAAGTGATCTCTTGAACGACGTCGGACCTGCGGTGTACAATAAACATTAATTAATCTGTCAGTCTACCATCCGACATTTCATCTTATAATAAACGCTGGGTGTGCTTGAATTGCGACGCTAGTTGGCGTGCCTGACCATTGCGTGCTAATACTACTTGTTTTAAAAAGTGCTGGTCGAGTCCATTATTTCGTGTGTTATTTATTTACAACAAACTTTGGCTAATCTGTCCATTTGTTCCATTATTCCTGCCCGTCATAAACGTGGCTGGCCTATACTGTCTCGTTCCACTTGTAAATGAGGTGGATAATTGATATTGCATGTCATTCTAGTTTTTTTAACCTGTTTAATGTTTCGCTTCATTTTAAAAACATGCACTCGCGGGTTGAATTACTTTTATGCTTTTTTCATAGTAGACCGCGCACTCTCTTCAATCTTATTTAATAGCAAACGCAAATTGTTTCCTACATTACGAGTGTACTCTTTATTAGACCAAAAAAGTCCGATTTTCATGACAACCATACCCAACAGAAACGGTTAACAGTAAGTTAAAAGTATCCTCTTTGTTTATAGCAAACGTTAGCTAATCAATTTCTCTATTATTCGTCATTCGTCTTTTATTAATCATGCCCGACCTGTACTGCTCTCTTTCACTTATAACTGTGATTGGTTTGTCTGAATAGTCCAGACTGTTTCCACTCGTATCAAAGGTTAATTAACATGTCTATTATTATCCCGGACGTTTTCTGTCCACGCGAAACTGTGCTTAATGTGTCTGTCCCGTTGTCGATACCGACAATAAAGTCTTATTGATACGGTAGTCCGTTGCCAACCGTGCTGCTAAATATGCGCTAATAAATACGGTCCAACGTGTCTATCAATTGCCATCAATTTCTGCTGGCAATAAACTTCGACTAATGTGTCTGTCCATTACCGTTACTTCTACTTGTAGCGAACATTGGTTAATGCGTCTGTCTATTGCCGGCTACTTCCACTTGCAATCTACATTGACGACTGTAGCAGTTACTTTTACAAAACTCCTGCAAAACAATTTTGTAAAAGTATTCAAGTACTTTTTGCCAACATGAATATTGATAAACGTCAGTAGGAGATTCAACAATTTGTTAAATGACAAATATGTGTATAATAACTGTTCGGAGAGTGTCTACATTAGTACGAAATAAAATTGAGGTTCATAAGATTTTGAAACCACTTTTACAGGCCTTCGAAGACGCGAAAATACTGTTCCTTTAGAATCTCGTTTAGAATTGCTGTCGCGCTGCTCTGAATCGATTCCACGTCATCAAATCAGCTCCTTGTCGTAGCTACTTCTTGCTAAGAGGATTGGAAGAAGGTCAACAGGCATTTATCAAGTCGTTCGGAATGTTGTTGCAGTCGCTTTACCAAATCTAACGCAAAATTCGATTGTCAAAAGTGACTGTTTTACATTAATTTACAAAAATATCAAGAACGCGTGTACTCCAATTTTTAGACATTTCTTTTTATGTGTACCCAAAGAAAGAAATTTTTTTAATAATTCCTCGTGGACGTATCTTTACAATCTCAGTAATGGTAACTCAAAAAAAAAATTAGACCTAGTAAACCTGGTGTTAAAGCAAAAGTGAATCCCAACAATCCGCTCTGCACAAAAAATCATGACAATTACGAGTAACTCAAAAAATTAATATTATCATTACGCGGACATTCTGACCGGTCCAATCAACTTTCCACTACTTCGTCTCGAAAAAATTCAGTCTTCGTACTTTCTGAATGTGTACAAAGAGAATAATTGCTAGATTTTGTAAAACGGTTCGATAAATGTGGAGGGTGATTTCGGTAACGAAACGAGTCCAAGTGTAGAAAGTTTGACGATCGTCCAGACCGTTTCTGGAAGTCGGGAGTCGACGGGACGAAAATTCTCTATTATCTCGCCGATTCGTTATCGATCGCGAATTCCGGCGCAGCGTGTAGCCGGCCGGGTAGCTCTCTCTCTCTCTCTCTCTCTCTCTCTCTCTCTCTCTCTCTCTCTCGGTTCTCACCCTTTCGCGAAAAGGAAGAGAGCGATCGATGCCAGGAGGAAAACGCGCCGGTGTCGACGACCCCGTCGTGACGCACACAGATGCGACCCCACCGCTCGAAATCCACCAGCTCGTGCCGCAGAATCGCTCTGCGGCGTTTCGACCACTGTTTGCCAGTGATTTCGCTACGAATCTCGGAGTTCGCCGGCCTCGGGCCTTTATCGATCGTCCCTCTTCTCTCGGGCCAATTAAAACCGTCTCAAGACCGCAATCTTTCATTCCGCGGAGCTATTTACGCGGATCCCGTCCACCATTGGCAGACTCCTGATCATTATATTCTTTCGGAATGGCGGATTTTATGTATTTATTATTGCTCATTCGAATTATTATTAAAATGCATTTAACCTCTGTTCGATTCGACCGACATGCAGAACTTTTACTTCGAATATCCACAGTTCAATGATCAGTGAAACGACTGATTGTGTTTCGTGTTAATTTAAAGAAGTCTGGGTAAATTAGAAAATGCCCAGAACTTGGGACGTCCCGCCATTGTTGCTCGAAATCTGAACTCCAAGGTGCGACTGAATTTCCAAGGTGCGACGGAACAGCGGTTAAGTTAATTCTGATCCGACCAATGCGCCGGTGTGATCAGAGTTGCTGAGGAACGCGAGTAACGTTTACCTTTCATTTGTGTCATTTCATTCATTTCGTTCATTTCGCGTCTGACCGTACGCCGACCAAAACTACTGCCGAGGCGAACGTTCCCGTCCGACGCGATTGAAAGTTTTCGAGACCGACGGGAACCTCGGCCGATTAAACAAAACCTGTGCACCGAGGCAAATAATTACCACCCGTGCTAACACATTTTCTACTGCTGTCTTCGGCTTCTCATTGGCCCACAATGACGTCTCTGAAACGATGCTTTGTAGGAGATTCATTTGTCAATATTCGGTCGGTCTTAAACAGATAATAACTTTTCTAATATTGAACCGTACGACTTGGATTTTTTGGAGTAGTTGGAACAGTTAGTTTACCACATGACATGGAAAAAAATTTGGAAAAACTGTAATAAGAATTGCGGAGAGAATACCAAAAGTTGTTTTCTATCAATATGGTCCAACTGGCTGTCTCAATGTAACAGTCTCAAAATTTTATTTAACAAATATAAATAAATCATACATCTCTCATATGAATAACGTAACCCATTGCTCAAACAAGAAGATTAATATCCATGCTGACATACCGAATGCACCGACTTTCATCAAAATTTCATTAAAAATTTGATTTAAAAAGAGCCTTTAAAAATTTCTACGGGACTTACACACGTTCCAAAAATGTCATGAATAATTCCGGACATAATCTTAGAAACATTTTCCCTCGAATGTTAGCTTAATAGAAGTACAGCATTTATAGCCAGCTAAATGAAATTCCACGTCATGAAGGTGTAACAAATGGGGGTCAGATAAGTGCAGCAAAGTACCGGTGAGGGCTTAAAGGGTTAGATCAACGTAATAACTTTTTTTCTTAGACCTGGAACACGGCGGTGGCCGTTGTACTGTGAATCAAGCTTAGCCCTTAACACGTAGAATCAATCGGAGTGCAAACGCGATGCGCCGCAGCGTGCACCGGTGGCATCTCCGTCGTCTCTCTCTCTCTCTCTCTCCCTCTCTCTGTCTCTCTCTCTCTCTCGCGAACCGGCAGCGAACGATAACATTGCACCCGGCCTGTCAGTGCAACGGCACACAGCCTCGGTAATTTCGCCATGGCAGCCTCCGTTGCTCGATCGATCTCTCGCTGCCACCGTTTACGTGTGCACTGATGCCCGCCGTGGGAATTGACCGATTCGCCAAATCGATCGAGCCTACGTCAGCCCCGTTGAATCAACAAATCCGAGAATTAAGAATAGATTAGGCGCAGATTACTCTGGAATTAGCATTCTGATGTAATCACGGACGAGAGAACGCCCCGGGAGACTCCGCTGTCCACTGACGGTGTTTTTCTTTTGTTTCCTGATCGGCGACCTCGCCACCGAGCGCATACAAATGCGTACTGCTTCCTTATTCCTCTTCCGGAGTCACCATTTTCTAAATAGAAAAATTATCTGATACTCTCAGGTGTGCCGCAAGGTCTTCGTGTTCGGGCTATTGATGGTATTACAAAATGAAGACATAACCTAGCTACAGAGCCGACCATACAAACTACCCGGAAGTCGACATTGATTAAAACTCGTTTCCACGGTGAACAGGGAGACGAGAAAAATAGGGAGAAAGAGGAAAAACAGGTGGATAGCGAAGAAGAGGTTGTCGCGTCCCGACTATCGAGTGGTAGCGCGCGTCTCTAATTAAGAGCAAACTTTAAATACCGTTCGAGCATGAAAAACGTTCTTCCTTGGCGGGCAGCAATGGGGGCGCAAGGCGGAACGATAAGGTAGGAGGGTAATGAGAGAGCGGGAGAGAGAGAGAGGATGAGACGGACGGAGAATAATCAAGTGCGAGGGAGGCGCGATAACGCTTCTTCATCACGGTCTAGCGAGAACAAGCGCAGCGCGGATCCCCCACGGGATGATTCAGCGGCCATCAGTTTTGCCCGCCGCGGGTTTTGCTGATACCGCCAGGGTCGGACGAAGGCGCAAGATCCGAGTAATCTCGTCGCAGAAGACGGAGCCCCGGGCCCAGGGTTCTCATCTCGCGAAGAACTGAACCCAGAACACCCAGCCACGCGTGTTTCCCCGGGACACGTTGCCCGTGTTCCGCCAATAAAAATCGCTCCCGCTGGCCGGACTCTTTCGATTTTTCTTGCCCCGGGAACACCGCTGCCATAATCACGGGGCCTCTTCCTCCTGCTGCATCCTGGCTCCGTCGGAACACGTAATTTCTTTCACGGTTTCCACGAGCGTCCGCCGAGTGCAACAGCCTGCACTCTTGCTCTTTCGTTGAATGGAGCTTCTCTCTCGTGTCACTACCGAGGCAATGGACCTGCTCTAGCACAAGGACATTCGGTTGATAGCCTCTTCCTGCGTGGGAGTGCTTGAATAAGCGCGCTGGCTTTTTGTACCGATTTTGGCCCCTCGGGTTTGGCAGTGACTCGGGGGAAAATAGCACGTGAAATGTTCTTTGGATTGATTGTTCCTAATCCGAGGGATCTTCTTATGTATTGGGCCGTAACATAAATTCGTTCGGTTATCTCCGATATCCTCTCATTTGTTAACTACGTGGACAATCAACCACAAAATCTTTCACTGTAAATAGATTTTACTTAATCGCAGCTTTAATGTAGAAATGAGGAGAAACACAGAGTAGAAGAATCACCAGATGAGTTTAATAATACTGACGCATTATTTACAACCTATTAAAATTATTATAAGAAATCAATTTTCGTATAACTCCTTTTTGAAGCAAGTACAATATTTTTGGGACACCCTGTTTAATAAACCTGTAGACCAGAATAGCATTTCTTGATCTTGATCGCAAAATCTGTATTCTAAAATCAGACATTGCAAGAACTTAATGGATTCATCCCTTTGCCGCTTGCACTACCGAAAATCCGCGCGATCTACCAACGAATCTCTCGATCACATCCACACCCGATAGACACGAGGATCACGATACGTATCCACGAGCGAAAGCCCCGCAAAACCTGCAAGCAGTACCATTAAACACCGGCCGGGAAAACCTTCCCGAAGATCGACACGCAGCATTTTCCCTCCGGTCGTCATCCCTCGTCACTTTTTTCATCCCCCGTTATCAGAAAATCCCCGTGCCACGACGATGACGGCGTAGATCGGCAAGAAATAGTCGCGACGTGTCATTCGCACGGAAACACGACAATAACGGGGGGAAGGGTGGTTGTGGAACGTTATCGATCGTCCCACCCCCGCCGCGTTTCGTGTCTGAAGCCCTATCCGAACGATAATACTAAACTGCAGATTCGCATCATTGGGCCGGCAACGCGTGCAATAAAGGCCAACGTTATCCGACGGCGGCATTGTTTACTGGCCGCTCGAGTTTCGAGGGTGCTTCGGCGATTTTTAGCGGCCCACCCCACCCGACGGTTTCCTCACCCCCCGACAATCCGGAAGTTCCCGTGATTGCACCCGGAGAATGGGCTAACCCGGCCTTCGACTGCCGTGATTTCTTTGATTACACTGCAACTCGCTCTGCCATGATCCCTTTCATTATACCGTGACTTTACGAAGTACACTGCTCCACAAAGTTTGAGGAACACGAGTGTTCTACCTGTGTTTAACCCTTGTATCGATAACCAACATTTTCTACTATACACGGTGCGACACGGTTACACGGTGTCATCGATTTTCGTCGCTGTAAAATAATAACGGGAAATATCAAATTTGTTTGACTTTGTTCGAACGTTTGAGGCTCGTGTAACTTGAAAGTATTTTCATAAACTTTTTCGCAGTTCTGAAGAAGGTTCTCATGACTTTCTCAGTGCACGTGGGGCGCCATTAAACTTGTGAAGGAAAAACGTTTCGCTTACTGAAAATATTAAAGATGTTTTTATACTATACAGTACTTGAGAAAGTGAGGGTCACGTGCAAGGACCATTAGTATTTTGTCGTGGCGCTTGCATGAACTATTATGCTCGTAAGGAAACGGTGTTTTCCGCGAACGAAAGCTGCAAAAAGTTTCTCAAATACCCGGCACTAAAATAGCAACTTAAAACACATTTCTCCCATGAAGGGATGAGAGAACTGCGAGCGCTGAACTTGATGGCATTTGTGCGCACCTGGAGTCCTGCATTTAGTTTTCTCGGGACAAACAGGTTCATGGAAACTGCTCTGTTTACGGTGACTGATACGGACTATAATTTTTCACTGAAAAATTTATCTCATAAATTGAGCGACACGCATAAAATCGCAGAACGTTACAAAAATGTAATGTTTTCACCGGAGACGCGCCACCGAGCAGAAATGCTAAAATAATAATCATAAACATTCGCTGGCTTTTTTTTTCTTCTTCGAATTGCGGGAAATGCATCCGGTGGAAGCTGTGTATACTGGCAAAAAGTCAAAGAGCGAACAAAGTGAACGTCTATCGCGAATGTTATTCGGCGTGACGGTCGTGGAACATGTTTTCGTGTTAGTATGCAGCAGTCAGTTTTGTTCCGGTGCGAATATAAAGATCTTTTCTCGTTTATAAAACGGAACGGGAAATTTAAACAACGGTTGCGTTCTGTCCCGCAGAATAAAAAATGTAGCGTTGCTCGACACGCGCTAAACTGGCGAGAGCATGTTTGCTAACAGTTTCTTCCTTCGCGCCCGTGTTATTCCAATTTTCATTGGTTTATGAGTGATGCGTGCAACAATTGCGTTCACTCTTTTCCATACTTGGTGATTTCGTATGCCCAAACAGGAAAATTTGCAAGAAAAATATTATTTACAAGTTTAAGAAATATTATGGTATTATAGTTGCATAATGTTAATGAAACTTTATGTGATAGAGCATGTGTGGCTTATGACACTACTGAATTTCATTAAATGCAAAGAAAAAGAACTTAATGCAGCCTACAAATGTTATTCGCCATGTCTGACCATTGGTAACCTTTTCTACTTGTTACTCGACCCAGTATGAACAATATTATTTTTCTTACTTCCTACGAAGAGAAAGAACTTAATAAATCGAACGAGGTTTGCTGCAATACCAGTGTTTGACTATTGTTGACCTTTTATACTAGCAGCTCGACTCTCTTCCATCGGATTTAGATTGCTCATTTCCCACGAAGAAAATAAATAGCTATCATAACGTTCATCAAAGATGGAATAAAAATGTGTATATAGAACTGTTGAGAAAACATTCGTTCATTTATACTTAAATAATAGGATGTTTCTGGAAGATTCAAATGATTCAGTGCAGGACTTTTCTGCTTGCGACCCTTCTATGATTTTATTTTTCTTATTCCCTACGAAGAAAGCTGAAGAGCCGCTCTGTTATGCTCATCCAAAATAAAATGAAGAGGCGCACCGTTGAAAAGAGAAAAAAATTCGTTCATTTATGTTGAAATAACGGGGTACTTCGAGAGGATTAAGTTTATTCAGCGCAGGACAATTTGTATAAAATGTGGGCCGAATTTTGAAAGTCGGGTCGCATTGAAGATCGAAAACGCGAAGCTTTTGTGAACGCTCCCATTATCCCCACGAAATTATTCCACGCACAGTCAGATAAAATGGCGGTCCATTCGAACAAATTTTCTCGAAACAATTCTCGCGCGCGGCCTACTTCTCTTTCTTTTTTCCATCGACCTCGTTCGCGGTACGCCCTTTGAAGACGAAAAACGATGGCTCACGGCAATCCGGCACGCTAAAAAGAACATAATCGATTTATACGGGGGCGTTTCCATTTTTTCCGAAATCGTCACGCAGACCTGTTACGCTCTCCCTCTCTCTTTTCTCTCTCTCTCTCTCTCACTCTTTCTTTCCCTCTCCGGCTTTGATAAGTCGATTGCGAAGTCATTCGTCGGTGAAAAGGGCAACCCGGCTCGAAACAACGATCGAGATATTGCTTTTAGCGGAACGTTCGAAGGAATGAATTCTGCAAGATAATTGCGCGCCGAGTTTTCTTTGTGTTACATGCGCGCGCACCGCCCCTCGATAAATCAATTATAACTTTGATGAGTTTCGCTGGTTCCTCTTTGTCTTCCAGGCGCGCAGGCATTTTCTGCTCGTCCGGGATCAAGAATATCAAATTAATATTACATCAAAAGACCTAAAAATACTCGGAGAAGAACTAATAATTTCTTAATGGCGTACGTAGGCAGCATGGCGTACGAAGGGTTAAAAATTTCGTTCGCGGCGCGCTACGGCACTTTCAGAAGCGACTGTACGCGTCAGGTGAGAATACGGTCGCGGTAAAACCAACAACATAATCGCGGGGTGTAACAAGGAAAACGTATGAACGGCTGAAACTCGTCGGATAAATTGAATCGTTCTGGAGAAGTTCCGGTGATGTTCGCGCTCGGCTAATTCGCGCAGTATTCCCGCAACGAGAGTTAAGTTTTAGCAGACGGCGGGGGTTATCAGCTTGCACGCCGTAACAACGGCTGTAACAAATTTAGCAATTCTGTCCAGTGGTCTGACACCGGAAGAAACTTCGCGAATAAACAACGAATACGTCTTGCTACCTCGCGGGCACCATTGGCAGTCCATTAAACGCTGCTCCGTTTTAGTTGTTCGATACATAAACCACTTCCACTGTACCGAACCAAATAAAGCCCTCCGCGGACCCGTTTCCCTTCGAATTACTGCGAACGTTCATTTCCATTTTTCTTCACGTCGAAACAAGCCGCTCGTGCATTTCGCGCTCGAGTCTGCCACGGTTCACGAAACTTTTTCGAACACTACTTCGGTTCGTAAGAAACACTCGTGTATTTGAGGAAAGTATAAAAATTACACTCCACGAATTCCTCGTACTTTAATGTTGCATCTGATATATGATTTAATTAAGGACCCTAACAGGCTCAACAATTTTTTTAGAGCTCTCCTAGGATCTATTATAGTGCATTAATGCTTTTACTTTAATTTTTTTTAACAGTGCTTCTATAAAATGGTTACAACACTTTAATGTAAAGAAGAATTTGAATCAAGTTGAGAAAACCGAGTAACGCTTTCGTTCAGCTTGTGCAGTATGTATTTAATAAAACAATACGGGTTTCATAAAGTATTTCGTACGTATTATTCAGTACCAATTTATGAAAATATACGGGTCATACAAAGTACGTTCTGGTCACTATTTTATAAAATTATGAAAGGAAAGTACGATTCCTCCCGATACAAATCTGAAAATGTTTACGTAGGTGATTAAATTGAATTGTAATAAATACAAGAATGTATATACGTAGTGTTGTTCGGTCGAATTCGAAGCACGTGCGACCGGTGCCGGTGGACACGAGGTTGCCGCAAAATTTTCCACGAAGCACGCGCGCGGCCCGAAGAACGTTTCCACCGTTCCAAATAGGAGCTTCTTCGGCCGCGATTCAGACACTGGTGTCTTTGTGACGTTCGTTTGGTCGCTTCCGCTGAAAATAAACGAGCGTCAGCGCCGCCGGTGATTTCAATTTCCCACCGCGGCCGCCCGAAACACAGAGGATACCATTGTAGCCGGGTACGTGTTTCCAATCCGCAACGCGCGTCGCGATTCCGAGCTTGGACGCGACGAGGAAACGAGAATTCGCGCGCGTGTCCCGCGGCATGCGAAACGATGCACTTTCTGACCGGGTGTGTCAGTCGCCAGTTTCGGGGAACCGACTGCTGCGGCCGATGACGCGATGCGCACAGAAATAGATCGAACGCACAATCGCGGGGCGTGCTAATAGACCAATCACCCGTTCGTATTTATCTGCTACGGGTTCGAACTGCGATATTATTTTGCCGGTGAGTCACAAATCGAAATGTCCCGTGTCAGCGATATCGGAATGTCAGTGAAAACAGAATGTCCATGGAAACTAAAATCGATGACATCAGTACGTGGAAGATTGTAGTTTGTGATACGGCAATTTAAAATTCGAAAAATTAAGAAATTCCGACTGCCAGCTCGGAGAACATTTTCCAGCAGGTTCGCGTGCCTCTAGAAAAATAATTTCCAACGCATTCTCGTTCTCCCGGAGTTTCCTCGTTTATTGTAGACGACAATAGCAACGACGTAATGCATCGCCTCAAATAGCTCGTTCCCAGTTTCACCGTGCATGAGAAAGAATGCAGGGGACGTCGGTGACGCGTCGGAGGAGCCGGTGGTTTTTATTTATGCGCGACGAAACCACCGGTTTCGTTATAATAATTCACCACGGTGAAGAGGCGACGTTAATCGCGTGAATTTTTCATCGAGCGTCTGGCCGGCATCGTCCGCTTCCACTTGCTTGATAGATCGATCGGAGAACCCGCTGGGGATTCATTAGTGTCAGCTCTGTTGCCAATTAATAATTTCTGGGATACATTAATCCCATACAAAAATAGCGAGCGGCTTAATCTATGTGAATTTTGTTGACTTTCATACACTTTGTTAACTAAATGTGATCTTTTCTTACTTGCATTCTACGTCTCTCAATTTTATCACCTGTGCTCCGAGAGTCTTTGTGAAGCAACAGTTTAGTGGTGGTATTGCTCGAATTTGTAAATGTCATTTACGATACATTTATTATGTACAAAATACGAATTTATTTTCTTAACTTGCACACTGTATAAAACGCGTCTGGGTCTCCTTAAAATTTAGTTTAATTTATGACACTGTTGTAAGCATGCGTTGCCTAATAATCGTAAAAAGAAGAATCATCCGTTGTTCTCAATCTTGAGACATTCAGAAAAAAAAGGTAGCATTAAAAGACGAGAAGGAAACGACCCGCACACGTTAATTTGGAAAACCGTTGAATTATTTTCGTTGTATCGGTTTGCGTTTATTCTTGGTTCGGGTATCACGTTAATCCGGACCCGGGACAATGATTATGACAAACGTTCGGCCGCCGGTTTTGGCACGTTGTCGCGAGGCCTCCACGGTTGCACGCGACGCAACCGATGCGTGCGAGATGCGTGCGCGTCGATGCACTCGGGGGCCCTCGCCGGGTGTGCCTGAACTTGGCATATAAAACGCGAGCGGAATCTCGAGCGACAACTGCACCGAACTTTGGCTGTGCCATTCGACCAGCAAGAAAATTCTCGGCCACTGTTTGCGAATTATTTCGAGCGTGACTCCCCGACGCTTCTGGCAGATTTATGCGAACGCTGGACCGTTCGAAACTGCAATCCGGAGACGTTGAACTCGGACCGCCGATAAATCAATTATCTCGTGATTTTCCTTGGATCGATCTAAAAGACGGGAAATGGGTGCGAGAATGTTTATCGTGAAAAAGAAAGACGATGTCCGTGGGACTGCTCGTTATAGAGACTATTTGAAGGCCTTGGTGCAAAATCCAGGTAAGCCCAGATTTTGAAAATTCTGTAATTCTTTCAGCGAGCAATCAGGAATATAGACAAATGTGGGAAACTTCAACGAGCAGAGTTTCACTCGAAACTGGACTTGCTCGGTTTTTGCACTGACCCTCGGGTTTTGTTCTACAATCAGGCAGGGTTTAATTTTCAGATAATAATGAGAAGAAAAGGGGATATAAAGTTTGCTTGTAAACGATTTGTTGCAAAGTTGGAAGCAAAGGTTCTGCGAGGAAGTTTAAAGTCTTTTATACCGATAGCAGGTAAATTTTAAACTTCAATAATTCCAAATGAAAGAATCTGAAACAAGTCAGTTTCCAACGAAGCAGTTTACCTAAATGCTAAAGGAAATTATCTTGAAACAGAAGTAAAACGAAATAATAAAGGTTCGTTCCAGAAAAATTCTGTATCAAATGTTAAACAATGGAATTTTAATTACTATTACTATAACTGAATGTTCTGTTCAATAGTTTGCTATATGCTGTAAGAAAACAACGTATATAAGTCTGTAGCCAATACATTCACCGGTATAACATTACGAAACTTAGTATTACATGAATAATAGATCACATAATTCATCCGTGATCGGTTACGTAAGCTGAAATGATTTGTCGCAACGCGTCCCGTAGATGTACATAGCTACGCGTGAAAATAAAGAGTTGTTCAGCTTCTAATTATATTTCTGTGTTATTGTTTCGCTCGACAGTCGCAGGCTAACACTACTTCATTCTATTTCGAGTCTCATTATCTACAAACTGTTCCTGATCGAATAAAGTCTTCTCTTGAGATTGTCTTGTCCAAAATGTTTCATTCTCGAGAAAATCGAATTTGACGATACACGAAACACGCGTGCCACTGCAAAGGAATTAGTCGACGCGTCTGACCATGGCGTGCCAATTCTACTTCTCGTAAGTACTAATGCGTCAGACGCAAATATTCCAATTGACCTGACGAGTTTCTCGAATTAAGTTAAATCGTTTGGCGTTATTTCAATATTTTCGAGTTATATACTTCGCTCTGGAAAATCAACAGTCTTTCTGCCTGTCTCAACAAAATTGCAAAGACTCCGTACATTCCTTCGTGGAATTTTCGTGTACCTTCTCTGGTGAAAATTATTTCAACAACATTTTATCTACAGTTCCATAATTTTGAGGGGTTTTCGAAACTGGTCATTAAGCGGTGAAAATGTTTAAAAAATCTCTGAAAAATCAGAAGGGAGAAAGAAGGATCGTAAGGGGTCGAGCATGTTCCCGGTGAAATCGAGTAGTACGCTCGACGAAATCGCGGCGCGTCGTTCTCTCGCGCGACAGCTAATGACAACGACAACGGGGAATCTGGGGTAACGAGGGACGATCGTCGAGAAGGTCGGCGTCGGTGTCCGTCGCGCAATCCGTCGGCCGACGCGTTTTCTCTGCGGACTATTTCGAGCAGGGTCGCGTTTCTAGCTTCTGACAGTCTGGCTCGCGCGTCCCGTCAACGCGGAACGACGCACACGGTTTTTCGGGAACTCCGTCCGACAAGATCGAGCGCTCTCTTTTCCCCGAAAGAAAGAGCGATCTTTGGCGGTGATCGCGAGTCAAGCATCGATCCGTTTCGCCGGTGACAAATCTAACGGGACGCGTCTCGCTCTGCTCGAGAGAGCGGTGTGTGGACCTTCTGTCTTATAAATAGAACCGAAGCGTGGCTTTCGAGGTGAGAACCCATCGTCCGTGATCTTTGAAACGCCTTTCCCCCCCCCCCCTAAGGCGAGCTTTACATTTTTATTGGCTTCTCCCTTGGGTGCCGAAGGGACGCTTTATAGGGCGGTTTCGGGGCCGAGGAATTCTCGCCGTCTCATTTCGGGCGCAATTTTCTGGCTTCCCACAGAAATATTCGTGCGAAGATTACAATTTTTTTAAGGGTCTTGATTTTCAACCCTCAAGCGATACGGTGTTTGCTCAGACTACGAGATATCATACTAAGATCTTCCTGGGATTCTGTGTAAACTTTCGCGGATACCTTCAAGCATATAATTTAACGCTAAACAATCAAAATGTTGTAGAGAAATTGTAAACACTTGGTATTTGTCTTACGAGATGCAGTAGCGAAAGTTATGAGTAAATGATTTATTAATGTCATGAATTGATTTAATAATTTCATGTTGGATGGGTGAGCTTCTGTCTTATAAATGAAGGTGAAACATAGCAGCTTTCGAGGTGATAATCCATCGTCCGTGATCTTTGAAACGCGTTTACTGGCGAGCTTTGCATTTTTATTGGCTTTCCCTTGAATGTTGGAAGGATTGACTCTATGGGGTGGTCTCGTAATTAGATAGGAATTCGTGGTATTTCATTGTACCAGAATACCGTGGTCTCCCGGAGGATCAGTGTTCTAGGGTGAAAACTTGACCTGATTTTTTGATACTTGTTCCATAGGTTTTTCGATGATTTTAAAGAACCTTTTAGGTGAAATTGATTCTCCAATATCGGATCTGTCGTGAAATCAATATATATTGTTTTTGACAATTACTCTGTGGTTCTTTATAGAAATTGCTATTTTCATACGTTACTACAAATAAAATTAGTCAACATAAATGTGTCTTCGTGTTATACAAAATTTGGCAAACGTTATAACTGTATAAACATCGTATTATTAAATTTTGTACCTCTATATTTGAACATATAAGGAACGGATGATATTGTTGTAAGTGGAAAAAATAATTTTGCATTATTGCTGACATTATAGTCGAACATACAAGAAACAAACGACATTGTTGGTGACGTTTTCGAACGCGAAAGAAACAAATATTACTGGTATCCGCTAAAATTGGATCGAATGGTCGCCGCGGGGATCGGTATTCCGAGGGTGAGGCATTTAAATGAAGAAATACCAAGATGACAAGTAAATTTTAGGGATTGTCGGTGACGCTCGGATATGCGACGAGGGAATCCATCGGGCTGACGGATCACCGTACGAAATGAGATTTCCGCCGGCTCGTGAATAGCCTGTGATACACTCCCCGGTTTCTCTCCTCGGGCTTCCACGGCGGCGATTTGGAAAAGCGCCAATGGAATTCCGAAAGTCGACGGTTACTAATAACGACAACAATGTAGAGGGACCGAAGGTCGGCCAGCCTGACGGAAATCGGCGCCCGAGATATTCTACTGAGAAGTATGCGGAAGAATTTCCGCGCGATATTTCCGTGGAGCCAATACTTCGAATTTCAATCTTATTTTTTTCTTTTTCACATCAGTCTTATGTCCGCCAGCAAGCCATTATTTGACTCCTTTAATATTCTTTAAGGTTTGTACTAAAATGATTGAACTTTTCGGATTAATACAGTCTGACCAAAATAATGTTTTGAAATTTTATTGAGCTGATATGATCGACACTTTATGAATTAATACAGTTTCATCAAAAGGATATTTTTCAATTTCATTGAGCTGGTGGAGAAAATTAATTTTTAAAGATACACATTAACGCGCTAGCAGCGATTAACAACTAACGTGGTTATCGAATAACTTAACACGTTAATAAAATACAGGACCAGGTCATTTGACCATGACAGATTTAATGGAGAATTTTGCGCAAATATTCGCGAGCATTTTCCCACTAATTCCCCTAACTAATTGTAACGCAAAGAAACCGCTCATTTGACCGTGATAGATTTAGCTGAAAATTTCGCAATAATATTCACGAGCATTTTGCCACGGTGCATCGACTTTGTCCTTCTGGGAAAAAATTACTGCGCGAGAATTGTAATTTGTATCGTTGTTAAACGAAGAACCCGGCCATTTCGCCGTGATAGATTTACTGCGAAATTTCGCGGTAATATTCACGAGGCATTTTGCCACTCGGCTTTATCATTTTGCCTTCTGGGAAGATTACTGCACGCGAATTGTAATTCCGATAATTGCAAACCAAAGAAACTGGTCTTCCGGCCGTGCTAGATTTAGCCGTAAAGTTTCGCGGGAATATTCGCGAGCATTTTTCCCCCGATGTTTTCCTTGGTGGAAAGTTGTTGTCCGCTAACAAGCGCGCAAACTTCCGCTCGTCGCCTAAATTGTTTCGAGCATGAAGGTCGATCCGATTTCGCGACATTCTTCAGCGAGGGGGATTTTGTTCTGATTTCCCGCCGCGCCGGGACAGAACAATTCCGGAGAAACAAATGGTTGGCGGCGCGTGTGTTTACGTTCGCAGTTTCCTCGGGTGCAAAAACAGAGGAGTTAGTCACCGGTGACGCTCGATACGCGTCCCACCGACGTGAGGAATGACGAAAACAGAGCCAGAAGGCATGGTCAACGATCCGGAGCCCCGCATCTGCACCAGCGAGATCCGTGAATTTATTTCTATCCGGACGATTTCGTGCCCGGGTGACGAATCCGTTCCACTCGGAGCCGCGCGTCCACCTTTTTTGGATTTCGAAATCTGCTTGCCCGCGCGCTCCCCGAAATTTCAACAAAGCCACTCGTATTTTGCAACCTCCGCTCGACCCTGTTTCCACCCTCAAATGGTATCCTCTTTCGTCCAACTGTGAAGTGTCGCACAATGGTCTTCCCAAAAATTCGGTGAAAATTTACTGGGATTCCTGTGGGCAATTAATTTGAGACTAAAATTCTGCGATCACCTTGCGACGTTCATGTCAAAATTATTGTATAGCACATTTTTGGAATACAAGAAAACACGTATGGCAACAAACATTAATAACACTTGAACATTATGCTCACCATAAGGAATTTTCTAGTCGACAAATTGGACCTCGTCTTGGTTTTTATAAGAGAAACTACGAATTGGAATTCGCATAAAGAGTCATAGTCCAGTCATGAGTATTTTAGTCAGAAATGAATGATCATGTTACTGTATAAAATATTTTTCAAATTCCCTTCCGACACAAGCACGGATAAATGAACCACTTTCTCTTTTCGAGCAACAATTAAGTGTACAAATTCCCCTACAACATTTACTTGTTTCTTCTCGTTGTTAACCTGTCTATACTTAATTAATGTCAACTGCATCCGCATGTTTGCACCCCGTCGAATTACTGTGACAGAATTCCTCTGTGAAAGTTTGTTCTTCGCTTTTGCTAATGACTGTCCGCGAGAAAGCTTTGCAACGTGAAGCGCGCACAGCAGCGAACAAAAGGTAACGACAATGATTAAATATTAAAAAGTGTTCACATTTCGTTACCTTAAAATTACATGGTTTATTCGTATAAATGAAACACCTTTTTTATAAAATCTGTTCCCCGATTACTTTGAAGGACTTTCAGTCAAACGAAACTTTTCTAAAATAGAATCCGCACGAGCAAAGCATAGCAAATTCGCGTATCCTGAAAGCGCATAATTCTTTATTAACTAAGTGCTCGCGCAAAACATACGCATTACTCTATAATTACTATAAATCCGAGAGAGTTAATCCCGTTTGCGTGTGTCACCGTAAAAGATTAACCTTCGGCGTTTTGCGGAATTTTGTACTCGCGTTCGCGCCAAGTAAAAATGATTTTTCGAGAGTGTCGTAAAGCGAAGATAATTTCCCGAGACAAAGTGGACGCGAACGAGCGACTTCCGGGCCGGGTTTTTAACCGAAAACGATGACAAACTCGCTGCGCGCGGACAAGCCTAATTCAAACTAATGTACTGAACACCGCGACACGCTTTTTGTCTCGCCAATAAAGCTTACCGCGAGGACACCGGCGAACGGTAAATCACGGTTTACGCGAAAATCCTAAACGCGGGGCTTTATTATCCCTCGCAGAGATATCGCCATCCCGAGGTTGCGTCGCCATCCTGTTCGGCGAACGTGATTCGCAAACGCGCGATGAAAACCTGTTACGAACGAAATAAAAGGGCAAACGACTCGCAGAAAGAAACATCGAGCCCAACGTTAACGGTTTAAGGGCTTGTGCCTGTTATCCGAAAAAAGTTGATTTTTACGAATTTCCGAAACAAATAATTCTGTAGCGTTCGTATGGACGACAATTTTTATGAATCCGAAGAGATTAAACCTAAAAATGTCACACCTGACATTTTTCAACCAGGAACCAAAATTCACATTTAGAAATACTTGCGTAACATTCGAATTAAAACGAATTTAGGTAGGGGAATTTCATTGCAAAAATTGCAATGGTGAGGACTTATCCGACGCCCTTATCTGATAAAAATATTATACTTAAAATGTCTCATCTTTGCACACGCACAACTTTCGAACTAGTGAATTCCTCGCGTTAAATCTTCGATTTTTGGCATTTTCTCGTCAAGATCTGCAGGATTGTGTTTAAAAAAGTTAAAAGTTTTGATCCCAGAAAGTGAAGTTCAGCCCAAAAGTTTTAAAAAAATCTCAAGTAAGAGTCATTTGTATATATTTCAATGAATTCATCCACAGAATTGTAACAAAACGTGAAAATATCAATTTTGTATGTTTTCCCGCCGTGCATAAATGACAGAAAATACAAGATTGATGTGCAGAAACGGTAGCATAAGTCTCCTGTCACAAGACACCGCCGCTATATTGCAGGCCCCGGGTTCCCCGACATTTCTCAACAAAGTCGAAACTGGCATATTTCTCCAAGTCTCCGCACCTCACGTTTCCCGTGGGAATACTCCGAGATGATCGAACTAGCAGGCTAGCCACCCTCGGAGAGCCAGACAGAAAGAGATTACGAGGTGGGCAGAGATCCTCATCGATCCGCTCTGATTCGTCCCAATAACAGACGGAATACCTGCGGCTTCCCGCTCGTCGTGAAACCACGCCTCCGCGTTATTGTTCGAGCTCCCGGATAGAAAAATCGTCTTCGACGAATGAAACGCACAAAGAAAAACCGTGCCGAAGAGAGGAGGACATTGAACGAATCGGACGTTTTTAATTAAGGGATGATTGGACGTGCAGTGGCCTCGAAAATCACATTGCCACGCCAAATTTCCGGTTTCCGAACAATCGTCGAGCTGTTATAATTTCGTACCGAGGAACCGTACGGGAATAAATCCGCGTCGAATTTGCAGCTTGAACCCCCTACTTTCACGATAGATCGTCCACGTGTTTCTGAGATGTATAATTAATTCTTTATAAATTTATTTCGTGCGACGCAGCAGGTGCAAAACTGAAATTTGTCTTATTAGAAGATTAGATAGAATATCATTAAAAAATCTTGAAACGAAAGGAACTAGGGGGTGCGAAAGTGGAGGGTTCAAGCTGGCAAATGTGCGCGGGTTTGTCGCGGGGTTGTAACGGTTCGAAGATTAAGGTGCCAACGGTTTTCGTCGACACTGTCGTCGCCGTCGATGTAGCTGAGACGCGCGTGCGCGCTCGTAGATCGTGTTCCCATCGGTCTGACGGTCTGGACATTTTTTTTTTCTGTTACAGAGCCGAAGAAGGAAAAGACTGAACAGAGCGCAAATGGCGCGGTATCGCCGAGCGGTGAGCCGCAAGCGAATCAGGGCACGGCTACGACCGGTAGCGTGCCGGTCTCGGCCGCAGCCCCGAATTCGGGGGACCAGCAAAAGCCGTGTAGGCCAAACACCCTGGAAGCCAAGGTGGTAACCAGGAGACTGATCTTGTTCGACAGTGAGTACTGTTTGATCTGTAGACGGCTGTGGTATACACTTAACACCAGTAGACTCACCGGGTGGCGGGCTCTAACACTTTCACCGGGGAGACACGTCGTCTGCGTGCACCACGATCGACAGAACGAGCTTGTAGAATGTAGATCCGCGAGCGATACACGCTTGCCCTCGGCCTTCCTCCCTTTCCCCGAGGGGAGGGGAAATTTCAGAAAACTTGTTCCAATCGTCGGGGCTGGAAATGCCCTTGGAGACTGTCGGTTTTTCTGTACAGGATATTCGAAATATGCGGGACCTGGAGGAACGTTCCCGATGCATGTGCAAGTCGAGAAATCATATCTGCCCTTTTGGGATTTAAGGCTTTGCTTTCGAGATATTGGCAGCTGAAGATTTCATTTAAATACAGTCGATAGTCAGCTGATTGGTGGGATTGATTCATACGCGTGCATACGTGATCATAGAAATTGATTATTAATTTTCTTCAGGTGTTGGAAACAACCCCTAGAGCTGTTAATCTTTGTTCTACTTTATTTCACGTGCATAGAACTCGAAGAATCTAAAGAATAACATAATTTATCATATTAAAAAAATTACTTTCCATCGACTGTTCACCTTTAAAATCCATGCAAAAGCACCCTTCAAATTCTTAGACTTCTGTACAATAAAGTTTGTGGAAAATGATCTCTAAAGAAACATTCTCCTGCAGAACCTACAGTACCCTCCGAAGCTGTTAATCTTCAACAAATACAAGTTCTTAAAAATTGTTGAAACTTTCAAACGTCCTTCATCGTGCCTTTAGCAGGTCGGAATGCGAGCAACGGCAGTCCACTGGAAGCACTACTCCAACAATAACCAAATCAATGGCCACTCTTTTTTCTCTAATATTGTTTCAATAGAACAGCCGGATTGGTTGTAATCCCTCGGAATGGAACGGTTCGCGTCGTCGCGCGAAACCGGTGAAAATAATTCGGTCAGCTTGTACAGATTATCGACTTTTCCAGATGATATTGGTAGCGTCGCGTTCGAAATAATAGCTTTCAAATGAAAAAGAAAAAAGAGGAAGAAGAAAAAAACACGTCGGGAAAAATGGAAGGAAATAAAGTTGGAATAACACGGACATTGTTAGAAGGAACGTGTCGGTATTGCGCACACGGTGAAATTGCGATATTACTATTATCTGAAAACTCTCAGCCAATTTAATATAACGCTGGCCCTTTTTTCTCCAGGTGAGCTATTAAATTCCAGCGACCGGCTGTTTTATCGGTCCTCCATATCCGGAATTTGTTCCGTGCTCGTCCGGGAGTAAAAATAATCGTCGACGAGATGAGACATATTTCGACTCAGAACTCGGGTCATTAGCTGATCCTGAATTTTCTTCGATGCTCCCGCTACAATAAAATGGATAGAACAGACCGAAGCCTTTTAATTCCCTCCACGCTACACGATTTGTAGAAAATCCCTGCGGTTAAAATTTTGTGAATTGTAGACGAGCTTTTATCGCAGCTACGGATTACTGTGAATTATCAGATTCAGCTGTGCATCTGTCGTAATTGAAAAATGTGTGCTTTCGAGTAATCGTTAAAAAGAGGACATAGAGGAACTATTTCTTTGCCTGCGCTGTTCACAGTAATAAAACAGTTGCACGAAAGATGCTAGAGCAATAGAACAAAATATGCTTCGTGCTTTAGATCAACAGGGACCTGTGCTTCGCTGATAATTCCGCAGTTTAAATAAGCACATTTCGGAACGCAAGGAAGAAATTAAAGATTTTTAAAATATCGGAAGACAGAAAAAGACTGAATTTTCACCCTGCGAAGCGACTAAAGGTTAATAAAGGAAACTGCGCATAATTTCGCGAATCGTTCGGCGTCGTATCCGCAGCTTCCCCGAAATAAAATGTTGAGCGTTTGAAATCCGAGTTATTTATCGCGGGACCGATCAAATATTTCTGAGCATCGGTGCGCGCGGGACAAAGCGTCGGAATGCCGGCTAAGTGCCGAAGCGAACGAAAGAAAAGCCCGCTCGGTTCCGAAATCACTGGGATCTCGCGAAACACGCTCCGTCAAAGAGCCGTTCCGCAAGCGGAGAGATAAAAACACTCAACATCCGCTTTCTCAACTCGAACTTGCGGAAGTTTTGCATCGATTCCGTGGGAAGAGAACGTCGCCCGTCGCTGCGATAAACTTTTACGTCCCCGCCGGTTTCGTCGCGAATCGCCCTTAAAACTCTCGTTTACCTTCCGAACTTCAAAGTTCCCTTTTATCTTGCACTTGTCCTCGCTTCTTCTTCTTCTCTCCCTCTCTCTCTCTCTCTCTCTCTCTCTCTCTCTCTCTCTCTCTCTCTCTCGCATTTACTCTCCCACAAAATCTTCCCTGGTACACGCCACCGCCATTACGGAACACGGTCCCCGGAAAACAGACTCTTGTAGATTTTAAATGCCAACCGCTGGCAAACGTGTCCCCGGTTTTGCCAGACCGTAAAACGTTCCGTCCGACGGCTTGATAACAAGATTTCCCGGCAGCCTGTCCAACGAATTTACCTACCACGGTCCTCTTTTCCTCCTTTGTTTGATCGGGAGATAACCTAACCGCCGCTTGGCAGAGCTTCGAGTCGATGCCACTTTGAGGCGACGAGATCCCTAATTTCTCGCCCCATCCCCCCAAACAATTGCACGCTTTTCCGCCGAGTTTCGCGCTAATGGACACTCGGGTTTCTCGCTTTGCTTCGGCCCTGTAGCTCTGACACTCTAAACAACTGTAGGTGTTGTTATTAAGGCTCTGGAGAGGACTACCTCGGTGCTGGGGTTTGGAATTGGCAGGCTCGGATGTCCTTGAGCGACAGGACTTCCGATGGAGCTCCGCAACCGTCATGAATTCAAGACCTTTTCAATCTTATGGGTTTTTCATTTAGCAGCTGCATTTACATTTTGATAAGTACATCGGTGAAATCGTGACAGTTGCAATTTCCAAATACCGGCATCAAGACTGAGGAAACAGAATGTGTTTACCACGAAATTGTTTGCACTACTCGTAAATGGTAAAGCGACGCGCAATATAGAAGACGCGCTCGTGTTGTACGTCCAGCGCGATCATACACGAGAAAAATATGAAACCGACCGAGGGGAATGAGAATAAGAGGGTGGCTCGAAGGCGTTGGAAAACTGCATCGAACAACACGAGTTTACCGATCACGAGGAGCAAAATACCTCTGGTTTTCTCGTCGCGAGGACGACCATAAATCTCGCTCGCAGCATCTTTTCGCGATTCTGTATCAAGCGGCTCCCCGATTGTAAATTCCGAGAAAATTTATGATCCTCCGCTCACGGAAGAAATAAATTTTTATATACAGGCAGGGGCGATTCGATCGAACGGGACACAAGGGGACGACGGTTTACGATAAGTGGCCGCGCGATCGATATTAACTACCGCGGCGAGTTGGAAATTGGTTCACGGGCCGGTGACTGTTCGATAGCGGCGAACGCTTGGAATTTCGCCGATCCCCCGAAACTATTCTCGAAGTTGTGCCCCGGGTAAAATTTTGAGCGACGGTGTTGCGGTTAGGTGTTGCTTCTCCCCGCGGAACTTGCTCGGAATTCCGCGAAATGTGTGCAGGAATTCGCGCGGCGGTTCGTTTCTTCGGACAACACGCGCCGGCCGTGGAACTTGCGACACGAGCGAGTTCTTCAGGGAGTATTCCGACTTTCATGTTTCAAAAATTCGATTTTCTTTAGGTATCGTAGAATGTCCGAAAGGATTTATTCGAATTCGCAAAATTAACATAGTTATAGGCGTCCGAAGGTTCCATAACCTAAGGTCTTGATCTGAGCCGAACGGAGCTGCACGATCTTAGTCAGTCCGCCTATCCCCTCCACTGGGCGACATGCCCGAAGAGGGACCACGAAGCTCGAGCTACCTCGATCGCCAAGCAGTGTTCAGAGAAAATAGTAACCCTGCACGATCTATGTCACGGCACGGACCCGAGGTTTGGACTTAGATGAAGACTTTACTGTAGTAACTATGATCCAAAATGTGTCGTTTTGGAGTCATTTTAATAAGAAAAATACAACGAATATTTTAAATGGTAGAAATTTCATTGAAAAAATCATTAAAACAGAGTTAACACAAGTTTTATAGTTTCGTTACTTTGACGAATTCCGGAAAACTATTTCAGAAAGATGTTCTACGCATGTTATACTAAAGCAGGGTTAAGAATACCTTTCTCTAATACAATTTTAACAATTAATTCCAACAATATGTACGTAAATTATTTTCGAAATAGATGCTGGTTGTTTTAAATAATGTTCGCGTCACCGAACCGAGAGTTCACGGTATCTCATTTTATTCGTCGCTGGAAAAGATGTTGTATACGAAGGCATCTGGAGCGTTATTTTAAAAATCCCAAGGAAGAAAACATTATTGAGCAAAAACAAGATCACAGTACCGCATTTACTTTCTCTTTACAAGTACATAGAATTTCCTTTTTGTTTGTCCAGTATACAAAATGTTCGCTTTACAACGTTGGCTCCTTTCTCCCAGTTTTCCCGGCAACAAAGGGAGCCGGCGTTCGGACACGTTAATTGAACTACAAGAATTTCAATTTAAAAGCGGAATTTTTGGAGGAATCTCTGTACGGCGACACGAACGCGCCGCGCTCCATTCACTGTAGTTTGCGCCGGGTGGACAGCGTGTCACGCAACAGAAACACGGAAATGCGAAAAAGGGCGAGGAAACGGATACACGGGTTGCGGAACTTTTCCAGGGCGGAATTTCGTAATTCGCGACACAACACGACACCCGGAGGCAAGAGGAAACGATATGCCGGCGCACGTTTGCCAAGCCTCCCGTTCACGGCTATAGTCTTCGGTGAATCATGCTTCCCGAAAAGATTGGCACGCGATTCTTCTCCAACGGCGCGTGTCTATGAATAACACGGCTGTCCGCCGATTGTGACACTCGCGGTAGAGCACGGAACCTGTAATGACAAGACACTCGACGATCGTTCCGGAAATCGACGGAATCGGCCGAGTTGGGCGAGGATCGATTTAACGAGGGAGCGATCGAACCCTCGGGTGCATTTGTCTGCTTCCCTACGAATGATTGCGAGAGGGGCACGGGTTTCGATTTGTCTCTGACACCGTTGTCCCGGCTCATTGTGTCTTGTTTGATTAACGCTTTTAATTGCCAACCCAGGAGAAATTTCTACAAAATCGAAGAAACTCGTTCACCGAAACAGGAAATGAAGCAGTACTATATGGTACTCTTCCAACCTTTTAGCACTTTTCGGAAAACCAAATTTGTTATACTAAATTTATTACCGCCGACATTCAGTTTTAAAGCTGGACGCGAGTCAACAAGTTAAGTCGAGCTACATACCTTCTAACAGTTGGAAAATAAGGGATGTTCAACCATTTTTTGAATACGTAAAATCATGCTCCTTTAAAAAATTAATACATATATCTTGTAGCATGATCTTCGAATTGCATTTGTGGAACAATTGAGAGAAATATCTTAAACCGGAAGCACGTGGCAGCCATTTCTGCAAAACACCGTTTACGGTACTAGATATATCTCCATGGTTTTCTAAAAGCTATTTCTTTCGAAAAAATCAATTTTTTAAAAAGTTAGTTACTTGAACTGGAGTATATATTTCTTTATCTAAATCGTGAGGTACCACTGGATTTTTACATTTTTTTATCACTTTATTTAGCTTTGTATCATCGATAATTTTAGGAGGGGTTGCAAAGGGGATGGAAATTGTCTGACGGAACAATGTCTCTGATCCTCATTCAAACAAGCTTTAATAGGCTCCTTGCCAACAAGCACTGGCATCGGGACGTGTATGAGAAATGAGGGAGACTCTTTGTGCTCGGTTAACTATGTCTTCCAATAATTTATTGTTTCTCGATTATATAGGAAGTTATAAATTTAGTTTTCATTATCCTGAAATTTGTGTACAAAATGTCAGTCAATGTCTGATACAGTCTTCACAGACTTTACAGTCTGAATACATCTGTCGAGTGTAACATATTGAAAGAAACTATTTTTGTAGACGTTTTCTATATATTAGTCCATTTATCATTTAAAATTGGACAGATTCTGAAAATCTTACAAACCTTCTAGTTCTCTCAACGAACATAAATAAATTGGAAACGCAAAGTTATGAGGAATACAGTTGCCAGGATTGTGTTATAGAGTGCACAATTTGTTCTCGTGACTATTACGATTAATATACTGATTACTTTAATTTAAATATATTGTTACTATAAATATAGAATATATTTAAATATAAGCACTTTAATATATTGATGATAATTGCCTACAGAATTTTCGGACTCTGAAAGAAAACCCTCTGTGGCAATGTTTCGGAAGTTTTCGAAAATCAAGATTGCAACCAAAAATTCGAAAAAAATCACAGCTGTGTGTACCATCGAATAGAATGTTCATGAATTTTTTCGTAATTTTTCGTTAAGCAGAACGGGGGAAATAAAGCATAATTCATTAAATCGTTCCGACCCTATAACTACCCTTGTGGTAGGTGAAGCGACCGAGGGTTTTCTTTGGGAACCCTCTCGAATGGTATGATGAAAAATCAATTTGGTGTGGGAGCACATTATCCGGCTGTAATCTCTTTGAAAAGCTACGTTGATGCATATTAAGCAATTATTTTGATGAAACACAGGAGTATTTATACGATTCTTTTTGATTTGTTTGTAGTGGAGAAGGGGGTCCTAGACCAAAGCAGCGAGAGCCAGCAGGTGATCGAGAGGTGTTACCCTCTTCCACCTCAGAACACGTTGATGCTGTCGGAACTGCCGGAACCGCCGATTCCGTTGAGCGAGATCGGGCCGATTCCGCCTCCGCCGATGTTCAGCTCTTCGAGTCCTACCTTATTGTTGGCCAAACAACGGTACATACGGAACACGTTATCGTCGGATTACGAGGACGAAGGTATGCTATCATATTCACTTATGTACATACTCACTCTTCAACCTCCTTAACACTATCACTGCAGTACGGCGGATTCCCATTAATTGGTCTATATTGAGTCCCAGTAAATTCCTTGAAACTCTGATTTTTGTTATGTACAGGATTATATAATAAAAAGTTTAAAATATCTGGGTTGCGAAGGTGAAGTTTATCCGGTTATTGTTCTAATAGTATTACATTCTATTCTGCGGAACCTCTCAAAAATACTTCCTTTTGAGGGGTGATTCCTGAGGCCATTTGAAGTAACTTTTTTCTTTGCGAAAATGTTCCTCGCGGCTTTGTTAAGGAGTTATGGATTGCAGAAGTGGAAATCGAGAGTTTCAGATCCGAGTTTTCTATTTCCGAAACATTCGTTTCAAACATTTTCCATCTCCAAATTATTCAGATGGCTCACGTTACGAGGCTCGCTCTGTATATTGTATTACTTCACTTCATATTCTACGGCCGTACGCTGCTATAATGATCCCGGCATTCTACTCCCATAGGCTACAATATAATCCTCGTATTCTACGATCCTAGTTCAGAATACGTTCCCCGTGTTCTACACTCGCAGCCTGTTATATGCCGCGTGCATTCTTCGTATTCCGTGAACGTAATCCTGCGAAACGTTCCTCGTACACTAATACAATCCCTGCATCCAACATGCGCATTCGACGGTGTTCCTTATATTCGAGCTATTGCGTTTCATGATAGGTATTCCTCGTAGTCTATTAGGCTGAAAACAAATAGCTGATTCGAGGACGCCTTTTCTGTGTCACCATGCTGACTGTGATAGTCTCCAATTGTCTTCGTACGCGTAGTCGTGTAATCGTGAAATTTAGTCCTCGCGAATTAGTAGTACCCGCGTCTCATGTATATTCAAATCGTGCCGCAAGTAGCATTCACTAATAAAGATCTTCAATCTATCTCCAGTAAATTATCTGTCCCATAAACATATATATTCTGATAAACATCCTCTCAAGCCAGAAATAGATTCAGTGAAAAATATATGAACAATTGCAAACAAAAAAATGTGACAAATGTATGTTCATCTGCTGTGATTAATATACCAGATGAAGCTTCCCAAGATATTCAATAGAGTATGTTTTTAACCCATAACTATGAGGGCTGTTTTCACCCCTTCAACCTGGACGAAAGACGATAGAAAAAAAGGACACATGTGTCGAATATTTTTCTACCTCTCGGAAAAGTTTTATTAACATTGGCTTGTACAACTGGAATTTGTTTCCTTGTTGGACAAAAATGAACAATGGATGACAGCAGGTTCGCTATTCTGGTTAACGAAATTGTCACAGTTAAACAAAAATTGAAAATTACTTGATTTCATCCAATTCCTGTGGCCATGAATTCTGAAGCGAAGAAGCTAATGGAACGGTTTTTCTTGATTTCAGAGGACGAAGAGGACTTCGACGTGGAGGAGGAGGACAACGTGTTCAACATGTTCAGGATGTCGCAGCCGGATCCAGCGATCGACACGTCGCGAGTCGAGGAGATCCCTGCGAAGGAGCCTAAGTTTCACGCGGTGCCCCTGAAGAGCGTGCTGAAGAAAAGAGGATCCGGAAGCGGGCCCGGAACGCCGCAGAACACTCCGACGCAAGAGAACAGGCCGTTGACGCTTCGCCAGGAGCTGCACGCCTCCTTCAAGTTAGTGGAACACCGTGCCCACCCCCGAGAATCATTCTCGACACAATCCCGATGATCTCCTCCATTCTCGAAAGACTCGGTGACCGATCTCAAACGAAACGATCTCTCGAAGCCTCGTCAGTTAACGCGACTGCTCGGCAACGAGTCTTTTTCTTCGTCATAAGCAAGATATTCGGTCGCAAAGATGCAACGCCCTCCTTCAAGGTTCGAAGACGATAGAGGCGATCATTCGCCATTTGACGATTCGTTGTTTCTTTTTTCTCTTGTTTTTCTCAATTGAAACGTCCCTCGGTTTTAATGGCGAACGGTGAAAAAGAACCGGAGGACCGGTGACCGGTCTCTAACGGTTTAATTACCGCGAGCTTTAATGAAAACGTCTCGGAACCATGAGGAGGCCGGCCGGCTCGTCTGGAACATCGTTCTTCACCTTCTAACCTCGCCATTTCTTTTCACGCGCCCTCCATTCTCGCAATTTCTCTTTCTTTCTTTCTTTCTTTCTTTCTTTCTCTCTCGCAACTCCCGACGATCATTATTCACCTCGGTCGCGCTGCATCACTTCCGGTTTAATCCTCTCGACGAGCGCCCCTAATTCGATCGAGTCCGCTTCAACCGTTGTGCACTCTTCGGGAAATTGGGACATCTATATTTTGAGAGATAAATTGGATCACCGTTGGTATTCGATTGTGGACAAGATCTGGTTAACCGGTGTGCAATGCGTACGCGTCAGGAATCGAAATGGACAAATGTATTTCGCTTTTAGAAACATTCTGTTCGGACATTTAAACAGTAAAACTCCTGCGCGAACAGGTTACTTCAGTTTGTTAGAAAAGGATTCTATAGGACAAACATTAGCAAGGTTTCAATCGCGAATTGACTACATAAATATTACAATTAAATCATGTATTCAGGAAGGTTATCTAGTTATAGTAATTATTTAGTAATTCCAATATTCATGTATGATAATAGAACTATTCATTGAACATCTATTTATTACAATGATCGACGATCCCTTTAATATGGATGAACAGAATATATATCCCTGTATTAGCAAAAATTATATTTTCATAGTTTATAAGTTCTATTCGAACTTGTTTGAAACCAATTAAAAAGCTCCATAACTAGACTGTGAATTTTACGCACTTATGGTAAAATTGAGTAAACGAAATTTAAGATAGCAAGAAGATTAAACGAATTTAATGTCAACATATTATTCGTCAATGTATAAAAATTTCTATGTCTTACAATCTATGCAGACAATTTTAATTTTACATGAAATCCGCAGTCTATCCGTAACTCTTTCGATCCCTGATGCAAACTGTCGGTGATAAATTAATTTATATATTTCAACAAAAAGAGTTAGACTTTTTAATATTAGATTTTAAATTAGCGAACAGTGCACGAGGGTTAAACAATGGACTGAATTCGATATTTTGCTTCGAAGGTTGTACAGTGTGTTTTATCGTGTGTACCATCATGTGTACCATCGTGTTTGCTCAAATTTGTTGAACAGTTCAGGTGTCGTTTTACAATTGCAAATGCATAAAACACAACAATATAGAGATTTTCGAACTTCTTTTGTTTCGTGGAACCCTCTGTACAACCGAACGAAAAGGTTCGACTCGTATGAGCAACGGGACTGATCGATCTAGATCGGATATCGAAGGGATCGAGAACGATGCTCCACGTGAAAACCTTGTATACTACCATCAAGTATCATGTATCAGTCACGAGTAAAGTGTCGTATTTTTCTTATGCTTAACCAGAAGGCCGTTGAGGCCTAGGATGAGAATATGGTAATTGGGCATTGGTCTAACTAAGCATGCGCGAACCGACACGGTATATCTTAATGTATATATACGTATATATACACGTATACGTATATTAGCATTTATATATTTCCATATACTTCTATAAATATTTGTCTTTTATCCACGGCGGTTGATCGCAGAGAACGAGACAACGTATCTCTGTCTCCTCTCCCAATAGTCCTTTATCATCCCGTTATTGTACAACATATCGATGGATCAGCGGCCAATCATGCTCGGACATATATCAACGTCTGTAACGAAAAGTTCGGATTATTTCAGGGAACGCTCGGAGTTCGGGAAACTCGCGTGTTCTCTGGAGAAATTCCAACTTCTGCTATAATTTGAAGTTCGTCGGGGTTCGATGTGTGTACCGAGAGACGAAGGTCTTGGTAGCAGTGAAATGGGGGATTGGCAGCAGCTGCAGAGACTCACGCGATTGTTCATGTATTTTCCGGGCAACAAACAACTCCCGGAAACTCTTATTTGTATGTCTCAGAATCCTGATATTGATTTTATTTGGTATCGATAATTTTTCCCAGTAAACGCCTCGCCTTAAAACTTCGAACTTTGGCATTTTCTCGTCGAGATGTGCAGGATTATATAACAAAAAGTTAAAAATTGCTGGGTTGCCAAGGCTATTGCCAAGTTTAACCGTTTACTGTCCTGATAGTATTTTATTCTACAAGGTCTCCTGAAAATACTTTCTTGAAAGGGATAATTCCTAAAGTAAAAACCATTTGTAGTCCATTCTTGTCATAAATGTTTCCATTCGATAGCTTAGGAATTGTATAAAAATTGAAAAGAAAAATGTACCTGAATCACCACGAATAATTCTTCCGAATAAGTCTTTGTACATTTTTGTCTAATAAGCTACTAATTCTTAATTTCGAATAAATGTATACCTAGCTCAGAGCCTGTTAAACGAGCAACTATTGGTTTTGCCGATTGCTCCGCACATGTTCGACCGCTAATCCATCTCCGCCCGTCCCGCCCGTCCCTGTTTCTATTTTCTCTCTGTGTGTCAGCGTGACGAGAGCCGTGAGCATGGTAAACTTGCGCCCTTAAGCATGAGAAAACCGTAGGGAAACCCATCGTATACTGTCGCCTACGCTTCACACGTGTCATTGATCTTTCACGCGCGGGAGCCTCGAACCATCGATCGACGAAAACGAGGTTCCTCTAACCCTCGTCCACGGACGAAACGAGTTCCGCGCTGGCGTAACTGGCTTCGTCCTGGCTGCCATAGATACCAGAAAATACGTCAGGCTGATCCTGACGGCGTTTCTTTCCCTGTCATTTAATTTACGCGGGCTCTGTGTCTGCTCGGGGAAAAATCGAAAAGCTCGGAACGAAGGGACGTTTAATTTCGAGTTTTCTTTTTCTTTTTGGAATGCGAGACTTTATGGAACACTTGATATTCGAATTATTATCCTCTCGTACTTCTATGATATTCTGCACGAGGTGTTTTCAACCTTTCCATTACCGCAATACTCGCAAGCCCTTTCTGTATTATACTTTCTTTTCGTACACCGTGTTCTGTCAGTGTCTGTTTATTGTCTTTTGATCTTACACAGTTATTCGCTTATGTGTGTTTCTCTACCCTTGATATTCTAGAGATGCGAAACGTGACGTTCGTCGAAGACTATCCCTCGATATTCTCCCTCGAATTTTTTCCGACCTACAGGATGTTTCATAATTTAAAAAACGTTGCGCGTTCAATGTCTTTTTCTTATATTTACACCGCAAAACCTTTCTTAATTTATTTCTCCTGTTTTTTTTTTCACGCGTGGGACGACGAAGTTTGCTCGTTTAACGACGAAACGCCACGAATACCGTTTCGCCGTGCGTTAATTATTCCCGGAACTTGCTCGTGGATCTCGAGAACGCCGGCTGAAAGAATCCGTTAACGTTCGTTTGAATTTCCGCACGCGGAAACGAAAATTGGAACAAATAAGGGAAACGGAAACGGTTTTTCCCCGGCGCGCATTATCAAAGCGATCCCCGACAAATTGCGAACGCGGGGGCGAAACGAGATATATATATAAAAAAAAAGAAAGAACCCCCGCGCGGGAGGAGTGGAAAGAGGATTCACGTCGCGAAGGGAACAGTTATCTGCGTCGACGTCGTTGATAACCCAATTCGGAACGACGTCGGTGTCCGTTTCAGAGCCCCGCAAGTTGCTTCTGTTATCTTCATCAACGTCACACCGTGCATTCTCCAACCCCTCTGTCCCCCCTGCCCACCCCTTTCTCTCTCTGTCTTTCTCTCTCTCTCTCTCTTTCTCTCTTTCTCTCTTTGTCACTGGCGTTGTTTCATCCCCTACATATGCATCTCGTACTTAAAACGTCGTAGAGTAGAACATTGGTTCACGTAGCGTCGACTGGCTACGGTTGGATCGACCTGGAGAATCGAGTCGGGGGTAACTACCCCCTTTCGCCACTAACCCACTACGGGCCGAATGTTTTACGTAACTTGACAACAGCAAATACCGTTCGCTACATACAAATTAACCCCCGGACTAATTAACCCTCGAACTACTCCTGCGAATTCTACACCCTGTGCCGAAGTCACGTCTGACCCACACCGATACATTTCACTACTTTTCTTTCGATACAAGGCGATGGCTGGATTTTCTTATTTCGAAATAAAAAGCCTCGTCTTATGTCGGAATAAAATTGTACGTGTTGACGGCCTCTTGAGGTTTAACCCCACCGCGACGGGTCACGAATGACTCCGGCACAGCGTACGGAGGGTTAACAATGAATTGGCAGTTCGGACAAAAATTGAATTTACTCAGATCCAGCAAAGAAATTGGCAATAGCGTAATTTCGTTATTTATGTGGGAGACAGTACAGGATAAGATAGCTCTGTTACATTTCTCCTACGAATAAAAAATATTTAAAAATCAATAAGAACTAATAGGAACTATAGAGCAACGAATACTGTATTAACGAATTCAGTACTGGCATTTGTTAAAGGTCAACATAGTGAATCTTGTCGTTCTAACGCAGGGGTTCCCAAAGTGCGGTCCGCAAACCCCTAAAAATGCGAATTATATTTTTAAATAAGTAAAGGACAATTATAAGGTTAGTATATTGCTCACCTTATCTTTCTTTCTTTTTTCTTTTTTTTTTTGGCTTCCAAATATTTTGGAATTTGGCCTACGTTAGGTTAAACTTTGGGAACCCCTGTTCCAAAGTCTTCTGGGACGGCAACGAGAGTGTTTGTCTTACGTTCGTTCTGTCAAAGCGTAGGAGGAAGAATTTTTCTACGGAACATAGCGAAAGGTCCTCCGAGTCGATTCTTCCATCGATCCAACTATACCCACGGATTCGCACTAACGATTCACATTTCTCTTCGATGATCATTTCAGTAGTCGACCGGTCAGATTTGGCCTCACCCTGCCGTGCACTTTGGAAAACAAGGAAAATGCGAGGCCGTATGTGATAAGGGAGGACGTCGATGGGGATCCTGGCGATGGACAGGTACTTTACAGGGAAGATTTCGACGATGAGAAAAGTGAGTATCCGATAGCGAACTGTGCTTTCAATATCAATATCGATCAATAGACTGCGGAACTCTGCGCAATATAAAATTTATCTGCATCCGTTCTGAGAAACGGGGGATGAATCAAAATTTATTTCATGCATTCATAATTTTAACAAGTAAAAACCAGTATCGGTTTGGCTAGAAAGTCTTTTAGCCTGTTTTAACATCGGTTTTAATATATTTATTCTTTGCTAATGACGCCATTATTACACTAAAAAAATATATAAAGACTTATGCTGGTCAACCAATAATATTCTTGTATTCTTCTAATATTTTTGCTGTTTTGTGTTGTAAATGCACAAAATACCACAGTCTAATGATCAAACTATTTGTGCACTGTGAGAAATCTGACGTTAACAATTCTGTTTCACTGGTGACAATCTAGTGTCAAAATTAATAGAACACACCGTTTAGAAAAGATTGAGTTGAAAGTTATTATTAAACAATAATAAACAATCGATCGTATGCAAGTGGCGAATTAAATTTTAATTTTATTGGGACGTGTGAGACGCTAGAAGATAGCAAGAACCGACAACTGTTATAGTGACTCTCAAATTATCGATTCCTGAATTATTGAATAAATAACAACGATCTCGTGCGATTATGAACACGTCCTCGTCATCATGTAAAACAGTCGGACAGGTCATGCCGCATTGCAGAATGCACTACAATGCATGATTCTCTAGTTGTTTTTAGCAGTCTGATCGATAGGCTATTAATGAAAACACTTAATAGCTCAATATAACAATAACTAGCTAGAAGAACTGTTCTTCGACACATTGCGTTTGTTTAAATTTTCAATTGCCTAAAAATATGAAACTGTTTACTTCGAGTAATACTAACTCGAACACCTGGTTCAAAATAGAAGCGGAACACAGTGAATTCTCGATTTTGTCAACAACACGGGTGTTGCGACCTGTATCGTCCAGGAAACATACCCGAGCGGTGTTGTGTTTACATTCCTCGGCGCCCGAGGCCCCCCGAGCTTCGTTGCCTCCGCGAGGGAGCCCCGAAGTATATCCCGCGGTAGTGGGGATAATTCCGCGACGTTTATCGTTCAGGCGTGGCAATATATACATATATATAGAAACCACTGTATTGGTTTTTGATACAAATGACAACTGGTTCTTGCTATCTATAGCGACGCAATGCACATGAATCTTCCATCGAGAATAATCAGACTACATAACGATTCGAGCGCTGAAAGGATCGTCGGAGGCGTCGGCGAATCGCCGGCCGATTTGCCAAGGACCTTAGAATCGCGGACCGTACTAATTATACTCGCGGCGCGATACGCTCGCACGCACACATCGGCGCGATCACGCAAACGCCTCGAAGGTTATATTAATCCCCGAAGATAGCTGGCGCGTAGCTCAGTACGTTTCTGGCCGTTGTTTTGCCACGGTTTTCCGCGAACTGTCTCCGATCCGACGCGGCATCAACGAATCGGCTCACAAAACCCACCCACGGCAATCTAAACCGACAACGCAAAGAAAGAAAAAGAAGGTTCCGTTTCGAGATCAGTGTCGCGGTGAGGTGCTCGAAATCGTCCAATTCTCGCGGATGTTTATCCCCGATCGAAAGATCGGGAAACGAAGAAGATATTCCCGAAGCTTCGTTCTCCGGAGGATCTCCCGTCGCGGAGAGCGGATTAGCGTCGGGGAGGGACCGGGGAGTTAGGCGAGTTTTGTCGCGAAAGGACAGAACGATGCCACCATGCTGTCGATCTGGACCGCGTCGACCCTGTCGATCGCCTGCGCCTCGATCGAACCGTACAAAGCCGAGCCGCCGCTGCGCCGCAGCATCAGCTGCTCCTCAGTCGTCGACGGTAAATCGCGCTCGAAATAGAATAACACCGTTCGACGAAAGATTATTGCGTGGCCACGTCGATAATAGCCTTTACCGTGTTCGACCAGTCGATGGTTCGACGCGTACATGTCGGCAAGGACCGGTGGCGCCCAGTCGCCGTTCGACGTGACCCAACGAGGATCCATAGATCTGCCGACATGAACACCTGCGAGGACGTCTACAATCTTTGTTCGTTGCTTCGTACGCCTTCCTCAATAAGTATCAAGACACTCTTCTTCTTCGTGCGAACATCTTATTCAGCATGGTTGTTCGATGCTGCGCTCAGTTTTTAACGATGGGATTATACCAAGCGTCGGAACTGATGTTTCGTACAATGTGTGTTCCACGAAGTTAGTTTGTTCCTGAACGTCGTGCTAAACGATGAAGCTAAGAAATTGTGAAGTTATCAATAATTTTTAAATTAAAATCAATGATTTTGAAATTGAAGTCAATCGTTCTAGAATTAAAAGGTGTCTCGTTTAAGTAATTGTACGATGGCGAACATAAATTGTCACGTGGGATTAATTGTACGATAAAAATCACAAATTGTCATATTCGAGCAATTGTACAACACAAATCACAAATTGTCAAGTAATTGTGTGCGTACAATAAAAGGCACAGACTGTCACACTCAAGTCTACACCGTTAAAAGTCATAAATTGTCGCATTTGACGTAATTGCAACAATAAAAATCGCGAATTGTCCGCGTTCGTATCAGAAATTAGAAAATTAAGCATCTGAGACCCAGACGCTTTGACAGATGCGCCAGCTCGAGTGTGAATATTTGATTAGCATAAATTCGTACTAAAGTACATGCAAGTTCTATTTAATTATTCTCTCTGTGCGTTTTGCATCTATATGTGATTTATTAAGTAGGAGCGGTGTGCCAGTGATGCTCCGTGACTTTGACACAGTCAAATTGTACTAGTCATTTCGTTGGATACACCAAATCTTGATTTGCTTTTGCGAAACTCTCTGTTTCTATTATGTCCAATTAAGCGAAGAGAAACAGAATTAAATGTTACGAAATGAGGACATTAGGAGATTTCATTTCATTGCAAATAATCCGTACGATGCATATTGTAGCATTTAACAGAGAAATTTGTTTGCGGTTTCTCTTAAACAAGAGACACGATGTTAATTTTATGGAACGGGAACGTTGCGAGATTTAATTTCATTGCAAATAACCTGCAAGATTTGTATTGCAGCATCGAACATAGAAATGATTTGGCTTAAACAAGAGAAATAAAATTTAATTTTGTAGAAAGGGGATGTTAGGAGATTTCATTTTAATGCAAATAACCTGTAAGATTTATATTGCAGCACTAAGTATTCTTTAAACAAATATTCTTGAATATCTAGTGATTGAAGTGTCTTAATACTTATTGATGGTGGAGGTCCTGAATAAGTCGCGTTGGCATATGCTACCGAAAAGATACATATTTCGTCAGAGATTTTAGCACTTATCATTTCTAACACTGTGACTCTAAGTTGCTCAAATTAACCCTGCTGTGTTCTTTGCGTCGCTCTTGCGACCATGCAACACTCTCGAACCTAGTCGTGCGTCTATCTCTTCAACGATGATATCGTATCAGAGAAAATGGAGGAAACTCGTTAGAAATACATGTGCACCTTCCTTCTCAAAATTATTGAAACCGTGTTGTTTAATCAAGGGTCGCAGCGAGATTGAAGCGTACAACCTTCATGATCTTTTACTGAATACTCACCAATTCTTAAGTAACGAAGAAGTAACATTACCGACTAAGAGAGAGTGATGCAATAAATATTTCCAACCTCGAGAATGATAATGTCGGTCGGTGGAATTCGCGGAAATTCGTTTATTGTTGGAAGACTGAGTCCGGATCAAACAGAGGATCGAGGGATCAAGAATTTTCGTGGCACTGTGATCTATTCAGGATCGAGCGGACGTCGAGGCAGGAGTCAGATGTTTACGTTCGAATTAAAACCTCGTGCTATAAACGGCGTTCTAATTCTCTCAGATGTCATTAACATGAATTAATTACGGACGCTCTGCAATAAAGACGGCTTAAACTCTTCAATGAATCATTCCTGCGCGGTCTGCATGAGAAACTAGAAACAACTTTCCGTATTCTCGGGTAAAAAAGTGTTAAAAAAGTGAAACCGAGGTTTAATAAAATTCCTCCGATCCGGCGGAATCGTTTAACGAAGTAACAAACTTTTCCCTCGACTCCCGTTCCTATCGATTAATCTTCGAGGAACGCGAATTTCCATGGAAATCGTTTGATCCGAACTCGGGGGAGAAAAGTTCTGCCGGCGGAGAAGTTCTTCGCCGAGAGTATTTCCGATTGCACGGCCGCGTGCCTGATCAACGGCCGCAATTAGGGTGCTAATTGTTTTTGAAAATTGCAGGCCGGTTGGCAGCGAAGATTGCGCGCAAGGAGTCGCTGTCGCTGAAGCTCGCCCTCAGGCCGGACAGACAGGAGCTCATCAACAGAAACATCCTTCAGCTGCAGACGGACAATGAGAGGCAGGAAACGAAGGAGGCAATTGGTGCCAAGCTCATCAGGTGAAAAGATTCGTCGTTTCTTTCTTTCTTCGGGTTTCTTTGCGACCCTCGACGCGACGCGGGGAAAACGGTGACCGCGTTTCTCGGCTCAAACAAATGGGACAGAACGAGTTTCCGAAAACGCTGATCCTTATTAGCGACCGAGATTGGATTCGAGGCTTGACACACCCTCGTGGGACACCATTTTCGCGATTCTCGTTAGTCCTATCTTTGAAATTCGCCCTTTGCGCATGAAATCACAAGGTCATTTGGAAACTTTGGGGTTTTGAGGTTCGAACTCTCTTATTATTTACACACATTTCTTCGGACATTTGAATGTCGCAATTTACTCGCCAGTATGTCTGCACCCTTAACCCCTTTTTTATTTTATTTCGATACGAAGATGACGCTATTTTATGCGTAATAAAAATTGCGTGATTCGCCGAGAGAAATATAAATTTCCGAAGCTCCTCGAGCGGGATAGAAAAATCGCTGGAAATTAATTTCATTGATTCCCCCCAAAAAAAGAAAGGTTATCTTTAAAAAAAAAAAGGTAAAAAGAGGGTAGTTGGAGGGCGACTTGTGCGTTTTATTGGACCCGAAACGTATCCGGAGGAAAATAGCGATAAAGAGAAAATCGTGCAGGCATTATTCAAACGAAGCCCCGTCTATTGATCGCGCGCATTCAAACGCACGCGGAATCCTCGCGTATCTCTCGCGGCCGTGAATAGCACGGCGCCCATAGAAAAGCGAGCCTGAACTGCTCGAGATATCGATTGCCGGCTGGCGAATTACCTGTGCGCGAATTGCCGAGCACCGCCACGGGACGCCGTGCGATCTCTAAAATTAGGAATCCGCTGAAAACGCGAGACTCTGTTTCTTCGAGAGAACCGGCGACCGCCTACGCTTTTTGGCTCGCAACCTTGAGGCGACGACCCCGTTGCCGTAATTTGTCAATCTTCTTCTTCGAGACTTCCGAACGTCCTGCAAAAATTTATTAACCCTTCCGGGACACGACGATCATCGTGTGCCGTTCAGATTTTTTGATATTTTTCCTAGCTGCTCACACTCAACATTGAGATAATCTATGAGGACGTTGAAATTTCAATTTTTAGTTTTTAGAGATTGTCTAAAACACGCCTGCGACTGTAGCGGTACACGATTCGCATCGCAAGATGTTAGAGTTGACCGCCTGCAGATGTTAGGGTCAAAGGTAATAAAACCTAACCTGACGTTTGCAGGACGGCAAAATTATTTTATTTCCGAAGTGACTTTACGTGCGTAGAAAATTTAGCTACCCCATCATAAACATTGCCAGCCGAGTACCGCTGGGCCCTGTCCGACCGCGCGGTCCCGAAAAGACCTCTTTGCCAACATTTTTTGGCGACCACCTTTGCTGGTGACCATAAAGAATAGAAGAGGATTTCCTACCCGCGAAAAAGCATAGCTCCGCCTTCTTATCTTCGGAAGGGTAACGCCTTTTTTGTGGATTTCCTCCCTTTATAAAGGGAGAAAAAATAGCTTCTCGCACTTCTTGCTATCGGTCTGAGTATTTTGTCTGTCGGTCTCTCTGTCTCCAATTACAAGATCGCGACCGTCCATCGTACATTTAACGCGCTTATAAAATAAAGTTCGTAGATAAACAGACTATCCTATTAAATAAGCAGACTCTGTTTTGTGCCAACGCAACCACGGCGACAAGAGAAATGATTTGCTCCGAGAGGATTTAGATGGAAGAAACTTTGGAAATCGTTCGCGAAACTTTCCCGTGAGCCAGAGACGCGGTTTCATTAGGCCGATCGTTGGACTGACCGTCGACCACCCGCGATTTGCTTGTTTGTCTCCCCGCGGATATTGGCAAACTTTCTTGACCGTTCGAAGCCCTCGCCGCCCGAGGAAAGCGGATTAGCCCCGATAGACTTGCACTGATTCGCGCGACATTGTCATTGCAGGCGGCTGAGCATGCGGCCAACCCAGGAGGAACTCGAAGAACGGAATATCTTGAAAAGTAAGCTCCTCTTTCTTCGATCGAATCGGATTCTCGTTTCCGTGTACGATCTCCCACAGAAACAGACTGATAAAAGAAAAATCAGGGAAATAACAAATCTGTCGATAGGAGGAACGACATCTTCTTGAACATTTCAGTAGACAGTATAAATTTCCCTTGAAAATATTTCATCGCTAAACTGCGGATTTTTGTGCGAAACAAAACTTGTCTAATTTTCTTGACACGGGAGCCACTTAGACATTCTTTTCTTAATCATTCTAATGAATTGCAAATGGTGCTACAGTATTTTTAAACTCTTTTAGCTCCGCAAAGTGTTTTTACTATCTTGCTGTCAGTATTCATGAATTCACTTTGGAAAAAGAGAAAGTGGGGGCGCTACATTTTATTGATTTACAACTCAACAATATAACAACAAGGTATAATAATATAATAATAGAAATAAGTGAAATTTCGAAGTAGCAAAGCCATTAAAATTTCATTTGCATTGTTAATTGGTTCAAGAAATCAAAGTTCCTCAGCTCAGTTCAAGGTTAAATATAAAAAGAAGTCGAACAAATCTAATCAGTCTGGGTTCTGAGAGGCGGGTATTTTACCGTGTAATGGAAAAATAAACGCATTAAATAAACCACAACACGTTTGCAGAGCAAAGTCCTGCTGAGGAGAAAAAACAAAAAGAGGAGAAGAAGCGGTACCTGCTGCGGAAGCTCAGCTTTCGACCGACCGTCGAAGAGCTCAAAGAAAAGAAGGTAATTTTATGCATTGCAAAAAAAAGAGAAATCTGCGACACAAAATATATTTGCTCTGCGGAAACCGCTTTAACTGCAGAATTATTTTCACTCGATAACTAGCGCATTATATGCCGATTTGACTGATTAGAAAATCATTCTAATTACTAATACATGTACCGTGAACTTTCGTTTGACCTTGTTCACTCTCTCATCAAGAAACTATTTTGTAAAAATGGAATTACAAAAAATATTATTTCATGCGAATAAAGCTACATGCTGTTGGACAGGTAGAAGGTTTAAACGTGACGTAAAAAGAAGGAAAAAAGAAGTTAATGGAGATCAAACAAAAATTCACATGCGTCAGTAATTGGAAGAATTTCATTTGCGCACAACGTGTCAAATGCTAAATTAATCTTTATTATCCAAGTCGTCTTTGTCGATGCGAATTTCCGAGTTTGCGACGGTCAATTTAAAAATTGTTTCCGACGAGAGGAAAGAGATAAACTGTTGGTTGATTCGATAGATCATCAGGTTCAACGATTACATCGAAGTCACGCAGGCCCACGATTATGACAGAAGGGCGGACAAACCGTGGACACGGTTGACACCTAAGGACAAGGCAGCCATTAGAAAGGAGCTGAACGAGTTCAAGAGCTCGGAGATGGCCGTTCATGAAGACAGCCGACACCTCACCAGGTGCGTACCCTCTTCTGACTCTTCCTGGAAAGATTCTTCTATCTGAAACTCGCGTTGATAGTACTCGAACCAGTTCAATTAACAAGAATCGCTTTGAAGTCTTACGAAGACCGAGAGGCTCCATCCTTGAAACGTGAAATTATATTCTTTGCTTCGATAAGAGATTGAAAAATTGTCATAACAGCGATAAACAGTTGAACTTTTGACCAAGATGCAATTCAAAGTCAGGAAAGGATGTCGATTAATTAACCCTCTGCGGACGGAGCGCTCCGAGATAGTCAAAAGTTGCTTTCGAATTGTTCCTAGAGAGATTCGGTTAACATTTTTCTTTGTTATACACGCAAGAACGCAGGAACGCTAATTCTCATTGATCTGATTGCATCAATTACATGTTACAGTTTTCTATGAATCGGTGTCATTCGAACACCGAATACGAAGACATGGTTTCCGTCTGCAGGTATCGCAATGACAACTAGATTCCGGTCTTCCCCCGGCATAGCTTGCCGGGGAGATTAGAAGAACGTTTCTTCTCTTTTTTCTCGTTTGTTTTTTTTTTCTTCTCTTTCTTTTTTCACCGAGTTACACGTAGCTCCGTTGAGCGCCCCGTTTCCTCCACCTTTTCCTCCACAGACACACCTGCCGACCGGAAGTAGACGATAGACACCACGAAAGTAGGCGATTTAGCTGGCTCACCGCCGCACGGAGTATAAATGTAACGTGAATCTAATACTACTTTCTGTTTTCATACGAACTTTTCTTCTTTACCACAAACACACACACGCGCGCGTGCGCGCCCTTACACACTTACAAACGTTTATTGTAAATATCCCCCCCCCCCCCCCCTACCGAACGCCATTCCTCCACACTATATTTCTCGCGAATTCGTGCACGAAACGGTATGTGAACACGCACACTGTACACGAGATGTTGAGAGAGAAATGACCAAACAAACCCACGTAAACGTGTGTTCCATCGGGTGAAAGACAAATTTTGCTTTTTGTTGTGTCTGCAGAAAACACTCGAACAACTCAGTCTGCAGTATTTTACAAAAAATTGTTCTGCTTTTTTCAATTCGAAATTCCCAAGTACATTTCATATATATATTAAATAGAAATAGATCAAATGCAAAACGGTTTGCTGTTGTATTGAAATTAATGAGGTCAATATTCACTACGCATAAAAATCCACAGTCTTCCGATTAGAATTATGGAATATACAGTTCGATAAGTGATTAGGTTCGGATATGGGCCAGACTCGTTAAAATTTGGTTACGAGGCCCAGTATGACATACGTTTACTCAATTAGGTAGTCTTTAGCCCCGAACACTATCGATTCTCGGTTCGTTTATTTGTGCATTTGCATCTTCTGCATTCCTCTTTCTCTGCCCTTCTATTCTTCTCTATATGTTTCTATCTTTTCTTCTTATTCGTAATCTCTATTCGACCCTTTATCTGTTCCAACGATATCGTATCTCACGAGTCTCCCCATGATAATATTCTTTTTCTTTTTTCTCTCTCTCTCTCTCTCTCTTTTTTTCTCACGCAACGAGTCGTTGGAAAAACTCATTCGGATATACCGTCCAAGCAAAAGCAGTGTCGATGACAATGTCCGTGATCCGTCCCCAAAGGGTTAAATCTGTTCCGCTCGATGAATGTCACACGCCCCACGAAGTCTAGAAATCTGTTCACCCGTGCACCCTCAACCCTCGAACGTCGATTGCTCGACGCAACGTGTCACGATCAGCGACTGCTGCGGTCATGTTTCACCTGTCATCGAACGACAACGATTATTCGATCATACCCTATTTTTTTCTTTTTTTTTTTCTTTGCCGCAGTTTCACGTATTTTCCACGCGACATCACCGCGAAACTGCGAATTTTTGTGCGAGCCACAATTTTTGAAAGTTTTACTCCCGCGACAAAATTTTGATTTCATTTAACTCTTGAGTGTTTCAACTCTTCAAAATTGTACTTCGAAATGTGCAATGACACGATCTCTTGACTGGGGATTTTATACGTTTATGATAATAATGGGCAGATGAGATTCGAAACAGAATGAAAGATTAATCAACTTGTGCAAATGATCGAAGAACGAACATTTAATATATTTAGCTCCCGTTTTTCTTGCAATTGCGTAAAAAAAAACTCTTTTGCCTAAAACTCCGTAGTTTACAGAAATCTGGATTTTTTCAAAATGGCGGCATTGAGAAGTCCAAATTGCCGATTTCTTAAATATATTTCAAACAGCACGACGAGAAAAATAAGAAAAACGGATTTTAAACATTTTGTTGAGCGTAAAAATTTAATTTAAGAGCTGTAATTTTTAACTGTAGAAATATTGACAGAATCGAAGAGCTATAACTTTTAAATATGCTCAAATTATTAAGGGAAGATAGGCATTCCCAAGCGGCTCCTGTTCCTTGGAACGGATGCAGACGATTTTTATTTTGCATAAAAATTCGCAGTCTGTCGCTGCACTTGTCAGGAAGCAAAAACATGTTGAAGCGCTTATAGAAGCACAAGGTTTATGAAAATGACGTGTGCAAATGATCGTCAGCGATCGCTGGCCGAGGGTAAAAGCCCCCCGCCCCCTGCCATCTCAGCATCGATTGTTAACTAATTCGAAATGATTCGTCGGTTGCAGGTTCCACAGGCCATGACAATTGCAATGTGTTGAGGTGCTACAGTGTGGTGCGGGTATAGGTGAAGGTGCAGTGTGGTGGCCTCGCGTCGAGGCTGGATGAAAAAAATAAAAGAATAAAGAGTCGGGTATCTCGTTGCTTCCGGGGGATGATACACACACAATGAAACAAACAAACAGACACACACACACACGCATACACGGAGAGATATACACACACACACACACACCTGCGGGGAAAAAAAAAGAACAAAAGCGCGCGGTACTCACAGCCGGCGTTCACGGTGGGGCTTTTTCTTTTTTCACTGTTGCTGTCGTTCGCCGTCGACGTCATCGTAATCACCGTACATCATCGCCGATCCACCGTCGTCCGCCGTCCACGCTGACGACGAAAACCACGTCGCTTCAAGATTGTGATATGGGTGGCCGAACCGCTGGTGGCCGCCCGATGATTTTCGTCATCGCGGAAGCTCGTTCGCACAACGCACACGCGACTTTCCCGAACAGGTTCTTATCCTGGACTCGCGTTTAACTTCCTAACCGGCTATTGCATTTACCCGATGCAAAAGAACAAAAGCGTCGCGATTTCTCCACTGCAACCGCCTGAAATCCTCGGGCCACGGAGTAGCTAAATTATCCCGAGGAAGAATTAGAGCCATAGCTTTTCAAGGACGCCGATTCGAGATCGACTGAAACGGAAGCTGAGGAGTCCAACGATCTCGGGGAGGGGGGCAAAGGGTTTGTCGGGACAGTTTCGTGATCATTCTGACTTCTTCCTACTCCGGAACTAACTAATCGCGATCCACTGTCTTCGGCGGGTCACTTCTATCGCGTGTACAAACGAATTCGCGATTAATCAATTTGTTACTTTGTTTTGAATTCGAATTTGTTCAACTCATCGATTACCGGTAGGATGTATAGAGATTCGTGGGGATTATTTTGCAGGACCCGTGTTGTTTTGGTTGTTGGTGAAAGAAGGGCCGCGAATTCGTTTTTACACTCGACAAATTTGTAGATTATTTTATCGAACAACGGGTTTCAGTGAAACAAGTTCGTTGCTGACTAAGAAAGGCGCGTTGCTCGTTCTCAGGCTGCCAGTTGTCGACTGCAGGGGTCGTGGGGGTTTCCGATTGCCAAGCGTTTAGGCTGCGACAACAATGGCGATTCGCGCGAAACGGTTCCGGCGATTATTGGCCAATTAGCGGCGCTGCGTGGTGCAAATCGCGATCGATTCTCAGGGTTTGAGTAACTCTTGGATCGTTAATAGTTTCGCGTAATCGCGGCGGGTCACGACTGAGAGAATCAAAAAGTCAAGAGAAAAAAACAAGAAAAAAGAAAAAAATACGGGGCGAGAGACGGGGAAACAGGCGAATTTTCGTTTCGCATGAGATCGTACCGCTCGCCGAGTACATAGTAGCTCGCTCGTGACGGACTGCCGACAAGTTATTATATGTATAGTCATCGCGCTCCTGAAATTAGCTAGGTCGTAGGACGAAGACGACGATGACGAATCATGCGCGCGTGCGATCGCGGACGAGCTTCCATCTGGAAATGTAAAAAGGAAAAACAGAAAAAAAAACACATCGTCTCGTTTTCGCCATCGAAGCTAGCTCATCATCAGTGTCACCTGGCATCACCGTGTGTATACGTAAAACGATCTTCGCGAATTTTAACCCTTTACCGTTCGTGTGACACGTCTTGTGTATATATCTTGTGAAATACTCAGAGTGGGAGAAATAGAGGGAGAGAGAGAGAGAGAGAGAGAGAGAGAGAGAGAGAGAGAGAAGCGCATCGAATTCTGCGACCGAGATGCAACGGGAGGAGGAAGAGGAGATCGAAAAGGGATAGAGAGGGTAGTTTCAGTTTACTTTCATTCATTTTTTGTCCCCCCGATAAAAGGGGAAGCAGATTAGTTGATTTGTACATGTCACCGTTTCGAGAATAGACACAAAGTGCAAGTGCATCTCGCGGCTCCTGCAATGTGATTTACGATAAGTGCACGCGATTTTCAAATCCGGAAACGACTGCTCGCGTTCTCGCGTTTACGGTAGCTGCGGCATTATAGTGAGTTTTATAGGCCAGCGTCGCGTACCGAGCGGAGTAGGGCCGCGCTATCCAATGACAATCTTGTTCAGAGCCGACAAGAATATGAATCTTTTCCTTTACTGCCAGGTGTAGTTGCTCTTCCATCTGCCTCTCTTTACCCCCCCCCCCCCCCCTCTCTCTCTCTACCTCACTTTTTGCGGACCTGCCTTGCGGAGCGGACGCTCATCGACTATTGTAAAAAAATACATGAGAGAAATGAACAAGTATAACGTAATAGACGCTCCTCCATTGACCGGCGAAATAGAAGGGACGAAGGATACGTTCGTCGTGCAGTTACACGAAACTTTGTACAGGAGTATACATAGCGCCGTACCTTTAGCAATTATTATTATTATTATTATTATTATTATTATTATTATTATTGTTATTGCGAATCGCTGGTTGCGATATGCGCGACCCCCGTTCGTTTCGATCGCGGAGGAGTCGTCGATCGATCGGAAATCGACATTTCGAGGCAATTCAATAATGGTGGACCTCTGCGAAATTGTTTCAGACTATTGCACTATGCTAATCAATCAATCCTCCTTTCTATTATCTTCTGAGAATTTTAGGAATAACTTACCGAATCCCAGGATTGCCATTACGGTGCACAATAATTTCTAAACGTTTTGCAAGAACCCCTGAATTAATTGAAAAACCAATTTCTCAATTTTTTGAAACACCCTTCTCCTACATTCTGTGTACAAATCTGAATGAATGAACCTAAGAAATTTCGAGTAACAGAGTCTAAATGGATTATTGAGTATGCCTTGATCCGCTCGGAGCGGTCGCTAGATCATCGATCGCGGAGGATTGAAAACTCGATCGTCGACCCCTCCCATTTCGAAGAAAGTCAAAAGAAAAGCAAAACCGGAACGGAGAAGACGAGCTTTCCATCACGAAACCGAAAATGAGGTGTTCGTTTTTTTTTTCTTTTTTTTTTGGTGGAAAACTTGCCGCAAAGTTTTCGCGAGAACGGTTCTCCTTCTAAGTAGGTAGTGTCTAGTTTTAACGAGCGTCCGATGCTGCGGGAGGATCGGATGATCGATCGCTCTCGCAACTCGCCGGCGAACTCAGCTGTTCGATATCTAAAGCCAATCAGAAAAGAAGAAACATACGTCTAAGATTCATAGGCGGACTGCGGATCACTCGGCGAGCGTGACTCTCTTTTATAGATAAACGAAAATTCAAATTCGACGAACGATTCCATCGTGCTCCGAATCGAATGGAACTCTCGTCGATGGGTGATGACGAATTTTATGCACTTATGGATTGACGATTATTGTTGTTAATGTTTTGAAATTGTTATTTAATTCTTGATCGTTTATCCTCGTTACTAGTTTCGTATTATTGTCCAACGAGTGTTCGTTGATTTTAATTGAGATCTTCGCAATTTTATATATCATTTGATCAAAAGACAGACGGGTTGTCGTGGATAAATTACGCGAGTCGCTGTATGGATGTTAAGGATATAATAAACAAAATACCTGCAACGAAAACGCAATCAAATTTCGACCCCTCATCTAATAATCGAGACAATTAAATGCCAATTGCGAGAATACACTCTACCATTCAGTTTAAAAAAAAAGAGACTGCCTGTAAAAAGTGTCGTTAGAGCGTAAAATGAAAATTCTAAAAAAAAAGGGAAAAAGTAGAAAAAGAGATCTTTCGGAGAGATCCGCGGTCTGCCGCCGAGCGCAAAACAAGCATTTTTACTCCGCCGAGTTCTAGGCAGCGATCATGTACACTGTAAATACGAAGAAATTGTTAATTCGTCGAGCGTGGACTCGCGCGACAAGGGGGTAAGAGAGCGCGACGGTAAGGGGGTTTTTGGGGCGTCTCTCTCGTTCCACAGGTCGAGCGCCGTGGCTACCGTGTAGTCGAACGAACGATTGTAACCGATTTTCTCCGGGATTGCTCTGTATGTAAAATCGACCGACTGTGTAACGCGAGTGTCGTCCTTCTGATGAGGGTTGCATGAAAGAATCCACGGAGAAGAAATATTTTAGTCGAGGACGAACGAGAGAGAAAGAAAAAAGTAGAAGAAAGAAGACGACGAGAGAGAAGGGAATCGTGGCGAGAGACTCATCTCGTGACTCTCCCACGGTGTTTCGTTTCCCTTGATCTCTTCTTGCTTTCCACGCAGTCCGCCATTATTTGGTGCGCGAAGAGAGAGAGAGAAAGAGAGAGAGAGAGAGAGAGAGAGAGAGAGAGAGAGAGAGAGAGAGAAAGAGAAATGAACCCGCAACTGTAAATATTTCTTTTCGAGGTGACCAAGCGTGATTCACTGGAACCGTAAGCAGCGATCCACGCGTGCGACACGATTCTACAGGATGCTTATAAATATTGAAATTAAATAGGTAAACGAAAAATAAAATGCGCTGCGAGAGAGCGAAGGGAGAAAAAAGAAACGACACATCGTATACATATATAAATATTATACATATATACATAATAGATATGTTATATATAATATATATAGCAGTATACATATTATATATATATTATATATAAATATTGCATTGAGGCGTACAAGCAGTATGTGCGTTTTCCAGCACAGATAGTTGGTATTTTGTGTACAAATCGATGCGAACGAAGTCGAGAGGGACGAGACACGCGAAACCAGAGAACAATTGACCGGGATTTACTGGCCGATTGTCGGATTGTGCGCGAGCGCGATGAAATTAACGGCGGTGCCGATCGCACGCCGGGATTTTGAGGATACGTGCACTTCGAGCGAATCAGAAATGTATTCTAAGGAAAGCTGCGGGAGATAGGGACAAGGATCTAATCAAATTTCTTACCGATTCCGAACGATCTTACCTCGGGCATATCCGATTCGTTCTCGAACCGTTTCGCGTTCTGTTGGCTCGATACTCGCGTTCCGTGGATGTTCGAACCTAAATCGTTTCAACCTGATATTGCCGCAATTAGGCTTGTTGGGATTCAAGGTTTGGACGGAGACGACGAACTATATTTCACTAGTAAAATAATGTCACGAAGAAACGAACGCGCGTGATCGTCGTACTAAAGAAATCGCCAAAACCTGCGAGAGCTTTATGTGGCTAGCAGATGTTATCTATGTGGCTATCAATTATTTAATTAGGGCGCAGGTGTCGCGATTATCCTCTGTCATACTTCAACAAGGCTGAAAATATTCGTGGAAGCGCAAGTTCGATCGCGGAATTTATTCTAGCTGCCAGTACTTGTTTCGGCGTCAGACATCGTAGTTACAATGTTTCACGAAATGCAAGAAAATAAATAGATCATTTTTACCTTCGTCCCCGAAAATTTCTTTCTGGGAAAATTACATTCGGAGGAACAGTGCAAGTTGCATCGCTGCAAGCAAATTACAAAGTGAATGTACGTTACTTTACTTCGAGACGAACGAAATTTTTTCGATCAAGGCATGAAATAAGAATTGCATAGTTTGTTGACATTTTTATTCGTCTGGCTACGAAACATGTGCAACCTGTATATAGTAAAATAATTAAAAGAATAATTATCGATATTGTCAATCTGACTACGCTGAAGACGCGACGAAGATGTATCTGGCTTCGAAAAAATTGTACCTCTGCTAATTTTGTAGGTATAAAAAATGGAAATTCGAGTGTTTCCAAGGCAGTAGGCGATGTGGATTGTCTTGCGCACAGATTTCGATCGACAACGAGATTAGAATACCGGCTAGTATGAAATGAAATTGTAGAGGGTTGGTATTAGCTTTGGTGATTTCAACGCCCGGCGAAAACGCAACGATGAGTACGCGATAAAGAATTTATAATGTTCTTCGCTGTTTCTCACCGACTTTTATATTTCTCACCGAAATTTACAACTAAAATCAAAATGAATCGAAAGGATAACCGGCACGGAGCAACTTTCAAAATTTACTTTCTCCTACAATTTGTAGTTCAGCCTGTTGCATATTCTTCGGCTATCGTTTATTCATCTATCTACGAAATGCAACCATTTCATTGTGAACAATTGAAAGGTGTACAGAGTATCACGAGCGTTTACAGAATATGAAATTCTCGTTAAATTCCGAAATCTGCGAACGAAAAGGATGAATAATCGGTCAAACCGAAACCGAACCCACCGAACGTTCCAAAACGTTTGCAGCAAACATGCAAAATCGAGCGAACATTTCACGGAACGCGCCTAATCGATCGGCAGGTACACGCGAGGCAACAAGTCAGGCTGTAAAAAGAAATTGTCGCTGGCCGTGCAAACGGACGATTCTACTTGTATCATAATAATCTTACGATAGCGCTATTATAAACAATAACGACAGTAACAAACAATAAGATAACAATGTAATTTAAGGGTGCGCCAAGTGCTGAGAGAACGAGAGCGAACGAGAGAATGAACGAATGAGAGAGAGAGAGAGAGAGAATGTCAAAAAAAAACAAAACGCGACGAGCTCGCGAGTTAGTTATCTGTTTGTCGCTAAACAGAAGCAGCTGGTCGAGCTTTTCAGCTGTCAGGCTCGCGATTTTGCTAGCTTCATGCGCGTTTTGTCCGTGGGTGTCGATCTAAGGCATTCGTCGTCAACAAAGTGAGAGGAGAACGTGGAAGAAGATGAGGAAATTCGCGAGACCGATGGCTGCGGCCAGCCCGACCGATTTTTACCAAAACAGCTCCGCGGTTCGCGGAGCGGAGACAGTGAAGATTAGACGTAATAACGAAATTTCGTTCTGTTTTGTAAACGAAATCGAAGCACACCAGGCTCGGTCGCCGATCGACGGCGAGAGAGCATCGTCGGCCGTCGAGATCGCCGAGATCACGGATAGCGAATTTAGTGGACGAGGACGCGACTCGCGAACGATCGCTGACGCGTGTTCTTCAAGTTTTTCCCCATTTTTAATTCTGTACTTGACGTTGTGTATATTTTACTTGGGGGACCTTTTTATCAAGTGCGTTATGTACACGGATTTTTAATTCCTTGATACGCGAGCATTTTTATGCGCGTTCTATATTTTCGACTGTTTACCTGCCAGATGTTGTTTAATGATTCTGTGAAAAACGATAATTGAGGCTTTGGACGAATCCTGAATTATTAAAGCCACAATTACGAAACTCGGGTTTCTAACGTAAACTCGCAATTCGCAAGTATAAATACATTATTAAAGAACAGGTGGTATTCAATGTTGCAAGGGTTTCGTTTTACAATTGACTGTTTCAATGTAAAATTTATGCAAGTGACTCTAACAATTCGTGGCCATATTTGCCGGGAATAATCTGCGACAGTGATCGAGCCCACGTGCACGGGCGATACTTATTTATTTGTGTTGTTCTTGGAAAATATTCGCGCGAATTTTTAACGTTGAAATTTCTGTCGGTTAATTAAATCGATGGATTCAGGATGGGAGAGCGGTGAGGGGAGGGGGATCCAGAGGTGATCGATCAGCGATCGATCGGAGACGCGTCGCTCGGTTTACGTGAACTCGGAGGAATGCGTTGTATTATATTATCGAGAGATCGGGAGACCCTCTTTAAGTGTAAGAATAATAATGTATATATATAATTATTATTATACCATGAGAAAAAAAACGAGGAAGAAGGAGAAGAAGAAGAAAACACACACACACTTCGATTGATCGCGCTAGCAGCTAACACTGATCCGCGAGCGATGGTGATGAAAATTGCGAGAAAGGAGAAAGGAGAAATCGAGACGCGCGAAATTAACGAAACGAAAGACGAGGCAAACCGGACCGATACGGGGGAAAAACGGAGCCGCGGAAAACACCACGTTGTTGTGTGTACGTCCGCGTTGATCTATCGGAGGCGAGGGAGTATGTAAGAACGAACGAAAGAAAGACAGAAAAATGAATACCGAGGCGAAAAACCGGACAAAAACCCAGAAAAAAAGCACGGCTGCGTTTTATTCGATCCAGATCCGTTCTGTTTTCTTTTCTCCTATTTTTCTTTTTTGTTGTTAGTTTGTACGCACTACGATTTATCGCAATTTATTGTATTATCGATGAAATACTGTAACAAAAATACTGTTAACTATTCTTAAAGAAATTAAAACTTTTGTAAACTGAGAAACCACCGCCCTGAAGGCGTGTGAGCGTTTTTCTATCATTATTCCTTCGCTACACGGTGTTTCAACTATTGCGCAAATATATTGCATCGGTAATCACCGACACAGTTTGTTTGAAGTTTAGACACATTTTGTTGAATTTACAGGACGTTTCAAATCTTTGGATAGTTCCTAACACTATGGTATCTTGATCGCTAGAAAAATATGGAACGACAGTCAAATTAAAATCAGATTACAAAATTTGGGGAAATATGTATGTAAGATAAATGAAACACCTTGTACGTTAAAATCAATATTTCGCCCGCATATTGTCACACAAACTGCAGAAACTGAACTCCTCGTAAACGACCTATAAAATGTCCCCGCCTCAATTACTTCACAGTTACTCGAAACAAATGATTCACCCTGTAGAACGAAACGATTAACATTCCCCCATGGATATTCGGACAGAACAGCGGAGAGTTTGGCGAAGGAGAGGAATGGATCAAACAACAATTCAGATTGCTCACAATATATTTTTCTTGATAACAGAATACATAGACCCGCTTTTGCTAACGAACAAAAGCTTCACGATTTTTCTCTTGCACATCGAAAGCCGCTGGAATTACAACATTGTTCAGCTCGAAATGTTCGATCGAGATATAGTTCGGGCGGCGAGACGAAAAATCGAAAGACTCATAAAAATTAGGTCTCTTAACCTTATGCAAAATATAATCTTGTACAAAACTAATGGATGGCATTGACGTAGTTTGGGAAGGAAGTTCCCGAGGCGAATTGCTGCTTGCTTCGGTTCATTGATTGATAATACGTACATTGATCGATACATTGCAGCTGTAACAGCAACATTGAGAGAATAGCTGCGTGTGAGATCATCGATCGTCAGCGTGACAGATGTCGTCTCCGAGGGACATGTCGAAATTCGAAAATTCCTGGATTACTCTTTCTTGATCCGTCTGGATCCTTCGTCCTAGCAGCCGGAAGGGCGAGTCCTATAATCGAAGCGAGACTATATAGAAACATGATTCGTTAAATGCCATTTATTCAATCGAAATAAAATTCTGTTTCCCTGTTATTAATATTCACAGGCATCAAAGTAAATGTAGGCAGGCAGTAAAAATACAAACTTCCTTTCCCCCCTGGAAATCTATGGTCTAATCATTAGACTGCAGATCTTTATGCAAAATAAAAACTTTTCAAGTCGATTATGAGGGAGCAGAACGTTAAATGAGATCGTTTCGGGAACTGACCTTCTTCTTCATGTAGCCCTGCAGATCGTGGCCCATGAAGAACGCGATCCTCTGCAGGCTGAGAAGGGATCTCAGCCTGAGCCTAGGATCGGGCTGCAGCAATCGTCTCAGTAGATCCTTCGCCGGTGCCGAGATCTTCTCCGCGTTCGGCGGAAGCGTTCCAGCCGGCGCGTAATCGGTTCCTCTGTCATCTGGCAGAAGTTCGCTGGTCTCGCCAGCCGGGTACTGCAACACACCGAATGACGCAACCAATGAGAAATCGCCGATTTCGATCATCGATCATTGTTCACCGTTCGATCGCGATGGGAACGCGCGCGTCGATGATCCGCCGCCGAGAAAAATCGTCTCGACGAGAATGGGGTCTGACACTCAAGGCTTCCAGGCAGATTCCCTGGAAGAAGACCCGAGGTAATTTTATCGCGTCGATTAAACTGTCTGAACGCCTCGGTGTCGGCGTCGACTAAATGACAATCATCGGTAAATCAACGCTGGTGATAATTGGTAATTCCGTTGCGTTTCTCGGAAATTTCTCTTATCGAGTGCAACGAGGGAAATGTCTGGTGGAATGCCAGTGACACCGGGACGTACGAGCCTCTCTTGACATTGAGCGGCTCAAGATGGCGTCCGTTGGTAGCGATAATTGATTAGTAATGGAGACATAGAAGAAAAAAACGAAACACTGATTGACTGGTAAATGACTTTAGGAGAATACGACAAACGAGAGATTTACGCTTTATGGGACGCGTATGGTTTCTTATTATGAAATTCCATCGTTAATGTTTTCATCATCGCCGATATATTTCGTACCGTTGCCGTTCGCGAAAATCAAACCGAGGGTAACCTGAAATAAAATTTTCAAATCAATTTCACTTGTACAAATCAATAAAGCGAGACTCTTTTCAGTCTGTCTCAATCGAGTAATAGCTTTCAAAAAGGCCTGGTAAAATTTTTGAACGAATTCCACCTACTTTGTAGAAACGGTGGGGGTAGATTCAGTGTTAAAATCGCAAAATTTGTAAAGTAAAAAATCGCACAACCTCGCGCACGAACCCAATAAAACAGGAGAAGCGTCGGGCAGCTGAAAAGATACCTTTAACCTAAAATCACGGGACCGTGACAGCGGTGCAACGATCATGCTCCGATCCCATAAGAATGTTAATAGACCGCGAGGTTGGGGCTCGCGCGTGAAATGTTGGGAAAATAGTAGGGATCAGGATCTCTTCCAGAGGATGGTTGTGCAGTTTTCCCGTGCGAAAATGAGCGGCTCGGTTCAGCGACCAATTAACAATCCTTGGCCATAAGCGCCTAGCATGCACTCCCTCTCTCTCTCGAAGGAGAGAGAGAGAGAGCGACAGAGAGGGGACCGAAGAGGGGGCCCGTTGATGCGCGACTCGCAACGGAGCGTCTCCCCGGTGTGTTCTGTCCATAAATATTTGTTTTTACGAGTGGGAAGGTCGGCGGACTAGAGAAGCTATTACCAATGTGGATTCTAGTCTGTCCTAGGCGCTCGTAGAGCCACGCTCTCGCGGCTCAGGTGCCTTAGGTGCGCGCAGGTATATATACCTACTGTTGGGGGTCAACGGCCACTCGCGACCCTCAACCTATTCGCTCGTTCGTATCCCTCGAGCGTGTGCCGCGACCTCGCAAGCGATCGTACACGCGGATTTCTTTGTCCTCGCCTAGTCGATTCCTTCTTCTATCCGACAGATTCCATTTGCACGCCGCTATCTCGATGATACGTCGCCCATTTTTTTTTGTTCTTTTCGCGGACGTTGCACCTTGCGTCTGCAGATTTCGGTTGCGCGCGATTCATTTGTTCATCATTGCACCGCAATGGTTCTGTATTCTGTATTCCTTGTATTGAAACTTATAGAAATAACGTCGAATTCTCATATTTGCTTTCTATAACCCATTGGAAATTCGAAGTTTATCATCGTTTTTGTAACATTCGAGAAAATTGATTATCGAGTTCGGCGAAAAAATTGTGTCGGTCATATATCACGACTTATAAACAATTGTACGTTTTTCTTCGAGTTCGAGAATGTGTCTTGCAAACAGATCGTACATTTTTCATTCAGCCGGAAAATTTGTCTTTGCAGCAGATTGTAAATTTTCATAGTTTCGCACAAGTCCAAAGTTCGGACACAGTGAACGTATAATAAAGATGAACGGCGTGCAAATGTTATTTGAAATTTAAATGGATCCCGTGCCGAGGTACACAAGCCATGAAATATCGCGGGTAGGGAAGATTAATCAAAAAGTTCCTTGATCCCAGTAATTAGCGCGTAACATCTACATACACGTCTAACAAATTTGCATCGCGATTCTCGATCTCCGATTCTCAGAAGCGGAGTCTGCAATTAACATCCTCGAGAATCCCATCGATAATCGCGTCGCGGAGAGTTCCTAAATCATTGTTTACTGGCGCTGATCCAGAGAAAGGAGGGAGAAGAGAATGAAATATACAAGGTGTATCATCCGACAGCGTCGGCAGAATTTTACCGTTTGACTAAAACTTCCTAAAAACATTTATTACGCTGGTCCCCTAACATTCCAAAAATAAAGAGGTCGACTTTGTTTTTCTACATAAAATACTACATTTTGTTTATGCCTATGCGATAGTCGTTTCAAAGACAAGTTTGACGACCTGTAACACTAACTCCTTCAAGGTCAACCCAATCTTCGACTTCCGAGAACCCTTCACTTATTTATAAACAAGTTTTCCTCTCCATTTCTTTACGCTACATTTAACGCGATTCAAAATGTCCGCCGCGCTACAAACCGCTGAAAATAATTATCGGTCCGTTCTTCGAATCTTCGTTTGCGTGACCTTCGATGACCTTGAAACTCGCGACCACAAATAACTCAAGTAAATCTGCACGTTTAGAGAGGCAAACCGTAATTGCAACAGGATCAAGTTATTGCTATTGCACTTTGGCCCTCGCAAATTTATGCAACTTTCACAAGACTTTTACAACTTTGACGGTACACCCCGTATAGTGGAAGACCATTCGCCGCAGCAAACGCGACGTATTCCAATTCGATCTCGTCGGGAACCTTGACCGAGGATAACGGTACAGTCCGATCATTACGAGATCGTAGATAGACGATCTTTCAGCTTTTTAGCGGCTCTGTTCTGCATAGCCGATCGAAAGAGGATGAAATAGTTCCACGAGGATCGCCCTGTCCGACCGATCGCCGCCTGTGATCTATGGGCTGATGATCTCACACTTTTTTAGTAACAGTACTCCCGCGATCTTTAGATAGGATTGGATTACGGTTCAGACCCTATGGCCTGGGGGCTCGAAGGATTTTGATCCAGTCGGGATACACGACGAGGAAGTGTTTTTTTTTTAGCGACAAATTTAACAACAATGTTCATCGTTGCCGGTTTTTGCAATTCCGAAACCACGATATATGTTAATTCAGGGACCAGTTGAAGTCAAATTGTCCACACGAAAGAAGAGTTAACACGTTCCAGACGATTTATTAATAGGTAATTGCAAATGTTACCTCTCAGGAAAATATTTGAAGGTTAACCCTCGGCGCCTGGGGTTTACTCTGACCCATAATATTAAAATCGTCATACAATTTCTATAGCTTGTCCATTAGAAACAACAAAGAGACTACTGGGTCTACAAGAAGTACCTTAAAAGAAATGTTTAAAAAATACTGAATAAATCGGTGCACGGAGCACTAAAAATGGTTATTCCACATTACTGTATGGACATAATAATAACGTATCTATCCGAATTTTTAGCGAGCTTTGTATAATATATACCGAAAGAAATAAATTTGTTGCATAGTTCTTCGTGGATGTATCTTTACAATCTCAATAAGAGTAAACGTAAAATATTAGGAATCCTAACCGTAAAGCCTATTGTAAAGCATCCATAGATTGTATAGTTGCGAATACGGTTCGCCGTTCAGGGGTTAAAGTGCGTCGTTTCGTGAGTTTTCGATTTCTAGAATGCTTCCGCATTTGCGATTCTCTCAGCCGACCGGTTCATCGAAACGGCGGATCTCGCATACGGTTGAGTTCGATCTTGACTTGAATTGGATCTTCAGGGATCGAGCGATTCTTCGAGGGATCCTGAAGAGCGTTCGAAGTCGGGTGGTTCGTCCGTAAAAGCATTTGAAGTGCCCGGGGTTAGAGAGAAACGAAAGAACCAAGAAAGCTGTCCGACGCGTCCGTGCGAGCTGGAAAATCCAGCGACAACTTCGCGGCAAATAAAGAAAATTCACGGCGTCGGACGACCGTCGCTTCCGCGAAGTCTATCTTCATGGCCACTTCGGTCTTCACCGTCTTCGGACGCGTCTCGAGACGCGAAAAATTCCCGGACGTTGAACCCGAGGCACGCCGCTTCTCGAAACGACATTTTTCCACCTCCCTTTCGCTTCGCCTACGAAAACGAAGAGGAAAAGAAAAAACAAGAAAAGATATATTCACGCAATGGCCAGGACACGAACGTGTGCCCGACGATTCCTGACGGCTAGGCTAATTGCTGAGCAAACCTAAGCTTCGGCTAAATTCAGCGTCGTTCGTTAACACCGTGCTTCTTTCGCTTTGGACAATTGTTTCGCGATTTGCACTACCCCTGCCAGAAGATATTCGATCGAGATGGTGAGTATGATTGGCGAACGAATTATTTGAGCGCGTACCTCCGGTCTGGGTCTATTTTGACCCAAAGTATCACCGTGCGATTTTACAGTAACATTACTGTAGTATCGACGTGACATTTCTTCTCGTAGCAATAATCATGCGCGTCTCACTTCGGAGATTTCAATGCGCGGTGTGTTCGCATAACTGGTTGCATTGCTTCTGTAATTAAACGAATATTTTCGATGATTACCATGATTATTCACAACAATCAAACCACCTAAGTCTTGTCTCACACGATATACAATTCGTGGCGAATATTTCTTTATGCAAAATAAAATTTCCTTCAGTAATTTACTGTCTTTAACAGACATTTTAAAATATCCTACTATAACGACATAGAAAATATAAAAAATAACGTGGCACTCATTGTGATCAGAATAAAATAAAATAAGAATAAAACGTCGTTGGTTTTAATCGTGCTTTATGTACATAAATGTCAACGGCAGCCGAGATGGGAAATTATGCAGAAAGTGCAAAGAATATTGCCGAATCGATCGGCGTTTAAACAAAAAACAATAGCGGTCAGGAAAGGTCGAACGCTTCGCGAACAATGGTGGGAACCCCGAAGAGGAAACGCGCGATTTCTGGACTCCGAGAGCAAAACTAAGACACGGTTTCCTGCCGCTTGGAATCGGCCGTCGCCGTTGCCATAATCGCGGCTCCTCGCCGACGGCGTTTCCTGGGGAAACGAGATCTAGCCGGGGTTCTGTTTTGCGCGAAACGCTCGTAAAGGATCACCGGCGTGTCCTTTACTGAGAGCGTCTGTTTTCCACTCGGCTGGTTTCGCAATGAGCGAATTACGGCGAACGTGGCGGTGAGCGATTTTCACAGGCGGCCGCCAATTTTCCGTGAGAATTTTCGCGGCTCGCAACGACTGAAAATCGCGGAGGGTGAACCGGATCGCAGAAACACTTTCCTCCACGGGGGCGTTTCTTTCTTCTCGTGCTTCCTGCAATTAGCGTGCTTTGCATTATCGTGTAATTGGGCTTGATTATAGATTGAACGCTGTTATTTCCTATTTTACGGCCGCGAGCAAGAAGCCTATTTGCTCCCGAGAATTATTTATTAAGTAGATGTAACGGAGATACGTGTTCGGTGCTTTCGATTCATCGTCTCATTGTTTCGTTGCTGCTCTGTGCAATTATTCTTTGAGAAACCAAACGTCTCGCATGTAGCAGTGACGATCAAAGTTCATTTCCCAGCGAATAAATAATTAAAACTTCTTCTGGAATGAACAGTCTTTTTCTGAATAAAAGATTGTTCTTTTGTAAAATTATGGACCCTCGGACGGCGCCACTTGGGGTCGATTCTGACCCAGAGTTGAAAACGTTCCATCTAGATTCCAATTGTGTCCAATAGTTAAAAGAAGAAATCGATTTTTAAGTAGCTTCTGTTTTTTTGCACATGGACAACTTGATAGGAGGAATGTGAATAATTTTCATTTTCTTGATTTCGATGGAAGACGTATCGCAAAATGGCGAGGGGAAATTTTGAATTGATTGGTGCCAGTGGCCGTCATTAAATTTGAATCGATAAACGTCGATTCGCGGCATTGACCATTTTGCGATGCGTAACGATGCATCGAATCCGCGACGAGCGGATGTCACGGAACGAAGAGGAAACCCGAAGATAGACTGAGCGCGTGTCTTATGTCTGCAATCGCAGCGGTCTCGTATTTTCACGCGCGCCGTATGCCTCATTTATTTCCATTACCATTAGCCATCAACTAACTGCTGATGGATGTCCCGCGCACGAGAGAAACGTTAAGAGTTATTTTTAGGACCGTATTTCAGAAAGATACTATACGATACAACGTGCCAACTTATACGTATCTCGTCTGGGATATCAAATAAATTTTATAAAAGCGCCGTGTATATCTTCTTCAAGGACATTGGCACGTACGTGTACACTTAACGTGCTGACTGCCACACCAATACCCATAAAAGTCACATAATATCAAAACAACTCATTCAATAAATTTGGTCCTTCACATTTTATAACTTCTGTGTCGAATCATTTCTTCTAGAGTCATCTTTATGTACAAGTGTAACCATTTCTTTAATGTCTGTAAAAATGCGAGACTTCAATGTTTTCGCCATAATCTTTTTACGAATCATTTTATACATTCTGAAAATCTTGTCCCTCCGGTATTAATTGAAGAGTAATAAATTGTTATAACGTGCAAGCGATAAAAATTGTAGAGGTTTCTTTATGCGAAGGATCGTGATCGAAACGATCGAGTGTCCAAAGAGAGTACGACGGACCGTAAGGACCACAATGCGCATCGTTCCATCCGCAATCATTCCTAATTCCCGGCGTATGAAAAGCGTAATTAAGAATGCGACCCTCTTATTACGACGAGCAAAGCAATTGCGAAAAAATATCAAGATATTTCAATCTGCGATAGAATTCCTTCGCAAATGAATATTGTAAAACCGGTTTGGTCAAATGATGTCAAGAACACGCACAATTGCATCCCGCGATTGAATTAAAAACCTTAATTCCGTGAGGAAAGAACGCCATTTTGCTATGTGCTATTTTAGAAAGGTGCACCGCTATCATCGTTCACGTACGAGCACATTCATCGATCGAGAAAGATCCAATCACATTTCTGTGATTCAACACGATCGTTAATGTGTACTACAAAATTTTGAACAAAAATTGCACAATTTTAGTCGAATTGACGTATCAGGCTTGAAGATCACCTCGAAGAAAAGCAGCTTAGAATTTAATTAGTTCAGTTGTGTTGCAGCTTTAGTAATATCTGTACTGAAACATCTCTCGAGTATCTTACTGTTGTCGAGACATAAAGCAACAATAAATAACAATTTTTAAGACACTTGTACTCCAACCCTCTTTATCGAACACTCGTGATAAACATCTCAAAACAGAATCCACTAAACGTTATTCACTTCTTAAATAAAATTCTGTTCTCCTGTCATCGATATTCAAGCATTCAATTACCGTGATTTCTCTATATATGTCGCCAAAGCGTGGATGATAAACGTCGAGGAATTATCTCCACTACCATAAACATAACACGGCTCGTGTATGTCTCCTGGACGATACACGACGGCAACAAGACCTGCGTTGTTGACATATATCGAGAAGTCAATACGTAATATTGACATGCAATCACACGAAAATCACACGTGAAGGTACTAAACGATGAAACCGGTGCTCATCCGTCTCAATCTTCAAAGATCTAAGGACCTAAAGTTAGATCTAACGGTCTAAAGACATTTTGAAAAATTCGCCGCCTTTGCCCGAATAAAAGATGGAGAAGGCAACGCGGGGCGACGAAAAGTCGCTCGATGTTGCTTCAGTGTGGACACAGCTTAAGAAAAACGAAAGAACAGTGATAGAAGATAATGTTCCGAGATTGTTTTGCGTGGTTCGCACGAGGAATTTGTAGAAACGATCGAGGATCTGATGCGCGTCGGACGAGGGAGGCAGAAACAAAGAGCCGCGGGCAGGGGTGCAAACATCGCGGGTAGAAAAATGAGGAACGGAAACGGGCTGGCCGGCAAGAGAAAAGCGTGGAAAGAGGAAGAAGGACCGGTCGCATAGTTAGCACACGGCGGACATTAACTTCCCATTAACCGGCGGCCATTAAAGGAGCAAGGAGGAGCCTGCTGCGCTGGCGCCAGGAGTAATCGGCATCGGACACTAGGCGCCCCGTGCTATTTATAAACCTGCCCCGCTGCTGTGGGCAGAATTCGCGCGGGCAGACCCGCAATAAAATCCTCTTTCGACAGTGCTCACGATAAAACGGTCCTCCCTACCGATCCTCCGCTTCTGCTCGCGGACCTCGCCGTCGCTCTGCGAGGGGTGCTCTCAGTTTTCGCAAAAACGCTAACGACAACTAAAGATCGCTCTTTACTGTCCTGTTCACAGTCCTGGCATCTTCCTCGCAAACTTCGACGAATTGTTCATCCCCAATGGACCCCCGAATGGCAACACCTGGGTCCATCTTTGCTACCATTTAAAAAAAATAAAAATACCGCGAAAGTCTTGCAGCTCATCTATTCGTTTTCATGTAACAAAATAATTTTCATCGTGGCCTCACAGATCCTCCAGTCTCCGAGCGTGAAAAATGGATCGTCCAGGTGTCGCGGGAATAATTGCATAAGAGAAGGAGGAGAACGCGAGACAATCTCGCAGGATGTCCCCGCGCGGATACCAGTTCAGAAGAGCCGGTTGGTGTCGCTCTTCGTGGTGTGCTTCGCCGTCTATTTATAGATTCTAAATATTAGCTAAGACGCGGTCGTGTTGGTGGACTGGTACTCGTTACGATTTCTTCAGATTGGTGCCGCCGGTTGGCCTGTCCGCCATCGCGGATCCTCTCCTCTCCTCGTCCTCTCTTCGAGTGTAATTACCGGCGGCGGCAGTTCCTGCGGGTGCCTCTCTTCGGCTACAAAGTGGTCCCGAGCGCCGCCGGACACTATTTATAGATCTTAGATCGTTATCCGCGAGTACGTGAGTCCTGGTATCGCATGCGAATGTTGGCCACCAACGAGCCGGAGGGGGATTATCGCGGCTATCCAACAGTTGATTGCTAACCGGAGCCGTGTCCCCTTCTCCTTGACTTATCGATTTTCATCGAAATTACTGTCCTCGACGGCCTCGAAGCCGCAGGATGCACTTGCCGCGCCGTGCCTACTGCGAGGAGAAGCTGATTAGGGCCGTCTGCAAGAAGCTCCTTCGAAAGCTGGCCTTTCGATACTTTTGTGCCAATGTTTATTGCCGGAGCAACTGCTTAGGTTTGCCTCTTAATACGAGGGTCAGTCGAATACAAGTGCAACGGCACAGATGCGCGTGTACAGGTAAGGCCAAGGTTGAGCGGCATATCTCGCGTTCAATCTGTATCACGGGCTACCCGAGGGGTAAAACCACTCTAGATCACGAGAAACAAGTCTAATTTTGAGTTTCCTATTATTCAATTATTTTTATTTTAAAATTATAAACACACATGAAAACCTATCTTCCTTAAATGTCGTCCCTTAGAATCCAACAGGTGTTGCACGACTTCAAGAACGTTCAACGAAGGTCGGTTGTAAACAGCAATGAATGACCTCGAACGGCAATACATAGGTAAAGAAAATAAATAAAAACATACGGTTCCGTATAAAAATACAACGGTCACCTTAAAGTGTCGGAAGCATGTCTGCCTACATTCTTTAGATAGTGGAGAATTTAGACACCATCGATTCGGATAATCGGGGTTGTTGTTAATTATGGATTAAACTGGTAAACACGATCCAAACTGTGTCATGTTTGGCATCATTTGAATCAGAGAAATGTCACGAAAATGTTAGTAAAAGGGTCGTGGACAAATAATTAAAAACACCAAAGTTCTGTCACTGAATTAGTATGATCTCTCTGGTACGCTGACCGGTGTTTACTCCCTATCCTTTTCCACAGTCAACCCTAGCAGCAAGAGACCAAGGAATACCGTCTGTGCGCGAGACAAGCAACATTTACGTCCTCTTCACATGTATCGAGGCATTACCGTACTTTCGTCGCACAGTGGCGAAAAATCAAATTCGACTGAAAGATTTCTGATTCGATCGAGATTTCGGACTCGCACCACGGAGCTAACCGAATTTTCTTTAGCTCCGCAGCGGTTCAAGCAGGATCTAAGTCGATCGCGTGTATCGATCGGTCGATCCGGCCAGAGGAAAGTCGACGCGATCCGAGAATCTCGTAGACCAGGTATCATCTTGTTCGCCGGGGAAACGAGGCGTGCATCGTGGCCGGCGTTACAATCGCGCGAACCAGCACGCACGGGGCCCACGGACACACGTAGGGCCCCCTCGAGTAATGCCCAAGATCTATAAATAGACCTGTCGGAGGGTGCAGGAGGCATCTCGAAAGGGGAGGTGCACGCGCTGCACGCGAGGTGTCTTTTCCTCCTGAGACCGGCCGGTGTAAAAAGAGAGGATGAGGATCGACTGGTTCAGCTCGGATGCCTTCGGCGGGGCAGCCCATAGGCGCCAGAACATTGTCAGGGAGCCCCGAAGAGGAACGGCCGCGTGGTTGTTTCGAACATGGCTGACCCACCGACAACTCGAGGGGTATGGCCACAGTAAAAATGGAGCAATAGAACAACGGATCTAAAAAATCTGAAAATAGAGCAATAAATTAAACTGTTTACAACATATCTGAAGGTACCTAAAAAAATTGTAACGAGTCTGAGAAACAAAAACAACGCGACTATTTTTCTACCTTGCTTAGAGAGAAATGATGGAGACTAGAGTCAATGTTTAAACTGCTGGAAATGGTTTCCCATAGCTCCTAAGTGTACCGAAAACTGCTTTAAAGCTCCACGTTGTTAGGTTATCTATTTTTGCTATTCACACACAGAAACCAAAAACTGGCACGGTTAAAATTTCTTTCAGAGGTTTTTGGTAGTCCTTGATAATTGATTTTTAGAAAACCTGTAGCCAGTTTATGCTGTTTAACGCATCACGAAGAGCAGCATTGTTCATCCGCGGAAACGGAAAGAGACACACAGAGAGGTGGGGCCCCGGTGCTACGCCAATGTGCCAGATCCCCTCTTCGGTGGATACAGGCAGGCTAGCTTCTGTTCGCTCGGCTTCCAAAAAGGAAGTAGCGTAACGAGATGGCGTTCCCGACATCGTGCCGAGATGCACCGGCCCGCGGTGCATCTTTGATGCGCTCCGGTATCCCGGGATTGGTAACAGCGGCCAATTTTTGCCCGCGAAAGGGACACGCCGAGGGAACGGGGAGGACGCAGGACAGATCTGGTTTGCCTTGCGAAGGTTTTCTTACGTCCTGCGACGGGCGCGCTGATCCTGGAACCGCGGCTACCCTCGCGACGATCGTGTCCTGTCAGCGACAGTGTCGTTCCACTAGCAAACACCGCGTGAACGCGTTTTGCTGCTCTGCGACAACATTGGACAACGAATTATTGAATTATACATTGATTATTGAACAACGTTGGATTCATCGAGCTTCGTTTCCATTTGATAATTTTGCTTTAGACTTTGAGTTTTGGCGACTGTTCAACAATTAAGTCTCTGGCATCTTCCGGCAATTAACCGGGGCCGCTAATATTCAAAGTATAAGTAATGTACGTTTTAGTAAATCAATTTTACGGACTCGTAAAATAAGCAAAACAAATATGTCAACTTTATACAGGGTGTCTCTGGAAAATATTTCAAATAAAACTTACTGGTCACAGATGGAAACTTATGGTCACAGATCGTCTTTAGGTGAACATGCTCCCGTCTAGTTAAGCTAAGTTTTGAACGGCATCAAATGACCTTGAATGACCTTGGGAAACGAAAGCGTTACATGTCATTGCATTCGTCCTGGGATAGGCTACAACGTTTACCTAAATATAGTTTTATATGAAATATTTTTCACAACAAGCTACAGTTTGAGAAATAATTGTGCGCGAAACTTCGAATGGAACACCCTGTATATTCGGCATTGTTTCCAGCGGCTTGTCGTTGCCGAGTTATTCAAGACTGTACCACTCGAGAATTTGTTCGTGTTCTGCTCTGAACAATGGGATATTTTAGCATTGTTTACCACACAGTTCGATAGAAACAATTCACGGACGCTCCATCTTTGATTTTTCGGTGTACCTCTCGGCCCGAGAATCTTCAGTGTAAACAGACCGTTTAAATACCTCAAGGCTGTACGCTGATTTACACTGTTCAGAGCCGATGATACTACGCTGGCCAGATGGTGCTGCAGGTGAACAAGAATACTACCCGATTGCTATCATCTGGAATCTAGACAAAGGCTTTCTCTGGATCTCAGACATCGATTTAGTAATCTCTCTACGATATCGAATTTCGAAGAGTACTTTGCAAGTAAAGACAACAATTGTCTAATTTTATTCTGACAGAAGTAGCAAACGAGAATCGATATTTAATGATGAAAGTGCCACCATTCTTTCAACTTACAATTAGCAGCAGAAAAAGATTTGAATCATTAGAATGTTCGAAAAATCCACGAGCCTTCGTTCTTTGGACAAAGATCAGAACAGGGAAGAGCGACACAATGGCGACCATATGTCTAAGTAAATTATTCTTAGCACATATACCCAATCGATGAAATAAATTATTCTCAGCACAAGTAGAACAAAAAAAGAGTAAACCAATGACGACTCGACGTCCGATCGATTAAATAAATTATTCTTGGCAGAACAATATAATGATACAAGAATTCACTGGAATTTCCATGTTATCCGAACGCTTGATCGCTCACGACAACCTCTCCTTTGTTTAAAAATTTACAGATACGGTCGAAGTACCGACAAGAACATGGCATGGAAGTCCGCCAGCGAGAGGTTCGATACTTACGCGGCAAAAACTCCGCGAAGATACAGAGTACCCCGTTTAATCTGTGTGTATCACGTTCCCGAAGATCGTTGCGAGGGTTTCTCTCTCCCCGTCGCCATAAATGGTGTCGTAAAAGTGGGCAAACGCCGCGGAGGATAGAAGATGCAGCAGCCCATTGCAGCAGAGCAGAGCACATTGTTCTCGGGCGCCGGGTAATCGCGGACTGCAATTTTTCCGCGGACTTGCCTCCCGCAGAGTGTCCGGCGCAGCGATTAAGGCAAGACCGAGCCGGTTTACCTTGCGAAGGTTTTCTTACGTCCTGGAGACGCTACCCCTCGACGATGATCGCGCAGAACTTAGTTTAGGCTCGCGTCCGCTTTTTGCGTTCGGACGCAGAAACGACTCGACGGGACGGGAACGCTCCGACGCGGAGGAATCTCGAAATTGAAAGAACTATCTCATAGTACACTCTTGGAAATTCTAGGCATCTAGGTTAAAAATTAGAGGTACAGTGATTTCTCTATATATGTCGCCAAGGCCTGGACGTTAATCGTCGCGGAATTATCCCCACTGCTGTTGACATATATCGAGCATTCACTGTATTTACTGGTCCAAATTTTATTTCACTAGTCCATCAGATTGTTTAAATAGAATTTGAAACATCTTCGGTGAGGGCAACACACCGTGTTGTGAAATGAAATAAAAAAAGTTAGAATTTAGATCCCGGTAAAACTCAAAGCTTCTGTTGTGTGTATCTCCTTTCTTTGTTAATGGCGTCAACAAATAAAAAGCTACGAGATTAAGATTCGTTTCGGATCATTGACACCGAGAATGAAGGGAGTTAAGTCTCGAATGGTAGGTTCGTAGGCGAGGCACTATTAAAGGATAACAGGATCACTGGGGACAAGCAGCCAGGATCGTTGGGATACTATACAATGGCAATAAACCGTGGATCCTTCCTTGTACTTTGTAAAGACATCCCTCTGTGAGTTTAATGGCGGAAACATGGAGAAATAACGACTTCGAACGTGACACCATAATGGCCCACTTGGTACATGTTCTGCCGAGACTGGTATAAATAATCCGCCTTGAGAATGTTCACATACTGTGTTCCGACTATAATCGTTTGCTAGTAATCACTTCCGAATTTTCTGATCATGTAGGATGTAGGACAACCTTCGGTATTTTCTCTGCAATTCCGATCAATTGCAGGGTTTTCGAAATATTTTTCACACCGTGTACACATTACACTAATTTTTCTGACGTCTAATATTTTCAATTTACGAATATTGAGATTTTGAACATCCATCACCGTAGAATTACTGAACAAATTTACTTCTACGGGTACATATTATTTTAAAAATTAACTTTGCATAGACACGTTCTTCTTATTTTTATAAAGTAATGTAAAATACTCGCTTTTAGTGCTCTACGTGAAACAACAGGTTCCCGAACGCGATTAAAATTGAATGAAGTCGTTAATCTGTTTAGCACAGTTTTTAGAACGCTGCCATTAGCATAAAGAAGGGCCGCGTGATAAAGAACGTTTTCCAAGGGAACCGCTTCAACTCTTCACGAATCCCAATGTGCTACTCGCGCCGAATTATCTCTGTAATTGTGCCCTCATTTGGTCCCCGGTAGCCCCTAACAGACTAAATAAATTCTCGTTTGATGTCGAGATAAGCGAGGCAAACTTGGAAGCGGCGGGCCTGGCCGAGCGAAAACGCAACAGTGTTCTCGAATTACACGGCGATCAACGTGAAGGGAAACCATCCGGCTTTCTGTCAGAACGATCCGTTCCCGGGACTGCGTCGATTAAAACCGTCGAAAATCAGGATCTAAGATCTACTGGCCCCGGAGCCAGGCTCCGAGCGGGGCTGTTAATCAGCATAGCGTATCTCGCGCGGTACAGCATCGTATTTTTCGAGGGCCGGACAGCAACCCGGGACCTAGCCGGCATATATCATGGGGCCACCATGACAGCTAGGAGTTATCGTTCGTTTTAGAGTTCGTCGCGGACGGGCCCATGGGGTCCGAAAACTCGTTAATCGCGACGCAACATTTATATCATAGTAAAACGAAAAAGTGGCATGCCCGGGGAACGGGGCAACTTTGTTGAATGGTTAGGAACCTGTTCTGCGCCGAGATGCATCTCGGAGGACCGCAGAACTTTTTCGCAGGATAATCCTGAACAATGGTCCGAAAAAGTTGACGCATTAAATCACTCTAACACCATATTTTATTTTCGGAACGCGAGATTAGATGAATCCCGATTTATCGGTCTCGAGATTAACAATTACTTTCGGTCAGACGCCTCGGTGATGAGATAGATTTGTCTCAAGAGAGAGGGAGAGAGAGAGATGCGTTTAATGAGATTCATAAAATCTTATGGGGATGGAGCGTCGAGCTGTTGTTCTGAGCGATTCAAAGCCGACAATAAAATTGTCTGAACAATACCGAGCTTCTATTACACGAGCTTTTCGACCACTGAGACCAGCGCCCAGTTCCATTTAAGAATAGCAACGGAACGGTGACCGCTTGCCTCCAAAAATGGCAACCACCGTCGTCCGATTCGAAATTCGCGATCAGCGCCGCGGTTCGACGAAAGAAAGGAGCATCGTCGAACAAATTGCCAATGTCGTGGAAAAACGAGAGCGACGTCTGTCTGCCCCCCCGGTGTCCCAAGATGGCGGGGATGGAATCATCTTGTATGACGCCCTAACCCGGCGAAACGGGAGGAGGATGGCGGGAGAGGGTGGAAAGCAGGGAGGAAAGCGAGCGACGGGGAACAACACGCCGGAAAAAAGGAGAGAAGAGGATGATGCGCGCGGAGTATGGAGCAGGTTTAGCTTTTTGCCGGTCGTTCAGCAAACCGTATCGACGCTAAGCGAATCTCCCCGTATACGGCCGCCGAACTGCAGAAACCAGATGGAATGGGCGCCGAAAGGGGGGGCCGGGACGAAGGGACACCGGGGGTGAGAGGGGAGGGCGGAGGGCGAGATGCTGGCGAAAAAAGAGAGGGGAGGGGAGGGGAACAGAAGGGAGAGAAAGAAAAAGAGTCACCCTCCGTGGCGCCTGAAGGCGATGAGCAACCGGCGACCGGTCGCTAAGGGACGCGCTGGATCAGAGCTGCGAGTCCTCGGCCTTCGAGGTTTTGCCGAGCGTTCGCCAGGTTCACCAACCTTTTCACGGATCATTCTTGTCCATTATTGAATAACTATCTTGGCGACGACGCGCTCCTTCGCTGTTAATCGCCGCCTTTTTCCCAACGGCCATCGGAATGCTTGCTGTGCCAAGAAACCGGTGGCAAAAATTGCGTTAGGACGCGGTGCCCATCGATGATTGGTTCGCAGATGATATCGGCTGACATCTTTGAGGAGCTTCTAGAGGATCCTCCGAGGAGGATACTATAAATTCCCTGCGTCGTGAGACAGAATAAACGGTTGTAGACGTTAGGATGGTGATTTTGCTAATGTGGAGACCCTTAGTAACCGTCTCCCGAAGACCTGTCGACGATATGCGTACAAGTTTATGCTAGGTGTTTAACAGGGATTAGGACGCTGAAAGAAATTTTCTACCAACACAGGAAGTGCGAAAAAATTATTGCGATATGCTGCTCTGTGTCGCAATTACTTCTGTAAATTGAGGACGTTGAGCAACAATTTCCTTAGGTCGTTATATCTCAAGATGATACTCTTGCAAAGCTAGCTATGTCTTAACGCATCTGTGAGAGTTAAAAGTAAAGCAGATTGTTACTTCACTCTAAAATCTGTAAATTGAAATTCGAGTTTTTCATGTTTCAGGCTCGAAATACGACGAACATTAATATTACACCAGTGATAAAAATCGGTGTTAAACGCTCTTTTTTGGAAAATGCAGATTTCTATAAACTAATTGCAGTAAAAGTAGTGAAAGCGAAGCTGGTTTACTGTGCGAAGGAGTTCTAGACAAATTAAAAATATATCAAAAACTATTACGATTGCTAAATCGAACGATTGTGTCAATACACAACATTTTTGGTCCAATTTCAAATAATTTATTAAACCGCAAAGAACAGATCTGCGAGACAAAGATGTCTGTAAAAATTCGACGAGAAACGAACAGTTATAATGTGATTTACGGTTCAGGATAAATATTGAAGTGTTGGCTTTGAGGTGACATCTTTGTATTTTCGAGAAGCGACGAACATGTCAATAATTTGAAATTTCTACTACTATACTTCATAGAGGAAGAAGGTTTCCGCTTTCGTAACGTTGCCGCAGGTCAGAACACCGTCGGGACACCGAGCAACTGACCAAATTGTCCGATTTTACTTTCTTCGGTTATGTCATTTCCGTCGCGCGCGCTCGGTCTCTTTCCATCGAGCACCTGCGAGCGTTCTTCTCAACACTGTCGAGATACGATTGCACTCCAAACACGCCTTACATCATCAAACCGTAATAATCATGCTCTAACTTCTTACATCTATTTGATTATCTAATACTTCACTTCGTAAACCAATCGAGGTCAGGAGTAGTCCACCTACGATATACCTAATTCTCTGAAATTAATTTTCACAGTTAGAATAATTAGGACATCTTTATCCTAAACAGTTATCTCAATAGAGAACGAAAATTTACGTCTACGTTTACTTTAATACTTAAACACTGATCACTTCGGATCCATATGCAAAATAAAAATTTATAGATTTCTTCCAATAGCTTGAATAAATTCGTAACAATGTAACAATATTCATAAATTCTTTCGACACCTTCACTGCTCTCCATTTCATTTGCGCGTTTGTGTTATAACTGCATAAAATCCGCAGTCTATTGAAGAGTAAAATTTCATTTCAATTTCAATTCTTTTAGATATAATCACGAGTCTGCCCCGTTATTGTACGTGAAGGAGTTGATTAAGACGACAATCTCGATCCAGATCAAGAATAATCCCCGCAGAACATTCCAGGCGGCGAGTTGCGGTTAAACTGAAAACAAATTTGACCCGCATCGAGTCGAAACTAGTTTCGGCTTGAAACAGGCTCGGATCTACCTCGGCCCGCTCGAAACGTTTACTCGAATCCGAGATTAAGCCCAAAGTTTGATGACCCAAGACTGGATCAAGCCGGCGTCCCGAGCAGACGATGGTTCGCCGAACAAGGATTCCGATGACACAAAACCAGAAGTGACGAAAACAAAAGAAAAGTGTATCGACCCAGGTGGAAGCGATAGATTTACTAATAGGCAACGTAATAACCTTGAATTGGCTTATCTTTCCAGGCTACTGGCTAACAGGATTCCGGGCGTGCGACCGGTGTCCCGCCCCGGCCTGTTAGGCTCTTTCTCCAGATTTTCGCTGAACTTTCCTTATCGCATGCTTTCAGGAACGATCGTACACGATCGTCCCGTCTGGAAACGGAGGAGCGGAAAGGCGCACAGAAGAAGAAGTGGAAGAAGGAAAAGGAGGAGCAAGAATACGAGCCAGGAATGAAGCATCGCGGCACGTCGTCCGAGCAGCTAATTTAGTGGCTGGCGCCAGGTTCCTCGTCTGCGGGAACACCCGTTAATCCCACGGCTTGCTTATTTTTATTCCCGTGTCCCTGTCGATCAAGCAAACGCGTCGGCACACCCAGTTCCCTCCTGTTGCTCGCAATTCCTGCGACGGTTCGACTGGAAAACATTCTCCTTTAACGATCGATCGGCGAATGCGCGAGCTACAACGGCGAATAGACTTGCCGATCATCGGGCGCACGCACTACGCGCCCGCGATCATGGCTGTCCTCCTGTCGCATCAAGAAGGGATTTATCGCCGGGATTTTTACAAAGCCTCCGACACCTTTCGGGCCCCCTTCAGGCGTTCGACAGAACCATTCGACAAGTATACAGACACTTAACTACAAAAACAATAGACGATTGATCTATCTCCCCACAACAATTTAAATAAATTAGAGAGTTATATGGCAGGAGCCTTAAATTGTGTAGGTATTGTTAGTTCACAGCGGAATTTTATGCGAAATATTATCCTGTAGTTTTCGCAGTGTGCAATACTGAAATGTAATTGCAACTTGAATTGAAATCTTTCGACCACCAAAATGGGGGATCACTTGCAAAATAGACTAAATGTATACAGATTGATGAAGAATATTTTTGGCACGAGAATGTATTCTAGTTACCTATAAATAATTTACAAATTCACAAAAAACGAAATAATTTGTACAGCTAATAAGAAATCCCTAAGTCCACTGTCAGAAACAGAAGTTAAATAAAAATGTACCTACATCTCCGTTCAATAACTTTAGTAAAATTCAAAGCTAATATATCAGTATATTGAAATTCTTCTAATGAATCAATTCCTCGATCCAGTTACCACCGTTGTTCTTGTTTCGCCTACATAAATCCGTAAAATCCGTGGACACAATTAGTCTATATATAGATTTAAAATTCCCGCTAACGAATGCAAAAGCGTTTCCGCCGAAGCCCGATATAGCCGATAATATCGAGGAGGTTCGAGGAACGTTCCGAGAATCGATTCCAGTCCGGGCACGATCGATAGGAGGCTGCAGCAGAACGAATCGGCTCGCTCGCGATCGGCAGCGACCCATGGATCGGTGCAATTACCCCTGCGCGAATCTTCCGTGTTTGCTTTCGATCGGATCCAGGCCACTGATGTCGCACCGGTTATATTTAGATCCGAGGGATCGATACTGTTGGCCGATCGGCCAAGAGGCGAGATCGGGTGGAGCCCGGGATGCATAGCATACGCGTCGCGATCGCGCGCAAACACGCAGCCCATACGAGAATCAGAGCGGTCACGGGGAATCGGTAATTAGCCGAGCTGTGTGTTTAATGGAGCGCGGCGATCGTTAACGGTAGATCTGCCTTAGCGATCCTAGCCGGAGATACCGGAGGCACCGATACCGCGATGTCTGATTGTCCCTCCTTGAGGATTTTTACGAGGTGATCGAAGATCGCGATCAACGATTACGACGGACCGGCGAGCGTCGACCACACGGTGACAAAAAATCGGTTAACATACCGGCCACAAAAAGTGATATATATTGTCTTAACATTTACATAATTGAAGTTCGTCTGCCTCGATCCTTTTTATATTTCACAATCCTACATTTTGTGACAGCAAAATAATCGTGTTCGTAATGGTCAATAATTGTAGCATAAAATATCCGAGAACTAATATGTTGGACAGTCAGTGGTAAATGATTTCGTTCGATCCAAGTCTCTCAGATTTAATAGCTGAATTTAATAAAAGGCCATGAAAGGAAAAAAGTCATTTGCAATTTGATGTACAGTGGGTCACAAGAGAATGTTCACGAACACGTGTAACTCTTACGCACATCGAGTGTTGCTAATTCTTTTTCTTTTTTTTTCTTTTTTGTTTCCGGTGAAAGAGACTAAGTGTCGGGAGGGTTAACGAACAGCAATGAACTTCTGAACAGAAGTGCCGTTGCGCAGATATTGTTGCTCGGATAGGATTATCGTAATTGAATGTCACCGGCGTGATTGAGACGTCAATCAAATCGAATCAAATTGTAACGCCATAGTCCAAGATATTATTCGCTGCCGTGAGAGATGACCGACTTCCTGTTAATTAAGTGACACAGAGAGGCGACAGTCTCTCTGTATGTACGGACAGCCTAATGATGATCTCAGAATATCGTTCATTTCTTCCAGATCGAATTTATTAACGGTGGCCGGAACGCACGCGCTGTTTGTTTCCCGCTGCTGCTCTTCGGATGGAACGCATACGCAGCTCATTGTATAATACAATGTCATTATTCCATATTCTGCCTCTCTCGTATTCTGTCGTTGTGTCTCGTGCACTTAAATCTGCATTAGAACGTTTATTATGTTAGCTTGCGTGTGTTGTTCTATTATTAATCCCTCGAAAACTAGCGGCTGCGTTAGTTTGTGCGATTATAGTCTTCCTCTGCATAAATGACTGCTTTTGCTCTTCTCATTGTAAGCACTTAGGCGAATCAACATATTTGTAACGAGACGGTGTTAACGTTTTAAAATATTGTAACAAATGCCGGCGATTTCAATGAGAAACACTTACATTCTCGTTCCAAACTAATACTCTGTTCTGTAAGTCATGCATTTTTAATATTTTATGTGCAATGAGAGGTCCTACCAAACTTAGCAGACATATTTCAAAACAAGCAATGGCACTGGTAGCTTATCACTATTGTAATAATCTATCCCATAGAAGGGCTGAGATATTTGCCAAATTTTATTTCAATGAGCACTAAAGAGCTCTAGGAATGCTATAATTTTACTCCTTCACCTCCAATCTAACTCTGCAAGATTAGAAAAATTCCGAGCACAATTATACTCGGTGCAAAATAGAAAGAAACTTTTGGGAAACAGAAATCTAGCTCAGCGTTAACGAGGAGAGGTTGAACAATTTTAAATGTCGGAGCTTCGTCTTCAATTAATTTTATTTCAGAGGGTACTGGAAAGTCTAGGCGATGTTAAAATTTAATTTCCCCAGTTTCCAACATAACCTCTCAGGCTCCAAAAAATCCCAATCAAAATTGTACCCTAGAATTTCGATAGTAGGGGTAGTTTCGCCCCACAGGGATGCAAAATAACAAGAAACTTAAGGAATCAAAGGTTTGCCAGTGCTACAAGGTAGACATAAAATCATTTTCAATGATAAAGCTGCAATCTTCAATGAATATAATTTTAATCGTATTTCAGCGGATCCCGGACAATCCCAAGAGGAGTCGCAATTGAATTTGTTCGTTTCCAATATAACTATTCGAGGTTCAAAAAATACGAAGCAAAATTGCACTTGGAAATTTTCTTTTGCCTTGCTGAAAAGGATGCTGGATGACCGTCGCGAGGTCGAAAGGATCGAAGATGACTCCGGGAGAAGATGTTCGCCGAGGTGGACCGGGGTTCGTCGTCTCGAAGCTTCTTTCACGCGTGTATCACTCTCTCGACGCGTTGAATAACGGGCGATAAAGGCGAATGCCGCGGGAATATCACGATAATCGGCCGAATGATGGATAATGATCGGGGCGGCTGCCTTTCGCGCTCCTCCCCCCCAACGACGGCGGAGCCATTATTCAATTGAATTCAATGCTACGCCGACCATTACGGAATTGACTTCGAGAACTTTCTTTCGGGCATCCGTCTCGTCGGACAGACGCTACTTCCGTCGTGCAGCCCTACGAGAGCCGACCTGTGTCAGCCATTCCGTAGGGTTGAATGAAAAGTGACGCGTTCGTTGTCACAATTTCAATTTAAACGGGGATCATTCCATCGGGGGAACGGGACCCCCGGTCTTATGGCAAATCCTTGCTCGTCACTTTGCACCACCCGGCCCATCGCATCGTAACTCTACCATAATCGGATACCCATTCGAGACTTTCGACTACATATTTAATACTTTATAGAATTTTAAACGGGCGTCGATTGAATGAAGGAAATTATCTTGGCAATTATATATACTTTGCGGAATTTAAACAACTGAACAAGGCGATATTCGTTGTGATTAGATGTACTTTGTAGAATTTAAGCGGACATAAATTGAACAAAGGCGATATTCTTTGTAATTTGTTGCACTTTGTGGATTTTAAGCACACATCAATTGAACAAAGCACTATTCTTTGTAAGTATACTTTGCGGGATTGCTTTGTGGAATGCTCGGCGACCGAAGCGCCCCCCCCCCCTCGTGGAGGGGATAGGCGAACTGACTACGATCGTGTAGCTCCGTTCGGCTTAGATCAAGACTTTACCGTACTGTATAGAATTGAAGCAGGTATCGAACAAGGCAAAAATGAAAATAATTGCGAACTTTTTGAATAAAGTGCATAATTCGCACGGTAATAAACTAAATTTTCGTTGGATCCTACGAAGTGTGAGGAAATTAAACTGGTAAAGAAGTAAGTAAAATCGTTCTACTGTTTTAAATGGCGCCAACCCGTTTGTGTTCTAAATGCATAAACTCCATAAGTCTACTTTATTACCGATAAATTGAGATGCATAAAAACCGACAACAATCTTATTACAATGCTAGATGAAGCAGTGAGTTTGAGCATAGTTCTTATCTTTGCAGTTACCTCTAGGAAGCTACATAAAAATACTTAATCTGTTCATCAGTTGCGCAAAGTAATTACCCGTATAAAAACCAGTATCTCCAGTAAACAAGGTGATGTTTCTTGCTTACAGAAGAACGATTTCTGAGTGGTAATGTGCATTTGTAAGATCGGATTAATCGAATGTAGTCTTTTGAGTGGACTTCATCACCTTACGAATTTTACTGTTTTGTCTATGTCGAATCTAGCACGTTTTTGTTTCTAAATTTTCCATTTAAATGGGAACCGTGATCCTAAAATAGATTCTTGCTGGTTACTTTAAATATCAGGCTTACTTATTTGTTGAAGGAGTTCCTATTTTCATAATTATCTTCAATTCAGTTTCAATGAAACGGAGAAAATTGATCTTCAGATAAAGCTTTGTAGTGTTTGATCGTTCCAAAAGTGAGACTCATCTGCGCTATTGTTACGTTCGAAATTCTTAGTCACGCTGTTCTTAATGCGCCCGTAATTGTCTCTCTTTCATACGGGTCTTCGAAACAGCCATTACAACTTCGAAAGGACGGCCGGAACCAGTTTCGCTAGACACAATGCAAAGCTCCCCGTCCTTCGGCTTTAATGAGACCAGATTCTGCAGAAGAACGTAACCCACAATGTTTCAGATATATGAAACTGTATCGGCGCGAGACATTCCAGCGCTCGTTTTCTTTCGTTAGCATCGAACGTAAAGCGTTTCCGTTCCGTTCTTCAAGGAGACACTAAACCGCGTGTGGAAATTGTAATGTGATCCAAGGAGCTATCGCGGTGATTGCTGAAACGGCTAATAAAAATGTCAGGGGTGGGGGGGGGGGGGGAGAAAAAATCGATCTACCAACAGAAACGAGTTCACAGATGTTGAACGGTTCTAAGAAAAAAGCAAGAAAAAAAAAAAGGAACGTTTGTTCGACATCCGTGTTAGTCACCGCGGAGCACGTTACACCTTACGCAGTGAATCATTTCATTAACCGGCGAGATTCATAACGCGTTAAATCGTCCTATTGTTTCTGCGGTCGGAGTCTGTACCGCAGTGCAACCGTGAAACGCGATAACACGATGCAAATATTAGAATATTTTCATAACGCAAGGCCGTTCTTTGTTGCGCGCATAGAGTTCGCAACCGTGAATCAACTCGAATTCTTCACTGTAATTAGAATTTCTGTGTTTTTTACATTAGATTTCCTATCTTCTTCCTCCTTTAATAATTTGTAATAAATATACTACCGGCACTGTGTCCTCCATTATTAGGGGAAAATCTTCCAAGAATTTTTCCTTGCATTAATTTACTATTAAGAGCGCTACAATCGACCTATTAATCCTTTCCGGTCCCATGACGAATAATTAGAATTAATTTTAGTGATTTATAGTACACTCGTCAATAATGCCAGAAGTTCATGGTAAGTAACAACGATTGTGGTATTTCTCAGTTTTACATAGTAAAACTGGGGATAGGAATGCAACTGGATTATATGTTGTTAAAGCAAGTTCTGCAATAAAACAGAGTAAACACTTCGGACGGCAAAGTGCTAAGCGCCAAAATACCACTTTGGCCAGCGAGATCAGGCGAACACTCTGCTATGGCGTGTTCGGGTGGCATGATCGCGGTTGTAGGAAGCGGCGTCGGTCTAGCATCGTCGTATTAGCAGTCCGGGTGTGAAGTGCGAGGCACAATGGAGGTTTTCTTGACGATCTCAATGTCGGTAGTCAGCGCGAGCTAGCACACCGGCCGGAAAAGGGAAAAAAGGAGAAGAATCGACGCCGGCTCGGTGCCCCATCAGCCCCCCCTTGCCCCCCATCATGCACACGATGGTACGTGATGCGACTGCATCTATCAAGAATCGACGGAGCCACCGTCGCAACAGAGGAACAAAACACCTATTTTCTTGGACACTAAAGAGATATTTCAATTTTAACCCTTCGCGGGCAAGCGTGTTGTTTGCACCTCGCGTCTGCAACAACAAGCAAATTTTTCTATCGTTCTAGACTTTCGGAGAATCTGAACAAATTCTGGAATACACATTGAAGTCCCAATTTTAATGTACAGGATGTCCTAAAATCTTATACTTCACGGAAAGGTGTGATACCTGAGGTTATTCGGAGAAACTTTTTCCTTTGCGAAAATGCTCTCCGCGACTTTGTTAAGGAGTTATTAACAAAAATCACGGACCAATCAGAGCGCGGCTACAGCGGACGGATTCCGACTCGAGGATAGGTCCTGCTGAGCGTGGCGTTGGCATTGGCCGAGCCGGGATCCGTCCGTTGTAGCCGAGCTCTGATTGGCCCGTGTCTTTTGTTAATGACGCCTTGACAAAGCCACGGAGAACATTCTCGAAAAGGAAAAAGTTCGAATGAAGCACAAAATTTTTGAGACACCCTATACAATTGCTGGAACGTCAAATGTTTAAAACATTAGCCCACGCATGACGGATCGTTGTTGCCGGTGACTGGGTGTCGCGTGACCAAATACTAGACCAACACTAGCAACAACCTAATAACATCCGATGACGATAGAGCAGACGGAACAGTAACGCGATACATATTGAAGAGCAATTAACACTGGGACTCCCCGACGATGACGTCTCGATCTTTTTCTCTTCCTGTCTCCTTCCCCCTCTCTCTCCCTCTTTTCTGCTTCTCCGAACCCGATAAAAATCGTTCGCCGTCTTCTAATCGCGACAAGCGTGATTCGAACGAAATGATTAATGAAAAACTGGCGTGTGTGGCGGTTTTTTTAGGAACAATGAGACAAGCGCAAAAAACGATGCATTAGAGATTTATCATGTCCCGCGTCCGGCCTAATAACGATCACGTAAGATAAATTGGTTGGAATAATAATAGAAAGATTACTGTTCACCTCGAGCGTGACGAATAGATGAGGTTTGAAAAAATATTGTGGTATTTCTTTTCAGTTGAGGAAAGATTGCGTTGTTTTTTGAGAGATTTCCTTGCCGGTTCTATGTATAGGTGGGTAGAAACCTTAACACATTTCTGTACACTTTTTTTTCGAGATCGGCCTCAGAAACGTGTGTTTTTCTCTAAGGTTTCTCTGCTGCTCACGTGAATGATTTTAAGTAGACTGTGAATCATTATGGAAAATAATTTTCTTTTCTTAACCTGGGGTGCGTGCACCCCTGGGGTAAAATTTTTTTCCGATAAATAAATTATCTTGGGATAGACGTAATTTTCTAAATAAAGAAATAGAAACACACTTTTCAAGGGGATGCGAGAACTAATTTTCAGATTCAAGGGGGTTGACGATCTCTGAAAAGGTTAGGAACCGCTGCTTTTGAGAAATCATTAGAAACCTACAAACGTCCATCGACTTCTTTAACGGAGACCACGACTGAGCATAACAGCAATCCTAACTCCTCACTAAATTCCCAAACGCTCCGCACTTCCGCGTCTCGTAATTAGCCGGCAGCATTTCGCGAGCGCCGAGCATAAGTGTTGACCGATGGGTTCGATGATCGATCACCTTCGAAAGGAACGGTAGTTGTTTTTCTTTATCCCGGATCATCCCGAATCACATTTGTCCCGTGTACGCCGGTTACATCCATCCACGGTAACTGTAAATCCGATCTCTCTGGACTGGTCTGTCGATCATTTTATTTCGGTCCTGTTTCTTCCTTTTCCGTTCTCTTTCCATCTTTCGCCGGCAACACGTACCTACGGACGTCTGCTTCTTTTTACGACGTTCCACGCGTTGGCCCGGCTCCGCTCGTCGATCGCGATCCATCATTCCCCAAGGTAGATCGTAACGACAGGAAGTTAACGATCGCGTTGCCCCAGCGTTTATCACTCTCGCCTCGACGCGTCCTTTGCGGCGATCCGCAATTTGCAATTTTCCTGGGGCGGAATCTGCGAGACGGCTACCGGAGCCTCGCGATTGTCCGAGGTCCTTGAACCTTGCAGGAAAGCATCAGCCTCGCTACATCCCCATAATCGACTAGCGAGCATATTTAATTCTTCGACATCATGGTCTCACATCGCGATAAGGAATGCTGGTCTTCGAGATCGATTTTTAAGAATTTTTTTCAGGAAAACTGTTGAACCTTCCACGTTGGAATTTTTCACACATATGAACTGGTACTTGAAGTGCGTGTGCGATTTTTTTCAAGTAAAAATAATCAATATTACGTAAGTTATATGATTCTTTTATATGTAACGTTTACGGTACTGCATATGAGGATTTCTTCGCGACAGAAATCATTTTTCAGAATGCCTACGAGGAAAGACAAGGATCACGGTACAAAATTAAATGATTCATAATACGGGGCGTACTGGAAATATTGTCTGAACATTACCCATTCTCAGATTATGCGGTCCGGATCGTTTCGTCGCGACTGCAAATCGGCGAGAAAGCTCGATTCGTCTCGGGCGCCGATCGACCGACGAAATATCGTGGATCACCGTTAAAGAGGTGAAAGTTGTGACAGTAACGCGCCGATTTGATTAGCTTACGAGCACTCTCGTCGATTAAATGCCAATCAAATCGGCAGCGAGTTGTTTCACGCCTATACGGCCGCGGATCGGTTCGGTTTGAGCCGATCGGTCTTCGATCGGTTGTTCGAACGCATTGACTCACGCCGCGGTTACGAGCGATGCAAGCTGAACGGCTTCGCTCCTCGTTGGAAGAACAACGAGAAACAACCGAGAGAATGCGGGGAAGGTGCAACAAAAACTGCGATAATTGCCCGCCATGAATATTTACTTCCCGAACGAGCGCTCGAAGGGAGTAACATTTTTCTAGGAACTTCCATTCTGGCGCGCGCGGAATTATCTAGAACTCGTTCGAGCCTAACTGTGTGACTATTCCTCGGATCGGTTGCCTCTTGCGTGGAATGAACGTAAGATATAAACAATAACTATATCGAGCTCGTTGCACAGGCTAATAATATATCCAAAGTTACTTCAAATGACACAGTAACGTCTCCTTTCAATGAAGTGCAACCTCTAAATGTAAGACAACTTGATTAAATATATTTATAATATGTAATATGTATTATGGAAAAGAAGTATACTTTCTGTCTCGCTTTTCATTTAATGTCATGCGCAATATTGTTTGCTGGACATTTATCTTCAGGAAGACCGTGAACCTAATGATATATGTTCTTGGAGACCATGATGTTGGATAACAGTGTCCAACAAAATAAAACTTCTTTCGAGTTTCGCAATATCTATTGGGTGATTCTTATACACTTTGTCATTCTAAAATCAAATCTTTCATCAAGATTTTTCACCAGTGGAAAAACGTTACAAAGGAAAAGACTTATATGCGATGCTTATTATTGAAAAACGGGATACCAGAAACAAGCATCAAGCAAGGCGGAAATAAACAAAAAGACAAGAAAAATGTATGTAATTACTTGGATGGTACCAACGTCGACTACGCATAGCGACGGCCCTGGCGAGTCGTGAAAAGGCTGCAATGGCCGTCTGGCGCGAACGCGTCGCGCACAAGCTGTCAATTGACTATTTTCTTCATCTTCTCGTATACTAAGGGAACCAAATACTTTTCGTGAATGGTTTCTTTACCAGAAATGTCTGTAGAACGCATTCCTGCATAGTAAATTCCTGCTAGATAAAGGATTTTTCATATAAATACAAAAATAGAGCGTACAAAGTACCCGCGTCGGAACATTTTCAAACTTTAACAACCATTTACAACTATTAGGAAGTACATAAAAATGTAATTAGCTATATGGATATGTAGAGGAGAGTCCCCTCTATCTCTTAACTCAAACTTCAACTTTCTTGCGTGTTTAGTTTTTGCGTAACACGTCAATTTTTATCAAAATCATGCAATTTTACGAAAACCAATATTTTTCGAAAACGTTGTGTGATAGAGCAATTCTGCTTTCGGATTTGGTTTTAGAATGACAAAGTGTATAAGGATCACCCAACAGGTATTGCAAGACAATTTTGGTTTTGGGCAGTGTAATCGTTGGTTACATTTTTTAAGTTGAACTTAAGAATTCCAGGCTTATTTTTTCGGCACAGGTATGCTTACTTAATTTTAATTTTTAGCTTTTCAAGAGCCAAATGCACCTGCTCTACTGTCCTGAAAATTTTATAATTACATAAATTTTCCATGTAAATAATTTATTGTGTTTTCTGCTAATGGACGATCTGAATCGTTCAGCCGCTTGTTCGCAACATATTCGAGCTTTCGGTGTTTATGCGCACGGATAAGCATAAATGGATATATGACCGCATTAAAATTCATCACGGATGATTCATGCTCGCTAACGCCGTCCGCAAACAGACGTTCCTAATATTTCCTAACGTTATCTAGCGACGTCTGTTTTGACACGGTGCGTCCGACGTCGTATTTGGCCTTTCCTTGGGCCGGAATTAACGCCTGGCTGTTTCCAAAGGAGATTCTTATTGAAGCTAAGTCTCCACGGCGTATTGCAAACGCGTTGCGCAATTAGTGTGGCGCTTCTAATTGACATTGCTCAAGGCTGTACAAAAGGGAAACACCGTGCCCGATTGCCCACCGTAAATAATAAAACTTCGAGATATCGGAAGGATAATTTGGATAGAAATCGCCAAAAATATTTATCGCAAACTAAACAGACGTTCATCCCCTGTTTCCTAAATTCGTAATGTTAAACAAAACACACACTTAATCAGAGGCAAGGACAGCTTCATCACAGACCAGACGCATCGCATAATCCGTTAAAGGCTGGAGCCGTCGCGCAATCCGATCGACTGACTCACATGTTCTCGGAAAAATGGCGATTTGTATATTTTGTCCGAGACCTCGACTGTAATCGCAGCATCTGAACGAACAATCTAATTACCCTGTTAAATTCCCGAGCTATCTGCACCATCGATTTTAAAACTAGGAATCGTCTCGTTAGCGATCGGTATATGAGATCGACTTCTATTTCCCCGGGTGATACTTCGTGACGCATGATCTTCGAACGATTCTCCCAACTTCGCCGTGACTTCAATCGCGAATTGAACCCAAGGCCGTCGGCTCGCCGCGACCCTAATCTCGGTCCCTTACAATTAGAAGTTTCAGGGGACCTTTCGGCCGTCACGGCCGCGAGAGTGTCACGGCTGATTATGCGCGCGAAGATATCAATAGGATAATATACTCGGCCGGCAATCGTGCCCGAAGAGAAGACCAGGGGAGTGCTATGAACCGAAAGATGGAAAAATACTAGGATTCCTCGTCTGACAGAGCAAACAAAGCTCGTTTGTCCTCGGGCCAGGCTACCTGCGGATCTAGACAGGTCCAGCTAGCGGTTGAATGGATCCTGATTTATTATGTGATCCTCGATTGTGCGGAAATTCTCTGCGGTGCTTCGTTCAGCTGACGAATGAGTTTGGAAGTTAATGTCGAGCGCGCTCCGTCGATTTCCATTTCTGCTCGGGCTCGTTTTCTCTTTGTTTGAGTAGATCTTTTAATGAGGTTTGCTCGTGTGGCCCGGCTCGTTCACACGAAAAAAAAAACTGAAGGCGAAAACCGAGTGAGCAAACGTTGTCATTCAGTTTAATGTTTAATCTCGCGCAGGAGTGCCGCCACGTCGGGATCCTTGGCGGCAGGATATTTTAAAATACTCGGCAAATATTTCGCAATTCTGCGGCACGTGTCACGGGACCAGCACTGTGAACCAGAGACCGAAAATGACATAATCTGGAAGGCACTGGAACTCCAGAAATCTCTGGAAAGTGTAATCATTTTGCCCTTCGAATCATTGGATTTTAATTTCTAATAAAGTGATTTTACTGTGGCCGTCTGCTTTCGTTACCTTTTTCTTTTCTTAATTATCTTACAATTAGTATGTCCAAAATAATAGTGTTTTTAGATTCTTGGAATCAAATGTATCAATGTGTAAATGTAAAGTCTTGATATAAGCCCAATACTCGGGTCGGTGCTGTGACATAGATCGTGTAGAGTTACTATTTTAACATAACGTAAAAAAGAACTGTGTTCATTCACCGGACAGGTCATCCTATGACGGACGGTCGCAGCAGATAGGTGAATTAGGATGCATCCGTGAGAACGATCGCGTATGATCTACGTCATTGAATCCGCGTGACCCTGAATGCAAAACGAGACGGACAAGTTCGCGGTCGGCTCGGATTTCGTGATCGCGCAAGAGAACGACACCGGTTACGACACTGTTTGTCTGTCGTCAAATGTTAATCGAAACCCGTGTCGCGGCCGGGCGAACAGCCCCGTTCATGGACCATCGGTATCGGTATAGTGAGCGCGTGCAACCAGAGAGAGGAATCGGCCATTACGCACTTGCGCGCATTGTAATTCATCGGCGAACGGTGGACGTCAGCTGATGGCGACGTATGAATGAGCATATCGAGGCTCCATCGTCTCGCACACTTCCCTGCGTGGGTGTGCGCATCGTATCTCGCGCATCGAGACCAGCAAAGTTTAGACAAAAATACGATTAATAATTTATCCACCGGAAGCCTGTTAATAAGATTTTCGGTAATTGTGTTGTACCAAAGAGGAAGCTGAAAAATCTTTTACACGATATTGCATATTATAACACGTTAATCTTTCAGACTTTTAAAAGACTCGAAGGGTCTATTAAAAGACACTTGGTCATGGACCATAGTCTTTCAAAAATTATGAAATAAGCGTCAATATATAATGTGTTAAGGGGACAGTCTCAAACGCTGCAAAATTGAACAATATTCACGAATATTTTCTAATTTGAGAAAGTTACGTATTTTATTCTAGTCTCGGCAGATTAGTATTGAAAAACCTTCTTCTAGAAATTATTTCTGGAAAAATTATCCCCCTCAGAGAAGTAACGTTGTCACAATGTTAACCTCGAACTCTTCACTTTCAAAGAATTTTGTGTGAATGAAGAGGAGTGGCAACCATCATGGAACAGGTTAATTTCATAAACTTAAGGTCCGACAACCAATTTTTCGAATTTCTCTGATTCCAGCGTTTGCTACCAGTGGCGCACAGCAAAAATGTTTTCTTGCACACTTACGATTAGATTTTTAATTATCCTTGAATTTCTCCGATTGAATAATGTTGAGGTTCAATGGGGAACCACATGAGGATGCAACTGATGATCAATGGGACGACTCTGTGAGGAATTTTCGCCGCATAGAGTTTGGAGTAGCTAACAAACTTGTAAGTTAGGTAATAGAGGCTTGATGAATGGCCCAGCTGTGGGAAATTTCAACAGGTGGCTGTTTGAGAGAAAGAAGAGGGAGATAGTCGAAGAGAAAGAGAAACAGAGAGAGTGAGAGAGAGTGAGAGAGAGTGAGAGAGGGGTCACAGAAAAGCGAACGGATAGTGGCTGTCGCAGTATGGAAAAGGGCAGCATTGTGTTAAGGATTAGTGAAAGGAGTGTGTGTCAGGCAGACAGAGATCTTCCTTTCATTCAGTGATTCGTTCGAATGGTTTTAGACTCGAATTTCATCGGTGTAGAGCGGATTTCTTTTATTCTAGTGCTTTCTAATCCTTTTCCTGTTAAAAGATCCTTTCGTTAATCCTACACTAGGATTTTTTAGCTTTGAGAGAGAGAGAGAGAGAGAGACTATTTTTTTTTAGAGTTCTTTAATCACCAACAACTGTTTTACTGCTTCAGTTGATTAGACGTCTGACGAAGATTTTTGTGTTATAATTCTTCGTAGACCGTGTGTGATTAATTGTTAAAGATGGGAAATATCGCGATTTTTTTTAATCGAACTAACATTCACAAACGGATTGGTGCATCTTTGTCTGAGATATGCAAAACTCATCAAACGTATAAAGACTTTTGTAGCAGACTGTATTAAATCAAGCTGAAAAGATCTACTTTTTGTTAAAGAAACTTGTATTTGTTAAACAGCAGTAGAGGTATTTTATTCCTGAAAATTAATATGTAGAACAGATTATGCGCCACGGCGAACGAGTTTCGTATGTAAACCAAACAAAATGGTCGATCGAATCGTATACTATTCACAAACAGAATGTTTCTAAATCGTACTACCAGCGTACTCAAAGAAAGATCAATCACCGATAAAAACAGAAATGGACAAGACAAATTGTCAGACATTTCCACGGAAAGTAAAAGTGTTCCACTAATAACGACGCACGTAGCAGTCTTATTAATTGTACTAATCAGAAAGTACATCCACCGTTAGCGCAGAAACACTTGTTCCTCTGACGTTGATCTACATCGGTGATCTAAATAAAATGGAAGGAGTAGGAAAACGTAGAGTGGAGGTTTCATAAGTCCCAAGTTGCAGAAATGAACCTCGCGAAGGGTAATATGAACGTTACAGCATTTCTTCACTGTTTTAAGTTTATTAATTTAATTAGGATTTATAAGGACGGGGAAAGACACGATGGTAACGCGCAATGAGAAATTCTACTAATTAACGGTTGCAGTACCACTCATTCCCATGATTGCATTGCAAAACCGAGACTCGAACAGACATTCATTAAGAGATCCACTCGGTTAAGATATAATAAGTATTTTAATATTATTTCTGTCGCTGTTCCCTTTATCCATCTCCTCTAAATAATTTGGGAAAATAGTTGTTGACAAAATAAGGAGCAATTATTTATTTATACCAAAATCTTTTGCAGGATAGATCCACAAAAATTTTCAGCAAAAATTACACTCAGGGGGGTACTTTCAAGAAGCTTGACCGAGCAAGGGGTAATCTTAAGAAAAGAATGACTTGCGAGTTAAATCATGATATAAAATTGTAATAAATATATAAAAATTATTAACTCCCCCACACTTTAAACGCTCCTGATGAAAAGCCAACTTCGAGCCTTTCTATTCTATTACAAGCAATGATCTCGACAGGAGTATATGTTTATCCGTTAATTTTTGTCTCGGTTACAACAGCTGTCGCCGAACGCGACTGCAAAGTTCATTAGCACGAACGAGAAGGTGGTTCGCTAATTTTCGTCATCCGGATAACGCGCTGCGTGACGGAGCCATTCGACACGGAGTATAACAGGAACAAGACACGCGTGTGTACCATTCTCCGCGAGCATTTCCCCGATTCCGTCGCGGCGTAGGAAGCGGACGAATTGCGCGGCGTAATTCATCGCAACGAGTCGACCATGCAAATCGATTCCTGCGACCGGTTTCGCTAAGGTCGTGCACTATGTAACGAGACCATTCCGTAGCTGGTACCACGGCACCCGTGCACCACTTTGTGTGTTTCGAACGGACAATCGGCTGCTCGCATCGCGCAGTTAGCTTTGCGGGACCATTCGGGAACCGTTTCACCGCCTCGGCAAATTTCTCTCCTCTCGCAAAGCAGACACCACTGGGCGCCTGGACTCTTCCGGAGACAGATGTTACATAACATTGCATACGTGTTCAGACAATCTTAAAACAATAGTGTTGCAGTTACCATTCTCTAACATCAATTGTCTATTTACACCAAGAATCTTACTCGGAAGGTACAACTAGGTCACTGGACTCCTATGTAGCCCATAGTCTTATGAAGTAATTGAAACCATCATAAAAGTCCTGCAGTTACCATTTTTCTTTTCAGTTACTTTTTATCCAAAAATTACCACTAGAAGCTTAAACATTTGCGTGATTCAGATTACTACACTACATCGAATAGAAATTGAAACGACCATAAGACCAGAGGTTTATAGTTACCATTTACAGACCATAAATCTATTCTCTACTTTTTTTCTTACCCTATTCTCATTAAAGTACCATTTCTGTCGCCCAAACAACAAAAGAAAGAGCAGAAGAAGTGTAATTTTAAAATAACTTAAATTACTGCTTAAAAATGTTTGACGGAAAGCAACTGTGGTTGTAATTATCGGCAAGGTACCATTTTTCCACTAGAATTGCCTCTTTGAAAATCTTCGTTTCCAGTACAATCGATGCTGTGAATCTACGCAGGATCTTTTCCTAGGCTCACCGAGACAGTGTGTAACGTGACTCTACCCTACAGTACCTGCGTACACCGTATGCACCTGTACGGAGATGCAAATGCACCGATGGGGACCGGTTCGTAAAGGTCGGACATTATACCGAGGTCGTTTTCTGCGATCCGAGACACGCGGTTTGTTCGATCCACCATGCTCTATGATAGAAGAGTGACGAACTATTAGGTTTTTGCGTGCGTTGGTGCACTTACCTATATCTTTTCAATTAATTAAATTAATCACAGAAATAATGAAACAGAGATTCAGACAGGTTTCATCCTATGACGATTTTGTTATACCATTTAATTGCACTATTTGGCTATACTATTTTAGTTAAACTATAACAAATAGTATGTGAATATTGGCGATTCTAGGGAAAATACTATTATCGTTAAACTATGTTCTCCTATTTTATTCAATAACAATGTATACCATAATGCAATATTTAGATAAATGATGTTTGCAAGTACTATCGTTTCAGAGTTGGATTTATCATTTCAGAATTGTCGACAAAGCACTTTTTAAATTGTTGAGTACCATTCCGTTAACAGTCATTCCCATTATTTTTCAATCACGTTGCTGTAGAACGAAGTATATTTGTCTTCGACAGCATCGGTAAATTTAGTAACCGCAGTGAAGAAATATGAGCAACGTTCGGCAACGTAACAAGTTACGTTAAAATTGAGGAAGATTGATTGCTGTATTATACCGACGCACACAGGCTCGCGTCATAGCATAAATTATAAAGGTTAATGGAGATATAAACCTAAAACGAAGAATCCTCTCTACGGGCAATCCGCGAGTCATTTAATTTATTGCCCCGTTGAATCATACGGGTTCTGTTTACGCGATTAAATAGCAGTTTTCATTGCTAAATTATTCATATTTTCCACGGGGGAACCGAGCAATCGGATCGCGCGAGGCGTCGCGTCAGGATGCTTAAGAAAATTAAACGCGTCGAGAAACGAACGGGCTATAATTAACGCCCACGTGAGAGATTAATTACATCCTACCCGTTCGGTTTATTAATCCGTTGAATGCAATGTAACTTGTAAATTTCGAACTCGCCGACAAGAAATTCCTCGAAGAAAACGACTTTTTCCCGTGGAGCACAAGACGGAGCTTCAAAATTAGCAGATTCCGTCCATAAATCGGTATTAAATACTGTTAACGCGAATTAAGCCGTGTTAGACACTTCTAGCTTCCTGCGCTAATAGGCTGACGAAGAAAGACTGAATCTACTTACAACTTCCTTCTTTAAATTAATTAGACTTTGTGCTTAATTAAAGAACGCGTTCCTCGTTTTCTTCGGTTGAACCCGAACCGGTACATTTTATGGTTTGTTATCATGAATATTCAACAACGCAATTTTTAACAGCTATACAACGGACATTTCATAAAACGTTCCTCTTCCCGTTTTTATTACAGACTCGGTTAAAAGAATTTAGTCTAATCTTTAAAAAGTTATACGGACGCATCCGCTGACTCATTGTACAGTAAATTACGAATAAATAGACGAGGAAATGAAAAGAAGATACATAGAAAAAAGCAGTTAAACTATAACAATTTTTCTGATGAGAAAGCAAAAACAATTTTATGTTTCTGGACTCGAGAAGTTTGGGTAGACCAAATTGGACTCCGACTATCTTTCACGTGAACACGAACCAAATCTTGGGAACCATTCGGAAAGCGCGACTCCGAGGAAGTTGAAACAAACTCTCAATTTCGGGACCAGATCTATAAGGAAACAAGCCACCAATCAATTCGAACGAACGAAAGGGACAATTTCAATTTGCATAAAGATCCTCCCACAAGTTCTCCGGCGACGCCCCGGATTAGCATCCCGAGCAACACCTCCAGAACCTAGCCAAACCCAATGTACAAACCCAGGGGCCGGGGACCATCAACAATCCCCTATCGCAGCACCCGAAAAGTTCCAGGAATCGCCTAGCCTGTCTGCGGCATGGTGTTGTGGTCCATGGTGCCTTGATCTGGACATCCCAAAGAGAGAAATCCCCCTTGAAAATCGAAATAAAACCGATGCGCAGGGCAGCCAAGATGGATAATCCGAGAGAGAGAGAGAGAGAGAGAGAGAGAGAGAAAGAGAGAGAGAGAGAGAGAGAGAGAGAAAGAGAGAGAGAGCGAGAGAGTTTGCTGAGGCAAGCTCCGGGCTGGTGCTGTTCTCGAGTATAGTGCAGCGGACCGAGAGCTGCGTCGGAGGGGGTGGAGGTGTAAGAGGCGAGCCAGAATACGGTGAAGGGAGGCGGAGGGGGTGGAGGAGATGAAGAGAAGGTGGAATCGTGTATGTATGGCGAGGAGGATGGCGAGAAGAGGGAGGGTGAGGGAGGGGAGGAGAAAGACGAGGGTAGGGTTAGCAGCGCGAGAGAGGAGAAAGAAAAAGTCGCGGACGTTAAACCGCCCGCTAGAGGGGCCGCAGGGTAAAAAGATAAGAAGGAGGCGAATAGGTAAGGGAGAGGAGAGGTTGAGGTAGGAGGATGAGATAGGGACGAAGGAGCGAGGCGAACGATCAGCGGGGAACGGTGGGGGGCGGGACGCACACGCACGGGTACGAGGGATGCAACAGGCGGTGAACGGGGGCCGGAGGGTGACGATGCCGAGGATGATGATGAAGGTGATGGTGGGAAAGGGCGACGGGGGAGAGCCACGGGGCCGGAGAAAGAAGAAGAAGCCGTTCAGCGGGCCTCTGCTCTCTCGAGGTCGCACGTACGTCCGTATAATACTCGTAATACGTGTAATACGGATAATACCTGTAATACCTGTGTAACGCATTACACACCAGCGTAGACCGGCTCCCAACAGCCCGGCCGACCGGTCGCCACCTCCCCGTCCTTGCCGACAACAAGCGACTTTCTTTCCAGCACGGTTAGATACCTCGCATGCCTCCGAACTCGTCGCTCCACCGGTTCTACGCCTATGCGCGCCGGTCAGGATTTATGGATGCGAGGCGGCGACCTTGGCGACAGATTCGGGATTCGCTCCTCGCCGAGCTCGGGGGCTTCGGTCGCTGAAGAAACGCGACGGAGAACATGGGGGATTGACTCCCACTTCGATCGAGCGGCGCTGACTTCACTTGATAGTAACTTCAGATGTCGCTTATCGAAGTTGTATCTGATAGACCACACCTCTCAATGTACCAAGTCTTCTAAACCTCGCTCCTTCTAAGTTCTCACTTTTGCAGTAGCGAATTCGTGTCCATTAGCTGTCCTCGACGAGTCCGACAAGAAGATCGACGTTGGCCGGAAAGAAGTATTAAGACGGCTGCCATGAAATCATCAAAAGCACTCGCCTATGTATTTGGAAGCAGCATAGTAATCCCAACTCGGTTCCATAATTAGTGCCAGGAATAGATGATGCAGGGTGAAGAACAAAGATGGAGAACATTCTTCCGACGAATTTTAGGAATAGACTAAGAGGATGGTCTAAGGAAGTCCGGTCGATACGACAGGTTGCGTAAGCCTGGCGGTTCTGTCGAAGGAGTGGATCGCGGTGGTGGACGCAGGTCGGACGTGTCTCGGAGTCAGTGAACGAATCGAAGGTTACCGTTGACTCGGAGGGAGCAAAACGATCTGGCGATCTTCCGAGTTGCTGGACGATCTTCGAATTCGGTCGTAAAATCAGCCGCAATGACTCCTCAACGAATGGTCCGAGCTATCATCGGTACCCTATTTTTCTACTCCTATGCCGGACACCTATACACCTGTCGAGTTAGCAGGATCACGAAAGAGGATCAGAGGCTGGTCTTATCACGAGGAAGGAAGAGGAATCCCGGCGGATTCCTCGCGACCACTTCGGCAAAAGGCCGACGCCGAGTTATTTTCAGCATCCCTCCCCACGGTCTCCCTCGCGAAGTCTGCCATATTTCTTTGGTAGCAGCAACGAGCAACAGCGCCGGCCAGGAGCCAGAAACGGCCGTACCGGCAGCAACATCATCGCCAACAGGAAAGCAATGGTGGTATGAGTCCCGATACACAGCTTGCCGCGGAGAGGAGACGGAGCGGAGTTGCCGTTCAGGTTTTGCTGCAGGGGATCGTTAAGATAATCGCCGCTATCCTCATCCTAACTTAGCCTTAGCCGATGTATCTTCGACTCGGCTGAGCAACCCCCTTCAAGCCCCTCCGCACCCACCCTCGTACCAGTCTCTCCTCTTTCCTCGTGTCTCCCTCTTTTATTTACCTGTCCCTCTGTTTGCTTCGTCGTTACCTATCCCTTTGCCTCCTCCTGCGAGGTATTTGTATCCCGAGGGGCCTACAATCTGTCCGTTCGTTACTCTAATCGAGACTCTAATCAATGTTTTAGCATTTGGCAATGGGAACAAATCAGTAAGAAGTATTAACCTTCCTCTACATATTTTTGAAGTTTCCTGTTTGAAATCAACGTTGATCCTTTTATTGAGGCTAGTGTGGAAAGCTAACAATTTAAACTGGCTTCTAGAAAATTCGGAGAAATTACAAATCTTACTATCTTGATCCTTTCAGGGCCAAGAAAGCTTACGCAGAAAGATTAAATGAAAATGTCAGAACATAACTGTTCAATCTTATTTCTCTTCATTTTATCAGTCATTTTTAGAAGAAGCACGCGTGTCTCGTGGTCGTAAAAAGGTTAAGGTTATTAACGTGTTGGATGTCGCAACGAGGCTGGTAAAAATTGAAGCTGGAAGTCAGTCTTTAGACAAATGAAGGCTCACAAGTCGCGAATTACCTTTTTAATATGCAAATGCTATCTTCGTCCCGAGAACGATGTGTAATGGAGTCTCTTGTATCCGCACCTTTGTTATTCGATCATTGACCTTCTGAAAGTTCTGTTTTGCTAAAAAAAAAACTGTGAGCAAATGAATATTTTATTATTACAAAATTTTCTTATCTTTTTATGTAGAATCATCCCACCAGTAACCGATCACCCTGTACATTCGAAGAAATAAATTGATTCCGTATTTTCCCCTAACTGCATCCTGGCAAGTCCGACTCAGTTTTTATTCAATATTGTAAAAGGTGTCTTCTCGACAGCTTTGGTAGAAATAGCGTTAATAAACAGACGGGAGGCCGAAATGGTAAATTGAAGTGGCGAAACCGAGTCGAGCAGCGCGCTTTAATCACCTCGGCGGAGACGCTTCTTCATTTTTCTTGCGCGTTTTTCTCGATAGCGACTTAAAATGAAATATGAACAAAGAGACCGGCGGCTCACGATTTATATCCAACCCCCCACCCCTCCCCCCACGCCGCTCATGGTATAAAGAGACAGAGCGTGCCATGACGAAAGGATAGAATGCCTTTTACGAGAGGAATCTTTATGACACTCGCGCCGTTTTATTCGCTCCTCGCCTCGCCGCTAAATAAAACAACTCGTGCATGCACCGTTGACATGCAGAAGCGGACTGCAACACCGCGAAAAGAGACCATCGAGAAATTAACAGAGGATAAACGCGTTAGCTCGCGATAATTGAATATGTCCGTTCACTGTCAAATCTCCGTCCGTTCGCTCTTCGTATCCAAGAATGAAATTCGAGAAACAACACGTTTGTCACAGATAAGTGACGAAATCTCGCAGTTCGCTTGATCATTAAATGGCACAGTGTTCGCTACGAAGTATCATACTGGAACCTTTTTCAAATTCTGTTCAAATTTTCTCTGAACAGCTTAGGAACAAATAATCCAAATATTAGATACAGCAGCCAAAGTTAGGAGACATTTTTTTGGGGTCACAAGAGACCCCCAGTATACCAGTTAACGGTTAAATAAACATTATTTCATACACTTGAAAATGTTCTAAGATATTCAACGACATTGCAGCTTGTGATTGCAACGTATATTTTCCTTTTCTAAAGTGTGCCAACCTCTTCTGGATGTTCAGTAGCATAGTCCCACCAGATCATTATTCTTATACACGATTTTTGCGTGGGTGAAGTGACCTTCGATGACAGCTCGCTTTAATCACCTCGACACCGACTATCGCGCGCCGATAAGAAAACACAGCAACCCAATTACGGAAACGAAGATGACCTTGAAAATTTGCCTCCACCCATGCGAAAAGATCACCGTGTAAGATCATCGTGCAAATTGTTGACACCTATGTATATGTGTACATCAGCTAAACTGATGGTTTTTCAACACAAGAAGGTTAATAATTTTTTATGGGGAGCAATGAGCTAAATCAATCGGTGTATTAAAGAACGCATGGTTCCATTAAAAAAATTGAAAGTGACCTTTATATGCCCTCTACGCTTCCACCTACAAGAAAACCATTAATATAGAATTTCGTTCCCCTGGAAATCGTGTAAATTTTGTTTGAAACATTGCTCGTTATCATTAATGATTTCAGAGATATTCGAGTGGTTCACTCCAAATGTATTTTCGGCGTTCGAATATGAAGTCGAGGGCGCGAATCAAAGGTAAATGAAAATTAAGCAATCGAGCCGGTGGTGGCCATTCTTCTCTCTCTCTCTCTCTCTCTCTCTCTCTCTCTCTCTTTCTCTGCGACGCTCTTCTATGTGGCCGAGCCACGGCGAATGTAATTACGAAATGATGGTGACGAGTGCGGCGTAAATGACAGGTCTCGCGACGCATCCTGACAGCTCTCCTTTTTCTCGGGTGTCTCCTCTCCTCGTCGGGCCGTATCGGGCCGCATTGGCCCATCCTTTCCCACCGAGAAGCAATTTACCCGCAGCACAGGAGCTGTCGCTCCAATTTCCTATCGAAGGAAGAAGCGAAAAGGAGCAGGAGAAAGAAAGAGAGAGAGAGAAGGGACCTGCCGGTCCTAGTTTTCGTAGCAACCGCGTAAATGGCCTGTCGGGATCGTGCAATGCACGGTCGTGTCGCAGACATTATACGATATTATAGCGCGGATCGTGTAACATTATGATTATCCCGCAAGGAGCCCAAGGTCTGTCTCTTCCCGTCCTCTCCCGCACCGGTGTGTAATTGTTCTTTCGTTTAACGCCATACAACGCTCTTTCCATTGTCGAGACTTTTCTCGAGTCGCCTAACGCTCGAATCGGTGGCCATTTAACCCCACGGTGCACCGTTGGGTCGAAGGAATTCGGGAAGACACCCTTTTGTTCCCATTTAATTGTCTTTGAACCCCTCGATCCTCAGAAAACGTTTCTGACTGCTGCGCAATTCGTGAAATATAAATCCACTTGGATCCTTATTTGGTGCTTTATTTTTTCGGTTCTCCTCCTAAATGCGTCGATCTTCTCATTGATCAACTTCATCCAGAAACTCTATTTTTACCATGCAATTGTCTTTGAACCCCTTAGTCCACCAGTGCACTTGGACGGTTAGTGTTTTGTTTGTTTAAAAGATGCGTAAAAATCACGTAAAAGTAAATAGGACCCAATAGAAACCCGTGCACAAATTATTTATGTAAAAACCGACAGTGTGAAGAGAGGACCAATTTTTGTATTTGGATGTTTCTAGTCAATAATATTCAATAAAAATTAAATATAGATGTAGCAAGTGCTGTAAACCGTTGCAGAGTACTTCCTTCGACAAAAACAACTCCGTGGACCCAACAGCCTAACTCGTGCAAGTAGGATTGAAGAAGCTCCGCTGGCGCCGCGTACGCGGAGAAGGTTTGGGATCAATGATACTCTCGTTAACGACTGTTACGCGATGCAGGTTGCTCGGGATGGCAATGAATCATCGCGAGATTAAAAGCGAATCAGCTAATGAATCGCAGATGTTTGAGATAGGTCGACGAATCTGATCGGCGCTCCTCCTCGTCGAAATTCTGTGACGAGACCTAACGACTCCGTGCAAAGACGAAACGCCAACAAGAAACGTATCGTTACCTCCGGGTCTTGCAATCGATTGCAAGATTGTCTTTGCTGGATATACGACTCACTGAACAAAAAGATGGTTTAATTGCTTTGCGAAAGATCGGGTGACTCGGACATGTTTGACTCTCGAATGTTCTTCTCTTTCTCCTAATCGTCGACGTGGGTATTCGGATCTGACGTGGGGGCGTGGACAATATATATAGCTAACCAATATGGCGACGAAGGGCTTGGTGTTAACATTGCGTTCTTATATTTTTTAATTAAAACGTTTTTGCGCCGCACAAAATGTCAGATCCCAGGTCGTTTGTAGTTTATCTACAACAAATCAAAAGTGAAAGAGTGAAATATGAAAATGTCTACAATGCGTAATGTAAACAACAGTACCTGTATGTAAAATTATTAATTACTGTTCTCCCCTGTTAGCCAAGCGGTTTCAGTCTTCACCCTGCACCAAATCGCAAACGCATAAATGTCCACCGTGACAGCGTTGCGCTGTCGCCAAATCATGCTAACAAAGGAAAACTGTGACTGCTACTTACATCCTCATAAAAATGACCCATAATTCACATGTCGCGTCGGTCCGAGACTGTTGATCGTATCTAGTACTAGCATAATGTAACGGTCGGGAAAAAAGATGAGTCACTGCAATGGAAATGGTCGTATTTTCCAGAAATGGTGATTAAATTATTTACCGAGCAATTACCAATCGGCGACTTCGCGAATAGCGAACGGGACGATCGATTTTCGGGACAATTGTCCTGAAGGAGTACGAGATCGATCGCGAATCGATAGGTATACCCATTCCGAGATCGAGCTTCGTGAAGTCCCCAGTTCGCGGGTCGAAAAATAAAATCCGGCGAGCATAAATCAGCCGCTATTTGCTCGACAGAAGTTTTACGGGCCTCCATAAACTAACGAACCTATAATTTTCCAGGAATTTGCGAGTAACTGCGACGCGATTTTTTCCTTCCACCGGCCACCTTACGATGTCTCCAGATTTAAGTGCGCCTCTGACAACGGCCTTGGCGCGCGTACTCAACTGTGAAAAATCGTGACTATGCCGGACGAATGATCGAGGATGGTTATACTCCTCGACCGTGTCCCGATATCTTCTCGAATTCCAAATTTCGGCGCCGACGAATCCGACGAAATTTCATTAGGTAGCAGCATGTGAAATGTCTGATTTTAGAATGCAAACGTGATGGAAACCTTTTGATCTGGAAATACCATTATACTCCACAGGCCTTCGGTATGCCATTTTGAAGTTCAAAGCTAATATCTAAAGTCCTATGTCCAGTTTTCATTTAAATATTTAATTTTAATTCCGTCATATATTCTTTTTGTATGAGTGGATGTGTAACGAGTGGTTACTATAAATTAAAGTTGCTTCCACGTTAGAGTAAACAATGTTATGCATCACAGGCATGATTTCACCTACAAGTCTCCTTGCATTGGCCCATTAAAAACGAGAATTATGTATATTTTCGCAAATACGGTAATTGGTATTCAAACCAGCGTGTGTTCGCGAAGCTGTTCAACATTATTACGATCCTAGGTGATATTTCTGTTCAGGAATATCCTTCCTCCGAACAGGACGAAGGACGAGGACCGATCTCGTCGCGAGCATACAAATATCTCATCTTTATTAAGAAATATGATTAACCTCGTTCCTTATCACCCCGCCAAGAACTTATTCAAACGCGGTCGAATGAAAATGACTAGACTACAGATTCAATGCACTGAAAAAAACAATTTTTAATTTAGAAATACCGACACACTGTTTACAACTTAATCAATTTATTAGAGAAAGAGAGAAATAAATTTCTGTTCGGTTCCCGAGTCCTACAATCGATGTAATGATTACATTGTACGAAGGTACGCAGCCCACTAATGTGCAGTTAATTACCGTACAATTAAAAAATTATTTGCAGAGATTCAGAGATATACATGTGCATCTTCTGCGACAATAAGGGAACAGTCTTTTGCTATACGTTTCCAAATACATGCACGAGTACGGTGTTCTTAAAAAAAAATGTTGTTTAACATTTCCTTCCGTTCGCGCGTTCGATGACCAATGATTCACGACTTTTCGCAGCGGGACAAATTTAGATGTCCTCCGGCGCGCGGTCCCGGCTATCAATAATACATGGGAACGCTCTAATGTGTCTATGCGCGGGTTTTTCGCGTGTGGACCAGCGTCCCGATTTCGCGACAGGAATTCCGGTCGCGTTCGAGATTTGAAATTCACCTTTCGTACGCCGAAATTACGAATTATCGCGTTCGAACGAACGCGTCCTTTGCCTGGACGTCGTCCGTGCTCTACCGGCTTCCTGATGATAATAAGGAACGTGAGTCACGGCTTTTTATCCTTACGCAACTGTTGCGACCAACCGAACGCAGATCTGCGTCGAAACAGTATTTATCTTCCGTGTTATCGGAATGGCAGAGTTCCGTGCCAAAAATAAATCGCCGCCCCCGATCGCCCATATTGTTTCACTGGAGTCCGGGTCTGCTTCGACCCAGAGAATTGAAATCCCCGTGCAATCAGTTTCTGGCGATTTGATTCAATGTTTTTAATAGATAAAGCAGTGGACGGTCACTGGACGTCATCAATTATACAATGCGAGGTTCAATAAGATTTAGCACTTAACCAGCTAACTGTGGAATTAAAAATGTAATTTTAAAAATCCCTCACGGCGCGGAATTAAAATCAAGCAACGACGAATATACACGTCGAACGCAGACCAAATGCGGCTATTTTAAAAGCCAAAGAACTTGTAAAGCTAAATGAGAAAGAATTACGTTTTTATTCTTTAAGAATTTAACAATAGAGTATACTCGTCAATCACAGTTAACTGGTTAAACATCTCCGTTATGTTTGACGATAAAAAAAAGACTTTATCAGCGAAAGTTGTTCAATATACAGAGGGTTATGATATAGTAATAAAGCAAACATGCCGTATGCATACGTAAGATGTTATATCTGAAAGATCCTCAATGTTTGTCTAAAAATAAAAGTAGTAGCCCATATTCGAGCCACCACTGATCGAAAATTGTTACGGACGTGTTAATAATGATTTACGCGATGCGGACGAATAATTGCAAGTTCAGGTAACAAAAAGTGATGAGTTGGGGTGGGTGATGGTTAGAAAATCGTCGGAAACGTCGCGGGTGACAGATAGATGATCGAAGGTAGTAACTGGCTTGCGGCTCGGAAGAGTGCACGTCCTGAGCAGAATAAAAAATCGACAATCTCCGGGGGCCGGAATTGTGTCTATTTTAAGCGACTGGGATCTCTACAATTACCGGACCGTTTCAGGTGCTCCTCGGTGCACGCGAAATCCTTCTTTTTCGCCCATGAGCGATATAGACGATCGGCCGTCCTAACGGTACGTAACGGTCGGGAATCGCCGGTTGTAAAGTACATAGTCGTTTCCTCGGCAACTGCCACGAGGATCCAGGAAGAGTCCGTGGATCGAAGAAGACGACGAGGAACACGACGCCTGGTAGGCATTATATCGAGGCATCATTATCCATTTCTTTTTCTCCCCGGGGGGGAGGCAGCTATTTTTAGACGGGGCCCTCGTCGACAAGGGTAATCGAATTCCTAGCCGGCCATAGCAATTGTTGCCATTACCGTGTTCCTCGGCCAGGTATGATTGATGGCGCTCGGTGGAAGATGTTTGCTAATAAACTCGATCGAATCAACACCACAGCGTGATAGGTTCAAGCATTAAAGCGGAATGGACAGTCGTGCTCTGCCCCGGGAAGATTAATGTCTTCGTGGTAATTGTACGATCCGATTGAGAAGGAACGATCCATCTTGATTAATAGACGCCGGGTATTCAATATTGAGATTAGTTTCACGGAATGATTATATTAAATTGTCCCGGTGTTGGGACCCGTCCGCGAGGATTCGCTTTTGCTCGGAGATTGCCCGTTTTATTCGGAGATCATATGCGTACAGCAAAGAACGTGATAGAAGCTGTACTGAAACGAGCTGTGGGAAATATTTTGATACTCGCGATGGATTACATGATTTTCCTGTTAACAAATTATTGCATCCGTAGCGGGCAACAGTTTTAGCGTTGATCCTTGCGCGATTAAATCGAAGTGTTGTTCTTGGAACACTTTATCGTGGTTTATAGAAGAGGATTTATGCGGGTAAATCATTCTTGGAAACTTATATTGCAAAAACTATATTACCTTCGTACTTAGAATATAAATTAAAGAAGATAATCACCTAATTCGAATCTGAAAATGAGTTCTTCAAGGTTATATTTTGACAGGGATCAATTTTTGACTGACTTTACCTGCCCCGCGGTAAAATTTAATCATCGCGATGCGTCACGATCGATTCACGGAATTTCGCAGTTTCCTTCACAAAATAAAAACAAGTTGTGAGCTCCGCGTGTAGAAATCGTTGCGAAATACGAGGGAACCGTTCGGATAAAATCTCTTTCGATGGATCTTAACCGAAACGGTGACTACAGCACGATAAATCATCGGCGTCGTTACGATTGTATGCGTCCTCGGCGAATTCGGTGGCCGACAGAATAATGGACGAGGCCAGATTTCGGGAGGACGGTGTGTCTGGCTCGAGTTCAACGTTAAACAAATGTGTCTCCCCTTCTTTCTTGCCTTATCTTACTTTCTGTACTTCGATTCTCTTCCCTGCAACTATTTCTCATTTTAACATTATCATAAAGTTTGTTGCGTTTACGTATCAAAAGAAACTTCGAATTAAGGGAACTTCTGAAGTAATGGTTTTTAGCTGCCAAAAGTTTTGTGCTTTCTGTGAAATATTTCATAAAGCAATTATGAGTTAGATGCTCCTTCAAACTGTTTAATCATCCTGTTGTATCGTCCAGTGTCAGACATTTACGAGAACTTATTCAAATAGTCTTTTTGGCTGGTGCATTATGGTTCTAAAATATGATTTTTCAACACATTTTCCATAAATTGTAAACTCAAAAGGTTGTGAATTTTAAGACATTGGACGGCTGCGAATTTCTGAAAAACTTTCTTCAACAGCAATGTCAATTTTGGTCTTAAATCGACAAGCCACCCTGAGGAACGTGTAACTCCATCACTTCTTTCGAGTTTATTTTTCCAAAACTAATTTTCATCAAAAGCATAATAACAGGCTTCTTCAGCGTCGAAGGATAAGACTTCCGGTTGACGAAACACGAGGGGTGCGAGGAATTTGTCACTCGAAGAGGGTGGACAAGTCGGCGACGAAAAAAGTGAATATCTCCGATGAGACGTGAACAAGAAGAGGCAGATTATGGCAGGACAGCCGAAAACGGAGAGCAGAAGAAAGGGATGGATCGCGCATACATACATCTGAATCGCATTATCCAACAATCGTCCACTTCCTGTGTGTGTTCACGCGAGCGATCCATCTGCGGAGGCAGGGTAGGCCAATAAAAATCATGCGATGGCCCGAGAGAGCACGTCTGGTATCGACGACCTCGCATCAGCCGACGACCTTCGCCCTGAAGAGAACCGGTCCCCGAGCTGTGAGCCGGGAGATGCGCCCCGTCGCTCCGTGGGGCCCGCCGAGGGGCCCGATCGAATCGATTCACGCGAGGGAAAATCGCGAGAGGTTCGGGGCCGAGGCGTCCCCGTTCAACAGATGCACGCACGGTTTACATAATGCTCGCGGCGCGTATTGTACCAGCGCAACGTGCACAGAGGAAACACAGGCCCCCGATGACTCACGATCATCGCGAACGTCATACGGACGCGATCGGTGATCGACTGATCGCGATCGATGCTCGCGCGCGACCTTTTCCTCTCGACGGGACGTCACCACAGATCGGCAGAATTTTTCCGCGATATTTATGAAAAATCTTTTACGACGTTCCCTAAGTATGTAGTCGTCATTGCGGAGTTGACGCAATTTGAAACGAAAAGGACTTGAGAATGTCAGTATGCTATTTTCAACCCAAATAGATTGTCAGAGAACGAAGGGCACTTCTTTCCGTAAATTTGTAATAATAATTTACGAATAAATATATATTCATAAATATATTATATATTCAGTATTTTCCCAGTGTCGCAGCTTTACAATCCAGCTGTACTGATGAAATGAGGAATCGAGCCGTTAATTTTTAAAGCAGTCTGAATAAATAAACGAGCATTCTCGTAATTTCTGCGAAGCGACGTTTAAAGATTGTCAAGCGGGATCGGTACGAACCCGGCGCCGTGTAAAATTGAAATGATTCGAGGCTCGTGGCGAAATTCACGCTCGCTTCCGGCTAGATCCAGGAAAACGACGTGTTTCGGGGGACTTGTGCACACCGAACACGTACCAGACGATTCGTTCGCGCTCATTGAGAAGATGATCCCGTCCCCGCGAACGAGAGAAAGACACGTAACGCTCGCCTAACGAAATTTCGCCGGCCGCGGTGTCTGCCCTTACACGTTAAGAGGTCACATCAACGATAATTCTTCGGATGAAGACAACACAATAAGAAGAGCCGCTTTACGTAACGAACGGGATAATTCTATCAGAGCCGGCAGAGCGCAAGCGGTCACGAGCTTTCGTGCTTGCGGCGTCCTCCATCTTGGTGCTACGTGCACGCTGTATCGCACGTAGGATTTTTCCGATCGAATTATACTGCGTCTGCTGCACGCCCATTTTTGGTACGGTCGGTTTGCACTTCAAGTACAGACGTCGGTGCCCAACATTTTCTGCGACGTGCAATAACATTGTTAGTTATTAGACTAACAACTATATATATTTTTAGGACTTTTTTATCCTCAATAATTTTGCGGAAGAGAACAGAAAATTTATATTTTGTAAGAAAAGTGTATGAATAAGGAGTGTGAATGTGTGCGTATGTGTGAATTTCGTTGTGAAAACCAGAAGAGTACGGTAGGAACAGTGCAACATCGATTTCACCGACATAGGTTATTGATTTATGTCAGCTGAATGCAGCCTAGAGGCCATCCATATTGTATAATTACGAATAAACTATTATTAACAAAAATGATTGTATACCTACATTTATTTTAATGTATAAACAGTGGTCACGTTGAAAGTTTGAAGCTTTCAAAGCATTAATAGCTTTAAAGATTCGAAAGAGATAGAACAGAAAAAGAAATAATTTGATCGAAGTAATGATTTAATGATGCTAGGTTCCAGATAAAACCGAGAACTTCTGCAACAATCGAAATTGTCGGATCACAGGCGAACATCATGACCTCGAAGATCAGCATAGGCGAAAAAAACATCGTGCTGCAGTAGAAACCAATTAGTGTCCTAACACCTCCATTGTCACTCTGATCGCGGTCAAACATCAAGGTTCTTTTCACGTTTATCGGGCTCGCACCGCGGTGCTGCTGCACTTCCGGTCGATACTGAATCATGCTGAACTAGTGTTTTTAAAACAGTTCGATGGAAACTGGGCATCTGAATCATGGATCACCTGGCAAAATCCTCGAAGACGATCAGAATTTAAACTAATCGAAAGATATCCCTTGGGAGTGGTCTTCCCTTCATTACTTAAAAAAAAAAAAACAAAATTAAATGCAAACTAAAAACATTTCAGCTACATCGGAACATCATGTGAAACCATTCTACTTTTCGCATGAGAGCGCATGTACTCGCAAGCACAACAAAGCAAAGCCCAGTTACTCCATAATCGCAGCTCCGGAACGGACAATCTCTGTTCGTTCGAACCACAAGCTTCCTCGAACAGAAACGAAACTTATCGAAGGAGCAACCACCGTGGACATGGTGTTCTCGTTCGCCTGGGAGCCACAGTTCGCGCGACAATTCGATCACTGGCGAACGCCGATTCTCACAAAAGCCGAGTTATCACGTGTCGCCCACTGAGACCGGTCACAGAAGAACTCGTGGGTCGTTCTCCGATCCGGCTGGATCTTCCCTAACGATCGGGCCTCGAGTTTCACTGAACGAGAGACTAGGATACAACCGTGGAAACAACCGGCGGCCGGGACACGATCGTGATCAACCTGATCGCAGTTGGCCGTCGAGGGGCGGCCATTCTGTCGATCAGTCCGAGCTCTGTGAACGCGGTCTCTCCTCGAAAGCGGTGTGCGAGTCGTGGGTGCATGGTGCAGCGCGGACCTGGAGTCGCGGTACGGATTCGATAGTTGTAAAATCGTCGGAGGATCGAGCGTAGCCTGTTTTGCTCTTGGAGCAGCGGCGTGGGCCGTGTAGAGAGGAATCGGCGGGCAACACACGGCGGATCGTGTGGCCCGGGGAGGAAGAAGAAAGAAAAGCGAACGCAGGGAGCGAGCGCGCGGCGGCGAGCGAGAGGGAGGACTCCGAAGAAGGAGGGGACTGCCGACAGGCAAAGAGGGGTGAGGGGACGGGGGTCAGAGGAGGACAGAGAGAGCTGGAGGAGCTCCACGGAGCGAGCGACAGACGAGGAGAGCGAAAGAGGGGCCCCTAGAGCAATCGGGCGAAGGGGGTCGGGGCCCCCTATGCGATCGCAGCCGAGCCAACGGCTCTGGTGGGCAAATGGGTATATAAGCGGGGCCCGGATGATTCCATCTCGACACACGACCCAAACCTTCATCCCGAACACCAACCGAACGGTTCCTCCGGAAAACGAGCGTAATCGCACGCGCGCGACGTAAAAAAGAGAAAGACAGACAGAGACAGAGAGACAGAGAGAGAAAGAGCATTAAGGGTTTTGACACTCGCGCAACCACAACCTCAGCCCTCTTTTGTCCCCTGGCTGTTTACTCGGCCGCCGGAGCGTTTCCACGGTTTTGCTGTTTACACCGGTAACGCGGTTTTCTGCGATCGGTGAGAAAGAAGCCCCGCAACAGGAAGACGACATCTTATCCAGATCTACTAGGAGTCGACGACCACAGGCGGCCGCTGTTTCGGTTTCGTTCGACCAAAGGAGAGACTAAGACGTGAGTACCAAAACACGATACCTAACAAAACGGGAACACCAACCCCCGTCTCTCTTCTCGTTCGTTCTGTTTCGATTCTCCCAGGGGGGCGATTCTGACGGGGTTTCTGAAATTTGTTTGTCGCACTTTCTATAACGATTATATTTCGTCAACTTTTCTCGTTTCGCAAGCGCAAAATCGGCGAGATGTCATCGTAGACCCGAGAGCCCCGGCGAAACCCGCGGCGCGGTCTACGAAATCCGCGATTAAAGCGAGAGAAAAACGCGCGAGCAAATGGAATAATTCGTCGGAACATATAATTCGCGTGGATTTCACAAGCGAGAACAACCCGGTGTTTGCGTAATTCCCCGCTTCCTCTCGCAACGCGCGAACTCTTTTTCCGCGGGCTCCCTCCCACCCCCGCCGCCGCGAGCAGCGAGGGTTTCCTCACGGTTAATTAGCCCCCAGCTAATCTGCTCGATCTACGAATTAGCTGCGACACTCGAGGCGCGAACGGAGCTGGCCCGAGGATTCTCCGTCACGTAGTCTCTCCGGAGGACAATGGAATCGTTCAACCCCGATTAGGCGCGCGATAGCGTGAAATTTCTAAAGTATCATGACTAAAGTGCAGCTTTCGAGCACTTCTTGAAAATAGAAAAATTAAAACAGAATATACAAACACAAGTTTTCATAAATGCGTCGCGAAAGGTTCGATCGTTTATAATATCTTTGGGTTAGGATATCGGGGATCCAAAGTTACAGGTGTAAGTTCGGTGTCGAACGTCGCAGAAAAGTGATCAGAGCGACCCGGTGTCCTAGCATGTTCGCGTGAACTGCGTCGCATTCCCCGTCCAATTGATTCAATGTACGCAGATTAGATCGACAATCGCGCAGTTCGAAAAGGACAGAGCCGACACAATAGATCGCGGAGAATAGAGAGGGCAAGGAAGAGAGCGAGAGAGCTAAAGGGTGTGCGAGGGAGAGAGGGAGAGAGAGAGAGAGAGAGAGAGAGAGAGAGAAGGAGAGAGAGAGCTAGAAGGGAAGCAGAAAGCATTGTGAAGCGGTGAACCACTTGATGGACCGCGACTTCTTTGTAACCATGCTGCCATTATTGTATCTCTGATGATCTTGATAAGGTAATGGGTGGCCATCATCTTTCACAGGCATATCCTCCCCATCAAGTCGTGCCTCTGCGGCTTCCCCCGCGAGATATCGTCGCATTGTTTTTCTTCCTGGTCAAATTATCCGGCTTCCGAACGACACTCGGCGAAATAGCCGCGCTATTGAACGCGACCATTGAAAATGTCACGTAAACGTCAACTCTCTGTTGCTGCTGCGCAGCCCTGCCCCGCGATCATCAACGCTGACTGGCCCCGCTCGTAACGCGATCCAGCTGTTGGAATCCTTTCATCGCGAATCAAGAGATCGGTTACGGTTTCCGTGCTCCAAATTGTTATTTGCTCCGACGGTTTATCTTTCAAATGCTTGCGATCGATTTTTCGAAAAGAGACCCCGGACACACAAATAGCCGCAACAGTTGTCCACGGTTGTCCACGAGCTTTCAACTTCGAGCGACTGTTCCCAGATGAACGAGCATTATCCGTACTCTTTATATCGAGAAACAGGCTCGAGACTCGAGACATTTTCGATACTCCACCGATTCCTAAAATTGATACGCGAGGGCCTCTTCATCTTGGACGCTCATCCCCTGTGGAACGATGTTCGAGCGTCGTCGCAACGGAGAGCGATCGCGAAACGCTCTCTATCCAGCAATCGGTAAAAACTGGCTGCATTGGCCGCTGCCATACTCTTGATCTCTCTTGTCGGCCAGTTTTTCCGTCTTTATCGTTCTCTACCCTCTCCGTTTCACCTTCTCGCGGCGCGCATTCCGCCACGGTTGCGTTCTCCAGAAGGCGTGTCTGGTCTCCCCGGGACACAACGGAACGACACGCTCTCGCCCCGTCTGTTTTGCGCAATTTTCGGCAGCCGCGATATACAAATAAGGCGGTCGGTCGGTCGGTCTCGCTCTCGGTCTGCCTCGTCCTTTGTCAACGATCCTCGGCTTGTATCCCAGGATCGTGCAACGATTTTTGCCGCGGAGATCGCGGCGGCAGCGCCGAACGTTCGGGAACGCCGAGATCTCGACCCGAGCAACGAGAGGACAGCTTCCTCTCGATGCAAATTACTCGCTTGATTGGCCCGCGGACTCGGACCTCCGAACGGAAGGTCGTTCAACGGTGGCTCGGCACCGAGAGAATGCTATTGCACTTGGTTTTTGCACGTCGCAGAGCCGCTCGCGATTTCGTCAGCGCCGCGTTTCCCTTTTTAGCGGGCGCTCCAGCCTGGAATCTTTCAAAAATTGTTGCTGTCTCCCGAACCACGCCATTTTGTAGACGGAGCTATCGTTACCCAAAACGATTTACTCCAAACTCGTAATAACCGCTTTGTAAGCGAGTTCGATTTTGATTTTTGTCGAATTTATGGGACCGAGGAAGAAAGATTTTGCAGTTTCGTGGCCAACGAGTCTCAAATTTAGCACGAAATGTTGCTCCGTGAGGTGGAATAGCCCCTTATTTACTCGCCCGTGATGTCGAGATGGTGTTACATGGACGATTGTCTCCGGTTTCTTATTTACCAACTGCAGACGAATGGTCACCCGAGGCTTCCATGTGCGCGCGATACTGATTTGCGCAGTGGAATCGGTTTACGATGCTTGGACACTACCTGCAACCACGTTCGCTGTCCTCGTTTGCCTTCAACGTTTACTTTAGCGTAAATTGAATCGACAACTAGAAAGAAAATTAAGTGGACATGATTGCTATTTGTTTCTGACAGATACAGTACAATATTATTCAAAACCACAAATGTATAATAGAATGGTATAAAGCAGCTTTGAGGAAGCATGCTTTTGTAATTGCTATAAGAAATTATTCGCTCCTGGTTATTCTTCTACCGTTAACCGAAACGTGTGTCTTTACACAAAATATTATATAACAATAAAGAGCCCTTGACGTCTTGAATTATTTTTCTCGCACTAGCTCTAATAATTCCGTAGAACAAACGTGTTAATGAATGCTTCTGAAAATTTATTCTGTGAACAGATAACATGAAAATATTACTGAGGTAATTGAAATTGTGAATTTCTAAACGATAATGTAGCTAAATAGACAAACAATTATTACTCGTCGACACAGTTCGAAATACTGTTCGTACCGATTGTCTCCCCGATTGGTCAGACAATAGTAGAGTATTTAGAGCCGAAATGTCTATAATTCCGAGCGATGACTGCATCGTGGTGAGCCAACACAATCTCTCCTTCCGTTTCCACGGGTACCGGAAGACCCACCTATGTTTCACTTTCCGTTCGTGGCTCACGCAACGATCGCGCAGCGAACGCGACCCACACTGCGTTCATGTATATTAAACTAAAACAGAAAAAAAGAAAATAGGCATCGTTCCAACTTGATCCATGAATCATTCAACAGTCCTGTGCGACGGTTATCATCATCCGACGATTCAATTCCACCTCGTCTATCCGCAAATCTTTCGAGAACGACGAACAACATGTTCGCAGGTTGCGTCGTTGTTCGTCTTCGTGTGCGTCGAATCCGAGATGTTCAATCCGATTGAATCCGTCTCGGGAGACGCGCGACGTCTCCGATACATCCGCTCGGCGAACACGCGAGTTTAATTGATCCCCCATCTCCGGCGAAAGAGAGAAAAACGAACGGTCGACGACGACGAAGAAAGATGCGCGTCAGAGAAGTCGTCGTCGGCGCGAACGCGCGCGCGTAACGAGCGCGAGGGGCTCGCATCCTGTCATTAGTCCCATGACGCTCGCCTTATTCAATGCATTCGGTTCAATGTCACCTGTCCCTCTCCTTCCTGCCGGATCTTCTAGCAGCCCCTTGCCCATCCTCTCCCAGCCCGTTCCCCCGTCTCTTTCCGACCGATGGCCGCAGCTTTTCGTTTCGCGGCCCATTCATACGCGGCCGTGTTCTCCATTCATGCCAAGTGCCAGAGCCCGCGTGCTCACGTCCGCTCTCTTAACTGGAAGATTGCGAGGAAACGTTCCCTGGCAGCTCATTCCTCTCCGTAGCTTCGTTCTCTCCTGTCGGGTCCTCGGCATCGGTCTGGCAACACCTCTTTCTTCACCGGCTCTCCCTTTTTCTACACCTTGTCGGGTCACTTCTTTTCGCGAGACGCAGCGCGAGGCCTCGAGACTCTTGAATAAACGACCGTAGGCCAGACTACTAAGGTACATAACACACACCAAATAGTTCTTCGGTATTATCGTCTTCAAGACCACGCTTCTTCACGGAACCACTGATTCTCTCGTTCTACACTCCCTTAGCCAGTTGAGACTCTCCTCCCTTCATTACGCTCGCTAAAACAGCCCGCTTCAAAAATCTGTCCGACAACTAGAGAAATAACCATCAAAACGCGTACGTTGATGAAAAGCTCCTGCTTCAGGATCCTGTTCAATCAACTCCGTCTTACCGACAATATCACACTTTGAACGAACACGTCAAATTACTTTAATTAGAGATCATAAATTTTCGCGCTACCCCGAAACGGAAAGTACCTGAAGAGCGCACGATGCGATTGGTTCCATTAAAATGAAAGAATACAGCGCCTTAGACGAGGTCTCACAGGCGAAGCTAACGTTTCATTTCCGTTACGCAGATATCAAGATGAAGCTGATCGTGACAGCGATGGTGTGCCTGGCAGTGCTAAAGACGGCGTTCGCCTTGCCCTTGGCTGGACTAGAAGACCCGTCCTCGGTGTCGCCGTTGGACAGGTCGACATCGCCGTCCGCTGCTGTGGATCAGAAGCTGAAGGCACCGAAAGCGGAGTCGACGCCAGCGGCTGAGCCAGCCTTGAAGAGCGAAGCTTCTCCTACCTCTCAGCCTGCCAAGCCTGAAGAGAAGAAGGAAGAGCCACTGGCGAAACCCGAGGAGCCTCGAGCTGAGCCACTCGAGAAGCCCGAGGAGGAGGCGGCGTACGAAATAGCCCCGCTGACGACTCTGGAACCGCAGGCACAGCCTGCTCAAGAGCCGAAAAGTGAGCTGCCTCAAGAGCCGAAGAAAGAGGAGGAGAAGAAAGAGGAGGAGACCTTGAAGCCAGCTGCTTCCGAGACCACCTACGCGTTGGCGGAGGAAGCGCCGCAGGAACCCAAGCAGGAGCCTGCTGAAGCTCTCCCCGAGCAGACCGTAAGTATCGCTTTAACACCGTCCTCGTAACACAGATTCTGTCAGCCTGAGAGATGAAGGGAAGTTCTCATTGGACGATGTTCGACGTTTCAGAAATCCGTAGTTCTCCTCGAGGGCAAGATCGCCGAGAAGCCCGACTCCGTCGAGAAGGCCCCTGAAGCCATACAATTGCCGGAGGAAGAGAAGCAGCTCAAGGAGGCGAAACCCAGCGTGAGGAAGGAAGACGAGTCCGCTTCGTCCGCTTCGAGCTCCTCCGCCGAGTCATCCGAAGAAAAGGCCGCGCTCGCACCGGAAGAGAAGAAGCTCCTCGACAAGCCCCAAGAGGACAAGGAGAAGAAAGCCGAAGAGAAGCCTGACCGCGTGACCCGCGACGCCGAGGAAGCAGTGCCAGCAGTGAAGAAACTCGACCAATCATCCGAGCAATCCCCGGCACCCGCTGAAGCCGAGAAGAGCCAGGAACAACCGAAACAGGCGGCGGCACCAAAGGAAGAGGAGGAACCAGCCCTGGAGGTCGTGACGGCCGACCTTCCGGTCCAACGAGCAGCACCCGCCGTCGGCTCCTCGGAGCCCTCCAAGAACGAGGAGAAACTCGATGCCGCTGCTCCACCATCGAAGGTAGCGAAGAGCGCTCTGGTCGCAGCCGAAGCCGAGCCCGCATCCGAACAGGCGAAACCTGAGGAATCCAGCCAGGTGAAGAGCGAAGCTGCTGCCGTCGATGCTCAGTCCCAGGCAAAGGCTGCGCCCGCCGAGGAGAAGAAGGAGGAGCCGCTGAAGCAGGAGAACAACAAGGAAGCAAAGTCGGAGGAGTCGTCGGAAAAGAAGTCGGAGGAATCTTCGGAAGAGAAGTCGGCCGAGAAGAAGGAAGCCAAGAGCAGCGAGGAGGAGGACTCCTCCGAGGAGAAGAAGTTGAAACCCGCCGAGGCCAAGCCCGAGCTCCTGCCGAAGCCCCAGGAGCTGAGGAAGGAGTACGAGTAAATGTCGGTCGCGGCGCGGGAAGACGTACAACAACGGTAGCCCCAGCAGCAGCAACATCAACGAGAGCGATCGCTCGCAGTATATCGATACAAACCGCGTTGACCACCAGCGACAGGATGCGCGCGAGTTCTTCCCCCTTGGTTGATTAGTGGCGAGAGGGAGCCTCTCGCGTGTACGTAAGAAAAAAAAAACAAAACAAAACAAGCGTGAACGGGAACGGGAGAGAAAGAGGATACGGAGTGAAAGCATCGGTGTGAATGGGAGAGATTGTTCGATTCACTATTATTTTGTGGCAGGGTCCAGACATCCCCGGCGCGCTACAATTCCGAGTTAAAAAAGAAAGAAAACAATGAAAAAAAAAAGAAAAGGAAAACACAGGAAAAGAAAAAACAGCAATGTTCATCGACTCGGGGCAGGATGACCACGTGCAACCTGGCTGTGAAGGGATAGCGAAACACGCCCATCAGGACCACGTGGCCACCCTTCAGGGTTCGATCGATGACGGCTCCCCACGCCGTCAGGATCGTTCGCGAAAATTCGTCCCAGCGGACACTGCGATTTGTCCGCGGGGACGAAACTCGGCCCCCTGAATTAGTATCCTCATCCCAAAATCCCCCAAGTTTCTTTTTGTCCCTTCTCTTGTCTCTACTATTTTTTTTTTGTTTCTCAAATCCACACTCGCCCACAACCACAACCTCATCCCAATAAATTAGTGTGTAGATCGACTCTTGTCTTTTTTTTTTAGAGATACGTGTCATTATTATTATTAATATTATTATTATTACGATTTAGTACCAGTACCGCTATTATTATTATTAATATTATTATTTGTATTATTGCTATCATCGTTATAATAATAATAATTATTATTACTGTCAAAACCCAGCTGATGTTCACTCCAAACCAGACAATCGAACGAATCGACCGCGACGATTAGGTTCCGTCCGACAGTGTTCGATCATCGATCGTGACCAGTTTAACAAACTTGTGATCGGTAGCATCGCGATGGAACTCCCGGCGTTAACATCGATCCCGTGCGCATTCCGCTGGTCGCAATTACGAGTGTCGTAATACGGTATGCTAACAAAGCGAGTCGACTAGCACATCACGCGCCAGAGCTGATGTTTGTTGACATAACAATTGGCGGCGTGACACGTGCCCGGCAATTCGAAATCGCAAATTCGCCCGGAAAGCCGGGCCGAACTCGGACGAAACGATTCGTTCGACGAGGATCGAAGAGATCCTCGATCGCCGCGAAATCAGCGGACGAATCGTGCCTCTGCACTTTGGGAATGCGCGATTGCGCAACGAGCGCGCAGATTCGCGCGAACGGTCGCGTCACGCCTCGCGTGCAATCCGCCGAGTTGCACGACCACGACATTTCTCCTCCGCCGATGCATCGCGCGATGCATCGACTCATCGGAGGCAGGCCCGAGTGAAAAGCCAGCTTGTCTCGGGCCCGCGTGCTTGTACACGGCTTTTGTAAACAGTTGAGGACAGCAGAGGTGAGTGGACCCGGCGAAATGTCAAGGCGTGAAGGGTTTTGCAACGAACGGGATACGCTCCTTTGGTTTCTTCGATCAGAGTCCTCGCATAGCTTTACGCAAGATCGGCGAACGAGACCCGCCGCGATATCGCGACCAAAGAACGTTCGCGGGGAAACGGTCACGTGACCGCCGGACGAAAACCGTTCACCAGGTGAAAACCGTGACCGTCATTTTGGTCACCGTTCGTCGGCGCTACCATGTTAACGGGAGCGATCGTGCAACCGATAAGAACACCGACTTTCTTGAAATATTTTAACAAATTACTAGACTACGGATCTTCGTGCAACATAAAAATTGTCTGCGTCAGTTGCAGGAAACAGTAGCCGTGTAACGAATTTTCTCCTTCTTTGATTATCTTGATAAGTTGAATACAATATGTTGGCATTCTTGAATTCATTTAATCTTTCTACCGTTTTCATTTTTACCAGCTCGTTTTTCTCACAAATTCAGATTACCGACGATTATGATTGATTACCGATCTAGTGCTTTAGAAACACCTGATTCACAGCTCAGGTTTTGGTTTATTTCATGGTTATTTCATTTTTTAGCAGCAACAGCAGTTTCAATCGTGTACTAACAGATCTCCTCAAGTAATGTAATCTAACAGTTTTTCTTCTGAGATCTTATATTATAATATATCGGTATTGATGTTTAGAAGAAGATTATTGAGCTTCTTGTAGATATAACACAATTATTATGAAACCCACAGGTTCTTAGGTGAAGTGTCGAGTGGGTAGCGTTACTTGTCCTGCCTGAGAATCTCATGCAAAAGTTCGTAACGTTAAGAAAGTTACGGTATGCAATATGCAGTTACTGCAACAATGCTTATTGCTGTATTGAAACTTCGAACGTGTTTTTTCTCAGAACGATCTTTTCAGATTAGCATGAATAATTTTAAAGCAGTTTATCTGATTAAGCCGCGTATTTTGTTGACAATGTATAGGACGATATACAGCTATATTCGACAATTTTTTAAGAATATTTTTAGGTACCTTTTCTGGGTATGTTAAATTGCTATTACATCTACTGAAACAACCATCAATTAAAAAGAATTGATGGAAACTGAGTAGTTAAATGACGAGCTTATACTGTAGGTCACAGTAGACCTCGAGTCGTTGTCTAAGGATTAAATAATGAATAATGAACAATGAAGCAGCTTAAAATTTAAATGTGAATATTTAATGAAGTCTATCATACATCTCATAATGCAAACTTGTAATAGTGAGAAAAACTGTAATAAAAACTTTTAACCTTCAAAAACTTTTACGTTCTAAATCGTCTAAATCGTAAAAACAATAATGCGTAAAACTACATTATTAAATATTATGTAGGAAGGAAAAACGTTTTACAAGTACATTAATGTAAAATATTCTTTCAATAGCTACGTGTCAATAAATATTTTTAAAAAGTACAACGCAAGTGTACATCATAATTAACACGGAGAGTTAGAAACAATTTTGTTTAAATAACTGTTCTAAGGTGTTCGTTTGCACTACATATGAATGTTACAGTTCTGTAAAACTGGGGTACGATTCGGAGAAAAGAAAAGCAAGTGTAATCTGGCTAAAATGAAAGCGAGAATCAATTGCCTCCGTGGCGCAATCGGCTAGCGCGTTCGGCTGTTAACCGAAAGGTTGGTGGTTCGAGCCCACCCGGGGGCGATTATTTTTTATTTGATAAACAAATATCTTTTACTATTAATATTTTCAAAAACACATCTAATCGTGTTCATACCTTCAAAAAAAAAGGATAGTATAACCACATAAGAACAAAACGTCAAAGCGACAAATTGAATTCAGCTAACAGTATACATATTCGTTCGTTAGCACGTTTCTACAAATAGTTATGCAACATTCTTCACATTTTATACTTTCTAATATTTTGTCACTACACTTGTGAACTTATAAATTGTTGACACCGTCAGTATAAACTTTAACAGACTTAATAGCTCATATAAAAAGTATTACATATACATAAATATAATACGTGTAATAATGTATATAATGCATATATGAGTTTCTGCTTTGTTAGTGCTTAAAAAACATTAAAGCAATTACATATATTTCTTAATAATGAAAAGAAGTGTATTTACAATTTTATCATTTTATCATTAATATTATTACGCTACAATTTTTTTAGTTTAATTATTAAAAAGTAAACACATTCGTCTCAATATTGTAAACACTAGAAAAATAGAAATTTGCAACAAAAAAAAACCAATTGACCCCGACGTGATTTGAACACGCAACCTTCTGATCTGGAGTCAGACGCGCTACCGTTGCGCCACGGAGTCAGTTGATGTTAGAGTTCTTTTAAAGTAGTCATAAACTGCAGAGAAGACTACTTTTGCGTAGCTAAATGCTTGCATCTGAATAGGACGCCGATTTAAATTATGTATATAATATTTAATACCTTGTATTTAATTGTTTTTATGTAAAGTAATAGATTCAAAAATATACATAATTACAGTATCGTTTAATTACTTTGCAATAAAAAGTACAAGCACACCACATACCTGTTTTGTCAGCATGAAACAAGCAAGGACTCCTAGTGACCACCAATCTACTTCTTGTCCATAATATTGTCTCTTCAGTATTTCTGGTGCTGAGTTAATCAGAATATATGTAGTTGATAATATCACTGAAGTATTCGAATAGTATTTTGATATTTACCCATATATTCAGGTGTCCCACAAAGTGTGTTTGTTCTTTCAGCATGAGTTAACCACTTTGCTAAACCAAAATCAATAATCACAGCATGGCCTTCTTCATCCAGAAGAACATTTGTTGCCTTTATATCTCTATGTACTACACCAACATTATGCAAAAAATCTGTAACGAAATTTACAGAATGTTAGAAATTTTCTTATGCAGATATTCAGGATTAAATACACTTACCAATAGCTAAAGCAATTTCTGCTACATATATTCTAACTACATTTTCAGGCAGAGCACCACACTCCTCGACTAGCGAAAATAGTTCTCCTCCACCAATATAATCGGTTACTGAAATTGGAGAGTATTGTGATATTGTGAAATTGGAGAAAATATTTAATTGTAACCAGTAAAAGTAAAGTAACAATAAACATACATATGTATAATGTCTTTCTTCCTTGCCATTTATGAGTACAATTTAATATAAATGGGTGATGGCCAACGAGCCTTTGTATAGCAACCTAGAACAAAATATTAATTTATATTATTAGTTTTATATATAAATAATAAATATTACATTACATACTTCCTGTTTTGCTTGCATTACTCCATTTTCTGTAACAACTTTAGCTTTGCTAATAGCTTTCAAAGCAAAAACTTGGCCAGTGTCTTGCTTTAGAATTTTATATACCTTTCCATATGCTCCTTTAGCTATTACACATATAAGCTTAGAAGTACTTTGCAAAGGTATTGGTCTTATTTGAAATTCTGGAAGGAACATGGCTTGAGAGCGCGATACTGGCCATTGTGTCTTTGAAATATCCAACGAGTGATATAATGTGCCTTCGCTCCAACTGAAAATTACAGAGTTATTGCACGATACATTCTGTGATATCAAATGTAGGGTATTTAGAATTCAAAATGAACTACCTTTTATTTGATACACGGGACCATGATTTAGATTCTTTATTTGTGGACTGTGTTGTACCGACGCAACTTCCACCAATTAGATCACTGAGACTATACTATATAAGAAAAATTATGCAACATTTATTTTTCATTGATCGACATATATAAGCACATTGACAATATTACAAAAAGCTGTAGAGGTTATAACTATTTTAAGACATATATACCTGACTGGTATACTTCTGATTATTGTAATACTTTTTTTTGGAGGTAGTATTACCCATTCGAATTGCAAAATATAACAATCTCTGTAAAATTATGATATTTTAATATAACAGTACATAACATTTGTTTTATTGACATTCTTTATTTCAACATTCTGTATATTCTTTTACAGTAATTTCATCAATAAACTTCATTATAATAACTTACGAATAGTATATGATAAATAGAATGATTTCTTATAAAAATCAATTACTAAACATATGTATGAAATCTATATTTACTTGATGTATAACATGATCAATTAATTACTAAAGAAAGGCATTAATTGTGTAATACAAAAGGATTATACATTAGTGTCTTTTCAAAATCGTGAAAATTGAAAAGAAAAACGAAATCAAACATCGTAGTCCATGTGGTGCGCAATTTGAATTATTAGAAATTAAAATGACAGATGTATTGTCACGTGATTCAATGCAATCCAGATGACGCCAAAGTATCGGCTTATCCTTCCGTAAACGTTCTCCAACGTAAAGTTAATAAACGTAAATTCCATCCACAGTTACTTAGAGGAAAAAATGAAGTTTGCAAATCTCAGTAAAATATAATTTTAAGTGACGAAGTTAATCATTTACAATAACATTCAAACTATGAATACGACGGATTCACGCTCTGGAAGGTTTTCGTGGGAAGACGGAACCAATCGATTTTTCCTTCTAAACGAACATAAGTTTCAAGCGAACTTAAAACTACCTTTCTTCCAGCTTTCAACTTTTATACGTTGATCACTCGATTGTTACACGTTCGTAAAACTTATTTATAATATGTAACGTAACTAAACAATTGAACCGGCACTTTTAAATTCTTCCATCACTTATAAGTGTACCAACTGACAATCAGTAAATTATCGAGTGCACATAATATCGAAGATCGCGGGAAAGAGCATACAAGCGACATCTTCTGCACAAATAAGTAACTCGATAGCGAACTCTACCACCACAGACGAGGTATAGGAGTAGACCAATCACCCAATGTATTTTTGTGTCTCACCACAGACGAGGTACAAGAGTGTAGACCAATCACCAATTGAGTTTTCGTGTCTCACGATCTGAAATATCGACATTGTTAACAACAACTAGATTTCTTAGACTAACGATAAACGTTTCAACTAGATCCACGAGAACTTTAGACCATGCACCTATGATAAATGATAAAGATACGATTGTGAACCCCGTACACGAGTACAGTCTAACGGTCTCCCACACGGGTGTAAACAGGTTGAAATGTAATCCGCTGAGGACAGCAAACCCAACACTCGCTCAACAGAGCCAAACTAACCCCTTTTCGTTGACTGACAAGATAATCCGAAACAAAAACTGTGTGTTGTAAGTCTTAAATTTAAATTTACCGAAAGAAAGCCATTGACCCGAAAGAAAGCCAGAAGGAATTCAATACGCTTCCTTCTGACTCCCTTTCTTACAACTATGGTTTATAATCTTACGAACTAAATTTCGCAGATAGCTAAATGGAAAAGATCACTTTTCCACAG